>JASDDO010000024.1:147564091-148764091 GCA_030015575.1 Agapanthus africanus
GCTGCTATGTAGTTGAAATCATATATATATATATATATATATATATATAGTATTGATTTATTATTGTTCTTCGTTTCAGCAAGTATACTCAACTAAGTAAATATTGTTACCTCAAAGAAATAAAAATGAGTTGTATAGGCAAATAACAAAAAAATATCAAAATGGATATTACTTCAAAGAAATTAAATGAACGATATAAACAAATAACACAAAGTACCATAAAAATATCAAAATGGATATTACTTCAAAGAAATTAAATGAACGATATAAACAAATAACACAAAGTACCATACATGAACTTAAATAAAAACATTTAAATAAGCATAATGTTTTTATAATATCAAAATTGAACTCAAGAAGAAAAAAACTATGCATCCAAAGTCAGTGAGATATTTTTTTTATGAAACTTAAGAGAATTTTAAACTCTTCATTTCAAACTCTAGCATAGAGACATAATTGACTAAGAAGGCAGTCGAGTAAAGAATAAAAAAAAACTTCAAATTTTATTCAAGTATAATAAAAATTGACTTACAATAATATCCGTTAAGTTGTTGAACTTTGAAGTGGCAATAACTAAAATTATCTCCCATATATATAGATAGAAATATAACTATAGCACAGAAAGAGTTGGTTGTATTTGTTAATAGGAATTTTCGAAAAAGTAGAGTTATTTTAAAATGACTTTCTAAATAACTCATAAAAGTTACATCAACTTATAATATTACGATACCCAGTTTATGATTTATATGAACTCTCTAACATGTAATACTTTTATCTTATATCTTATAAATCGAAAAATCAAATATGGATAGTCCCGACAACTTTTTATCCAACACTTATGTGTTTTCTCTATGCATTAGTTGTTTTTGCTCTACTTATGACAACCTCTCTATGTTGAGGACGGTTTCAATAAAATATAATTAGGCGTCAAGAATTAATGCATTCTCCGTTAAAAAAAGAAAAGAAAACCGAAATATGCTCTAGTCTAAACGACTATTTTCGATGTCATATCATGTATAAATAGGCATAAAGAAAAAATGCTTGTTTAGACGGATGAAATATATGTATTCAACTCATATCATTAATACACTCTGTATATAAACGGTTTTCAATAAAATATATTTTGACAAATGTATAATTTGTCTGATTTGATAGTATCGTAATTTGAGTAAATTAAATAAAAATATTTAGAAAAGATAATCCTTGATATTGCCTAATGATAAAGAAGAGAACCAAACGTGCTTCAACCGTGAAATCAGGGAATGTAATTATGGTGAATTGGAAATGCATAGCTTTATCTGTCCCATCATACATTTTTCTTCATATTTCTATTTATGATATTATACAAACAATTATCTGTCCAATCATGCATTATCTATCCAATCGTTGTCTCCAACATCGCTTTCACAATCTATTCGAAGTTGGACAGATTTCTCGATAGTAATAAAATATGCAGTATACATCAAAATCTGATTCCAAAAAAGCAAGTATTATTTGTCATAGCAACCAAGTGGTGAATTTTGCAATAAAGTTCTTTTGACTACATGAGGTGATAAGGGAATAAAGAGATAAAAACAATTCATGCATCCTCTGTTAAAAAGAAAAATTAAAGTCGAGTTATGCTTTAGTCTAAATGACTATTTCGATGTCATATCATGTATAAACAGGAATGAAGAAAAAATGCATGATTGGACAGATGAAATATATACATTTACAGCTCATATCATTATTGCACTCTGCATATAAACAGTTTTCAATAAGGTATATTTTGATAAATGTATGATTTGACTGATTTAATAGCATCGTAATTTGAGTAAATTAAATAAAAAATATTTAGAAAAGACAATCCTTGATATTATCTAGTGAAAAGAAGACAACCAAATATGCTTCAACTGTGAAAACAGAAAATGCAATTATGGTGCATTGGAAATACATAGCTCCATCTATCTCATCATACATTTTTCTTCATATTTCTATATATGATATTATACAAACAATCATCTGATCAATCACGCATCATCATAACTATATCACAGAAAGAGTTGATTGTATTTGTTATTAGCAATCTTCGAAAAAGTAGAGTTATTTTAAAATGACTTTTTAGGTAACTCATAAAAGTTATATCAAGTTATAATATTACGATACCCAGTTTATGATTTATATGAACTTTCTAATATGTAATACTTTTATCTTATATTTTATAAATCGAAAAATCAAGTATGGATAGTCCTGACAACTTTTTATCCAACACTTATGTGTTTTCTCTATGCATTAGTTGTTTTTGCTCTACTTATGATAACCTCTCTATGTTGAGGACGGTTTTCAAGAAAAAAATAAATAGGCGTCAAGAATTAATGCATTCTCCGTTAAAAAGAGAAAAGAAAACCGAAATATGCTCTAGTCTAAACGACTATTTTCGATGTCATATCATGTATAAATAGGCATAAAGAAAAAATGCATAATTAGACAGATGAAATTTATGCATTCAACTCATATCATTAATACACTCTGTATATAAACGGTTTTTAATAAAATATATTTTGACAAATGTATGATTTTTCTGATTTGATAGTATCGTAATTTGAGTAAATTAAATAAAAATATTTAGAAAAGATAATCCTTGATATTGCCTAGTGAAAAAGAAAAAAACCAAACGTGCTTCAACCGTGAAATTAGGGAATGCAATTATGGTGAATTGGAAATGCATAGCTTTATCTGTCCCATCATGCATTTTTCTTCATATTTCTATTTATGATATTATACAAACAATTATCTATCCAATCATGCATTATCTATCCAATCGTTGTCTCCAACATCACTTTCACAATCTATTCGAAGTTGGACAGATTTCTCGATAGTAATAAAATATGTAGTATACATCAAAATCTGATTCCAGAAAAGCAAGTATTATTTGTAATAGCAACCAAGTGGTGAATTTTGCAACAAAGTTCTTTTGAATACATGAGGTAATAAGGGAATAAAGAGATAAAAACAATTAATGCATTCTCTGTTAAAAAGAAAAATTAAAGTCGAGTTATGCTTTAGTCTAAATGACTATTTCTATGTCATATCATGTATAAACAGGAATGAAGAAAAATACATGATTGGACAGATGAAATATATACATTTACAGCTCATATCATTATTGCACTCTGCATATAAACAGTTTTCAATAAGGTATATTTTGACAAATGTATGATTTGAATGATTTAATAGTATCGTAATTTGAGTAAATTAAATAAAAAATATTTTGAAAAGACAATCCTTGATATTGTCTAGTGAAAAAGAAGACAACCAAACATGCTCCAACTGTGAAAACAGAAAATGCAATTATGGTGCATTGGAAATACATAGCTCCATCTATCCCATCATACCTTTTTCTTTATATTTCTATATATGATATTATACAAAAATTTATTTGATCAATCACGCATCATCATAACTATATCACAGAAAGAGTTGGTTGTATTTGTTAATATGAATTTTCGAAAAAGTAGAGTTATTTTAAAATGACTTTCTAGGTAACTCATAAAAGTTACATCAAGTTATAATATTACGATACCCAGTTTATGATTTATATGAACTCTCTAATATGTAATACTTTTATCTTATATTTTATAAATCGAAAAATCAAGTATGGATAGCCCCAACAACTTTTTATCCAACACTTATGTGTTTTCTCTATGCATTAGTTGTTTTTGCTCTACTTATGATAACCTCTTTATGTTATGACGGTTTTCAATAAAATATAAATAGACGTCAAGAATTAATGCATTCTCCGTTAAAAAGAGAAAAGAAAACCGAAATATGCACTAGTCTAAACGACTATTTTCGATGTTATATCATGTATAAATAGGCATAAAGAAAAAATGCATGATTAGACGGATGAAGTATATGCATTCAACTCATATCATTAATACACTATGTATATAAACGGTTTTTAATAAAATATATTTTGACAAATGTATGATTTGACTGATTTGATAGTATCGTAATTTGAGCAAATTAAATAAAAATATTTAGAAAAGATAATCCTTGATATTGCCTAGTGATAAAGAAGAGAACCAAACGTACTTCAACCGTGAAAACAGGGAATGCAATTATGGTGAATTGGAAATGCATAGCCTTATCTGTCCCATCATGCATTTTTCTTTATATTTCTATTTATGATATTATACAAACAATTATATGTCTAATCATGTATTATCTATCCAATCGTTGTCTCCAACATCGCTTTCACAATCTATTCGAAGTTGGACAGATTTCTCGATAGTAATAAAATATGCAGTATACATCAAAATCTGATTCCAAAAAAGCAAGTATTATTTGTCATAGCAACCAAGTGGTGAATTTTGCAACAAAGTTCTTTTGACTACATGAGGTGATAAGGGAATAAAGAGATAAAATCAATTAATGCATTCTCTGTTAAAAAGAAAAATTAAAGTCGAGTTATGTTTTAGTCTAAATGACTATTTCGATGTCATATCATGTATAAACAGGAATGAAGAAAAAATACATGATTGGACAGATGAAATATATACATTTACAGCTCATATCATTATTGCACTCTGCATATAAACAGTTTTCAATAAGGTATATTTTGACAAATGTATGATTTGACTGATTTAATAGCATCGTAATTTGAGTAAATTAAATAAAAAATATTTTGAAAAGACAATCCTTGATATTGTCTAGTGAAAAAGAAGACAACCAAACGTGCTTCAACCGTGAAAACAGGAAATGCAATTATGGTGCATTGGAAATACATAGCTCCATCTATCCCATCATACAATTTTCTTCATATTTCTTCATATGATATTATACAGACAATCATCTGATCAATCACGCATCATCTATCCAATCGTTGTCCTGAACAACGCTTTCACAATCTATTCGGAGTTGGACAAATTCCTCGATAACAATAAAATATGCATTATACATTAAGATCTGACTGCAGAGATGCACAAGTATGACCCTTTTCAGATAGCTGATAACATAACTCATCTAAACTAAACACAACAGAATGGTACCCATTAGTTATGAAGAAATGAAGATGCAAAATATGTTGAATCTTATAAGTCAATATCTCTTTTGGAAAAATGATAAGTGAGAACGCATTAAGTAAACCTAGCTAGTGATAAATCTAAAATTTGTTTAAAGGTGTAAAGTTCGATTAAGAGTTTTCAAGATGATCTTGAAATTTTGGAATCTAAATTTTTTGAGTAAACAAATAAATTGGGCGAGAGGGGGTTCTCATGGAAATAGAATTCTAAATCATATATTTCTATGGATTTTTACTTAGTAATGAAAAGATCCTCTATATACATAGGCAATGTGTAACATAAACCAATTTAAAATTAATCTGAGGCATGCTAATAATTTGTTTCATTCAGCAATTAAGAATTATTGTTTTCCTAGAAGAAGACATGCACAAAAACCTAGTAAAATACAATTTAAACATGAATCTACAACTGCTTACCAAAACCCTAAATTTAAATGCAAACGACATTTAGAACTCCACCGTTCTTAGTTATGAACCATAAAAATTCGTTCATATGCTAATGCCATACCAAAACTTTAGCCTTTCAACTATACCAAATATTCGATCATCTAATAAAACCATAATCTAAATTAATGCAATCTACATCATCACTTATATATTGAAGATTTTCTATATTTCAACTAAGACACATTTACATAAGAAAACCCCAATCTAAATTACTGTATATTCTACTTTGTAGCCTATATATAGATTGATCACCTCATAACCCTTACCATCTTCACTCTCATATCCGGTAGCCAAATAGAAGACCACCTCTCACAAATGCAACTTCCCAATCAAAACCAACCACAGAGAAGAACAACCCGAGGCTCCACCGTATACTTAGGCGTCCGCAAATGTTTGGGGACGATATTCAGCAGAAATCCGAAACCCACACACCAAAAAAAAGCACTGGTTAGGCACATTCGACACGGCTGAGGATGCCGCTATAGCTTACGATCTATATTCAATATCGTTCAGTAGGCCTGAATGGGCAAGGACCAATTTTGTTCATTACTCGGGTTTTTCCAATTCCCATGCTTCTTATTCACCGCCTCCTCCACCACCGCCATTGGAGGAGTTGATCGTGAATGACAGTCTCTCTTCGATATCGTTCAATGGATCTGAAGGGGCGAGAAACAATTTTCATTATCTGGGTTTTTTCAATGACCGCGTTTCTTATTCACCGCCTCCTCCACCGCCACCGTCGCTAGAGTCAATGGAGATTTATGGAAGTTTAGATAAGAAGAAAGATGATGAATTTATGACCATTGCGGCTATCTTGCAGACCTTTGGACAATCAAAAGATATTTCTTCTTTTTATATATGAAGAACTTAATGATTATTGTTTGACAACTTTGTATTGGAGAATCTACACCACTCAATGATTGAGTGTTCTAGTTGTTGGTGGTGTTGTTGATATCTTATCTATAATATGAATTTTCTTTCCATCTCATTTTACTTTTTTTGGGATATTGTAATCATAAGTTTTTAAGTATATTTTATGCATGGAACATATTTTCAGATCCATTTATCATAAGTACATGATTTGTTTTAAAATGTTAAGATGAATTAGCTTTATTTTAGCGATTACTTAATGGAATCCTAAGTATAAGATAGTTATGCTATTAATGATAATGTATTTTGATGAATTGAGGGGTTCAAGCTAGTAAACTAAGATTTTAATTTGAACTATAGAATTTTTTTCCAAAAAGTATATTGATAAATACCGAGAAGTTTACTTCACAGACAAAAGAGGACAACGATCGTTTGGAGATAAGGTAACTTTTAAGGCACAAAAACACACGATATCAAAAGTATTGTTTAATGGATTTGTTACAAAATTTTTCAAATGGAAAATTTAACAGAACAAACACAATTTCAAAATATTTCATGGTTTTCATTAAAAAAATGTGTTAGAAGATTTTAGAATAATAAAGGAACTATTAACCATATTTTGTTGTCATACAATTTTATATATTTTTGATTGGAAAAAATGAAATTCCAGAAATACCAATACTTAGATCCATTTACTGTATTTATGTTTTTTTCAGCGTTTGTTATCTTTACTCTACTTGTAATAATTTCTCTGTGCTGATCATTGTTTGTAAAATTCTGTTACTTTTTCTTTCCTTATTTGGATAGACTATTGAAACTTTCTAGGCTTATAATAATGTAACGGTTGTTAGTTGTGTATAACAACCATTTGGAGATAAGACAACTCTGAAGACACAAAAACACATGACTTCAAAGATATTGTTTAAGTGGAGATATAGAGTTACGAATTAATTCTAGTTTGCATACGCCATTAGATATCTATTATAACTAATTGTTTAATTGAGGGTTTTGGAATATGATATTGTATAATTATATTCTCCCATAATACAGAATTTTAAATGCATTCTGATAGAACTTTATGCTCATCCTGAAATTAAAAACTCAGAGTCGTATGCTATTATTGATTAAAAAGTATATTATAAATTAACATCACCCTATATGCCCGCAATATGAATAAAAACAAGTATAATTTTGCCCAGACTGCACCATTATACTTCGCTTGCATTTAGAATATATATAACATAGTTTATCGAGAAACATGTATGAAACTGTGGCATTAACTATAAAATCCAGAACCGATATAGAATTATAGATCTTTTAGTCTTAATTAGTTTCCTCTTCACTTTCTTGGCATTTTTTTAACGAAACTGGGAAATCCCGGTTATTTTATTAAAAAATAATAGATTTTGTGGGCCAGGCCCAATACATCAACGCCCAAATATGGGTTATACATACATATGAAGAGAGTTAGGGTTTATTAAATAGATCGAGGGAGGCGTAAGAGAGAGAAAAATATCCGCTCTCTCTCTATTTCTCATTTTTTTCTCTTAAATGAAAAAATAACCCAATATCTCAATTTTCTTCTCCTTTCCACCATTTTATTTGTAAAGCATTGCAATCTTCACTTTCTTGCCATTAAAAAGATTTTAATCAAAATTTTGATAAATAAAGAAGCTCTTTTTTTCTCAAACGGCCTTCCAATTTATATTTTTTTAAAATTAAATCGGGAGTAGACCCAGCTGAATTTTATTAAGAAAAATATTAAGTGGGTTTTAGCCCATACACCATGATCCTTAAAAGGGATATATATATATATCGCAGGAATTAGGGTTCCCGTAGAAAAACCTAGAGGCAGAAAATATTTTCATCTATCTTTTTCTTCATGATCTTCGCCCCATTCCAACTCCAAAGTTTACAAATTTTCACCAGTCTTCAAAAATCTTTTTAGTAGATCTGATCTCTCCACACCGATATCACTCATTTGTCCTTTTCTTCATCCATTTCGCCTCACCCTTACTTCAGATCTTAAAATTTTTCATTATTTTTCAAGAGTATTTTGGGACATCCGAGCTTTTCAATCTTGGGAACTATATAGGTAAGCATAAAATGGGCAAAAACACTTGGCTTGCTAAACTTTTTTTCGTCTCTAGTATTGTGATTATCAGATCCAGTCTCTACTCTTAACGATCTCTCTTCTAAGCAACCAAATTACAAATTTCCACCCGTCTTCAAAAATCTTTTTAGTAGATCTGATCTCTCCATACCGATATCATTCATCTCTCCTTTTCTTCGTCCGTTTCGCCTCACCCCAACCTCAGATCTTAAATTTTTTCATTATTTTTCAAGAGTATTTTTAGAGATCTGAGTTTTTCAACCTTGGGAACTATATAGGTAAGCATAAAATGAGCAAAAACACTTGGCTTGCTAAATTTTTTTCGTCTCTAGTATTGTGATTATCAGATCCAGTCTCTACTCTTAACGATCTCTCTTCTAAGCAACCAAATGTCCAACCTTGAGGCTTTTTGTGATTTCTCCTGCTTTATAAATCATTAGATCTGTACTTTTTCTCAACAATTTTTTGACGCTAAAATAAAAAATGCAAACTTAAACTTCAGAATTTCAGAATTCGCAAAGAAAATCCTCAAAGCTGACATTTTTAACTCTAAGAACTAATTTTTATTCTCCTCGGCTTAATAAAACTTAATTTTTGATTTTTCCAGCATTCTTCGTGCTATCCAGTTTCCTAATCAAAGAAAAAAAGAAACTCTTTGCTTCATTCTTCTCAATCTCGGCAGGTGAGATAAATCCAACTTTATAAATACTTTTATCTCCTCTAGAAAAGGTAAGTAATTATTTAGAATTTTCAAATCATGTCTACTCTAGTTTTTTTGATTCTTCATTGTTTGTCCTTTTCTTTTATTGTTGGGATACTGATGATACTTGTTTTTGGATTAATCTTTCTTTGGATTACTCATAATGATGGTAAGCGTAGTGATGCTCATCGCAAGAATAGTAAAAAAAAAGTTAATAATTATTATTTGCTTGCTAGATGAGAGGATGTGGTTTAAAGGATTGGTTTTGATTTCTCACAATTCTTTGATCCAACTTTTTAGAGAATCAAACTTGAATTCGGTCATGGGAAAGATAATTGCATGGGTTTCCAAATTACTTCGTCAATCTGTATTTATATATTTTTCAATGTTTATTGTCTTTGTTCTACTTGTAATAATTTCTATGTGTTGAGAATTGCTTGTAAATTTCTGTTACTCTTTCTTTCTTTATTGGGATATACCATTGGAACTTTCTAAGCTTATAATAATGCAACAGCTGCTAAATGTGATTGATGACAAAAGGTTTCTCATAAACACCCTTATAATAACCACAACTCCACACATAATTATACAATATCATACTGAAATACCGGAAGCAATAGTACTTAATTAAACATCATTATATAAATACCCTAATCTTAGTACTAATCTTCACCATCATCTTTTCCAGTTGGCTCCAAAGCTGGGGCTTTATAAAATTGGCGGACAACCCTTTCCAGACTATTGACGGTAAATTCTCCACTTTGGATAAATTTATGATTATTATTAGTCACTCTTATCTTTATCTTATATGCAATAGATGCACACTTATTAAGATGTTTCTCATAGTCATACGAATCTTTACTCTGCATCAACGAAAAAAAATTGTTAGACATACATTGATTATTATGTTGCATTTGAAATTATTTTAACAATCTATGTCATACCGATGAATAAAGTTGCATCATATCATCCAATGAATAATGGAGAAGTGTCTGAGCATGCTGTTCAAAAGCTACAATATTTGTTTCATCAGTTTTGTCCTCAATTCTTGCTTTAATTCGATACCTACAATATGTATATATTGATCAAATAATATGTATTAATTTTATTCAGCAACCTATAAGGTTTTCTTTAAAAAATACATTTTCGTAGAATCCAACCCCATATGCCCGCAATCGGAATAAATGCAAGTATAATTTTGCCCAGGCTGAACTTTTACACTTCTCTTGCATTGAGAACATACATCATAGCATGGTCCATTGGGAAAGATGTAAATAATTGTGGCATTAACTATAAAATCCAGAACCTATATAGAAAAATAGAGATAAACAAACCCTTAATAAAACAAAAATATAACTTACTTTAGATTATATGCTAAATAAATGTTAATATTAAATTATATATCATATATATTACATATAAATTATCATTTCATACCGTATTAGGTGGAGGACAAATTCTTGTTTCATTGATTAGATGTTCAATGGTACACGTTTCTACCATCTGATTTGCATTATTGCTGCTGCTTCCTACTTGTCTCGAATACCCAATTTGCTTTATTGGTAGATCAAATCGAACCCTAAAAGCATGACACTCTTATCAACATTGCCTTTAACAAATGTAAAAATGTAAACTCGAAATATAATAAATATATGATATACTACCATCTCATCAGCCGTTCTGCTTCGGGATACCATCGGCTTTAAATCTCATTTTCGTAAAGCCTGTTGTTTCTAACATGTAACTTCCTATAATTGTATCATTTACCATATTAATAGTGCAACACTTTTAAAAACTTAATAACTATTGATAACCACTAAACTTTAATTTTATTTTTAAAATAACAAAAATTATATGGGTGTAAGTAAAAAAATTACCTAATAAATTCTTTTGCACGCACACCTATCGCGGCAATTAAGAAACTATCAGTGTATCCTTCCCCAAAAATACTCATGTGCTTTGTCAGAAAATTCTCCCAGATCGTTAAAGTGACTGGTTTCTCGTAACAACCATCATCAATGAGTGATACTTCAACTAATTTACTTGTACCTCCAGACTTTAAAGAGATTATGCGTTCATGGCTCACATCAATGACATATCCTACTATATCTGCAATTCACATAATGAATATAAAAGGTCATGAATATATAAATGTTGTAATGACTTATTGTAACACCCGAGCCGAGATAATACTATTTCTATTGCTAGTTGAGGTGTTATACATTGCTCATTCCAATTATCCTGATTGTTTGGTGCTTTTTGCTAAATTTTAACCGGCTAAGTCATTTTGGCACATAACAAATTTTAACACCTAAAATGAAATTAAAAATATCCATGTTGGCCTACTCGTCGCCACTAGTCGTGTGGTAGCGTCCGCGCGTCGAGATTTCGTCGCCACTAGTCGCGTGGTAGCGTCCGCGCGTCGAGATTTCGTCCCGTTCGGCGAAACGGGCAAGTTTGGACGTCTACGCGCGCGTACAAGTGTCCGACTTGGGGGCATGCATTTTAATCATTAAACACCTCTTTTCAAAATTTGGAACTCGCTTAAAATCCTATAATTTGAATTTGGAACATTTGGGCGCAACCCGGGCGCGATTTGGAAATGTTTCATTTAGCGCCAAAAATGCCCGTTTGATTATATATATTTAAACTAGGAATTATATATATTCTGTTACTATTCATCGTTTTAAATCTTTTAAAATATTTTTTAACCTACCCCAGCCAATCGCGTGGCTCTTTTTCCTCGTGGGCCCCCCTTTCCCTCTCTATCTCTCTCCGTCTCTCTATGTCTCTCTCTATTCTCCTTCTCTCTCTATCTCTAACAATCTCTCCCTCAATCTCTCTCTCAGTCTCTCTCTCTCTCTCATCATAAAATCTCTCATCATAAAATCTCTCATCTCTCCTTTTATATATTACTCCCTCCACTGTTCCTCGTTTCAAACCCACGAGAAACCCACCGCGAGAACCCCACGTGAAACCCTAACCCTAGCCATCCCGTCGCCGTCGCCGCCGCTGTCACCGCGCCGACGAGACCACCACCGCCATCACCCTGCCTCCGCAACCTCGACCGCGCACCCCTCCTTCCTCCGTTCTCCCTCCTCCTTCAGCGCCTGCCCCGACGCCACGCCACCTGCGCGCTGTGCTGCCGTCGCCGCCTCCCATCGCCGCCGACCACTCCTCATCGCCAGCGCCATCTTCCCCTCTCCTCTGCGATCCATCCAAGCCCTCGGGGCCCTGCAGTGCAACCCCAGACGAGCCAAACCCGAGCCCGACCCTAGCACCAACCCCCCGGGTCGCCGGAAAACGTGCCGTCGACCCTCGTCGACGTCACCGGCGCCACCTCCGACCACCTCCTCTTCCTCCTGCAGCCAGACCAGGCCCTTACCACCCTTCATCGCAGCACCACCTAGTCCAGCAACCTTTGGCCGGAGCTGTCGCGTCTCCTGTTCGCCGCCGGCGCGCCCATCGCCGTCGAGCCGTCGTAGTTGCCCTGGTTATTCCCTGTAAGCACACCTTTATCTTTCCTTGTGTGCTAGATTCCCCCGCTGGTCCGTAATTGTATGCGTATATCGTGTTTGCTAACTTCGTTGCTTTTGACTTTTGCCGGATTCCGACCGTGCCGTCGTTTGAACCCGACGCTCCAGCGAAGTACCCTGGTCCGTGTGGTCCCGCTGTTCGCTGTTAGGACTCGATCCGTAGTCCATGCACCCGTCTCGTGTTTTCTGCCGACATTGCATCCGTGCTTTCCGGTTTGTGAAACCGTCGAGGCAAGATTTCTTGCTACATGCTACGTTAAACTAATTAAATGTTTGACTCACAAACTTGCTATATTAACTAAGTATCGCTACTTGTCTCATTGGACGAAATATGATGTACATTATAATACTGCCATCTAAATCGTATTTTGCCACCGTAACCTTAATAACAACTACCTGCTAATCATTTTACTATTTAGAGGATAATAGTCGCACACTTATATCTTTATTGCCTGCTGTTATTAATATTGCGCTACACTGTGATTATTGCACCCCAAGGGTGCTTGAACCTGTTAATAAGAGAATACAAAGTATCACTGTGTTTACATGGATTAATATTGTTATTTACTGTTCCTGCTGTTGTTCCTTATTCGTTACTATACCTGTTATCAGCATACATTTGATTGCATTACATACTGACCCGATCTTGATACACCTGACACATGTACCGATACCCGGACATGACACCCTATACATACTGACTCAACCTATTGGACTACAACCTGACTTACTACATGATCTCATGCCTAATGCCAATAAACCTGACTTGGGGTCCTCATGGACCATTCCTGCTGTCTATCCAGACATACCTGTTTTTACCTGATTCTGGATTGACACTAATCCTGGACTACTGAATGTCTGACCTGACATACATAACTTGGGGGTATGGGGAAATCAAAGGTGAAACCGACTTGTAACTCAACAGTTCGATACTTGTTCTGATCAGTCTTACGGGCTTGGCCAGTCCGGGAGTGATGATGCTGACATCACTCGTCCATCCTACTACCTACTTTACTGCCTAGCGGCACGTCTCGGATTCAGCCCTGAGAACCTTGACCGTGGTCCCGGGCACGCACGGGATACTATTGAGTTACATCGACGATTCATCAATTGATTTCAAAGACTACAGAGTAGAAACCTGATAGGACAGTTTAGTCACCACTGCACATTACCCTGCTCTGTTATTTCTTAGTACTGCTTTATTCATGTTCATACCTGCATTGCTTATTACCATGTTTATATTATATTATTTGGTTGACATGACGTGTCACGCTCCACCCCCAATACAGAAAGTATTGTCCGCTCTGGCCGAAGCCGCACGGTTTTGTCCTTCGGGGCGAACCGGACCCGACCAGGGGCCACTTCCCAGGAGGTCACCCATCCCAAGACTTCCCTGGCCCGAGCACGCTTAACTACGGAGTTCTTAAGCTCCTGTAGTTCCGGTTCACTTAAAAGGCGCCTCTTAAGTGAATCGGAACTACAGGAGCTTGAGAACTCCGTAGTTAAGCGTGCTTGGGTCAGGGAAGTCTTGGGATGGGTGACCTCCTGGGAAGTGGCCCCTGGTCGGGTCCGGTTCACCCCGAAGGACAAAACCGTGCGGCTTCGGCCAGAGCGGACAATACTCTCTGTATTTGGGGTGGGGCGTGACAGAATGGTATGAGAGCCGGTCCCTCAATAGTAGGTCTGTGGTTCGAGGACGAACCATTGTTCAAAGGTGGGGAGAATGTCGGGACCCGGTTCTTGCTCACGGAGCAAAGTACCACACGGAACAAAGTGCCACGGACCCGGTTCTTGCTCACGGAGCAAAGTACCACACGGAACAAAGTGCCACGCCAAGTGTCGTGTTAAGTGGGCAGGGGCCACCTCTTGAGTCCGTGGGACCCACTGTAGAACAATGGGGACTCTTCGGAATACATTCCGAAAGGGGGCAGATCTGTACTATAAATGGAATGATACCACTCTTCATTACAGAGGCGCCTTTTAAGTGAACCGGAACTACAGGGGCTTGAGAACTCCGTAGTTAAGCGTGCTCGGGCCAGGGAAGTCTTGGGATGGGTGACCTCCTGGGAAGTGGCCCCTGGTCGGGTCCGGTTCGCCCCGAAGGACAAAACCGTGCGGCTTCGGCCAGAGCGGACAATACTCTCTGTATTGGGGGTGGAGCGTGACAGAATGGTATCAGAGCCGGTCCCTCAATAGTAGGTCTGTGGTTCGAGGACGAACCATTGTTCAAAGGTGGGGAGAATGTCGGGACCCGGTTCTTGCTCACGGAGCAAAGTGCCACACGGAACAAAGTGCCACGCCAAGTGTCGTGTTAAGTGGGCGGGGGACACCTCTTGAATCCGTGGAGGCCACCTCTTGAGTCCGTGGGACCCACTGTAGAACAATGAGGAATCTTTGGAATACATTCCGAAAGGGGGCAGATCTGTACTATAAATGGAATGATACCACTCTTCATTACAGAGGCGCCTTTTAAGTGAACCGGAACTACAGGGGCTTGAGAACTCCGTAGTTAAGCGTGCTCGGGCCAGGGAAGTCTTGGGATGGGTGACCTCCTGGGAAGTGGCCCCTGGTCGGGTCCGGTTCGCCCCGAAGGACAAAACCGTGCGGCTTCGGCCAGAGCGGACAATACTCTCTGTATTGGGGGTGGAGCGTGACAGAATGGTATCAGAGCCGGTCCCTCAATAGTAGGTCTGTGGTTCGAGGACGAACCATTGTTCAAAGGTGGGGAGAATGTCGGGACCCGGTTCTTGCTCACGGAGCAAAGTGCCACACGGAACAAAGTGCCACGCCAAGTGTCGTGTTAAGTGGGCAGGGGCCACCTCTTGAATCCGTGGGGGCCACCTCTTGAGTCCGTGGGACCCACTGTAGAACAATGGGGACTCTTCGGAATACATTCCGAAAGGGGGCAGATCTGTACTATAAATGGAATGATACCACTCTTCATTACAGAGGCGCCTTTTAAGTGAACCGGAACTACAGGGGCTTGAGAACTCCGTAGTTAAGCGTGCTCGGGCCAGGGAAGTCTTAGGATGGGTGATCTCCTGGGAAGTGGCCCCTGGTCGGGTCCGGTTCGCTCTAAAGGGAAAAACCGTGCGGTTTCGGCCAAAGCGGACAATACTCTCTGTATTGGAGGTGGGGCGTGACATGACGCGCTGACGTCTGGGTTTTGCATGGCCCAGATTCCTTACCACTATCGACGACCGAGCAGGAGTACTTCAGCCAGCAGGCTGAACTGTGAGTTCCTTAGGGTTTAGTTTATTTATTTTCATTTCATTTCCAGATGTGAGCCCGCATTATGGGACGTACTGTTTATTTATTGTATTAGATCATTTGCTTCCGCACTCATTGTTTATTGATTCTTGTTATTATGGATTTGGACATGTATTAGATTAGTTTATTATTTGTTCTTGATATCTCTACAACCGTAATGTGACTGTGGATGGATATTTCCTACCTACAGGTAGCATGGTTGGCTATGTCACGTGCCCAATCTTGCGTACTCTGGGAAGCGGGGCGTGACATGGTTCTTTTGGTATCAGAGCCATAGGTTAGTTGGGTTGATTCTTTTGTAGTTGGGTATTGTACCCGATACACGAATCATAATACCCGTGACTAGGAAACATGTCCTGCCACTTGACCGTTTTACCATCCTTGAATCATTCTTCCGGATCATGTCGACATGCAAACTTACTTTGCATTGTCAATTCGAAAACCTAATTCCTTGTTATCTCTAGGACTTAGGCGACTTGGGTGGAGTTAAGTAATTGCGGCTATGATACCGCGGCATAGCTACAATGCTGTACTCTATTTAAGTATCTTGGAGTTCTAGCCTTGATCTATACTCAGAATCTATCATCATGCTAATGTTGGGTACTTTGATCTCCAGGAACATGGCCGGTAAGAATTTGAAGATGGACTAAAGACGTGCGGTCATAGCCGCCAGGCGTAGGGTGATAAGGGGATTGCTGGAGAATCTAAAGGAACAGACCGAGCTGGAACCGGCATTTGCACTGAACCAAACGTCTGTACGTAGAAGTATTCCGGTGAACAGGCGCAGCGTAGCACCAATGAAGAAAACAAGTGTGGGTGATCGGAAAGGAAGCGTGATTTGTAACTACTGCCATGTACCCGGACATGTGCGAAAGTAGTGTCGTAAGAGGCTGGGACTCTGTTTTAGATGTGGAGCGGCAGATCACGCCGTTAATGCTTGTCCGTCGAAGCTTCGCACGAGAGATGATATACAGAAGCCTCTGCAGAGACCGTTCCAAGGGCAGAAACAGCTGACTCAAGGACCAAAGCAGGCTCGAGCTTTCACGTTGACAGTTGAAGAAGCTAAGGCATCAGGAGAAGGGGTTTCAGGTAATTTACTCGTTCATGGTTTTCCCGCTTTGGCATTATTTAATTTCGGAGCATCCCACTGTTTTATGTCATCCAAATTTATAACTATACACTCGATTACTTGCACGACCCTGTCTAGTTTTGGGACATACACACTGGGAATGGGACAATCATAGCTAGTAAGGAGTGTAGAGATTGTACAGTTGTTGTTTGCGGACGGGAGCTTTTTGCAGATTTCTTGGTGATAGATACGGGCAGTTATGAAGTAGTCTTGGGAATGGATTTTCTTGGCACTTTCCACGCACACATCGATTGTAGGGCAAGGAAAGTAATTTTCCAGATTCCCGGACATCCTAAGTTTACTTTCACTGGAGGAAGCAGCTTTGTCGGGCCAGTCGAGTTTAGGGCTAGGCCGACAAACAGTGTTCTTGCGACAATGGAAGCGGATAGTAATGAAGAGCCGTCAGTTGTTCGCGACTTTATGGATGTGTTTGAAGATATATCAGGCTTACCGCCGAAGCGAGGTGTGGAGTTTGCGATTGACCTTATTCCTGGTGCAGCGCCAGTATCAAAATCTTATTATCCGATGGCACCGGTGGAATTGGAAGAAGTTAAGAAACAAGTTGGTGAATTACTCGAGAAGGGTTGGATTCGAAGCAGCAACTCGCCTTGGGGAGCTCCAGTTCTTCTAGTAAAGAAGAAGGATGGCACGAGAAGGATGTGCATTGATTATCGAGAATTGAATCGGGTGACTATTAAGAACAAGTACCCGATCCCTCGCATTGGAGAACTTTTTAAGCAGCTTAGTGGCGCGAGGGTATTCTCGAAACTGGACTTGTGATCAGGATATCATCAGGTCCGAGTGAAAGCAGAAGACATTTGCAAAACGGCATTTCGAACTCGATATGGACACTTCGAGTACCTAGTGATGCCCTTCGGAGTGACGAATGCGCCGGCAATATTCATGGATTTGATAAACCGGGTCTTTTCACCATTCTTAGACCAGTTTATTGTGGTATTCATGGACGACATTCTGGTCTACTCGAGGAGTTTGGAAGAGCTTGCTAAGCACTTAAAGATCGCACTGCGGACGCTGAGACAGGAGAAATTGTTCGCGAAGATGAGTAAGTGCGAATTCTGGCTGGAAGAAGTAAAATTTCTGGGACATGTCGTGTCGGGTGATGGAATCGCAGTCGATCCCGAGAAGATTGCAGCAGTTCGAGATTGGCCTATTCCAAAGAATGTTGCGGAGATAAGAAGTTTTCTTGGACTCGCCGGTTACTACAGAAGATTTGTGGAGAACTTCGCTCGTGTAGCTGAGCCGTTAACCAAGCTCACGCGCAAGGAGGTACCGTTTGTTTGGACGGATGGATGTGCATTGGCCTTCGAGACGTTGAAGCAGAAGTTGATAACCGCTCCTATCCTAACCGTACCGGATAATTCAGGAGGACCGGTGATTCACAGCGACGCCTCTGGAAAAGGATTGGGAGGTGTTTTAATGCAGAACGGGAAATTCGTCGCTTACGCATCGAGGCAACTGAAGACTCATGAGAAGAATTATCCGACTCATGACTTAGAGCTTGCAGCCGTGATCTTCGCCCTGAAGATTTGGAGACACTACCTTTTGGGCGAGAGAGTCGAAGTCTTTACTGATCACAAGAGTTTGAAGTATGTATTCACTCAGAAGGAGTTGAACATGAGGCAACGCAGATGGTTGGAGTTGATGGCCGACTACGACCTTGATCTTAAGTACCATCCGGGTAAAGTTAACGTCGTGCCAGATGCGCTAAGTCGGTTACCAGCAATTCAGGTATTGACCGCACAACGGGAGATCATTGCGGATTTTCAGAGATTTGACTTGGAGGTTGTGCTACCACATGCTACGGGATAGTGGATGCAGTTACAAGTACAGTCGTCCTTAGTTGAGAAGATTAAAGCGTCACAATCGCAGGATACTAGACTGCAAAAGTTTCGAGAGCAGGTTGAAGCAGGATTACGAACCGATTTACTGATCCACGAAGATGGTTCGTTGAGGTATGGTAGCCGTGTGTGTGTGCCAAAAGGGGGTATGCGTGAAGTACTTATGAAGGAGGCACACAGTTCAGCTTACTCTGTACATCCAGGAGGGACAAAGATGTACCGAGATATTCGACAGCACTTCTGGTGGGAAGGTATGAAACGGGAAATTGCTCGCTTCGTGGCTAAGTGCTTGGTGTGTCAGCAAGTCAAGGCTGAACACCAAAGGGTTGCTGGGTTGTTGCAACCGCTTCCAATTCCTCAGTGGAAATGGGAACTTATAACCATGGATTTCGTGACGGCTTTACCGCGGAGTCCAAAGGGCAACAATGCAGTATGGGTGATTGTCGATCGGTTGACCAAGGCAGTTCACTTTATTCCTTTTCGGGTTGATCAATCGACAGAGACTTTGGCAGAGCGGTACATGCAGGAGATTGTAGGATTGCATGGAGTACCGGTAAGCATCGTGTCCGATCGGGACACTCGGTTCTTGTCGCACTTCTGGAGGAGTTTACAAGAAAGTTTGGGGACTCGATTGAAGTTTAGCACAGCTTATCATTCTCAGACTGATGGACAATCGGAGAGAACGATCCAGACCCTTGAAGATATGTTGAGGGCTTGCATGTTGGACTTCAAAGGTTCTGGGGAGGATCATTTACACCTGGTGGAGTTTTCGTACAACAATAGTTTCCAAGCGACTTTTCAGATGGCTCCGTTTGAAGCGTTGTATGGTCGTAAGTGCCGTTCACCTGTTTGTTGGGATGATGTTGGTGAACGAAGGTTGCTAGGACCAGATTTGGTGGTACAGACGGTCGAGAAGGTGAATACAATCAGGAAACATATGAAGGCAGCTCAAGACAGACAGAAAAGTTGGGCTGACACGTCAAGGAGACCTCTAGAGTTCGCCGTGGGTGATTTGGTATTCCTGAAGATATCACCGACTAGAGGGGTGATTCGCTTTGGGAGTCGGGGAAAGCTTAGCCCTCGATTCGTTGGACCCTTCGAGATATTGGAGCGTGTTGGAGAGGTAGCGTACCGTTTGGCGTTACCACAATCATTAGCAGGAGTGCACGATGTGTTCCATGTATCTCAACTCCAGAGGTATGTCAAAGATGAAACTCACGTCTTGGATCATTCGGAGTTGACTGTACGGGAGGACCTAACTTTTGAGGAGCGACCAGTTGAAATCAAGGATCGAAGAGAAAATGTTCTTAAGAACAAGGTTATCCCTCTTGTGCTAGTTTCTTGGGGTAATCGATCGCATGGAGAATCCACTTGGAAGCGAGAAGACGAGATCCGGCAGAAATTTCCTCACCTTTTCCAGTAGTTAGCTATCTTGTATTCTCGGAATTTCGAGGACGAAATTCTTTTTGTAGTTGGGTATGATGTAACACCCGAGCCCAGATAATACTATTTCTATTGCTAGTTGAGGTGTTATACATTGCTCATTCCAATTATCCTGATTGTTTGGTGCTTTTTGCTAAATTTTAACCGGTTAAGTCATTTTGGCACATAACAAATTTTAACACCTAAAATGAAATTAAAAATATCCATGTTGGCCTACTCGTCGCCACTAGTCGCGTGGTAGCGTCCGCGCGTCGAGATTTCGTCCCGTTCGGCGAAACGGGCAAGTTTGGACGTCTACGCGCGCGTACAAGTGTCCGACTTGGGGGTATGTATTTTAATCATTAAACACCTCTTTTCAAAATTTGGAACTCGCTTAAAATCCTATAATTTGAATTTGGAACATTTGGGCGCAACCCGGGCGTGATTTGGAAATGTTTCATTTAGCGCCAAAAATGCCCGTTTGATTATATATATTTAAACTAGGAATTATATATATTCTGTTACTATTCATCGTTTTAAATCTTTTAAAATATTTTTTAAACTACCCCAGCCAATCGCGTGGCTCTTTTTCCTCATGGGCCCCCCCTTTCCCTCTCTATCTCTCTCCGTCTCTCTCTGTCTCTCTCTATTCTCCTTCTCTCTCTATCTCTAACAATCTCTCTCTCAATCTCTCTCTCTCAGTCTCTCTCTCTCTCTCATCATAAAATCTCTCTCTATCTCTAACAATCTCTCTCTCAATCTCTCTCTCAGTCTCTCTCTCTCTCATCATAAAATCTCTCTCTCTCCCTTTATATATTACTCCTTCCACTGTTCCTCGTTTCAAACCCACGAGAAACCCACCGCGAGAACCCCACGTGAAACCCTAACCCTAGCCATCCCGTCGCCGTCGCCGCCGCTGTCACCGCGCCGACGAGACCACCACCGCCATCACCCTGCCTCCGTAACCTCGACCGCGCACCCCTCCTTCCTCCGTTCTCCCTCCTCCTTCAGCGCCTGCCCCGACGCCACGCCACCTGCGCGCTGTGCTGCCGTCGCCGCCTCCCATCGCCGCCGACCACTCCTCATCGCCAGCGCCATCTTCCCCTCTCCTCTGCGATCCATCCAAGCCCTCGGGGCCCTGCAGTGCAACCCCAGACGAGCCAAACCCGAGCCCGACCCTAGCACCAACCCCCCGGGTCGCCGGAAAACATGCCGTCGACCCTCGTCGACGTCACCGGTGCCACCTCCGACCACCTCCTCTTCCTCCTGCAGCCAGACCAGGACCTTACCACCCTTCATCGCAGCACCACCTAGTCCAGCAACCTTTGGCCGGAGCTGTCGCGTCTCCTGTTCGCCGCCGGCGCGCCCATCGCCGTCGAGCCGTCGTAGTTGCCCTGGTTCTTCCCTGTAAGCATCCCTTTATCTTTCCTTGTGTGCTAGATTCCCCCGCTGGTCCGTAATTGTATGCGTATATCGTGTTTGCTAACTTCGTTGCTTTTGACTTTTGCCGGATTCCAACCGTGCCGTCGTTTGAACCCGACGCTCCAGCGAAGTACCCTGGTCCGTGTGGTCCCGCTGTTCGCTGTTGGGACTCGATCCATAGTCCGTGCACCCGTCTCGTGTTTTCTGCCGACATTGCATCCGTGCTTTCCGGTTTGCGAAACCGTCGAGGCAAGATTTCTTGCTACATGCTACGTTAAACTAATTAAATGTTTGACTCACAAACTTGCTATATTAACTAAGTATCGCTACTTGTCTCATTGGACGAAATATGATGTACATTATAATACTGCCATCTAAATCGTATTTTGCCACCGTAACCTTAATAACAACTACCTGCTAATCATTTTACTATTTAGAGGATAATAGTCGCACACTTATATCTTTATTGCCTGCTGTTATTAATATTGCGCTACACTGTGATTATTGCACCCCAAGGGTGCTTGAACCTGTTAATAAGAGAATACAAAGCATCACTGTATTTACATGGATTAATATTGTTATTTACTGTTCCTGCTGTTGTTCCTTATTCGTTACTATACCTGTTATCAGCATACATTTGATTGCATTACATATTGACCCGATCTTGATACACCTGACACATGTACTGATACCCGGACATGACACCCTATACATACTGACTCAACCTATTGGACTACAACCTGACTTACTACATGATCTCATGCCTAATGCCAATAAACCTGACTTGGGGTCCTCATGGACCATTCCTGCTGTCTATCCAGACATACCTGTTTTTACCTGATTCTGGATTGACACTAATCCTGGACTACTGAATGTCTGACCTGACATACATAACTTGGGGGTATGGGGAAATCAAAGGTGAAACCGACTTGTAACTCAACAGTTCGATACTTGTTCTGATCAGTCTTACGGGCTTGGCCAGTCCGGGAGTGATGATGCTGACATCACTCGTCCATCCTACTACCTACTTTACTGCCTAGCGGCACGTCTCGGATTCAGCCCTGAGAACCTTGACCGTGGTCCCGGGCACGCACGGGATACTATTGAGTTACATCGACGATTCATCAATTGATTTCAAAGACTACAGAGTAGAAACCTGATAGGACAGTTTAGTCACCACTGCACATTACCCTGCTCTGTTATTTCTTAGTACTGCTTTATTCATGTTCATACCTGCATTGCTTATTACCATGTTTATATTATATTATTTGGTTGACATGACGCGCTGACGTCTGGGTTTTGCATGGCCCAGATTTCTTACCACTATCGACGACCGAGCAGGAGTACTTCAGCCAGCAGGCTGAACTGTGAGTTCCTTAGGGTTTAGTTTATTTATTTTCATTTCATTTCCAGATGTGAGCCCGCATTATGGGACGTACTGTTTATTTATTGTATTGGATCATTTGCTTCCGCACTCATTGTTTATTGATTCTTGTTATTATGAATTTGGACATGTATTAGATTAGTTTATTATTTGTTCTTGATATCTCTACAACCGTAATGTGACTGTGGATGGATATTTCCTACCCACAGGTAGCATGGTTGGCTATGTCACGTGCCCAATCTTGCGTACTCTGGGAAGCGGGGCGTGACACTTATAGTAAAAATTAAAAAGCTTAACGGTTATGAGTACACATTATCTTACCATAAACACATTCAGGCTTACGCGCAAGATCGCGTATTTTGCACAACTTTTTAAAATGGTGAGTACGGCCAGCCGATATTTCTTTCACAGAAACTTCATCAACCTCTGATTGTCTTGTCAATGATAATTGCCATCTATTTTCCAAAACTTTAATAGATTTACCGGTTATCAAAGTCACAAATTTTTTATCATGTATACTTTATCAACGAATATCATGTTTTTCCATTTGTCAGCATATAGATCATCAACCAACACCTCTCGTTCAGTGCCCTGCATAAAGTCGTAAAATTAATATTTAAATAATAAATTTTACGTTGAAAAGATAACTGCTGTTGTAAACAACAACTCACTTGTTCGTCTCTAGCCACAAATGTAAGCGAGTTTGATGACTTTGCATACAATCGACCATACCATAATCGCGTGATATGTACCTTAATATTATACAATTTATCTCGTTCTATAATTTTTTCAAAAGCGGTGATCTCTAAAGGTGTAGGTAGCATTTTCTTCTTACTTTCTGGATAAGATTCGTCAGAATTCAAAGTCGATAGATTCTTCTCTTTCTTTCTTTTGCTTTCATGTTGGCTGCTAGTTTCTTCGTCTTTTAGTATAAGAAAATACGTTAGTAAAATTAAAACGAAGTTTTTTTTTACAATATATAAAACAAATAATCGGTATACACATACCGTTTTTATAATCCTTCTTTAAAGGAGTCACAGGAGCAATTTCTTTTTTACTACTTTCACTTTGTCTCCATGATCCTTTTGCTCTCCTACTTGCAAATTTTCCTTTGTTTCACCTGCACAATGAGCTTGAATATTACTAATATCACAGTCGTCACGATCCTCTAAATCTGAAACTGACATGCACAATAAAATATAAGTAATTTATTAAAATCCAAATATAATAAAATATAAAATTTGAAATAATATTGTAGGAGCTCATACCTTTTTTCGACTTATGAACCGGTTTAATTTTTTCCCCACGTTTATTCAATATTTTCTCTCCTTTTAAAACGTCATGCTCTCTTTCCGAGATTTTTTTTTATCATTGATACATTTATTTCTTTTTTCCCCAATGGTAAGATTAACACCATCACTGTCATCCCCACCTTCATTACTACTGTATTGATAATTGACCTCATCTTCAAAATTTTCAAAAAGAACAGACTCTTCATCTAAGAATATATTTCCATCACAATCATTTGAATTATTCTTTTCCATCCTACACATAAAATAGAAAAAATAAATCAATAACAATAAACATCACGATATAAAAAAAATCTGACAAAAATGAATAGATCAAGTGAATGCATATGTTATATAAAATTTAATGTAAGAACTACATATATACAACAAATGAAATCGAGTATTAATTCAATATTGGAAAGCAAAACTCTGATTTAAAAATAAATTTACTGTAAAAGTATTTTTAAATCAAAGCGATACTTTCCAATATTGGGATTAATACTCGATTTCATTTGTTGTGTATATAGTTCTTATGTATCTTTAGCTTTGTGAGAACGCTCTGTAGAAGTTCTTTATAAACAACATTTTGTGTACAATTTTTTGGAATGTCAATTTTTTTCTTCTAGAAAAACTTTTAAGGATGAAGCGGATCTAGCTCTTGAGAATGCAACATACAATTGCCCATGACAGAAAACTGGTGTACGTAGATATAGTCCAACTTTTCTCAAGGTTTGTCCTTGACTTTTGTTTATAGTCATAGCATAAGCAACACGAACGGGAAATTGACGCCGTTTAAGGACGAAAGGGAGATCTTCATTATCACTTGACATAATTATTCTTGGGATTGCCACACATTTTCCAATATTTGTACCAGTCATGATTTCTGCTTTTATAACCCTTTCACCTAACTGTTTAATGATAAGATGTGTGCCATTATATAAACCAATACTTTGATCTAAATTACGAAGTAGCATAATCGGTGTATTTACTTTAAGCTCAAGCGAATGAAGAGGCAATCCAGAGCATATCAACGAATTTAAAAATTCCGTTGTATTTAAAAAATCATTGCAAGCAGAATTATCAGCAACAAAAACCTTCGTGTCTGCACTCAAGTAAATCCGACTTTCTTCTCTAATTTGAGATATGACTTTCCTATTAATTTCATCAACTTCTTCATTTCTACATGCAAGTATTGCTCTTGATTCCAAATACCGTGGATTTTGATAATTATCATTTAAATCTGTATATATTTCATTTATTAATCCACTAATACCAAGTCTGTGATTAGATAACATTGAATCTGGAATATCTATCCAATTATCATCACAATCGTTGCACATTTGAATTCTTTTAACATCACCATTACCAATATCGATTAGCCATTTTGCAAAATTTTCGCTGTCTTCTTCTGACCTCGTATTCGTATGAACACGCATATTTTTTGTCAGTATAAACATCTCACATTGATCTCATAGATATGATTTATGTAATGTAGCGGACACAATTTGTTGTCTCCTACCTTTACGGACGACTGGTAAAATCTGTCGAAAATCACCACCAAAAACAACAGTCTTTCCACAAAATGGTTTATTCTCAAGTTGTGGATTAATATTTGATAGAATATGTTTGAAAGTTCGATCTACGGCTTCAAATGCAAAGCGATTTATCATCGGAGCTTCATCCCAAATAATCAGTGTTGCTTTTTTTAATAGAGAAGAAAGATTAGATTGGCGAGATATTGCGCAAGATGAAAACTCATGAAGATCGATAGGAATTTTGAATCTTGAATGTGCTGTACGTCCTCCCGGTAGTAACAAAGAAGCAATGCCAGAAGATGCAACTGCAAAAACGATTTGTTTCTTACTACACAACTTCGCTAAAATTGCATTCCATAAGTATGTTTTGCCAGTTCCACCACCTCCATACACAAAAAATAGCCTTCCAATATTTTTTCGCACGAATTTATAATCGCATCAAATATTTTTCTTTGTTCATCATTTAAACCACATTCCATTTCAATAGATTTTTTCGATAACTCAAAAGTATCATAATTTAGCTCCTCAAATATCAATCTATTGTTCTTGTTTAAATTGCTAGGAGAGAGTATCGGCATAAATGGAAAATCTCTCAAGCTTTTATTATTATATGACAAAATCACATCTATATCATGAAGCGCAAAATCTCTTAATTGTTCGTTACCGAGTACAATTTTTAAATCGGGATGCAAATTTTCCAAACGTCTTTCATAATCATCACTCATGGCCTCCCAATGTAAATCCCATAGTTCTCGAGGATTCATAACTTCGTTAAAAAGTAACATCGTGCAAAACATGAGACGAAGTTGATTAGCCGTAGCCCACTTAGACGCTTCTTGGAGTGCTAAGTTCCATTCATTATCATCATCAAAAAGTCCAAGTGCTATACATGCTGCCTTATAAGTTTCATGTTCAACACTATCAATTGTTCTCATATCAATAAAATTAATCCTTCTTTTCACTATTGTCAACAACATCCTGAAATAATATCTTTCACCAGCGGCAGGATGTGCATAAGGTAATCTACCTTTCGCTTTCCTTCTTTTTCGTTGCTTCCAACATAAGTTTTTTTTGTTCCAAACAAAATGATTTGGAAACTCAACATAAGTATAGTTTCCTGCATGAGGAAATTTAAGATTCATGCTAAACTATTCGGTTAACATTGTTTTATTCGCTCACTCAGACTCCATTATTTCTTGAACGCTTCCATGTTCTCTAAAAAAAACCATTTGTTCACAAAAAAGAAGATACTGCAACCGTTCAACGGCAGGATGACGTTTATTTATTTTAAATTCAAAAAGCCTCCATGAAGCTTCAGATGCTGCAATATATCTAGAATCTAAATATAATTTGATCTCGTCATATCTTTTGACCATATTTTGATGAATGATAGCTGTTGTAAAATCAGATCCTTTATTCACATATTTAAATAAATATTTTATTGCTCGTCTATGATTGCATATTTCAACATTAATATGTGATTGATATTTCAGTAGCAGATTTGCATTGTAAGGCACAATCCAACTGTTGTCAATATCCTTTCCATCTACCGTGTAGGATCTTGATTTGCGTCTCCGGTAAATTGCATATCCCTTTTCATCAATAATAGTATGGTCATTGAACATTTTAGGGAATTTTTTTGAGCATTTATTATTTTTCATGCAAACACATTTTGGATTATGTGTACCACATAGTCCATGAATCATATGGGAAACTACCAAATCATGAAGTAAAGGTTCCATTTTAATGTCAGGAAGCTCAGCTCTAATTAAATTATCAATATCCTTTGCGAGTTTTATTTTTTTTGAACTTTCCAATGTAATAAGAATATGAGAATGTGGTAATCCTCGTTTTTGAAATTCTACCACAGATAAATCTACAAATGCAAAAATTAAACTTTTAAATAGAAACATATAACAATACACAAAACATATATCAACAAATAATGACAATAACCTACCAGAAATTACTCGTCCAAAATATTTATGTTTAATCAAATCATCAAGAAGCTGCATAAGTTTTAAGTGAAAAACTCAGGCAACAATATCAGGCTTATCAGATACACTTTGACCACCAACAATCAATAAAAAATCATGTATTTCTTTCCAATTAGGATTGCATGTAAAAGTAATGAATAAATCCGGAGGCCCGGCCCATGCACAAATTGCCATAGCATCTTAATAGTTTTGAATCATGTATCATGGACCTCCAGTAAAGGATGAAGGCAAAATGATTTTTTACCAATTGTGTGAGCATCATTATCACCATCGTCAACAGCATCCTGCAAGCCTTGATATAACTCACATCGTAAAGGTTTTTTGATTATTACGAATCCATCCAAGACGATTCCCTTCAACAGACGCATAAGCATCAACTATATATTGCTGTAATAATTTTCCACCTCTCAACAACGTTGTTCCTTCATGACAACGCTGTTGTTGTTAGTGTATATGCCCTAGAGGCCATTACTGTATCATACTAGTTTGTATATTACTTAATGGAAGCTTGGGATATTCACAGTTGTATATACAATCTTGCTCGAAATGGTAGTATGCTACTTGGTTTGTCTCTGCTTTAATATGTGCATGTGTTTCTTTTAGCATATTGCTGGTATACATATTAGTAGAGCCCTTAGGATCTTTGCTTGATTACCAGCGTTGTGATGGCGCTCGCACTCGTAGGAGCTGGGTAATCTATAAGCACATCCTTATATAGGTCCCTGGTCGTTGGACTATCGAGACAGGGCATCGATACTCCGGAGTAGACTAGCGTATGCGCTTCTCATCCCAGTGTGGGAGACGGTCTGTCCCACAGCCGTTAGTACGTCGTACTTGGGATAGTATGCGGGTGCTCGTTAGGTTACGAGTACACTGGACAGGACTCGTCGTGAACTGTTGGTTGGTAATATACCTATCGTCAGTTATCAGTTCCCAGGTGACATGAGTACAGCTTAGTCCGCTGACTTGACACTGTCACTTCGCCTCGAGTGTGTTCCCACTGCACTTTGATTACTACCCTACCACGGCTCAAAGGAGTCGTGCAAACAGGTAGTTTTTGGGTGCTGTCCCGAAGCACTTGGAGGCAGTGACGGTTAGACAGGATTCGTCTCTCCCGGTATTGGGGGTTGACATCGCGCTGTGTCCAGGAGAGCCATTACACGAGTAGTCCCTGGCCAGGGCAAGCGAGATATACTGGTAGGCTTCCAGTGTTATCTCAGGGTGTTCTGGGCTACACTCCGACACGACTTGTACCGCTATTAGGGGACTGACGTTCACCGCCCCCTAGGCCCGCCATGCGATGTATTAGACGAACAGACCGGACTGTACGGAGACTGTCACATACAGGCTCAGTAGGAGTGCAGATGGGGTTCACCTCGTCAGTCTTCTTATCGACATCTACCTGGGGACCGTTACGTACAGCTAGTGCCGCTTGCGGTCTGTGGTTAAACCCACTGCCAGCGTAGTGTCGAGTCTTTAGAGTCCCACACAGAGAGCTATTCGCCTTTAGGCAAAATGAGTAGAGGTCGCATGGTTTTGCGACAGGGTTCGTTCGCATCCGCGCACTTGTGCACGTTTGCTGTCCGGACAGTTTATACTAGCGGCCTTTGGTTTAAGCCGGATCCTAGTATATGATTTTGAGATTGGTTTTTCTCAGTGTATTCGTGTTCCTCGGATCACGAATGCGGGTGCGTATGCACAGTTGCTTGAGATTGAGGGAGAGGACCTTGTTTAGGGTTAATGACTATTGTCATTTTATTAACCCTATTGCTTTTGTGTGTATTATAGTTAATTGATAATTAGCTTAATAATTGTGCATGGTTGTTGTTGTTGACCATTTGACTTCATTGACTTGTTGACCTTGTTGACAACTTGACCATAATCATTTCATTTGGAAGATGCTCTTTGATCCTTGCAATTTGCATTAATATTGAAATGATAATGGTCATATCTTGATTAAACCATGACAATTTTCTAGCTAATTATTGAATTAAAATATTACACACATATTAGTGAGAATGGCTCACTAATAATTCATTCTCTCATATCATTTCTCTCTCTTGCTCATCCTCTCCCTCAAGCTCTCTCCCTCTCATGTGTTGAGAAACAAAAAGCTTGAGAAAAATCTTCACTTGATCTTCTCTACTCTCTTCTAGGGTTCAAGTCTTAGCATTTCTTGCACTCTAGTTACTCCTAGCTTGGAGTTGAAGCTAAAGGTCGAGGCTTTCGGGTGGATCCTTCTTTGACGGGAGAAGACAAGCAAGGTGACCTCTTTCTACCATTCCAAGGAGCAAGGAGAGAAGGACTTTGAGCTCAAGGTATAACCATTCCATCACTTAGCTAGTTACTAGTAAGGGTTAGCTTGTTTATGTTTAGCAAAGATCCTCATAGCTAGGTCCATGTTGCCTATAGTTGATAAAAATCCAATTTTTATTATGTTTTCCGCCTCCCCGTAAGCACCGGGGTGGGCAACGTGGACTTACAGTTGTAACCTAAATGCGTAGAAGTCCTTCATTGAAACTTTATTCATTTTTCTCTTCGTATTTTTACCTTCAATATAATTATGCCAACTATCTTCTCCATATGGGAATAATAAGGGATATTGCAATGGCATGTATGCTGGATGAATCTCACTAATTCTTTGATATCCTTTTTTTCGATCGTTGACAATAACATCTCGAGTAGATGAAGGAAAAAATTCATCATCAATCATCAGAGCAGCTATTTCTGTTGAATTTGGTTTATTATATTGTTGACCCTTATGATTTCTATCCTCAAGAATGCGCAAACTAAACTCTTTATCCTTATTGTTCTCATACCAATCACGTACGCATCGAAATTTCTTAACATATTTGTTGTATTTATCCAACATTTCCTTTAAACTTTTCACAGTTTCTGAATCATATTCCGTAGCATTACAATTATCTCCAATAGATGCAATTCGATTTCCAATTTCATGCTCGGTATCATATATATAAAGCTGTGCATATTTAGGTCGACTTTCGATAGCCGGTAACAATGAACCTATTCTATGATAGTTTTGTCCATGAATTCGAAATGTATATGGTCCCCTTCCTTTCAAAATTTGATAATCTATCTTTGGACCAATAAATGTAAAAGCAAACATAGAGTTGAACGAACGAATTTTTTCCCGAAATTGTTTAGCTTGTTCAGAAACATTTTGATAGTTCAATAAAGAGTCCAGCATTTCAGGTGTCTTCTCAAGAAGAGGCAGAGAAACTTTTCCACTCTTGCAACAAAATGAATAATTTATTTTTTCTTATCATTAGTTCTAACCCTTTCTTCTTTCCATACAATTGCATCACATCCAGAACATTTTTCAGTAGGAGGTCCCAAATAATGGAAACGACTACGCCAATCTGTTAAATAATTATCGTTAAAACTTTCTTATCATGTATCATTATAAGACATACGTTAGAATTTAATCAGCAATAAGAAAATGTAATATATTATATTATTATATTTATAGAGGGTTTTATTTAAAATAATCTTATATCTTTTAAAACATGTAAAATATTTGTAAATCAAAAAAATCAAAAAAATTTAAGATTTTTGAGTAATATATTCTTTAAATATAATTAATACCAAACATTCAAGTAAAATTAGATAAAACTTTGTGTTTTATAAGAATATATAATGAGGATGAAGCGTGTTCTTACTATCATTATCGTTTTTATGACTGCATGACAAATCTTGATGAATATCTTTATTAACTATATGGTGATCATGCAAAAAGTCCACTTCCGTAGAATGATACAAAACGGTATCATCATCCATCAAAGATGTGTTGTATTCAACATTGGTAGAAAAATTAGAAATTTGTTCTAATGGTCTTTTGAAGTGCGGGATACCAAAATCAAATGCCTCTCGTTTTCGCTTGAAAGAAAATTCATCATTTTTAGTATTAGTGTTGGATGACTGTTTTTTTGATATCTTATTCTTTCACGTTCACGTTTACGTTGTTTTTGTGCTTCTGATAAATGTGTTTTGATTTATTCCCATGCATAGCTAAATAAAAGACAAAAGATAATATCACAATAGAAACAATTATAGAGATCAACATAAATGATTAACTAATAACAATAAACATGTCACGTCATTTATTAATAATTTAAATGGAAAACTGTACAGATACCAATAGGAATTTAAATTTAGAGAACAAATAATTTACTTCTACATATAATCATAAATAAATAAAAATCTTAAATATTGAATTTTTCGAATAATAGATTTTTTGTTACCTTAGTTTTTACTCTAATTTTGTTGTTGACCAAATCAAACGAACGCTTTCCTACAAATGGAAAAAAATATCAATTCAAGTCAAGTATTGCATTAATAATGACAACTTTTAAAAATATTCCCATCAGTTAAAAAAATACTAAATGAAGAATGAAAAATAATACGTTGAAAAAGAAAAGTTTAGTTATGGAAAAAAAAGTTTAGAGCAAACCATCCTGATTCATGATCATATATGTTGAAGAAGAAAACAAAGAAAGATATAAAAATACTTACTGAAGATATGGTGCTTTGAAACGATCCAAGCCAAGGATTTAAGTTTCAAAAGCGTTGGAAAATCCAGAATTTGGTAAGAATGGGATCTCTCTTTTTCTCTATTTTCTCATTTTTCAATATTTTCCCTTTTTTCTTCAAGTGAGAAAGAAGATGAAAAACGCTGGATTAAATAAGGGAAAGAGATGATGAGGCATGGCGTCAATAGGAGGTGGAGACAAAAACAAATTCAATCCATTTTTATATTTTTAAATTTCTGATAAAATATTTTGGTTTTATCATATGAATTTATTTTATTTACTATGTCTCATCACTACTAACGTTTTTATTTTTCTACCGTCCTTTTACATCTGGTAACGTGTCTCTCTTCTTCATTACATCAACACTATTTTTCTACAGTCGATCGTGACTAATTTCTTTTTCTGTCAAATCACGGTCAATATTAACGTCACTGTTGTTCTGCAGTCCAATGTCCTTTTTCTGTCAAATCACGGCCAATATTAACGTCACTGTTGATCTGCAGCCCGTCATGACTGATGTCCTTTTTCTGTCAAATCATGAATAACGTTGACATCACTATTGTTCTGCGGTCTGTCATGACTGATGTCTCTTTCCTGTCAAATCATGAATAACGTTAACATTACTGTTGTTTTACAGTCCGTCATGACTAATATCATTTTTCTGTCAAATCGTTACCAATGTTCAGGTTACTATTTTTCTACAGTCCGTCATGATTATTGTCCTTTTTCTGTCGTCAACACTATTTTTCTACAGTCCATCATGACAAATGTACTTTTTCTTTCAAATCACGGTGTCAAATCATGAATAACGTTAACGTCACTGTTGTTTTGCAGTCCGTCATGGCTACCGTCCTTTTTCTGTCAAATCATGAATAACGTTAACGCCACTGTTATTCTACAATCCGTCATGACTAATGTCCTTTTGTGTCAAATCATTACCAATGTTCAGGTGACTATTTTTCTACAGTCCGTCATGACTATTGTCCTTTTTCTGTCGTCAACACTATTTATCTACAGTTCATCATGACTAATGTACTTTTTCTATCAAATCATGTCAAATGTCAACGTCACTATTTTTCTACAGTCCGTCATGACTATTGTCCTTTTTCTGTCACCGGCACTATTTTTCTACAGTCGATCGTGATTGATGTCCTTTTTCTGTCAAATCATTACCAATATTCAGGTGACTATTTTTTTACAATCCGTCATGACTATTGTCATTTTTCTGTCATCAGCACTATTTTTCAACAGTCCATCATGACTGATGTCATTTTTCTGTCAAATCATGGTCAAAGTTAACGTCACTGTTGTTCTGCAGTCCTTCTTGACTGATGTCCTTTTTCTGTCAAATCACGGTCAAAGTTAACGTCACTGTTGTTCTGCAGTCCTTCATGACTGATGTCATTTTTCTGTCAAATCATGAATAACGTTAACGTCACTGTTATTCTGCAGTCCGTCATGACTACCGTCTCTTTTCTGTCAAATCATGAATAACGTCAACGTCACTGTTGTTCTACAGTCCATCATGACTACTGTCCTTTTTCTGTCAAATCACTACCAATATTCAGGTCACTATTTTTCTACAGTCCGTCATTACTAAAGTCCTTTTTCTGTTGTTACCTTTTTATGTCAAATTACTATCAATGTTAACGTCATTATTTTCTACAGTCTATCATGACCAATGTTCTTTTTCTGTCAAATCAAGACTAATGTTAAGGTCACTATTTTCGTATCGTTAACACACTATTTTTCTTCCATCGTGACCAATGTCCATTTTCTGTCCTGTTTGTACCTGATAACGCTTTTTCTCATATACGTACTCAACTGGATGCACTTGCACGCGAGCCTTTGTCCTTTATCAATTTATGCGCTAGTATTATGCCTCATTAATGCACGTCACGTTTAGTTCAACCCGAAAATTCCGAAGTTGGTTTTATGCCTTATTTTTAGCAGTTTTTCTATTTTTAGCAGTTCTTCTTTTATTAGAAAATTAGTTATGATTTACATTTTGCAATTATAAGAGGCAAATTTTAATTAAATAAAACCCTAGTTTGGTGAAATTGCCATTGTCATCTTTCTATTCTTTCAATTTCTCTTAAATCTGTTTAGAAGCGTGGCATCCCAAAGCAGAGCTGCACCACTTACCAATTAAAAAAGAGCATCATGACTAATGTGTTTTTCTGTTTAATAATACTTAATTATGATTGTTACGAATTATGATTATAAAATACATGTTTTCCAACCAAAGAAGTATCCGTTGAAACCAATTGGTAATATCATTATTCTTTTTTATTTGAGTTTTTCTATACCTAGACGCTGTCACCTTCTCAATTTTTTTGTCTTCTTCTGTCCTTTGTCAAAATTGATTGCAAAAATACGACCGAGTTAGAAAATTAAGTGATTTATACTATATATCCAAATACATCATATGGTCATCATATTAAATATATTAAACCATTGAAAATATTTGAAAACACAATCAGAACTTGTGAACATTGTTCATCCCTTCTTCGAAACTTACATGCCAAAATAACAGAAATAACAGAAGGTTGACCAACAAAGAAAAACTAAAATTAACATCCTAATCTATTTTACATGGGTTCTCATATCGACATAGCGGACATGAGTTATTGTTAAACAACCAAGCAACAATGCAATTCATATGGAATGCATGGTCACAACACAATTGCACTCCTTCGAACAAATCACCACTGCTATTCTTCTCAATTTCTTCGAAGCACACCGCACAAACAATATCGTCAATCCCGTCCTTCAACTCTTGTCTCTTTCGCTTACGTGATCTTTTAATTGTCACAGTCCTATCAACGCTAGTATAAACATATATCTTGATATGAAATTTATCATTTTCTACTTCCACAGCTTCATGGATGAATTTGCTGATCTCCATTTCAACATACATGCGATGCTGATCTTGGATGGGGCATTTACGATGCACCACCCAGCCGGCGAAGTTACAACAGTTCTCGGGCGAACGTAATTTAGAGGCTACATATTTGCGATGCTTAAAAGATGGCATTTCGTCCAAAATACACTTTGTACCATCACGAGGGCCAACGGGAGAGGGAATGATCACTTGGGCGGAGTCTTTAATGTACCCGTGGGTCCAAATGGAAGGATCAATACCGTCGGCATCCGACGACATAGGCGTCAGTTTTTCATGGAGTAGGAGAAACAACGGCGGTTTGTTATACTCTTTGACCATTGAGAGAGGCAATGGCTGTCCTGCATCAAGATTTTGTGCCATTAAGAGATGCAAAATATTTCTGGCTTACCCTTTTTTTTACCCTTTCTCTTTTGTAGGGATCGAAAATGAAATGCCTTGGTTTAAATAGAGTAGAGGTGGGGATAGGTGCCAATAAGAGATGGGACATGTGGCAATAGGAGGTGGACATGACTAATGTCCTTTTACTGTCAAATCATGACCAATGCTAACGTCATTTTTTTTCTACAGTCCGTCATGACTAATTTCCTTTTTCTGTCAAACGATGGCCAATACCAGCGTCACTATTTTTCTACAGTCCATTATGACCAATGTCCTTTTCTGTCAAATCATGCCTAATGTCTTTTTTCTGGCCGTCATGACTAATGTCTTTTTCTGTCAAATTATGACTAATATTAACGCCACAATTTTGTGACCGCATGCACTTGCACGTGGGCCTTTATACCCTCTCAGTATATGCGTTGGTATTATGCCTTATTGACGCAACCCTAGCCTACTTGGAGTTGCTCGACCGATCCAAAACACGTCGGGTCTAGTTCAACCCGAGAATCCCAAACTGACAAATCTTGTCCGATTCGCGTGTTCCACCAGCCAAATCGAAGATCTCGCATAATCGTCTGGGTCAAATCTTATACCATATATCCATAAAATGTATCATTTGATCATCGTATTAACTATATTAAACCAATTGAAAATATTAGAAAACACAATTAGAACTTGTTAACATTGTTTATTCTTCTTCGAATTTTACATGTCAAAATAACAGAAACAACAGACGATCGATCAATAAAGAAAAACTAACAGTGACATCTTAAGTTATTTAACGTGGCTTCTCACATCGACATAGTGAGCATGGGTTTTTCTTGAACAACCAAGAAACAATACACTTCATGTGGAATGTATGATCACAACACAACTGTACTCGTTCGACTAAATCACCATTGCAATCCATCTCAATTTCTTCAAAACACACAGCACAAATATTGTCATTCTCGTCCTTCAACCCTGAATGCAAAATAGGAAAAGAAGGTTGGTAGAGTTTTAAAGGTCTTTCTCTCTCCACTCTCTCAACTTTTTTTTAATTTTTGGTTTTTCTCTTTTGAGTAGAGAATGAGGATGAAGTGCTCCATCTTAAATAGAGCAGGAGGTGGGCACGTGCGCCAATAGGAGATGAGACATATGGCAATAGGAAGTGGAAATACCAAAATTTGTGAGGCCAAAATTGACATTTTTAAAAGGAGATCGAACATGCGGAGTAGAAAGTGGAAATGCCAAAATTTATGAGGGCAAAATTGGCATTTTGAAAATTTTGCCACCTCTCTATACCTTTACATTATGTATATAGGACTGTTGATATGGCTTCTCCTCTAATCATTTTTTTATTATTGGATTTTGAGGAAAGAGTTTCCAAATCTTCAAGAACTAAATCCTCTACCAAATACAAGTCAATTGAACTTGGCATATTGAATTTTTAGAGATATTTGGACCGATATAAAGTGACCGAGATATACCGGTTGATATTCATGCAAAAACAATATCCGCCTACTATCACCCGTACCATTTTGCGAGGGATTCTAAATCGATATATCAGGCATTATATTGGCCTATATGGCCAATATTTTAATAAATTATCGCAGGGTAGTGTAGCCATTCTAGGATAAAAGTGAAGGAAATCATGCCCGAAAAGCAGCGGAAGCAGTGCATATGATCTCCGATTATTCTTCTATATGAATCATAAAATACATATCTTTGCAGATCTGAATATCTGTTGGCAAAAGAATATCTTTTGTAGCAACCACAAGCGCAGAAGGCTTCAATCAAATCCACCATTTTACGTAGGAGACAAATAAAAACTTGGAGGATAGGAACCCTTCTTTAGAAGAAGATTTAAATAATTCTCAATTATTTTTCTATATGAAATCTCTATTTCATCATCGTTTTTTCATCATTATTAATGGTCTACTATAGCCATCCTTTTATAGGGTTGTGATACAATATTTTTTTCCTATTCTACCGATGTGGGACTAAACTTCCCAACAATATAATCACAACAAATTTTATTATAATATTTCTTCTCTTATTTGTTTTCATTTGCTCTTCTAAATTAAGGTTTGCGGTGAGACCAATTGGGTCTCACGTCGAGAACTAATTGTCAATCTCAATTTATTCGTAATTAATTAATTGATAATTTTAATTTAACAATCAAACTCCCATCAAACCAATTTTTCATAAAAGCTCTACCTAATGTGAGATAATAATTAATATTAATTTACTTGCAAACCCTTCCAATATCAAGCTACTTTTCTTTAGGCGCTTTAACTAAGCAGGATAAAACCGCCTAATCGCTCAAACCCAAAGCTTCAATTGCCCATGAACACAATAAATTTATTTCGAAAATAAATATAATAATAATATAATTTTGAAAAAAAACAATTTCCAAAATACCTGATCAGGATTTGACGCTCATGGGATTGAACAGTAAACTTATTCTCATCGGTATGAGAATATTGGATCCTATCTAAGCATCTATAGTTTTCGTAAATGCATTCAAGCAGCTCAATATTTCAGGTTTCTTATTCCTATCTAAATGACAAGATTTACCATCATATCAAAACTCACAAATGAAAACTATAATATCATCAAGTCAAAATAATTATATAACAATTTGAATTCTCCATCTCTATAAGTGACATATCCTAAAGAATTCAAATATGGTTCTTACTACATATATCATTATATACGCTCATGATATACATCTGGAGAATCTTCAATTTCGGTGATTGAGACACCACATCTCATATGTTAGTGTCATGCGTGATAGCATGTCACAACTCTAGCTATCCTTTGCTAGTTGTAGGTTAAATACTCAATTTAAGAAATTAATAAATTAGATCATATCTCTGTGAAAGTGACCTATCATAATGCATGATTTAACAATATAATTTCTAAAGATATTATAATAATTATAAATAAATAAGAACACCCACATTATAAATTATTAAGTGAAACTATAAAACTTTATTAATATTACATGAATTGTAATGGATGTTCAAGCACATATATTACCACTTTAGCAAAAAGGAGGGTAATTTTATCCCAATAAGGGATCTTCTGGAAGCAACATTGCAATCCTACTTTAACATTTATTCAGATTTCTTTTGTATTATGTAAGATCCACTCTCTCAAAATAACAGGATTGGTGTCACGCCTCACTTCCCAGTGTACGGAGAAGAGCACGTGGCGAGGCACACGACGTATTTACTCAGAAGTAAACACGTTAAGCGTAATAAGCAATATATAAATAAAGCACAAGAATGACGAGAGATGTAATATGAACAACAACTTTTATTAACATTCACCTTTACATTACAACTGTTTATGAAAAGGAAAATACAATGCTGAAAGCAAAGTCTAAACAGTGGCATATGAAATGGAAATAAGTATAAGAAATCTAAGTCTATCTAGGGCTCAATCTGCTCCAAATACTCCTAAATGGGCTCGATCTCTTAAAAGTCGGGTCCTCCTGACGAACATTCCAGAGAAAGAAGAAACATGAATGTCGTCAATGAAATAGCGCTCGGTAAGTCCCAAAAGATAGAATGGAATAGATAAGTAAAGAGAATAAAATTGGTAAATTATTTGTTTTCTATACTAACGTAGTTGTTTGTACCTTGGTACAGAATATATCAGTGTATACGAGAGGAGTCCAATTATCCCGTTGACTCTGGTAACATGTAAGTATAAGGCCCCGTCAAAACCCACGAGACAATGGCACAGGATGTTCATGTAGGTGTCTTTTAGTATCCATTATCATGCCACTTTTAATACATTCCGTACCATTCTATCCCGTTAAACCCCGTAATGTATATTGTATAGATTGTAGTTGTCAGACTTGCCGAGACCATGTGTTGGGGTAAAAATTTACACCCCAGTTGACCAAGTCAAAATCAAAGTCAACCTCAAGCCAAGTGGGCCCAAGCCCAGATCCAGTGGGCCCATGCTCGGGTCGAGCCCGAACATGAAGCGGCCGGCCTCCCCCCATGCCAAGATAAAAAATTTGTAATAAATAATTTTGTTGCATTTCTTTTATTTTACTTTATGGATAAATGTAAGAAAAATAGGCATAAAGCCAAATTTTTGTAAAGCCTATGGCTTATGTGCAAAAAGAAATGGCACATGAGCCATGAGATAGGCAAAATGCCATTTTGTGAAGCCCAAGGGGCTATGTGTAAAGTGTATAGCCTATAAAGGCAAAGATAATGAAATATCTCAACAACTTTTCTCTCTCCAAAAAAGTTTCAGATCTGAGATCTTTCTTCCTTCTTCAAGCTTCCAAAACCTTCTTCTTTCTTTTGAATTAAATCAAGAGTTTTACTCTTCCTTTTTCAAAAACTAAATAGTTTTCCACCACAAAACCCATTAAGGGGAACTCAGATCTGCCATCAGATCTCAAAAAGAAAAGTTTTTTAAAACTCACATCTCTTTATCTCCAAGATCCGGCCAGCAAAGGAAGAAGAAGGACCCATTTCCTTAACCCAAAGCATCTTAGGAGTTTAACTCCATCCTATTTTCTCTTTAGAGAATTTCCGGGGCTAAAACCCCCCATTTTTCCTCACTGGTGCGCTAGCGCTCGAGCGCAAAGCGCCCACGTACCGACACGTGGCGCGCTTGTGCTCCAGCGCACTGCGCTCGAGCGCAAAACGCCCACGTGCCGACACGTGGCGCGCTTGCGCTCCAGCGCTCGAGCGCAAAGCGCCCACGTGCCGACACGTGGCGCGCTTGCGCTCCAGCTCTCTGCACTCGAGCGCAAAGCGCCCTCGTGCCGACACGTAGCGCGTTGCGCTCCAGCGCTCTGCGCTCGAGCGCAAAGCGCCCACGTGCCGACACGTGGCGCGCTTGCGCTCAAGCGCCTAGACGCTGGCCCCACGCATCCTTTGGATGTCTTTTTCCCCTTTATTTATATATACATGTATATATATACATATGCATACATTTGTACACATACACATACTCCACGACACTGTCCCTGTTAGAAAAAAATTTCTAACGGGGCGCTGTCTCGCACCCCGCAAGAGGGCTGCTAGCCCCCTTGACCCCCAGCCCGCTATCCGGGTAGCGGGACCTCCGTAAAAACTCTGTGTGGCTCCCGATATATCCAAAACACCCCTTTCAAAACGCAACACACGTACACTGCACACTGAGTTCGTATGACCAGTTTAACCCGTCAATCGGAGGTTCCCTCGCTCCAAAGGCGAGGGGTAATTAACGGCAGCTTAGTTCGCGGCTGCCGGAGATTTGGATCCCCACAATCATTAAACCCCGGCCTACACTAGGCAGGGGGAATCTGTAGTATGCCTGACAAGCGCGCGCGTATTCCCATCTCAATGGGGTGACGAAAAACACCCTACAGATTCTGGCACGCCCGGAGGGACCAATCTCTCCTCCCATATTTCGGGTTAAGCGTTCATGCGAACTCAATCAATATACATATCGATTGTCTATACTGAAATGATGTTTTTTTTTTCTGTGCAGCAATCAACCTTCGACGACAATGTCACCCCAGACGAATTCAGCTTCCAACGTGACCCCGATTCCGTACGTGGTCAAGGTCAACGCTCGTGTGGTTCTCCCCGCGAGCCTCAGTCGACAGTGGGAAGAACCGCCCCGCCAGTTTGGCTCCGTCATCATCTACCCTGCCGGAAGCGCTCATCTGGCGGAGATCCCGGGGGAACAGGTGGCCAAACCGGTCTCAAGTGGTAAGAGGCTGAATGTCGTGATCACCAAGGCACCACAACCGAAACTTAAGACGATATCTGAACGATTTTCTGGTGCTCCAGCGGGGGGCAAGAACTTCGGTACAAAGGGCAACATCAAATGTTGCGGACGAGCTCAGGCGATGACTCTAACAAATGCACAATCAAGCGTATCTCCAAGGCCCTCCATCGCCAAGTCTGCGGCGTCTTCCCAAAGATCCGAAGTCTGTCAGGTGCTTAGAACAGAAAAGTTAAGGCAGAAGCGGCTCAGGTATCAAGCCAACAAAAGAGCCAAGGCTTCGGCTAAATGGAATCATGTGAAGTTCCAAGTGCAGGGTTGCCCCGCGACGACGACTGAGTCGGACGTAAGAATCAGCAATTCCTTCGACCCTCTGAAGTGGGTTCAGAAAAATGCCATGACCGCTAGAATCAAGAAGACAGCGGTCCGAACAGTTCTACAAAGAGACGTGTCCCGGCCCCAACAGAAGAAGTATGACACTGTCTCTTCAAGAGTCTATCAAGCACTATGTGCCGCACGAAAGCAGCGGGGCAAATCCATAAAAGAAGCACCAGCACCATTCAAGAACCTGGTTAGGCCAGCCGCCTTCAATCGACTACCAGCTACCGAAGCAAGGGGGTCAAGATAGCGATCCGTGAAATCAGCCGCCAATGATAGAAAGACAGACGGATATATCATCCATACGGTCTATATGGCGGGCGGGCGCCCCAGCTGTAGGGTTCCTAGGCACACTAAGGAGGTCTCACAAGGCATCAACCATGCCAATTTCAAAATTTACGGGTGCCGAGAAACCCTAATACGGATCGTTAACTAGAAATTTAGGCGAAAAAGGAAACTAGTTAACATCTTAACTATAAGAAAGAGGCTACAACCTTTGTAGATCCGGTTCTCCACTTCCTTAGCTCCACGTAGACGTCCTCTCGCTGTCCGTCTCGATTCCCGGACTCAAGCATCGGCTTCATCGGAGAAATGGGCGGGCAAGGACGTCGGCTTCATGCCGAAGATGATCTACGTCGAGGCAACACAAGTTCAAGCTCCAACTTCACCAAGTTGTGAAACTTGTGAAGAAAACACCCTATACTACTTGGCAAGAAGTAGAGGGTGAAGAAATAGGAGGTGGGTTCACTTTAGAATTGGATTTCTCACTCTTTTTCTCACTTTGCCATTGATGAAGGCAAGGTTTCTTTTCTTGAAGAAGAAGAAGAAGATGATGAAGAATATGATAAGTTATTTTTTTTTTAAAAATGGAAAAGAAAAATCAATACTTATCATATTCAAACTATGGTTAAGTGTAGAGAATGAATCATGGTTAAATGGAATGGTCAGGGTTAAGCATGAGACAAAAATGGTGACTTAGTCAAAACTTCATGAAGCTTCAACAAGCAAACAAATCAAGCCACCATTTTCATTTCTTTTGCCAAAAAGAAATAAATAAATAAATGAATAAATGGATATGAAAATCAAAACCCTAACCATTTAAATAACCATGGTTTAATCTTTACACAAACTCAAGTAAGCATGTATCATCAAACATGATACAATCAAGTGCACAAAAGTATATCACATATACAACTTGTGAACTTGAAGTGAGAAAATCCATTTAAAGTGAACCAATACTAGTTAATGCAAAGTAATATATCAAATATATAATTATGCATTAAATCATTAAATCAACACTTGATTCAATGATCCGGTCATGTCGCACACAACCGACTAGTATACAATGTATCGATTTATCGAATCAATCCTTGATTCGATAACTAGGTTATATCGCATACAACCATTCGACACATTCATCGCGAGAATGAAATACGGTATCACATACACACATTATTCTCGGTCCCGCACATATCTCATATGCGCTCCTATTTCGTTTCGCTTGAGCCAGGAAACCTCTGTGTAGGACTCTAAAGACTCGTCAATACGCCGGTAGCAGATGATGATCATATCAAGCACCCACAAGCCGCAAGCGGTCTGCTAAACGTAACGGCCACCCGGGTATTGAGCGATCAGAAGATCGACGAGCAAGCCCGCTCACACTCCTGTGAATCCAACCAGTAACACTTACCGTACAGTCCGGTCTCGTCGTCTGATATGTCGCATATCTCGCCTAGGGGTGGTAAACGTCAGACCCCAATAGCTCGATAAGTCGTGTCGATCTGAGGTCTATAACAATTCGAGAAACTACTGGTAACACTTACCAGTAAATCTCAGCAACCCTGGCCAGGGATTTCCGGTTATAGCCAATCGAACACAGCGTAACATCAACTCCCTATACCGGGAGAGACGAATCCCTTCCTATCGCTCATTGCCTCCATGTGACTCGGGACTGTACCCAAAAACCACCGTTTTGCATGCCCTCTTGGACGTGGTAAGGTGGAAATCAAAGCACAGTGGGAACCACACAAGACTCTATGACGATCTCGGGTCAACAGACTACTCTGTACCAGTGTCACCTGAGAACTGCCATCTGACGTAAGGTATAATACCATCTGGGAGTTCTCGACGAGTCCATCCAGTGTACCCAGTCTCTACTGAGCACCCGTATATCTCCTCTGATGTTAAACACCAATGGATATGGGATCATCCATCGCCCATCTGTATGGGTTGAGAAGGTACACGCTAGTCTACTCTGGTATATCGATGCCCCGTCTCGATACACCCATGACTAGGGACTTTGAAGGATGTACTTATGGACTACCATGTCCCCACTAGTATGATCCGCATCATAGTCCAGGTAGTCAAGTACACATCCTAAGGGCTTTACCAACATGCAACAGAGAGACAATCAGTATACACGTTAAGGTAAAGAGTAACCAGATAGCATACTATCATGTCGAGCAAGAAAGTCCTCCCTATATATGTCCCAGCATCCACTACAATATACATCCTATGTACAATAATGGCCTCTAGGGCATACATATAACTAACAATCTCCCACTTGCACTAGGGCCATCTGATAGCAGTGGTTGTAGTATCTCATACTCAACCATCCCATAAAAGTCTCTCTCTGGGAATAGGCCTTTGTGAGTGGATCCGCCGTGTTATCCTCTAAGTCTGCTCTACTAACCTTGATCACCCTGGAGATCAACTATCTCCATGATCAGGTGATACTGCCTTAGAATATGTCTGGATCACTGATGGGACCGGCGTTCCTTGGCATAAGCCACAACTCCATTGTCTCACAATGGTAGGAACGTAGTTCATCTCATGAACCAATATACACCCAAACATCCTCTTTGGTAGCATCTTAAGTAGCGATGTATCCAGTCTTTATCATCTAGTATGCCATGGTATCTAGCTTGGAACTCTTCCAACATACCGTCCCTTTACTGAGGGTAAAGACAATGCCTGTGACTGACACTCAGTCGTCTTTTTCACCCTGGAACACTTCCAGTGATTCTGTGCAGGATCAATTGATACCATCTCACTACAGCTAGTGAGTATTCTAACACCCAAATAACATCTATCTCATAGATGAAAACTCAGGATTTAGGAGGTATCACTTTGATCCTATATGGAGAATCCATGTGATAAGCGGAGATTGATCGAGCGTAGCATAGGAAACTCCTTCCCTATCAAGAGTATGTCATCCACGTACTCTATGAGGATCGCCACCATACTCCCTACTACCTTTTTGTATATACAAGGTTCATCTACCATTTTGATGATGTCAAACTCTTTGACTATCTCATCAAAACAGATGTTCCAACTCCGCGATGCCTGCTTTAATCTTATAAAGTATCTTGTACATGTTTCCGCTGCTCCCACTGTCTACGAAGCCCTCTGGCTGTGTGCTTACAGACGTTCTCTTCTAAAACATCATTTAGAAAAGCAGTCATGACACCCAACCACCAGATATCGTAGTCATGGTATGTAGCCGTGGCAAGTAGGATCTGGATGGACTTAAGCATAGGCCCCAGAAAAGGTTTCATCATTATCCACGCCTGGTTGATGACGAAAACCTTTAACAAGTCTAGCTTTGAAAGTCTCAACTTTTCCATCTACACCAAGTAATCTTCTCAAGATATACTTGCTCCTGATGGGGATTTAACCCTTCAGATTTAGCAGCCAAAGTCCATACTTTGCTGGTGTACATGGATTCCATCTCAGATCGCTAAACATCCAGCCATTCTTACAGAGTCTTACTCCTGATGGCCAGCTCGAAGCTAGTTGGGTCATCATCTCATGATGCAATCCTCGCTCCCACTGTCATAGAGAAACAGAAGTATCTCTCAGGTGGGTGAGGAACCCTACTAGACCGGCGGAGAGGCTGAGGTTCGTTGGTAACTATTTAATCCTTTGGTTATATCAAATCATCTGCTGTAGTTTGTATAGCTGGAACCATTCCAGTTCTACATAACAGATCTTGCCTCGAGCTTGTCCGGATTTTGTTTTTAGACATAGGCCGGTCAACCCCAAATCTTAACTAGCTTAAGACATGGGCTCTTCCCTTTCCATATCACATATGAAGTGGTAGGCAACTGATTTGATTTGAACCCTTTTCAATAGGTATGCAGCTTCTCAAGTGCATAACTCCCAAAAGAAAATAGGTAACTCAGTAGTACTCATCATAGAGCACACCATATCAAATAGGGTGTATCTGCTCCGTCCCGATATACCATCGTGCTATGGTGTATACGGAGGAGTAATGCTGAGGGAGAATCTCTTTCTCCTTTAGAATAATCCAGGATTTCCGTGCTCAAGTATTCTCCTCCTCGATCTCATCAAAGGACATAATACTTATACCCGTATTTTGGTTCTCTACTTCTCGCTTATATTCTGTGAATATCTCAAAAGGTTCGGACTCATGTTTCAGCAGGAACATATGACTGAATCTTGAGAGATTATCAGAGAATATAATGAAGTATAAAGAATCGGTCCTGGCATGTGTAGACATGAGACCTTACATACATCATCATGTATCAGTCCCAAGAGTTCATTAACTCTTTCTCTGTTTCCAATAAACAGAGCTATGGTCATCTTATCTCCGTGACATGACTGGCAAGTTTCACAAGATGTAAATTCAAACTGATTTAAATATGCATCTATATGTAACTTTAGCTAGTCGGGTCGCATTTGATATGACCTAGTCTACAATACCTTAAGAAGAATCCGTTCATTTCTGAACTCTTCCTCTTGTGTGTGTTCCGTATACTAAGAACTGTAGTTTAATTTAGAACTTCAATGCTTTTTGATAACGTGCCTGAACCGATCAACTTTTGATATAGGAAATGTTCAAAACATTATCCAACAATACAAAATTTTATCATTTCTTTAATAATCAAGAAAGTGATATGATTTTGTATATCAGGTTCGGTATCTAATAACATTCATTCAGAATCAATGTATTTGGGATACAGGGTGACAGTGACCAACAGACTTGGCTGCAACACTTGCCCCGTTTTTTGTCTCATGAAACTTATCACCCGTTCTCAGTTTTTCTACCTTTTTGCAGCCCTATGTAACAAATTACATATCTGGGATCCTGATCCGGTATCAAATACTCAGGACGCAGAGGATACTGAGAAACAGTTCTTTGTAATGAACACACCCGAAGAAGATGCATCATATGCACTTTCTTCGTTTGGGCGGCACGGAAAATCTGGTATTCCCCAATTTCCTGCTCTGTCTTATAACAATTATAAGGTGGAGCGGGACCAACGTTCCCCAGCTCAGTATAACAAGCGGGTTCGGTCAATATTCCGTATTATTATCTTGATTAAGGCGTGATATGGTCGCTACCTGGAGAGAGAGAGAAGAAAACACTCAGCGTGCGCTCTTGCAAGAATAGATTGGTTGTGTTTTTATCTAATCAGGATGGCTCCCACTGCTTTTTATCAAATCTTTCTTCAAACCCTAAAAGGAAAGACTAGCCGGGATTAATTACATACTACAAGTTTGCCAATCTTTCAGCCAGGCCAGTGTCGGTACTTTGAGGGAGGTCCCCCGTGCTTTCGCACGAACCTAATTAATGTAAATCTCGTTTTCCCAGAGGCGTAACCCCGTTGACACCTTTCCAGACACCTACTTGATCGGCTAATTGTAATGTGTAAAACTCTCCCAGGAGTAACTCTTACTCGCAGCGGGTATCGGGTTCCAACTATCTCATAGAAGGTATGCAATCTCATTGCAAATTTCAACACTTGAAATTCCCGATAATTTTACCCCTAGCGTCCTATGACCTTGACGCAGGCCAACAAACCATAGTGCGCTAGTCAAGTTCAACCCGTCATTTCTTGATTGAATTAAACCCACCCGCACGACCCTTGACGCAGGCCAACAAAGTCGCACGACTACCCTAATCCAATCTGCATCATATGCATAAGCAGATAAATACTAGTTAGCTACCGCACATTACGCCTTGACGCAGGCCAACAAACGTAGCACGAATACTAACTACCACTTATCTGAAATAACGGAGGGCTACGACAGGTTTTTCTGAAAACCTATTGCGTAATGAACTTGATATCGTTGTAGAATCAAATGATTTTGAAAATGGAGTGTTTCTGAGGCTTTTCTAGTTTTGCTAAAAGAGTCACTCCCGGTGAAGGGATCGTCGGTCCTTTCCTCGTCGAATGAGGTGCGGGATATATCATATATATCACTGTGCAAAGCAAAAACACTTAAAAGCAACCAAAAGACAAACCGAGTATGTAGCATCTGCCAGTTATTGCTAAAGGAGTCACTCCCGGTGAAGGGATCTCGGTCCTTTCCTTATCGAATAAGATGCAGGATATATCATATATACCGCTGTGCAAAGCAACAACTGTAGCTACCTGTTTTATTTTGAAATTCGATTCTACAACATCTTAGGTTTCTTTTATTTCATTAATCACATTAATGAAGTCCCATCATTTAAAGTACCTAAACATCACAGATAAATACGACGTACACTTATGCCATCCGCATTCGCCTCGATGTCCCCTCGTGCACCGTTAGGTTAGGTAATTAACGGCAGAGCGGGGCAGGGCTAGCGCGGGTGTAAAACATAAGTAACGTCTATATAATATATCATATATACTATATATAGTATCTATCACAGAACATCACATGATCACATCACAGATATCGCAGCAGAAGAATCATATGAAATATTGGATATACTAGGACGTCCGTGTTTTCAATACGAGCCAGTATAAAACACGGATTCCACGGTCGTGATGACTAGCCAAACCTATACCCCAAGACCCCTACGAGAGCGGCAAGCAACCCCACCAATTCTAGAGTTAGGAGGCCCGGACTCGACTCCTCGAGTTGGTCTTCCACTGGACTCCAGAACCCGGTTACTTGTGCCCTCCTCCTTGGGTTTATCCTAGTGCGGAAAAGTAAATAATATACAAAAGGTGACATCTTCCGCAACCTGGAAGTGCCCCAATAAAAGAATATTACATACAAGTTTTTACATGAATGAAAATGAAAAACACTCATCTCACATAAAAACCCACGGCTATTCAAACACGACGATACAATATAACATATCCAGCAACATATAACATCACATGTCATCAACGCAAGTAAATATGCGCATCCCAATTTTCGTTGACATATAGCAACGAAACCGGCGATATCACATATTACACTTACGGTCACAGAGAAGAAAGTGTAAAACTACAACAGTTGGAATCCGCAATCTCTTTAGACATCGCATGCCTAATCAAATGAATTACTTAGACATCACATGCCTAACAATTATAAACCCCGCATTTTAGTCTCATTATCGAAAACACTTTTCAATATCAATTCGGGTAATTCAACAAGATTCCCGACATCCTGATCGAATGCTCGTCGCAAACTTCAGTAGGCGGCCGCACCCCCGACGCCGTCGACGAAGTGCACCAAGGAGGAACACCGCTGCCGCGAGCACCCAAACGGATGCTTTCGGCGACGGGGTTCTCCTACAGTCACTTGGTCCGGGCTATGGGGTGTAGCTGTCTATTAAGTTTACCCGGCGAGTATCCGCGTACGCTACGTGATTGCGACGGACTTTTGATCACATCAAAATTCCGTGGCAACCGATCAAGTGAGACTAAACTGCTATGTTTATAACATTCATTCAGTTATCACATAACTACTTGTGAATTCCAATTATTGTATCACATTCCAGATAAACAGAAAATGTTAAACTTTCCGATCAAACATTAGAACACCCAAGTTTTCCCGAAACAGCTCAACACATAGCATAAGTCTAACAACATTCAGTTAGTGTCTCGGTACCAACGGTCCAGCCATAGAAGGGTTAAGCCAACGCCTCACATGTGACACGTCGTACTGCCCCAAACCCGAAGGTTCAAAGGGCAGTTCAAGACGGTCACATAATCGAGTTAAGGTCTGTTGTCTTCTAGAGGGACCTTCGCGTTACTTGCACTACTTAGAACGTCATTAAACTACGGAAAAATCCAACACTTGGAAATTTCCCGACAGGGGAAAAGGTGGGTATTTATATCCGGTCGAACTTTTTAACATATTCTAACATTACCCGGAAAGCCACATAGACAAAATTTGATAATCCGATCGAATCTGCGATTCCCAATACAACCCCAAAATACTCAACTGTTGACTGCATATTAAAAATTCCCAGAAAACTCAGCATCTGAAAACATGAATTACTGTGCAGAAATGAAACGCAAATACAATCATTTGGCCGCGGAACCGCCGCAGAAGCCAGGCTTCTGCCGCGGTTCCGCCACTGTTTAGAGGTATATAAAAAAATTTTTGCACCGTAATTCTTATAATTCCCTGCTGAATTTTTTAAGCATTTTTAATCTGGAAAAAACCCAGTTTTTGAAAAAAGTCCAGAGAGCATGTTTGGAATTTGGGTTTCGGTTCGATCGGGTTTCAAACGTCGTCTAGACTTCGCCTAAGGCTCTAGCTAGGCTTTGATACCACTGTAGGGCTCCTAGGCACACTAAGGAGGTCTCACAAGGCATCAACCATGCCAATTTCAAAATTTACGGGTGCCGAGAAACCCTAATACGGATCGTTAACTAGAAATTTAGGCGAAAAAGGAAACTAGTTAACATCTTAACTATAAGAAAGAGGCTACAACCTTTGTAGATCCGGTTCTCCACTTCCTTAGCTCCACGTAGATGTCCTCTCGCTGTCCGTCTCGATTCCCGGACTCAAGCATCGGCTTCATCGGAGAAATGGGCGGGCAAGGTCGTCGGCTTCGTGCCGAAGATGATCTACGTCGAGGCAACACAAGTTCAAGATCCAACTTCACCAAGTTGTGAAACTTGTGAAGAAAACACCCTATACTACTTGGCAAGAAGTAGAAGGTGAAGAAATAGGAGGTGGGTTCACTTTAGAATTGGATTTCTCACTCTTTTTCTCACTTTGCCATTGATGAAGGCAAGGTTTCTTTTCTTGAAGAAGAAGAAGAAGATGAAGAATATGATAAGTTATTTTTTTTTTAAAAAATGGAAAAGAAAAATCAATACTTATCATATTCAAACCATGGTTAAGTGTAGAGAATGAATCATGGTTAAATGGAATGGTCAGGGTTAAGCATGAGACAAAAATGGTGACTTAGTCAAAGCTTCATGAAGCTTCAACAAGCAAACAAATCAAGCCACCATTTTCATTTCTTTTGCCAAAAAGAAAGAAATAAATAAATGAATAAATGGATATGAAAATCAAAACCCTAACCATTTAAATAACCATGGTTTAATCTTTACACAAACTCAAGTAAGCATGTATCATCAAACATGATACAATCAAGTGCACAAAAGTATATCACATATACAACTTGTGAACTTGAAGTGAGAAAATCCATTTAAAGTGAACCAATAATAGTTAATGCAAAGTAATATATCAAATATATAATTATGCATTAAATCATTAAATCAACACTTGATTCAATGATCCGGTCATGTCGCACACAACCGACTAGTATACAATGTATCGATTTATCGAATCAATCCTTGATTCGATAACTAGGTTATATCGCATACAACCATTCGACACATTCATCGCGAGAATGAAATACGGTATCACATACACGCATTATTCTCGGTCCCGCACATATCTTATATACGCTCCTATTTCGTTTCGCTTGAGCCAGGAAACCTCTGTGTAGGACTCTAAAGACTCGTCAATACGCCGGTAGCAGATGATGATCATATCAAGCACCCACAAGCCGCAAGCGGTCTGCTAAACGTAACGGCCACCCGGGTATTGAGCGATCAGAAGATCGACGAGCAAGCCCGCTCACACTCCTGTGAATCCAACCAGTAACACTTACCGTACAGTCCGGTCTCATCGTCTGATATGTCGCATATCTCGCCTAGGGGTGGTAAACGTCAGACCCCAATAGCTCGATAAGTCGTGTCGATCTGAGGTCTATAACAATTCGAGAAACTACTGGTAACACTTACCAGTAAATCTCAGCAACCCTGGCCAGGGATTTCCGGTTATAGCCAATCGAACACAGCGCAACATCAACTCCCTATACCGGGAGAGACGAATCCCCTCCTATCGCTCATTGCCTCCATGTGACTCGGGACTGTACTCAAAAACCACCGTTTTGCACGCCCTCTTGGACGTGGTAAGGTGGAAATCAAAGCACAGTGGGAACCACACAAGACTCTATGACGATCTCGGGTCAACAGACTACTCTGTACCAGTGTCACCTGAGAACTGCCATCTGACGTAAGGTATAATACCATCTGGGAGTTCTCGGCGAGTCCATCCAGTGTACCCAGTCTCTACTGAGCACCCGTATATCTCCTCTGATGTCAAACACCAATGGATATGGGATCATCCATCGCCCATCTGTATGGGTCGAGAAGGTACACGCTAGTCTACTCTGGTATATCGATGCCCCGTCTCGATACACCCACGACTAGGGACTTTGAAGGATGTACTTATGGACTACCATGTCTCCACTAGTATGATCCGCATCATAGTCCAGGTAGTCAAGTACACATCCTAAGGGCTTTACCAACATGCAACAGAGAGACAATCAGTATACATGTTAAGGTAAAGAGTAACCAGATAGCATACTATCATGTCGAGCAAGAAAGTCCTCCCTATATATGTCCCAGCATCCACTACAATATACATCCTATGTACAGTAATGGCCTCTAGGGCATACATATAACTAACACCAGCGAAAACCTTCGCAGCAAAAGCAAGGACTGGGCCACCACATCCCAAGCCCAATCTAGCCTCAATGTGGTTGCCGCTGCCCAAGAACAGCCACCCCCGCTGGATGAAGAAAACCCTCTCGATGAGGATGATAGGCAGAAAGACCCCTCGGTCCATGCAGAGTCAAGCTTGGACAGCGAGGAAGAGTCGACTTTCCGCCCCAGGACTGCGGAGCAAGAGCTGCTTCAAGAGCTTCGAAAACAGCTCAGGAGCAAAGATAAAGAGATGGCCAAGGTCTATTCGAAGATTGACGACTTAAGGAACGTGGTGATGCAGCTTACGGCTCAAATTGCTCGAGCGCCTCCTAATCAAGCACAAGCCGCTACTAATCAGCCGGGTGATGACAATCCGAAGCAGCCAATGCCTGTTCCTTCGGGTCCAAGACTGGTCGAGCCACATGAAAGCCGGCCACACTCCGCTTCTGGGGACGCCTTGGCCCCAGATATATCCCGCTAACACAGGATCGTATAATGGATTTGGTCACCAGCAAGGTTAAAATATTGGTGGCCGAAGCTGAAGCTCAGAAAGAAATCGGCAGTAGTGGGCGGCCATATCCCGCGCAGTACGATCTGATTGAGTTCCCAAGCGGCTACCTCATTCCTAAGTTCGGAAGATTTGATGGAACGGGGAATGCAAACCAGCACGTCGCCCACTTCAAAGCATCGTGCGGAAATACAGGGGGCAATGACGCGCTCCTTCTTCGTCAGTTTGTCAACAGCCTGACCGGCGTCGCCTTCGACTGGTATGCGAGTATACCGGATAGGTCCGTCATTACCTTTGCCCAAATGGAGTCCCAGTTTCGGCAAAGGTTCATGAGTTTCAGTGATAAAATCTCCATTCCCGACCTTGTGAGGATCAAGCCGGGGAAGAATGAAAGCAACACCGACTTTATCGCTCGATGGCGTAATCTCACAGTCAAGTGTGAACCGCCGCTGGAGCAGGACCAGTCCGTCACCCTTCTCATTGGGAACCTCAGCAATTGGATGGTCTCATTCTTGTGTACAGCGGGCCTCAAGACATTTCAGGAGCTAACCAAGAAAGTCCAAATACTGGAACGCTCGAAGCAAGAGTCCCCGCCGGACTCTCAGAGAGACAAAACCTGGAAAAGCAAGCGGGACGACAACCGTAGAAGCGGGAGTTCCAGCAGTACCAATGTCTTCAATGCCTCCGACAATGAAGAAAAGCGAAGGGCGGGCGAATCCAAAACCAACCGGTCTCGAAATCCATTGCTGGGAGGAGATGGGCCTTCCCTAGAGGAGAAAAAGAACGAGGTTTACTCTTTCAGAAGGGACAAGGTCCGCAAGATATTTAAAGATGCCTTGAACAACGGCCTACAATTGCCGGAGTCGAAAAGACCCCAAGAAGCTAAAATGACCGACAATCCTCTGTATTGCCCGTACCACCGAGTAGTGAGCCATGCGATCGAGGATTGTTATATCTTCAAGGACTGGGTCGAGAAGCAGTACAAGGCTGGAGAAATCGAGCTGTCCAAAAGTGTGTTAGTGAACAATCAAGTTGCAACCACCAACTTTATACAGACAGAAACTGAAGCCTTCTGGGAGCAGACAGCCGAACCCGCTGCCCTGAGAAATGAAACGGACTCATCGCGGCCTCCGTGGAGTACGCACATATCTAATAAGACGAAGAAGATGATAAAGCTACTTCGGAAGGAACCCAGGATGGAATGGGAAGGGCAGAAGAAGCCTACCAGTCCAGCTGTCAATACGGCTCCATCAGGCTCAAAATCCAAGAAGCTCAAGAAGAAGAAAAGTGCAGCTCGGCGCGAAAAAATGTCTGCAGGGAGATCGACCATTCAAAAATATATCGATTCCCTCAAAGAATATGAACAAAAGGAAAGAACATTGATTCAATTGAAGGAGTTCTTCCCTGTACAAGTGGCTGAAATTCTGGAGGAGTTAGAAGAAGACTCCAATGAAGAGATCCCAGAGGTGACCTGCTACGCCATCCATCTTGGCAGCGACTCAGAGGATGAGCTCTGTTTTCCCGAAGAGGACGGGAGCTCACCATAAAGGCCAATCAAATCCAACTCAGAAGTGGCAGGGCTCTACCGCAAAATCAGGACAACACCCCAAAAGGGAATGAAAAACAAGTCGCTAATGAGGAAGACGGCAGAGAACCGGCTGATGAAAACATAAGTCCTTCCTCGGTGGACTATAATGTCTTGGCACATCTCCGGAAGCTTCCGTCTCTTCTGAGCATCTACGACGCCTTGGTCTTATCTAAGGAGCTTAGAGATGTTCTCATTCACGCTCTACAAAACCCCGAGCGGTATCAGGCTTACTTTGCGGAAATTAATATGAAAGAAGCCCAGCACGCTTTGCATGCCGCCGCAGTCACATTTAAGGATGAAGACTTGCTACTGGGAACGGCTGAGCATAATTGGCCGCTTTACGTGACCGGGTACAGCGATGGAGATCGAATTAATCGCATATTGATTGATCTGGGGTCCTCAGTGAACATCATGAACTTGCGAACTCTGAAGAGTTTGTCACTGGACGTCCGACACCTGTCAAGGGAAAGGATTGCCATTCAAGGCTTCAACCAAAATTGCCAGCAAGTTCTGGGGTCCATAGCTCTGCCAATCAAATTTGGGGATCTGCAGACTGAAGCTAAGATATACGTGATCGATGCCGACACGTCTTATAAGATTCTCTTGGGGCGGCCGTGGCTCCACGATTACGGCATCATTCCGTCAACTCTCCATCAATGCATGAAGTATACTAAAAATGGTGAAGAAAGACACATTGACGGAGACATCCAGCCGTTCGGTGTGCATGAAGTCCGCTACGAAGATTCTCGGTACTTTATGAACCACCAAAATGCTAAGCCACAACTGACTGAGGATAGACCGGCCCCAAGACCTAAAAGCAAATCTGCGCCGGTTGTCACTTTCAAAAGTAAAAATGCCCAAGTGCGCCCACATTTCGGTAGCGACACTGATGAGTCCGACGCTGGAAGCCCGTCCTTCCGTAAAACCCGCCCTTGTTTCGGCAGCGATACGGACGAATCTTTTACTGAAGGCCCATCTAGCAGCAAAGTCCGTCCTCATCTTGGCAGTGACACTGAAGAGTCAGAAGAAGAGGACCTTCCATGCAACAGCTGTGCAGATTGGACCCCCATGCAGCAAGCGAAACTAAGAGAGACCTTCGAAGTTACAGAAGGGTCCCTAGCTGTCACAAGGGTACCAGAGCAGATGTGCAAAGAGCTCGACGCATTGTCAGTCTCTACCGTGGACCAGCTGGAAACTTTCTAAGTGCCCGGGAGGAAAATGGACAGAAGGGCATCCTGTTTTACAGGTCAAACCCCGTTGTGCACCCGGACGACCTTTCTGTCGCGTGTCTTCCCTATGAGAGAGGCATAAGAGCCGTCCTCAATCCCAGATACTATGCGCCCGAGATGCGGGAATACTTTAAGAAGTGCGGATGCCGGTTATATCAAACGGAGTCCGAAGCAAAGTTTTACGAAGGGCTATGGTATCCGCCCCAGGTCCGAGCACTCATCAATGGACGAATTCCAGACAGACGGGGAATAGGTTACATTCAACCTGATTCCAGAGCGTGCTACATGATCCATGTTGGTGAAGCTGGCGAAAGATCAAATGATGATGATGAGATAGCCGAGCCAGAAGAAGCTCCTCAAGAGCTTGAAGATGGCGGACAAGCAACCTTTGACGAGCTAACCGAGATTGACTTAGGAACGCCCGATAATCCAAGGCCAACCTACATCAGCTCGCTCTTGTCAGAGGAAATGAAAGCGCATATAATTGCCCTGCTGCATGAGTTCGTCGACTGCTTCGCGTGGACATACAAAGAAATGCCTGGCCTTTCCCCTGAAGTGGCCGTACATAAGTTGGCTATATCTCCTGATGCTAAGCCAGTCAAACAAGCTCCTCGAAGAATGAGAAGGGAACTAGAAGAAAAGGTCATCGAGGAAACTAAGAAGCTCATCGATGCCGGCTTCATCAGGGAAGAGAAATATGCGGACTGGATCGCATGCATAGTCCCAGTGAAGAAGAAAAATGGGCAGATCCGAGTTTGTGTCGATTTCAGGGACCTCAATAAGGCATGTCCTAAAGACGACTTCCCGCTACCAGTCATGGAAATGATGGTCGATGACACCTCAAATTACGAGCTGTTCACCTTTATGGATGGCTCGTCTGGATATAATCAGATCAAGATGTCTCCGGAGGATGAGAAGCACACAGCATTTCGAACCCCGATCGGAATATATTGCTACAAGGTAATGCCATTCGGACTGAAGAACGCAGGTGCTACATATCAAAGGGCAATGACTAATATCTTTGATGACCTAATCCATAAAGTCGTCGGATGCTATGTTGATGATCTGGTCATCAAGACTAAAGCCAAGGCCGATCATATCCAAGATCTTAGGACCGTTCTCACCAGACTGAGGGAATATGGCCTAAAGATGAATCCTCTGAAATGCGCTTTTGACGTGTCGTCGGGAAAATTCCTGGGCTTCATAGTCCGACATCGAGGGATCGAAGTTGACCCATCAAAGATAAAGGCCATCATGGAGATGCCCCCTCCGAAGAGTCTGACGTAGCTAAGATCTTTTCAAGGCAAGCTCGCGTATATACGGAGGTTTATCTCAAATTTATCAGGAAGATGTAGGCCCTTCTCAAAGCTCATGAAGAAAGGAGCTCCTTTTATCTGGGATGCCGAATGTCAAGCAGCGTTCGAAAGCATCAAACAATACTTGTTGCACCCTCCAGTGCTGGCCGCTCCCATTCCAAATAAACCGCTGATTCTTTACACTGCCGCGCTGGACGAGTCACTCGGTGCGCTCCTCGCCCAGAATAATGAGGAGGGAAAGGAAAATGCTCTCTACTACCTCAGTCAAACTCTAGTCGGGGCGGAACACAACTATTCCCCAATCGAAAAGCAATGCCTGGCTCTGATATTTGCTGTGAAGAAGCTGAGGCACTATCTGCTGGCTCATCGGGTTATGCTGATCTCCAAGGTCGACCCGCTCAAACACTTGATGACCAAAGCAAGCCTAGCCGGCAGGATGGCAAGATGGGCTGTCATGCTACTTGAGTTTGACATAGTTTATATTCCTCAGAAAGCAGTAAAAGGGCAAGCTCTTGCAGACTTTCTCGCTGCTCATCCCATACCAGAAGGGTCGCCGCTAAATTGTGAGTTACCCGACGAACAAGTGCTGCACCTCGAGGAAGATGGGCCATGTTGGGAGCTCTACTTCGATGGAGCCTCATCAATAAGGAGCTCCGACAGATCAAGCGTCCCGGAGGTAAAAGCGGGGATAGGATTGGTGTTCATCACGCCATCAATGGGAACCCTACGGCGTTCTTTCGCTCTCATCGAGCCTCAGACAAATAATGAAGCTGAGTATGAAGCCCTGATAGTTGGTTTGGAGCTCGCCATAGAAATGGAAATTCTTCGGCTACGGGTTTACGGTGACTCCCAGCTTGTTGTCAACCAAGTAAGCGGCGACTATAAGATATACAAACCCGAGTTAGCTCGGTACAGAGGCCGAGCAGTGGAACTCATGAAACGGTTCACTCACATTGAACTAATGAGAATCCCCAGAGCGTTGAACGGAAAGGCTGATGTACTCGCTCGCTTGGCCAAGGAGTTGGCTGATCCTGACATGGACGAAATTCTGATCACAGTCAGGAGCCGGCAAATTTTACCCCCAGTCTCTCTACGAGAAGAGGAAAGCGCGGAACAGAAGAGCAGTCCTGCGGAAGAAGCTTCGATCATCCAAGACGAGCCCGATTGGAGAGAACCCTTCATAGAGTACTTCCGATATGACAAGCTGCCCGAAGAAAAATCTGTGAGGATTCAGCTGAAGAAGAGAGCTCTCCGATACGTGTTTGTAAATGACACGCTATACCGCAGGTCATATGACCAACTCTGGCTCAGGTGCCTGTCATCGGCCGAAGCCCAAAAAGTCATGAAAGAAGTTCACTCAGGCATTTGTGGTGCTCACCAATCTGGCCCCAAGATGTGACTGCAAATTAAACGGCTTGGGTATTATTGGCCCACCATGATACGGGACTGTGGAGAGCATGCAAAGAAATGTTATATCTGCCAAATTCACGGCGATTTTATTCACAAGCATCCTAATCCATTGCATCCTACGGTGGCATCGTGGCCCTTCGAAGTCTGGGCCACCGACATTGTTGGCCCAATTGATCCTCCGTCATCCAAAGGCCACCGGTTCATACTGGCCGCAACTGATTACTTCTCCAGATGGGCTGAAGCTGTCCCGCTAAAAGAAGTTAAGACAAAAGATATTTTGACATTCTTCCAACACAATATTCTATACCGCTTTGGTACACCAAGAAGAATCATTTCTGACAACGGGCCTTCTTTCAAGAGCTTCAATGTCTCAAGGTTCGCTACTCAGCACAAGATAGACTGGAGATATTCCTCCATCTACAATCCAAGAGCCAATGGGCTAGCCGAAGCCTTCAATAAGACTCTATGCAAGCTCCTGAGGAAAAATGCTTCAGCCAACAGGAGAGACTGGAATCTCAAACTTCACGAGGCGTTGTGGGCATATCGTACCACGCACCGTACTCCAACACAGTCCACTCCATACTCATTGCTCTTCGGAGTGGAGGCAGTCCTCCCTCTCGAAGTCGAAGTTCCAAGCTTAAGAATGGCCATTCAGCACGAGTTGACGGAGGAGGAAAACGTGCTCTTTCGACTTGAAGAGCTCGATGCCCTCGAAGAAAAGAGGCTCGCGGTACAGCAAAATCTGGAGCTATACCGAGCCCAAATGTCACGGGCCTATGACAAGATAACCCGTCTCCGCACTTTTAAGAAAGGTGAATTGGTGTTGGTCCTCAAAAGACCGATTATCCCCAATCGACATGCCAAGGGAAAATTCGAGCCAAACTGGGAAGGACCATACGTTATTGAGAAAGTGTTCGACGGAGGATCCTACCAACTAATAAGTGCCGAGGGAGAAAGGTCCATGCCACCCATCAATGGCCGATATCTCAAGAAATACTACAGGTAAATGCTCCAAGTCGCAGGCGAATTGAGCACATCAGCCCTACGGTCTGGATCAGACATCCTGCAAAACCGTATATAATCCACGGGCGTAAATGACCCCTATCTCTCCCAAATCCTGCCGGTGAGACTACTTTTAAAGTCCCACCAGCGGTAAAAAAAAAGAAAGAAAAAAATAAAAAATAAAAGAAATAAAAAAATAAACGGTATGTCCACAAGCGAAACGGGCACGGATGAAAACCCGAAAGGGCTCCGTGAGTAAAAACAGCAGGACTACCGGCGAGTCTGTGAAAACCCGAAAGGGCGCAAACTCGTGAAAAGAGATGAAATACACTCGCAAAGTCCTCTCGACTTTGTGAGGAGAAAACCCCAGCGTGAGATCCTTACGACTCACAAAGGAGCAACACACTTAGGAATCCTCACGATTCCTAAAGAGAAAATACACCTGCGGGATCCTTACGACTCGTAGGGAGAAAATGCTTTTATGGGACCCTCACAGCCCATAAAATTGAAAAGCCTTAGGTGATAAGGACCCAAACCTGTCTCCTAAGCCATCGTCCCCCAACGGGCAACGGAAAATGATGAGTCGCTCCTGGCATTTCGCTTCAGTGTTAGCGGTGCTGATGCCGACCAAAAACCCAAATCCCAAGTCCTCCCAAGGCAAATGATGAGTTGCTCCTGGCATTATTCCAGTGCAGCAATACTGATGCCAAACAAGATCCAAATTCCAAGTCCCCAAACAGCGAATGATGAGTCGCTCCTGGTACCACATTCCAGTACAGCGATGCAGACGCCAACCAAAATCCGATTTCTTAAAATTCTCCTGGCCCTACGGTGGGTCCCTAAATTGACCATCGTATACAATCCACGGGCTCAAATAATTCTCATCATACCCATGCCCCACCGTAATCACCAGTTACGCGGCCGGTCTCCGCTTTGGGAATGATGCTCCATTGATAAGACCCACTCATGTGTCCTCACGATATATGAGGAGAACAAACCTTTGTGGGATCCTTACGACTCATAAAGGAAAAACACACTTAGGAGTCCTCACGACTCCAAAGGAGAAAATACACCTGCGGGATCCTTACGACTCATAGGGAGAAAATGCTTTTATGGGAACCTCACGGCCCATAAAATTGAAAAGTCTTAGGCGATAGGGATCTAAACCTGTCTCCTAAGCCATCGCTCCCCAATCCCCAAATGGCGAATGATGAGTCGCTCCTGGTACCATATTCCAGTACAGCGATGCAGACGCCAACCAAATTCCAAATCCCATACCCCAACGGCGAATGATGAGTCGCTCCTGGTACCATATTCCAGTGCAGCGATGCAGACGCCGACAAAATCCCAAAATTTTTCCGGCCCTACGGTCTGGATCATACATCCTGCAAAACCGTATACAATCCACGGGCGTAAAACAATCCCAAAATCCTCTCAATGACAGATGATTTGCTCCTGGTACCATATTCCAGTATAGCGATGCTGATGTCAACCCAAATCAAAATCAACAAGTCAATTTCCACTCCGACACCGCAGAAAGCGGAGCAAGTCAGAATCCAATCTCGACCGCAAGAAGCGGAGCAAGTCAAGTCTACCCTTGACACTGCAAGAAGCAGATCAAGTCAAATCAAAACCGACCGTCCACGTCGCTAAAAGGGCAGTACCGACCGTCCAAGTCGCTAAAAGGGAAGCACCGACGGTCCAAGTCGCAAAAAGGGAAGCACCGACCGTCCACGTCGCTAAAAGGGCAGCATCGACCGTCCAAGTCGCAAAAAGGGCAGCATCGACCGTCCAAGTCGCTAAAAGGGCAGCACCGACCGTCCAAGTCGCTAAAAGGGCAGCAACGACCGTCCAAGTCGCAAAAAGGGCAGAACCGACTGTCCAAGTCGCTAAAAGGGCAGCATCGACCGTCCAAGTCGCAAAAAGGGCAGCATCGACCGTCCACGTCGCAAAATGGGCAAAACCGACCGTCCACGTCGCTAAAAGGGCAGCACCGACCGTCCAAGTCGCAAAAAGGGCATCCTCGACCGTCCAAGTCGCAAAAAGGGCAGAACCGACCGTCCACGTCGCTAAAAGGGCAACCACGACCGTCCAAGTCGCTAAAATGGCAGCATCGACCATCCACGTCGCTAAAAGGGCAGCAACGACCGTCCAAGTCGCAAAAAGGGCAGCATCGACCGTCCAAGTCGCAAAAAGGGCAGAATCGACCGTCCACGTCGCTAAAAGGGCAGAATCGACCGTCCACGTCGCTAAAAGGGCAGCACCGACCGTCCACGTCGCTAAAAGGGCAGCCACGACCGTCCAAGTCGCTAAAATGGCAGCAACGACCGTCCAAGTCGCAAAAAGGACAGCATCGACCGTCCAAGTCGCAAAAAGGCCAGAACCGACCGTCCACGTCGCTAAAAGGGCAGAACCGACCGTCCACGTCGCTAAAAGGGCAGCACCGACCGTCCAAGTCGCTAAAAGGGCAACCACGACCGTCCAAGTCGCTAAAATGGCAGCATCGACCGTCCACGTCGCTAAAAGGGCAGCATCGACCGTCCAAGTCGCTAAAAGAGCAGCATCGACCGTCCAAGTCGCAAAAAGGGCAGCATTGACCGTCCATGCCGTAAAAAGGGCAGCGCAGGATTCCTACAAAGCGGGAATCACGGGTACTCCGTCTCGGAGACATGTCAGGCAACGACCGACCGTCCATGTCGTAAAAAGGGAAGTGCTAGCCTCCTAAAAAGCCGGAACCAACTCAGGTCGCCTCCAAGTAAAAGAGGATCCATCAATTTCATGCACATGACCCACATATGTGGTGTGCATTTATTGATGGGGGGCAATTTGTTGGGGTAAATATTTACACCCCGGTTGACCAAGTCAAAATCAAAGTCAACCCCAAGCCCAGTGGGCCCAAGCCCAGATCCAGTAGGCCCATGCTCGGGTCGAGCCCGAACATGAAGCGGCCGGCCTCCCCCCATGCCAAGATAAAAAATTTGTAATAAATAATTTTGTTGCATTTCTTTTATTTTACTTTATGGATAAATGTAAGAAAAATAGGCATAAAGCCAAATTTTTGTAAAGCCCATGGCTTATGTGCAAAAAGAAATGGCACATGAGCCATGGGATAGGCAAAATGCCATTTTGTGAAGCCCAAGGGGCTATGTGTAAAGTGTATAGCCTATAAAGGCAAAGATAATGAAATATCTCAACAACTTTTCTCTCTCCAAAAAAGTTTCAGATCTGAGATCTTTCTTCCTTCTTCAAGGTTCCAAAACCTTCTTCTTTCTTTTGAATTAAATCAAGAGTTTTACTCTTTCTTTTTCAAAAACTAAATAGTTTTCCACCACAAAACCCATTAAGGGGAACTCAGATCTGCCATCAGATCTCAAAAAGAAAAGTTTTTTAAAACTCACATCTCTTTATCTCCAAGATCCAGCCAGCAAAGGAAGAAGAAGGACCCATTTCCTTAACCCAAAGCATCTTAGGAGTTTAACTCCATCCTATTTTCTCTTTAGAGAATTTTCGGGGCTAAACCCCCCCTTTTTCCTCACTGGTGCGCTAGCGCTCGAGCGCAAAGCGCCCACGTGCCGACATGGGGCGCGCTTGCGCTCCAGCGCACTGCGCTCGAGCGCAAAACGCCCACGTGCCGACACGTGGCGCGCTTGCACTCCAGCGCCTTGCGCTCGAGCGCAAAGCGCCCACGTGCCGACACGTGGCGCACTTGCGCTCTAGCGTGCTTACGCTCTGCGCTCGAGCGCAAAGCGCCCACGTGCCAACACGTGGCGCGCTTGCGCTCCAGCGCGCTTGTGCTCCAGCACAAAGCGCTCTCGTGCCGACATGTGGCGCGCTTGTGCTCCAGCGCTCTGCGCTCAAGCGCAAAGCGCCCACGTGCCGACACGTGGCGCGCTTGTGCTCCAGCGCTCTGCGCTCGAGCGCAAAGCGCCCTCGTGCCGACACGTGGCGCGTTGCACTCCAGCGCTCTGCGCTCGAGCGCAAAGCGCCCACTGTTAGTTATATGTATGCCCTAGAGGCCATTACTGTACATAGGATGTATATCATAGTGGATGCTGTGACATATATAGGGAGGACTTTCTTGCTCGACATGATAGTATGCTATCTGGTTACTCTTTACCTTAACGTGTACACTGATTGTCTCTCTGTTACATGTTGGTAAAGCCCTTAGGATGTGTACTTGACTACCTAGACTATGATGCGGATCATACTAGTGGGGATATGGTAGTCCATAAGTACATCCTTCAAAGTCCCTAGTCGTGGGTGTATCGAGACGAGGTATCGATATACCAGTGTAAACTAGCGTATACCTTCTCGACCCATACAGATGGGCGATGGATGATCCCATATCCATTGGTGTTTGACATCAGAGATGATATACGGGTGCTCAGTGGAGACTGGGTACACTGGACGGACTCGCCGAGAACTCCCAGATGGTATTATACCTTACGTCAGATGGCAGTTCTCTGGTGACACTGGTACAGAGTAGTCTGTTGACCCGAGATCGTCATAGAGTCTTGTGTGGTTCCCACTGTGCTTTGATTTCCACCTTACCACGTCCAAGAGGGCGTGCAAAACAGTGGTTTTTGGGTACATTCCCGAATCACATGGAGGCAATGAGCGATAGGAGGGGATTCGTCTCTCCCGGTATAGGGGGTTGATGTTGCGCTGTGTTCGATTGGCTATAACCGGAAATCCCTGGCCAGGGTTGCTGAGATTTACTGGTAAGTGTTACCAGTAGTTTCTCGAATTGTTATAGATCTCATATCGACACGACTTATCGAGCTATTGGGGTCTGACGTTTACCACCCCTAGGCGAGATATGCGACATATCAGACGACGAGACCGGACTGTACGGTAAGTGTTACTGGTTGGATTCACAGGAGTGTGAGCGGGCTTGCTCGTCGATCTTCTGATCGCTCAATACACGGATGGCCGTTACGTTTAGCAGACCGCTTGTGGCTTGTGGGTGTTTGATATGATCATCACCTGCTGCCGGAGTATTGACGAGTCTTTAGAGTCCTACACAGAGGTTTCCTGGCTCAAGCGAAACGAAATAGGAGCGCATATGAGATATGTGCGGGACCGAGAATAATGCGTGTATGTGATACCGTATTTCATTCTTGCGATGAATGTTTCGAATGGTTGTATGTGATATAACCTAGTTATCGAATCTAGGATTGATTCGATAAGCCGATACATTGGATATTAGTCGGTTATATGCGATATGACCGGATCGTTAAATCAAGTGTTGATTTGATGATTTAATGCATAATTATATATTTGATATATTGCTTTGCATTAACTAGTATAGGTTCACTTTAAATGGATTTTCTCACATGAAGTTCACAAGTTGTATATGTGATATACTTTTGTGCACTTGGATGTATCATGTTTGATGATACATGTTTACTTGAGTATGTGTAAAGATTAAACCATGGTTATTTAAATGGTTAGGGTTTTGATTTTCATATTGATTTATTTATTTATTTCTTTTTGGCAAATGAAAAGAAAATGGTGGCTTGATTTGTTTTCTAGTTGAAGCTTCATGAAGCTTTGACCAAGTGACCATTTTGTCTTCATGCTTAACCCTAACCCTTCAAACTAACCATAGTTTATTCTCTACACTTAACCATGGTTGGTATATGATAAGTATTCTTTTTATTTTCTATTATTGAAAATAACTTATCATATCATCATCATCTTCTTCTTCTTCTTCTTCAAGAAGAAAAAGCTTGCAACCATCAATGGTGATTTGATGAAAAGAGTGAGAAATCCAATTCTAAAGTGAACCCACCTCCTATTTCTTCATCCTCTACCTCTTGCCAAGTAGTATAGGGTGTTTTCTTCACAAGTTTCATGACTTGGTGAAGTGGGAGCTTGATCTTGTGATGCCTCGACGTAGATCATCTTCGGCATCGAAGTCGACGACCTAGCCCGCCCATTTCTCCGATGAAGCCGATGCTTGAGTCATGGATTCAATTTGGACAGCGGAGAGGACTTCATCACGGAGCTGTGGAGGTGGAGGGCCGGATCTACAAAGGTTGTATTTCCGTTCACTTAGTTAAATTGTTAACTAGTTGCTTGTTTCGCCTAAAATTCTAGTTAACGATCCATATTAGGGTTTCTCGGCACTTGTAAAATTAGAAATTGGCATGGTTGATGCCTTGAGAGACCTCCTTAGTGTGTCTAGGAACCCTACAGTGGTATCAGAGCCTAGCTAGAGCCTTAGGCGACGCGTAGACGGAGTTATAAGTCCGATCGAACCAAAACCCAAACCCAAAAATGCTCTCTGGACATTTTTCAAAAACTGGTTTTTTTCAAGATTAAAAATATGCAGAAAAATCAGCAGGAGATTTTAAGAATTACTGTGAAATTCGTGCGACCAATTCCTCCAAACGGCGGCGGAACCGCGGCAATAGCATGGCTATTGCGGCGGTTCCGCAGCCAAATTATCACAACAGCCTTTGGAATTTGCACAGTAATTCTTATCTTTAAGTGCTGTATTTTCTGGGAATTTTTAATATTTATTAAAGAGTTGCAATTTCTGGGTTGTATTGGGGACTCGGTGCTTCGATCGGATTGTTTAATTTTGTCTGTGTGTTTTTCCGGATAATTTTTGAATATGTTAAAAAGTTCGACCGGATATAAATACCCAATTTTTCCCCTGTCGGGAAATTTCCAAGTGTTGGATTTTTCCGTAGTTTAAAGACGTTCTAAGTAGTGCAAGTAACGCGATGGACCCTCTAGAAGACAACAAACCTTAACTCGATTATGTGACCGTCTTGAACTGCCCTTTGAACCTTCGGGTTTGGGGCAGTACGGCGTGCCACATGTGAGGCGTTGGCTTGACCCTTCTACGGCTGGACCGTTGGTACTGAGGCATGAACTGGATGTTTTTAAACTTGTTTCATGTGTTGATCTGTTTCGGGAAAACTTGGGTGTTTGACTGTTCGATCGAAAAGTTTAACATTTTCTATTTATCCGGAATGGGATACAATAATTGGAATTCACAAGTAGTTATGAGATAACTGAATGAATGTTATAAATCTAGCGGTTTAGTCTCAATTGATCGGTTGACACGGAATTTTGATGTGATCAAAAGTCCGTCGCAATCACGTAGCGTACGCGGATACTCGCCGGGTAAACTTAATAGACAACTACATCCCTTAGCCCCGACCAAGTGACTGTAGGAGAACCCTATCGCCGAAAGCATCCGTTAGGGTGCTCGCGGTAGCGGTGTTCCGCCTTAGTGCACTTCGTCGACGGCATCGGGGGTGCGGCCGTCTACTAAAGTTTGCGACGAGCATTCGATCAAAATGTCGGGAATCCTGTTGAATTCCCCGACTTGATATTGAAAAGTGTTTTCGATAATGAGACTAAAATGCGGGGTTTATTATTGTTAGGCATGCGATGTCTAAGTATTTCATTTGATTAGGCATGCGATGTCTAAAGAGATTGCGGATTCCAACTGTTGTAGTTTTACACTTTCTTTTCTGTGACCGTAAGTGTAATATGTGATATCGCCGATTTCGTTGCTATATGTCAACGACAATTGGGATACGCATGTTTACTTACGTTGATGACATGTGATATTATGTGTTGCTGGATATGTTATATTGGATCGTCGTGTTTGAATAGCCGGGGATTTTTATGTGAGATGAGTGTTTTTTCATTTTCATTCATGTAAAAACTTGTATGTAATATTCTTTTATTGGGGCACTTCCAGGTTGCGGAAGATGTCACCTTTTGTATATTATTTACTTTTCCGCACTAGGATAGACCCAAGGAGGGGAGCACAAGTAACCAGGTTCTGGAGTCCAGTGGGAGACCAACTCGAGGAGTCGAGGCCGGGTCTCCTAACTCTAGAATTGGTAGGGTTGCTTGCCGCTCTCGTAGGGGTCTAGGGGTGTGGGTTTGGCTATTCATCGCGACCGTGGAATCCGTGTTTTATACTGGCTCGTATTGAAAACACGGACGTCCTAGTATATCCAATATTTCATATGATTCTTCTGCTGCGATATCTGTGATGTGATCATGTCATGTTCTGTGATAGATACAGTATATAGTATATATGATATATTATATAGACGTTACTTATGTTTTACACCCGTGCTAGCCCTGCCCCGCTCTGCCGTTAGTTACCTAACCTAACGGTGCACGAGGGGACATCGAGGCGAATGCGGATGGCATAAGCGTACGTCGTATTTATCTGTGATGTTTATGTACTTAAATGATGGGACTTCATTAATGTGATTAATGAAAGAAAAAGAAACCTAAGATGTTGTAGAATCGAATTTCAAAATAAAACAGGTAGCTACAGTTCTTGCTTTGCACAGCGGTATATATGATATATCCTGCACCTTATTCGATAAGGAAAGGACCGAGATCCCTTCACCGGGAGTGACTCCTTTAGCAATAACTGGCAGATACTACACACTCGGTTTGTCTTTCGATTGCTTTTAAGAGTTTTTGTTTTGCACAGTGATATATATGATATATCCAGCACCTCATTCGACGAGGAAAGGACCGACGATCCCTTCACCGGGAGTGACTCCTTTAGCAAAACTAGAAAAGCCTCAAAACCACTCCATTTCAAAATCATTTGATTCTACAACGATATCAAGTTCATTACGCAATAGATTTTCAGAAAAACCTGTCGTAGCCCTCCGTCATTTCAGATAAGTTGTATATAGTATTCGTGCTGCATTTGTTGGCTTTCGTCAAGGTGCAGTGTGCGGTAGCTATATGCTGCTTATCTGCCAGCATACGATGCGATTGGATTTGGGTAGTCGTGCGGCTTTGTTGGCTTTCGTCAAGGGTCGTGCGGGTGGGTTTAATTCAATCAAGAAATGTACGGGTTGAACTTGACTAGCGGGCTATGGTTTGTTGGCTTTCGTCAAGGTCATAGCACGTTAGGGGCAAAATTATCGGGAATTTCAAGTGTTGAAATTTGTAATGAGATTGCATACCTTCTATGAGATAGTTGGATCCCGATACCCGCTGCGAGTAAGAGTTACTCCTGGGAGAGTTTTACACATTACAATTAGCCGATCAAGTAGGTGTCTAGAAAGGTGTCAACGGGGTTATGCCTCTGGGAAAACGAGGTTTACATTAATTAGGTTCGTGCGAAAGCACGGGGGACCTCCCTCAAAGTACCGACACTGGCCTGGCTGAAAGATTGGCGAACTTGTAGTGTGTAATTAATCCCGGATAGTCTTTCCTTTTAGGGTTTGAAGGAAGATTTGATAAAAAGCAGTGGGAGCCATCCTGATTAGATAAAATGATAACCAATCTGATCTTGCAAGAGCATACGCTGAGTGTTTTCTTCTCTCTCTCTCTCTCCAGGTAGCGACCATATCACGCCTTAATCAAGATAATAATATGGAAAATTGACCGAACCCGCTTGTTATACTGAGCTGGGGAACGTTGGTCCCGCTCCAACTTATAATTGTTATAAGACAGAGCAGGAAATTGGGGATTACCAGAATTCCCGTGCCGCCCAAACGAAGAAAGTGCATATGATGCATCATCTTCGGGTGTGTTCGTTACAAAGAACTGTTTCTCAGTATCCTCTGCGTCCTCGGTATATGATACCGGATCAGGATCCCAGATATGTAATCTATTACATAGGACTACAAAAAGGTAGAAAAACTGAGAACGGTGATAAGTTTCATGAGACAGAAAACGGGGCAAGTGTTGCAGACAAGTCTGTTGGTCACTGTCACCCTGTATTACCAATACATTGATTCTGAACAAATACTATTAGATACCGAACCTGATATACAAAATCATTTCAGTCTCTTTAATAATAAAGAACGGATATAATTTTGTATTGTTGGATAATGTTTTGAACATTTTCTATATCAAAAGTTGATCGGTTCAGGCACGTTATCTAAAAGCATTGATATTCTAAATCAAACTACAGTTCTTAGTATATGGAACACACATAAGAGGAAAAGTTCAGAAATGAACGAATTCTTCTTAAGGTATTGTAGACTAGGTCATATCAATGCGACCCGACTAGCTGAAGTTACATATAGATGCATATTTAAATCAGTTTGAATTTACATCTTATGAAACTTGTCAGTCATGTCACAAAGATAAGATGACTATAGCTCTGTTTATTGGAAACAGAGAAAGAGTTAGTGAACTCTTGGGATGATACATGTTTATGTATGTAGGTCCCCTGTCTACACATGCCAAGACCGGTTCTTTGTATTTCATTACATTCTCTGATAATCTCTCAAGATTCAGACATATGTTCCTATTGAAACATAAGTCCGAACCTTTTGAGATATTCACAGAATATAAGTTAGAAGTAGAGAACCAAAATAAGGGTATAAGTATTATGTCCTTTGATGTGATCGAGGAGGAGAATACTTGAGCACGGAAATCCTGGACTATTCTAAAGGAGAATGAGATTCTCTCTCAGCATTACTCCTCCGTATTAACCATAGCACGATGGTATATCGGGGAGGAGCAATCACACCCTATATGATATGGTGTGCTTTATAATGAGTACTACTGAGTTTCCTATTTCCTTTTTTGGGAGTCATGCACTTATGAAGTTGCATACCTATTGAATAGGGTTCGAATCAGATCACAGCCTACCACTTCATATATGATATGGAAAGGGAAGAGCCCATATCTTAAGTAACTTAAGATTTGGGTTGTCCGGCCTATGTCTAAAATTAAAATCCGGACAAGCTCGAGGCAAGGTCTGCTATGTAGAACTGGAAAAGTTCCAGCTATACAAAATACAGCAGATGATTTGGTACAACCAAAGGATTCAGTAGATACCAACGAACCTCGGCCTCTCCGCCGATCTAGTAGGGTTTCTCACCCACCTGAGAGATACTTTGGTTTCTCTATGACAGTGGGAGCGAGGATTGCATCATGAGATGATGACCCAACTAGTTTCGAGCTGGCCATCAGGAGTGAGACTCTATAAGAATGGCTGGATGTTTAGTGATCTGAGATGGAATCCTTATACACCAACAAAGTATGGACTTTGGTTGCTATATCTGAAGGGTTAAATCCCCATCAGGAGCAGGTATATCTTGAGAAGATTACTTGATGTACTTGGAAAAGTTGAGACTTTCAAAGCTAGACTTGTTAAAGGTTTTCGTCATCGACCAGGTGTTGATAATGATGAAATCTTTTTCCAGTGGTTATGCTTAAGTCCACCCAGATCCTACTTGCCACGGCTACATACCATGACTACGATATCTGGCGGTTGGGTGTCATGACTGCTTTTCTAAATGATATTTTAGAAGAGAACGTCTGTAAGTACACAGCCAGAGGGCTTCGTAAACAGTGGGAGCAGCGGAAACGTGTACAAGATACTTTATAAGATAAAGCAGGCATCGCGGAGTTGGAACGTCTGTTTTGATGAAGTGGTCAAACAGTTTGACATCATCAAAATGGTAGATGAACCTTGTATATACAAAAAGGGTAGTAGGGAGTGGTAGTGATCCTCGTAGAGTACGTAGATAACACACTCTTGATAGGGAAGTAGTTTACTATACTACGCTCGGTCAATCTCCGCTTATCACAATGATTCTCCATATAGGATCAAAGTGATACCTACTAAATCCTAGATTTTGGATCTATGAGATAGATCTAATTGGATGTTAGGAATCTCACTGGTTGTAGTGATACGGTATCAATTGATCCTGGGGAAAATCACTGGAAAGGTTCCAGGGTGATAAGGACGACTGAATGTCAGTCACAGGCATTGTCTTTACCCTCAGTAAGGGGACGGTATGTTGGAAGAGTTCCAAGCTAGATACCGTGGCACACTAGACGATAATGGCTGGATACATCGCTACTTAAGATGCTACCAAAGAGGATGTTTGGGTGTATATTGGTTCATGAGATGAACTACGTTCCTACCATTGTGAGACATTGGAGTTGTGGCTTATGCCAAGGAACGTCGGTCCCATCAGTGATCCAGACATATTCTGAGGCAGCATCACCTGATCATGGAGATAGTTGATCTCCAGGGTGATCGAGATTAGGAGAGCAGACCAAGAGGATAACACGGCGGATCCACTCACGAAGGCCTATTCCCAGAGAGAGACTTTTATGGGATGGTTGAGTATGAGATACTACAACCACTGCTATAGATGGCCCTAGTGCAAGTGGGAGATTGTTAGTTATATGTATGCCCTAGAGGCCATTACTGTATATAGGATGTATATCGTAGTGGATGCTGGGACATATATAGGGAGGACTTTTTTGCTCGACATGATAGTATGCTATCTGGTTACTCTTTACCTTAACGTGTGCACTGATTGTCTCTCTGTTACATGTTGGTAAAGCCCTTAGGATGTGTACTTGACTACCTAGACTATGATGCGGATCATACTAGTGGAGACATGGTAGTCCATAAGTACATCCTTCAAAGTCCCTAGTCGTGGGTGTATCGAGACGGGGCATCGATATACCAGTGTAGACTAGCGTATACCTTCTCGACCCATACAGATGGGCGATGGATGATCCCATATCCATTGGTGTTTGACATCAGAGATCATATACGGGTGCTCAGTGGAGACTGGGTACACTGGACGGACTCGTCGAGAACTCCCAGATGGTATTATACCTTACGTCAGATGGCAGTTCTCTGGTGACACTGGTACAGAGTAGTCTGTTGACCCGAGATCGTCATAGAGTCTTGTGTGGTTCCCACTGTGCTTTGATTTCCACCTTACCACGTCCAAGAGGGCGTGCAAAACGGTGGTTTTTGGGTACAGTCCCGAATCACATGGAAGCAATGAGCGATAGGAGGGGATTCGTCTCTCCCGGTATAGAGGGTTGATGTTGCGCTGTGTTCGATTGGCTATAACCGGAAATCCCTGGCCAGGGTTGCTGAGATTTACTGGTAAGTGTTACCAGTAGTTTCTCGAATTGTTATAGACCTCATATCGACACGACTTATCGAGCTATTGGGGTCTGACGTTTACCACCCCTAGGCGAGATAAGCGACATATCAGACGACGAGACCGGACTGTACGGTAAGTGTTACTGGTTGGATTCACAGGAGTGTGAGCGGGCTTGCTCGTCGATCTTCTGATCGCTCAATACCCGGATGGCCGTTACGTTTAGCAGACCGCTTGCGGCTTGTGGGTGTTTGATATGATCATCACCTGCTGCCGGAGTATTGACGAGTCTTTAGAGTCCTACACAGAGGTTTCCTGGCTCAAGCGAAACGAAATAGGAGCGCATATGAGATATGTGCGGGACCGAGAATAATGCGTGTATATAATACCGTATTTCATTCTTGCGATGAATGTGTCGAATGGTTGTATGTGATATAACCTAGTTATCGAATCTAGGATTGATTCGATAAGCCGATACATTGGATATTAGTCGGTTATATGCGATATGACCGGATCGTTAAATCAAGTGTTGATTTGATGATTTAATGCATAATTATATATTTGATATATTGCTTTGCATTAACTAGTATAGGTTCACTTTAAATGGATTTTCTCACTTGAAGTTCACAAGTTGTATATGTGATATACTTTTGTGCACTTGGATGTATCATGTTTGATGATACATGTTTACTTGAGTATGTGTAAAGATTAAACCATGGTTATTTAAATGGTTAGGGTTTTGATTTTCATATTGATTTATTTATTTATTTCTTTTTGGCAAATGAAAAGAAAATGGTGGCTTGATTTGTTTTCTAGTTGAAGCTTCATGAAGCTTTGACCAAGTGACCATTTTGTCTTCATGCTTAACCCTAACCCTTCAAACTAACCATAGTTTATTCTCTACACTTAACCATGGTTGGTATATGATAAGTATTCTTTTTATTTTCTATTATTGAAAATAACTTATCATATCATCATCATCTTCTTCTTCTTCTTCTTCAAGAAGAAAAAGCTTGCAACCATCAATGGTGATTTGATGAAAAGAGTGAGAAATCCAATTCTAAAGTGAACCCACCTCCTATTTCTTCATCCTCTACCTCTTGCCAAGTAGTATAGGGTGTTTTCTTCACAAGTTTCATGACTTGGTGAAGTGGGAGCTTGATCTTGTGATGCCTCGACGTAGATCATCTTCGGCATCGAAGTCGACGACCTAGCCCGCCCATTTCTCCGATGAAGCCGATGCTTGAGTCATGGATTCAATTTGGACAGCGGAGAGGACTTCATCACGGAGCTGTGGAGGTGGAGGACCGGATCTACAAAGGTTGTATTTCCGTTCACTTAGATAAATTGTTAACTAGTTGCTTGTTTCGCCTAAAATTCTAGTTAACGATCCGTATTAGGGTTTCTCGGCACTTGTAAAATTAGAAATTGGCATGGTTGATGCCTTGTGAGACCTCCTTAGTGTGCCTAGGAACCCTACACCCACGTGCCGACACGTGGCGCGCTTGCGCTCAAGCGCCTAGGCGCTGGCCCTATGCATCCTTTGGATGTCTTTTTCCCTTTTATTTATATATACATGTATATATATACATATGCATACATTTGTACACATACACATACTCCACGACACTGTCCCTATTAGAAAAAAATTTCTAACGGGGCGCTGTCCCGCACCCCGCAAGGGGGCTGCTAGCCCCCTTGACCCCCAGCCCCATATCCGGGTAGCGGGACCCCCGTAAAAACTCTGCGTGGCTCCCGATATATCCAAAACACCCTTTCAAAACACAACACACGTACACTGTACATTGAGTTCGCATGACCAGTTTAACCCGTCAATCGGAGGTTCCCTCGCTCCAAAGACGAGGGGTAATTAACGACAGCTTAGTTCGCGGCTGCCGGAGATTCGGATCCCCACAATCATTAAACCCCGGCCTACACTAGGCAGGGGGAATCTGTAGTATGCCTGACAAGCGCGCGCGTATTCCCATCTCAATGGGGTGACGAAAAACACCCTACACCATGGATATAAATTGTTCATGTAAACGGTTTCAGGATGTATCAAGTAGTCATGTAACGAAGTCAAGTCATAACCTTGGTTCGGTCAAGTCAAGTCATGTTGCATGATTGATATTGTTCTGGTATTCAGGTTCAGGTTCAAGTATTCATGTTTGGTATATTGGATTCATGTTGAATTGGATTCAAATTGATTTGGATTCAAACTTGAGTCAGACACTTAGAACAGAATTTAGATCCTGAATTAGGTTTATGAGTTATCGGTAACTTCTGCACATGGACGGCGGGATTTGGCTTTTTCCAAGACAATTACCATTGATAACACCGTTTTAGTTCTCTATCTTAAATAGGCAATCACTTACTTTCTCCGGCTCCCTGAGGCTAAAGAGAATTGGTCCCGCTTAAACCTATATTTACTAGGGTCATGAATATAATTTTATATATCTCGAGAGGGTTTTATGAAAAATATTTTATATACTTTCAAAATAAACCTCGAGTAATTATTTATATTCTTTAGGATTTCCATGGATGTGAATTTTAAAGAGTGAGGTATATTAGTGAATAATAACTTAGCATGAATAGTTCATTTTATTTTAGTGTAACTTGTCTTGTATTGATACTTGATGGTATTTTAATGAAACTTGTCATTCTTTTATTTTCTAGAAAACATGGAATTTTATTATATATTAAAAATATATGGTTTGATAATATAATTATTAAAAATTAATTGTATTTATTAATTAGAAAATCTTATTTTTTTTCTTAAAAATCATATTAAAATTCTTTCGAGATCATATGCTCCGTGAGGAGGTCTGCATCTCGCTCTACTAGCCCGAGAATGTGCGATAATCCGCACCATCCAAGAGCGGGTTCCCCGAAATGGGTTGTAGAGGTATAATCGTAAAGAATTTGATAACACCATTTTAAAAAAACCGAGTTTTATAGTTCAAGATATTTTGTTGAAAAGTCATATTTGCCACAAAAATTATGTCTCAAGAGAATCGTGTTATGTCAATATGTGTGTATGTGAGCGGTAGGTTATTACCTCATGAAGTTTTCTAAAGGTATGCTAAGCAAAATGTTTAAAAAGATAACGTATATAAACTTCATCGTATTTAAACGTAAAAACTAGGTTAAAGTTATTTAACATGGAGTTTTAGAGTGAAAGTTGTTTCTAAACCTTTATAATAGTATTACAAATATTGTGTAAAAGTTTATTTAACAATATGTAAATAAAAAGTGAGATTATAGAGTTTAGAAGATTTACATCGGTAATAACTCCACTTACGATGCTTTGTTTTGAAAAGAGAATTTAGCAAAGAGAGTGAGGAAATAGAAGGAACTTACTAGCTAGGAGGAGAGAGGAGAGAGGAGAGGTAGAGGAAGATGTCGTAACCTTCGTGACGTCGTAAGGTTGCCGGAATCGCTTCTAATCCTTGCCGGAATTTGACCTTGGGTTAACTCCACTTGTACTCTTCTTGGACTTGAGAATTTTTGATAATTTTGATTAGAGATTTCAGAATGAGGAAGGGCCAGGGTATGGGTTGTATTTATAGGGTGAAATTAGGGTTTTGGAATTGAAAGATTGAATTAAAAAGTATTAAAATGAGATTTAAGATGAATTTTAATTCTCTGTTAAATTGCAGAGAAAACAAACAGAACATGGATAGTGGGGTAGGCCAAAGGGTGTGTGCAAAGCATGGGCCTCATCCCCTATGGATGGCTCGGCATCGCCGGCCCAGAGCAAGATCTCACCGGCCAAGTGTGGGTGTTGAGGGTTGGACTTTTATCACGTGTCCTACTCGCTGTTAACTCTAATTTGCACATGTTTGATTTTATATCTTTTCATTACTTACATGTATTGCACGTGTAAATTTTTGGGCTTCCAAAAATTTTAAAATAAAAATTCAGAAAAATAATGTAGCTGATGGAATTCGAACACAGAGGCTGTGTCACAGCAATGCAAGACTTTACCAATAAGCTACAAGTTGTTCTTGCGTTCTTAAACAAATTAAATTTATAACTTGTACTCAAACTCCATTCTATACATTAACTTTAAGAAATTTCGTACAGTAAAATTAGAGTCATTATATTCTACCCTCCTTACAAACATTTCGTTCTCGAAATTTACAATTATATAAGAACTAATTTACAAATAAGTAAGGGTATGTTGTACGCATGTCATCTTCTCGCTCCCAAATTGATTCTCCTGGCGAATCTTTTCTCCACATCACTCGGACCAAGTTTACTTTCTTGTTCCTCAGTGACTTTACCTTTCGGTTCAGGATTTCAACGGGTTGTTGCTCACAAGATATATCTGTCTGTATAATGAGCTCGGAGTGATCAAAGATGTGGCTGGGGACGCTCATATATCTTCGAAGCTGGGATATGTAGAACACGTTGTGCACTCTTTCTAATGAGAGTGGTAGTACTAAACGATATGCCACTTCTCCGACTCGTTCAAGAATGTCGAACGGTCCAATATATCCGGACTGAGCTTACCCCTCTTGCCAAAGCAAATTTCTCCACGGTTTGGAGAGATCTTCAAGAACACATGATCTCTCGGTTAAAACTCCAGGTGTCGTCTCTTTGCATCCGCCCTTGCTTCTGTCTGTCTTGGGCTATGCGCATTCTTTCCCTGATCATGCGAATTATGTTTACAGTTGCCACGATCATCTCTGGTCCAAAGAGTTCCCTATCTCCGATGTCGTCCCAATTTAATGGTGAATGATACTTCTTTTCATAAAGAACTGCAAATGGTGTCATTCCAATACTCGCCTGGTAGCTGTTGTATGAAAACTCCACAAGATATAGGTGATCTTCCCACGATCCTCCAAAGTCTAACATACAAGTTCGTAGCATGTCTTCTAGAATCTGAATTGTTCGTTCAGACTGTCCATCTGTTTGTGGATGGTAAGCTATGCTGAAGTTCAGACTAATTCCCAGGCTAGCTTGCAGACTCTGCCAAAACTGCGATCAGAATCTGGTGTCACGATCGGAGACAATGCAAACCGGTACTTCATGCAATCTCACGATCTCCTGCAGGAGTTCATGGGTATCAGAAATAGTACATCTTGAAGTTAAATCTTACATTAGATTCATGCTTACTTCCATGTACTTCTTTGCTATTGTCTCGATAGATTGGCCAACTTGAAATGGGATAAAGTGAGCCGACTTGGTGAGTAGATCCACAATAACCCATACCGCATCGTTACCTTTCGTGCTGCGAGGAAGTGCAGTCATGAAATCCATGGTGATGTGTTGCCATTTCCACTCTGGGATAGACAACGGTTGAAGTAGACCAGCAGTTTTGTGATGTTCAGCCTTTACTTGCTGACATACTAAGCACTTGGTTACGTTTCTGGCCACTTCATGCTTCATTTCATACCACCAGTAATGTTTCCGTAGATCTTTTTATATCTTTGTACCACCTGGGTATACTGAGTAAGGAGAGCTGTGAGCTTCTTTCATCAACTCTTCTCGATCAGAACCTTATGATACACACAATCTGTTTCCATATCTCAAAGATCCGTCTTCATGGATGATGAAGTCTGTTCATAGCCCACTTTCTACTTGCTCTCGGATCTTTTGACATCACTTGCTTGAGATGCTTTGATCTGATTGACAATAGTAGACTGAACTTGTAAGTTCATCAAATACGAAGCGTTACCTGGCATAACCACTTCTATCCCGTGCAATTCTTGTTGAAACTTCCATCCCGTGCAATTCTTGTTGAAGCTTCCACTGAGCGGTGAGATTCATTGATAGTGGCTGGCGACTAAGTGCATCAGGAACTACATTTACTTTCCCTGGATGATATTGTAGGTTGATGTTGAAATCCGCCATAAGTTCTAACTATTTTCTTTGCCGTATATTCAACTCCTTCTGAGTAAACACATACGTCAGACTCTTGTGGTCGGTATATATGTGCACTCGCTCTCCCAGAAGTTAATGGCGCCAAATCTTAAGTGCGAAGACAACGGCTGCCAACTCCAAGTTGTGTGTTGGATAGTTGCGCTCATGAATCTTCAGCTGTTCTGATGCAAAATCTACAACCTTTCCATGTTGGTGTAGAACACATCCTAATCCTTTACCGGATGCATCGCAATGCATAACGAAACCTCCAGATTGATCCGGTATTACGAGAATAGATGTTGATGTCAATCTTGACTTGAGTTCTACAAAAACTTGTTCACATACTTCTGACCACACAAATACTTCGTCTTTACGTGTGAGCTTGATCGAGGATGTTGCAATCTTTGAAAAGCCTTCTATGAATCTTCAGTAATATCCTGCTAATCGTAAAAAACTTCGAATGACTTTCACCGTTTTTTGGTGTCGGCCATTCACTGACAGCTGATACCTTAACTGGATCTATTGAAATTCCTTCGCCTGAAACAATGTGCCCGAGAAATCCAACTTGATCTAACTAAAACTCGCACTTGCTGTACTTGGCATAGAGTTGATATTATCGCAATGTCTCCAGGACAATCTGCAAATGCTTGACATGCTCTTTCCGATTCTTTGAATACACTAGGATGTCGTCGATGAAAATAACAACAAACCTGTCTAGGTACTCTCGAAAACCTGGTTCATCAGATTCATGAAAATAACAGGTGCATTGGTCACTCCAAATGGCATTACTAGAAACTCATAATGACCATAATGAGTCCTGAATGCCGTCTTAGGAATATCAGACTCTTTGACCATCACCTGATGATAAGCCGAACGAAGATTTAGTTTTGAGAAAACGCAAGACCCACTTAGTTAATCGAACAGATCGACGATACGTGGTAGTGGATACTTGTTCTTTATTGTCACTTCGTTCAGAGCTCGATATTCTATACATATTCTGTATGAACTTTCTTTCTTCTTCACGAGCAAAATTGGAGATCCCCAACTTGAAGTACCGGGACGAATCCATCCTTTCTTCAAAAGTCCGTCCAACTGAATATGGATCTTCTTCAATCCTTCTGGACTTAAGCGATGTGGTGCTTTTATCACCGGTTGCGCACCAGATACTAAGTCAATGCTAAATTCAAGAGCTCGATCGGAAGGCAAACCCGAGATGTCTTCAGGGAATACATTCTCAAACTCTCAAACTATCTCTGGCTTGTCTTCTTCCTCTTGTATTGTTGCAATCATTGATTTCTTTGGTTTAGCCTTGTAGGTGGCTAAATTCCAAGGTACGGTCTCCACTCTTGAAATAAAAGACCGGATGATCTGGTATCTCGAACACTACCCTCCTTTGACGACAGTCGATGGTAGCGAAGAAAGTTCCTAACCGGTCCATTCCTAAGACTGCGTCGAAGTTCGGTATGTCCAGCAACTTGAAGTCTGCAAAAAATTCTCTTCTGCAGACGACCACTGGACACAGATCGTATCCCATAGTTTCCTTTAGAACGTTGTTCCCTGAACTGACATTCCAGCTGGATATGAGCGGTTTAACTGTAATCGCATGAGTTCGGACGAACCGTTGCGACATAAAGCAATGTGATGCTCCAGTATCGAAGAGTGCTAAGGCAGGTAGGGAGGCTACTAAGATTGCACCTAAGTTGTGTAGGATATGTTTAGGTATATAAAATAATACATTGATGTAAACAGGGATTGAAAAGGTTTGAATATTGGGAGTTACCGGTGATGACTTGGCCAGTGGCTTCAGCTTCTTCTACAGTCATTGTGAAAGCCTGACGCATGGGTACATTCCTCTTTGCTGGAGGCACATTCCTCGGTCCGTTTCGCTGTCCTTAGGCATGTTCCTCTGTGCCTGATGGAACTGATGAGAAGGATGTGCAGGAGGTCCACGAGAAGGTGGAGCGGGTAGGGTTAAGCGAGGTGCAGGAGCTTGAATCGTTGGCCGCTGCGGATAAGTGATCGCTGGTCGGGATGCGGGAGCTGGGGTGAGACGATGTAGGTAAGCTTCGATGGAGTGAGTGGATGCGCCACAAACTAAGCACATGCCATTCGCACACATGTAATCCTTCGCCGGGTGTCCATTCTTTTTGCAATAGAAGCAAAAGTCTGGACTGGGCTGGTTAAATGGTACTCTGGTCTCTTAGATATAAAAGTAGGCCTGGAAGAGGCTCCTCCTGCCATATGGGTAGCAGGGCGTTTCACACCGGCAGTTTGAAGTCTGCCCCTTCTTTTTCACTACTGCTTCATATCGTCGGGCAGCCTTCAGAGCAAGGTCATGGGTTGGGAAATCCCCTGTAGCTAATGCAACTTGGATCTCCGGATCCAACCTTTGTTGAAATTTTCGACCCGGATCTCAGCAATCGGTATAAGATGTGTCGCAAACCTGCTAAGCATGGTAAACGACATCATATTCATCCACGGTTTTGTTCCACATCGAACCTTATTGTAAATGGATGCACTGTTGTTCCATGTAAAATCGGGCAGTCTCAAGGAAGTATTTCGCGTCGAACATATCGCGAAAATTCCTCCATTCGATCGGTTGGGCGAGTCGGCTTTCTTCAGCTTTCCACCATACTTTGGCGTTGTCAGTGAGTTGCAGTTTCGCAACTCTCATCCAAGCAATCTCTCGCACTTGTGTTGCTGTCAGGTCATCTTCAATGGACTAAGCCCATTTCTCTGTCTCTAATATGCTCTCTTTCCCAGAAAAGTGCTTAGGGTGCAATGCCCAGAATTTCTTGACTCCGGATGCCTCGATCTCACGGCGGTGCAAGAGAATAGCAGTCTGCTGCTGACCCTCCAAGAGGCTTCTTATCGCCTCAAGCAGTACCGTCTGCTCGTTGATGGGAACTGTAACGGTAGGTGGTGGTGATAGAGGAGGTGGAGTGTTTCCATTCACGTTGGTGCTGGCGTTGTTCGGGGAATCCATAACCTTAAGAGAAAAGGAAGGGTTGGGATAGATTCAAAAGCTTAGAAATGTAAGGAATGTTTAGTTGCTGATTCTTATAGTTCTTGTGACATATTGTTTAGGTTTCCATGCAGAACTGACATGCATGGGCCACCAACAAAACCTGTCACGTCCCGCTTCCCAGTTTACGGAGAAGAAGACGTGGCGAGTCACGCGACGCATTTACTCAGAAGTAAACACGTTAAGTGTAAATAAGCAATATATAAATAAAGCACAAAAACGACGAAAGATGTAATATGAACAACAACTTTTATTAACATTCAACTTAATATTACAACTGCTTTTGAAAAGAAAAATACAATGCTGAAAGCAATGCCTAAACAGTGGCATATAAAATGGAAATAAGTACAAGTAATCTAGAAGTCTATCTGGGCCTCAATCTGCTCCAAGTACTCCTGGCTGGGCTCGATCTTCTGAGAGTCGGGTCCTCCTGACAAACATTCCAGAGAAAAAAGAAACAGGAATGTCGTCAGCGGACTAGCGCTCGGTAAGTCCCAAAAGATAGAATGGAATAGACAAGTAAAGAGAATAGAACTGGTAAATTATTTGTTTGTTATGCTAACGTAGTTGTTTGTAACTTGGTACAGAATATACCAGTGTATACAAGAGAAGTCCAACTATCCCGTGGACTATGGTAACATGTAAATACAAGGCCCCGTCAAAACCAACGGGACAACGACACAGGATATTCATATAGGTGTCTTTTAGTGTCCATTATTGTGTCACTTTTAACACATTCCGTACCAATCTACCTCGTTAAACCCTGTAATGTATATTGTATAGATTATAGTTGTCAGACTTGCCGAGACCATGGATATAAGTTGTTCATGTAAACGGTTTCAGGATGTATTAAGTAGTCATGTAATGAATTTAAGTCATAACCATGGTTCGGTCAAGTCAAGTTATATTGCATAATTGATATTGTTCTGATATTCAGGTTCAGGTTTAAGTATTCATGTTTGGTATATTGGATTCAGATTGATTTGGACTCAGACTTGAGTCAGACACTTAGAATAGAATTTGGATCCTGAATTAGATTTAGGAGTTATCAGTAACTGCTGCATATGGACGGCAGGATTTGTGTTTTTTTCCAAGACAATTACTATTGATAACACCGTTTTAGTTTTCTATCTTAAATAGACAAGCACCAACTTTCTCCGGCTCCCTAAAGCTCAAGAGAATTGGTTCCGCTTAAATCTATATTTACTAGGGTCCTTAATATAATTTTATATATCTCGAGGGGGTTTTATGAAAAATATTTTATATACTTTCAAAATAAATCTGAAGTAATTATTTATGTTCTTTAGGCTTTCTATGGATGTGAATTTTAAAGAGTTAGGTATATTAATGAATAGTAATTTAGCTTGAATAGTTCATTGTATTTTACTGTAACTTGTCTTGTATTGATACTTGATGGTATTTTAATGAAACTTGTCATTCTTTTATTTTCTAGAAAAATGGAATTTTATTATATATTAAAAATATATAGTTTGATAATATAATTATCAAAAATTAATTTTATTTATTAAGTAAAAAATCTCGCTTTTTCTTAAAAATCGTAATAAATTCTTTCGAGATCGTATGCTCCATGAGGAGGTCTGCATCTCGCTCCATTAGTCCGAGGATGTGCGATAATCCGCACCATCCAATAGTGGGTTCTCCGAAATGGGTTATATACGCATAATCGCAAAGAAATTGATAACACCATTTAAAGAAAACCGAGTTTTTATAGTTCAAGCTATTTTGTTGAAAAGTCATATTTTGCCACAAAAATTATGTCTCAAGAGAATCGTGCTATGTCAATATGTGTGTATGTGAGAGATAGATCATTACCTCATGAAGTTTTCTAAAGATATGCTAAGCAAAATGTTTAAAACGATAACGTATATAAACTTCATGGTATTTAAACGTAAAACCGAGATTAAAGTTATTTAACATAGAGTTTTAGAGTGAAAGTTGTTTCTAAACCTTTATATTAGTGTTACAAATATTGTGTAAAAGTTTATGTAATAATATGTAAATGGAAAGTGAGATTATAGAGTTTAAAAGATTTACATCGGTAATAACTCCACTTACCGATACTTTGTTTTGAAAAGAGAATTTAGCAAAGAGAGAGAGGAAATAGAAGGAACTTACTAGCTAGGAGGAGAGATGAGAGGTAGAGGAAGATGTCGTAACCTTCGTGACTTCGTGGGGTTGCCGGAATCGCTTCTGATGGTCGCTGGAATTTGACCTTGGGCTAACTCCACTTGTACTCTTCTTGGACTTGAGAATTTTTGATAATTTTGACTAGAGATTTCAGAATGAGGAGGAGTTAGGGTATGGGGTTGTATTTATAGGGTGAAATTAGGATTTTGAAATTGAAAGATTGAATTAAAAAGCATTAAAATTGATATTTAAGATGAATTTTAATTCTCTGTTAAATTGCAGAGAAAACAATCATCGGAGCAGTCTACCCGTGGGATGAGTAACGTCGACTTACAGTGGTATCAGACGCGTCTAAACCATAGCTAACAGTTTAAACGACAAGTAAAACTACGAAACCGAAATAACCCGCAAACATCAGAGTGTAGATTCAAGTTTCTGTCGTTTTTTCACGAGACTCTAAAAATTATTTTAGCAACCGCAGAGTACTCTTTGAACTATAAAATGAACACAGGAAAAAAATTGAGACATTTTTATCCAAACTAGGCCGGCCACAATGCCCAAAAATCCGGCGAGCTCGGTTCAATTTTAGGAAAATGCTTCGTATTTTGGTGTGTGGCTTTATGACTTGGATCTAGGGCTTCAGGATTTGTTTGTTTTTTCCAATTTTGATTTTACTGTAAATTCTTTACTGTGGCAAATACCGGGTGTTTCGAAGTCGTAGTTTAATGTTGTTTAATGTTTCAAGTTCTGTTAAATGTGTTTGTAAATTTCCGCTAATTGCTATATGTCGGTCAGTTGGGGGTTGCATATTTCTGTGATGATTATATTGGTTTGTGTATATGAACTTGTTGGATCGTCATGGTGAATAGCCGGGTATGTGAGATGAGAGTTTTCATTTTTTCATTTGATGTAAAATTTGTAAAGTGATGTAATATTATTTTTGCGGGGCACATCCGGGTTGAGGTTGTAGCCACCGTTGTATTATTTCTTTACTGTTTTTTCTCCTAGGATATACCCAAGGTGGGGTGCACAAACTACCGGGTACTTTGAAGTGCCGAGTGGCCTACTCACTTTGTTGAGGGGGGTTGCTTCACTTCGGGTATTTGGACAGTAGTTTGCCACACCCGTAGGGGTCTAGGGTGGGGTTTGGCTATTCATCATGACCGTATAATCCGTCTTTCGTTACAGGCTCAAACGAAACGCGGATTCCTAGTATATCCAATGTGTTCATCTGTGATCTGGAATGCCTATCATTGCGTCTGACGAATGTATATCTATATATGATATCTAGTAGACGTTGCTTATATTTTGCATCCCCGCTAGTCCAGCCCTCGCTCTGTCGTTAGTTAAGTAACCTAACGGGTGATGACGGGGCAACGTGGCGAATACGGATGGCATAAGCGTACGTTGTATTTTCGTTGTTTTCTGCAATGGTATGATTAATTGATGGGACTGCATTAAATTAATGCTAAGCAAACAAACCAAAGTTGAATCGTTGGAACAATTTCAAAACCACTCGGTTTTTTCAAAACAACAAAACTTTTAAAATGCGGAGCTTAAACCACTCTTTTTAAAATCTATCAGGTTCCTTCGATTATATCAAGTTCACTACGTTCACGGTTTCACCAAAACCAGTCGTAGCCCTTCATCATTTCAGTTAGATATTCAATAGTATTCAAGCTATGTATTTTGACCTTCGCCAAGGCATAGTGATTGGTAGCTGCTGAATATTTATCTGTAGTATAGATAGATGTGTTGGTTTGGGACAGTCGTACTGCTATTTGGCCTTCGTTAAGGGTATGTATGGGTGGGTTCAAATTAACCTGGATAATGACGGGTAGAACTTGACATGTGATTTATGATATGTTGGCCTTCGTCAAGGTCATAAGAGCATGGGGCAAAAATCCACATCGGGAGTTTCTAAAGAAACTGAAACTTGCTAGTGTTGCATACCATTTGGAGTATGATAATTTTGGTAGGATTCCTTCAACTTTATCACACGATGATATTTGGATCCCGATCTTACTGTGAGTATATGCTACTTCTCGGGAGATTCACTTAACGATCAATGCTATAAACCAAGTAGGTGTCTAGAAAGGTGTTAGCGGGGCTACGCCACCAGGAAAAAGATGTTATTTAATTAAGGAACTTCGCGAAAGCGTCGTAAAACCTCCTTCGAAGTACCGACGCTGGCCTGGCTGAACGGTTAAGCAAGTATTGTACGGTGAGATTAATCCTGACTAATTCTTCTTTTATGGTTTGAGGAAGGATTCGAGAAACAGCGGGAGCCATCCTGTTTAGATAAACTAAAAACCAATCTAAATTTGCAAGAGCATCATCTGAAGTGTTTCTTCTCTCTCTCCTAATTGCAGCGACCAAAACATGACGGGCCTTAAGTTACTATTAGATAAAATTATATTGACAGAGCCAAACTATAAAGATTGGTTCAGGAATGTCAAGATGGCAATCACTTGGGATATGTCCTTACTACTAAGGCCCCTCCCATCCCAGGTCCAAAGTCCAGCGTCGTGGATAGGGAAATTCGTAAGACTTGGGAGATTGACTGCGCGAAGGCTAAGTGCCTTGTGCTTGCCTCTATGGACAAGGCACGAGAATATGGATCTAGAATCCATATTCCTCCATACCAAGGAATTAAATGAAGAGCAATCTCGTATTGTAAGATATGAGACCTCGAAGAAGCTATTTCAGGCGGTCTTGGCCGTCGGATCATCTGCAGGGGAACACGTCCTTAAGATAATTGGCTAAATTGAAGAGCTCGTGGACCTCGGGACCACGTTAGAGAACGAGCTGTATATAGACTTGATTCTCCAGTCCCTTCCTTCCACCTACGCCCAGTTTATCTTGAATTTTAATATTCAAGGTAAAGAAGTTGAACTACTAGAACTTCTCAACATGTTGAGGAGTGCTGAGGGCACCCTGAAGAAATCCAGGGAAACACCTGCTCTGCTTATTAGTGGAACTTCCTCTTCTAGGTCCAAGGCGAAAGCCAAAGGAAAGAAGAAGAAGGCCCCCACCAAGCCGAGAGGCGGTGTTAGTAAGGTGGAAGCAAAGGGAAATGCAAAAGGAGTGGGGCCGACAGTAGGAAAGGAAGAATGCTTCTAATGTTATAAGAAAGGTCATTGGAAGAAAAATTGCAGGGCTTGGATGGCCAAGAACCAGGACCCGAAGCAAGTTGTGCTTTCGGCTTCAGGTGTGTTTGTAATTCAAAACTGTCTGTCAATCAACTCTACTTACTGGGTATTAGATACCGGATCAGGATTTCATATCTGCAATTCTTTGCAGGCACTGAGAAGCCGTAGGGTTCTGAAGACCGGTGATATGACCCTCAGGGTTGCTAACGGAGCGATCGTGGAGTGCTGTGTCCGTAGGGGAATATCACTTTGGATTGACGAGTGGACATATTTTGGTTTTGCGCAACTGTTTGTGTGTACCTAGTTTGACTTGTAATATCATTTCTCTATCTTTATTATCTAAAGAAGGTTATGATTTTATATTTGTAAGCGATGTCGTAAACATCCACCTTAATCATGGTCTGATTGGGTCAGGTACTCTAAACAACGGTATATACGAATTAAATCAACTATAAGTTTTCAATGTCCAGAACACACATAAAAGAAAGACTCCAGAATTAAATCAAGCTTTCTTATAGTATTGTATACTAGGTCATATCAATGAGATAAGGTTAACCAAGTTATATAAAGAAGGATATTTGGATCCGTTCGAATATCAATCTTATGCAACTTGTCAATCATATCTCAAAGGAAAGATGACAAAGACTCCGTTCACTGGACACGGAGTAAGAGCGAGTGAGCTCTTGGGACTCATACACAGCGACGTGTGTGGTCCAATGTCTACACATGCAAGAAGTGGTTATTCTTATTTCATTATTTTTACGGATGATTTCTCTAGGTACGGACATATTTCTTGATGAAACATAAATCTGAGGCCTTTGAGAAATTCTGAGAATATAAGAATGAAGTGGAAAAAAAAACCGACAAAAGTATCAAGAATCTGAGATCTGATCGAGGTGGTGTATACTTGAGTGCCGAGTTCCTGGATTACCTAAAAGAGAGTGGAGTTCTCTCTCAGCTTACTCCTCCATACACACCACAACACAACGGTGTATCGGAGAGACGGAACCAAACCCTATTAGATATGGTACATTCCATGATGAATAACGCTGAGTTACCACGATTTTTCTGGGGCTATGCACTAGAATCAGCTGCATATCTTTTGAATAAGGTTTCTACCAAGACTGTGCCTACCACACCATATCAGATGTGGAGTAGGAGGAAACCCTATCTTCAGTATCTGAAAATATGGGGATGTCCAGCTTTTGTTAAAAAGCAGCATGCAGATAAACTCGAGGCACACTCAGTACTATGTAAGTTTGTGGGATACCTAAAGAACTCCATGGGGTATCTTTTCTATTACGCGGAGGAACAAAAGGTTTTTGTTTCTCGTCATGACCACTTTTTGGAACATCAATTTTTAGAAAAAGAAACTAGTGGGAGCGCAATAGAACTGGAAGAAATTCCATAACCACAAGCTATTACTGAAAGCTTAGTGGAAATAGAAGTTCCAAAAGAATAGGACATTCCCGCACCACTCCGCAGGAGTAGTAGGTAGTCTCATCCGCCTGAGAGATACTACGGTTTTCTCGTAGACGGGGATAGAGAGGATTGCATCATTGATAATGATGAGCCGACTAACTTCCTACAAGCCATTCAGATCACTGACTCGGTAAAATGGCTGGATGCAATGCAGACCGAGATGGAATCCATGTACACCAACAAAGTATGGACTTTGGAAATTGCTCTAGAAGGGGTAAAGCCCGTAGGCTGTAAATGGAACTTCAGAAAGAAGATTGGTGTAGATGGACAGGTTAAAACCTATAAGGTTGGACTTGTTACAAAAAGATTTTGTCAAAGACCTGGTTTGGACTATGACGAAACCTTTTCTCCAGTGGTTATGCTCAAATCCATTCGGATCCTTCTTACCATTGCTGCCTTCCACGATTATGAGATTTGGCAGACGGACGTAAAAACCGCTTTTCTAAATAGAAATTTGGAAGAGTGTGTCTATATGGACGAGCCAGAGGGTTTCATTCAAAGTGGGAGAAGCGAGAAAGTGTGCAAGTTGCTTAAGTCCATCTATGGACTAAAGCAGGTATCGCGGAGTTGGAACATCTGTTTTGATGAAACGGTCAAAGAATTTGACTTTATCAAAAATCCAGTTGAGCCATGCATTTATAGTAAGATTGTAGCATGAAATGTTGTATTCCTCGTCTTGTACGTGGATGGCATTCTCTTGATAGGAAATGACATTCCTATGCTACAATCTGTCAAAGGATTCTTGTCACACAGGTTCTCCATGAAAAACCTGGGTGATGCCTCTTACATTCTGGGGATCCAGATCTAGCGTGATAGATCTAAGTGGATATTGGGGCTTTCACAGTCCAGGTACATTCACACCATACTGAAAAGATTCAGTATGGAAGATTCTAAGCGCGGTAATTTACCGGCTTGTCACGGAATCACCCTCTCCAAAGAGATGTCTCACAAGACTGATTTGGAAAAAGATTGCATGTCTATTATACCCTACGCTTCTGCGGTAGGCTCGATAATGTATGTGATGTTGTGTATCAGACCAGATGTAGCTTATGCACTGAGCGTGGTAAGCCGGTATCAGTCAAACCCTGGGGAGAAGCACTGGATAGAAGTAAAGAACATTCTCAAGTAACTGAGAAGGACTAAGGAAATGTTCTTGGTTTACGGCGGAAAAGACCTCAAGTTCGAGGCTGACTCCAGCTTCCAGAGTGACAAGAATGACTCCAAGTCCATGCCAGGTTATGTCTTTACCCTCAATGGAGGGGCGGTCTGTTGGAAGAGTTCCAAGCAGGACACCATTGCCGACGCGACAATGGAAGCGGAGTATATCGCAGCTTCTAATGCCGCAAAAGAAGCAGTCTGGATGAGGAAGTTCTTAAAAGAACTTCAGGTGGTTCTGTCCATTATTGATCCAATACCTATGTATTATGACAACAATGGGGTTATACCTTTAGCAAAGGAACCCAGGTCCCATTAGATGTCCAGGCACATCTTGAGCCGGTATCACCTGATCAGGGAGATCGTGGATCGCCGGAAGATCGAGGTTCGGAGAGTTGCTATGGAGGACAACACTGCAGATCCATTCACAAAGGCCATCCCTCAGACACAGTTCGAGCGGCTATTCGAGATGACAGGTCTGCGATATGCCAGCACATGGCCTTAGTGCAAGTGGGAGATTGTTAGTGTAATATGCCCTAGAAGCCATTATTGTACAGTACTAGTTTGTATATTACATTTTGGAAGCTTGGGATATATACACGGATTTATAACAGTCTTGCTCAATATGGTAGTATGCTACTTGGTTTGTATCTATCTTAATATGTGTATATGTTTCTTTTGACATGTCGCTAATACATATTGATAGAGCCCTTAGGATCTTTGCTTGACTGCCAGCGTTGTGATGGCAGTCACACTAGTGGGGACTGGGTAGTCTACAAGCACATCCTTATACAGGTCCTTAGTGGTAGGATTATCGAGACAGGGCATCGATACTCCGGAGTAGACTAGTGTATACGCTTATCATCTCAGCAGGGGAGATGATCTATCTCACAGCCATTAGTACGTCGTACTGGAGATAGTATGCAGGTGCTCGTTAGGTTACGAGTACACTGGACAGGACTCGTCGGGAACTGTTGGTTGATATTATACCTATCGTCAGTTAGTAGTTTTCAGGTGACATGAGTACAACATAGTCCATTGACTTGACACTGCTACTTCGCCTCAAGTATGTTCCCACTGTTCTTAGATTGCTACCCTACCACGGCTCTATTGAGTCGTGCAAACAGGTAGTAGTTGGGTGTAGTCCTGAAGCACTTGGAGGCAGTGGCGGTTAGATAGCATTCGTCTCTCCCGGTATTGGGGGTTGATATCGTGCTGTGTTCGGAACGCCATTACACAAAGTCCCTGGCCATGGCAAGCAAGATTTACTGGTAGGTACTCCAGTAGTTTCTCAGGGTTTTGGACTGTACTCTGACACGACTTATCCCGCTATCAGGGGTCTGACGTTTATCGCCCCCTAGGCCCGATATGCGATACTCTTAAACGAACAGACCGGACTGTACGGAGATTGCCACAGACAAGCTCAGTACGAGTTTGGATGAGCTTGCTCGTCGACCTTCTTATCGACAGATACCTGGGTAGCCGTTACGTACAGCTAGTGCCGCTGACGTGCTTGTGGTTAAACCCACTGCCAGAGTACCATCAAATCTTTAGAGTCCCACACAGAGGGTTTCCCAGCTTCAGGCATAACGATGTAGAGGTCGTATGGTTTTACGACAGGGTGCAATCACATACGTGTACTTGTGCGCGTGTGATGCTCGAGCGGACAATACTAGTGGGCTTTGATTTAATCCGGATCCTAGTATTTGATTATTGGATTAGTTTCGTCTCATAGTATTCGTGTTTCTCGGAATAAGGATGCGGGTATGTATATACGAATAAGAGGAGATATAGAAAGAGACACCTCATTAGGGTTTTGACCATTGACTTGGTCAAAACAAAAATGAGGTGGAGAAAAGAATTTGTTATTTTTGGTAAATGATAATTATATGGCACGGCTACTTGGGTTGACCTTTTAACTTGGTTTGACTTGTTGACCTTAGATATTTTTGTGAGATATTTTTGACTCTAGATATTTTTGGTGTGATATTTTCCATGCCATGCTTATGGTCATATAAAAGTTAGCCATTTTATTTTTATTATCATTATCACAAATACTTTCTCTTTCCTTAAGCTTGCTATTTCCTTCTTCCTCTCAAAACCCTAGTGTATCATGTGTTGATAATCAAGGGTTGGTGAAACTAAGCCACTCTAAATCACACTCTACATACTCTAGGTTACTTAGTTTAGCACACTAAGTGATCTAGTTGCCTCAACTTGAAGATTTAGCTCAAGGTTGGAACTCTCGGATGGATCTTCTACTATTTCAAGAAACCGACGAGGAGGTGCTTTCCATTTCCACTCGAAGGAGCCCGCGAGGTGAAGGAGAACAGCAAGAGGAGAAGAAGGACTTGGAACTTTAGGTATAATCTTCTTACATAGTAGATAAAAGCTCTAGTTAGTTTGTTAGTTATGGTTTAGCTAAGATCTTGGTGTTAAAGTCGATGTTACCTTGTTGTAAAAATCATTTTTTACCTGTTCTGCCTCCCCACAAACCCGTGGGATGAGTAACGTCAACTTACAGTGGTATCAGAGCCATCTAAACCATAGCCAACAGTTTAAACGACAAGTAAAACTACGAAACCGAAATAACCCAAAAACATCGGAGTGTAGATTCAAGTTTCTGTCGATTTTTCACACGACTCTAAAAATTATTTTAGCAACTGCAGAGTACTCTTTGAACTGTAAAATGAACACAGAACAAAAATGAGACATTTCTACCCAAACTGGGCCGGCCACAATGCCCAAAAATCCAGCGAGCTCGGTTCAATTTTAGGGAAATGCTTCGTATTTTTGTGTGTGGCTTTGTGACTTGGATCTAGGGCTTCAGGATTTGTTTGTTTTTGCCAATTTTGATTTTACTGTAAATTCTTTAGTTTGGCAAATACCGGGTGTTTCGAAGTCGCAGTTAATGTTGTTTAATGTTTCAAGTTCTGTTAAATGTGTTTGTAAACTTCCGCTAATTGCTATATGTCGGTTAATTGGGGGTTGCATATTTCTGTGATGATTATATTGGTTTGTGTATATGAACTTGTTGGATCATCCTGATGAATAGCCGGGTATATGAGATGAGGGTTTTTATTTTTTCATTCGATGTAAAATTTGTAAAGTGATGTAATATTATTTTTGCGGGGCACAGCCGGGTTGAGCTTGTATCCACCATTGTATTATTTCTTTTATTGTTTTTGCTCCTAGGATAGACCCAAGGTGGGGTGCACAAACTACCGGGTAGTTTGAAGTGCTGAGTGGCCTACTCACTTTGTTGAGAGAGGTTGCTTCACTTCGGGTATTTGGCGAGTAGTTTGCCACACCTGTAGGGGTCTAGGGTGGGGTTTGGCTATTCATCACGACCGTGTAATCCGTCTTTCGTTACAGGCTCAAATGAAACGCGGATTCCTAGTATATCCAATGTGTTCATCTGTGATCTGGAATGCCTATCATTGCGTCTGACGAATGTATATATCTATATATGATATATAATAGACGTTGCTTATATTTTGCATCCCCGCTAGTCCAGCCCCCGCTCTGTCGTTAGTTAAGTAACCTAACGGGTGATGACGGGGCCACGTGGCGAATACGGATGGCATAAGCATACGTTGTATTTTCGTTGTTTTCTGCAATGGTAAGATTAATTGATGGGACTGCATTAAATTAATGCTAAGCAAACAAACCAAAGTTGAATCGTTGGAACAATTTCAAAACCACTCGGTTTTTTCAAAACAGTAAAACTTTTAAAATGCGGAGCTTAAACCGCTCTTTTTAAAAGCTATCAGGTTCCTTCGATTATATCAAGTTCACTACGTTCACGGTGTTAGTTATATATATGCCCTAGAGGCCATTACTGTACATGCGATGTATATTGTAGTATATGCTTAGATATATATAGGAAGGACTTTCTTGCTCAACATGATAGTATGCTATTTGGTTGCACTTTATCTTAACATGTAAACAAATATTGTTTTATGATCACATGTTGATAAAGCCCTTAGGATGAGTACTTGACTACCATGACTATTATGTAGATTATACTAGTAGGGACAGGGTAGTCGATAAGTACATCCTTCAAATGTTCCTAGTCGTGGGAGTATCGAGACAGGGCATCGGTACTCCAGAGTAGACTAGCGTATGCGCTTCTTGACCCATATGATGGGAGATGGGTGATCCCATATCTATTGGTGTTTGACATCAGAGAAGGTATACGGGTGCTCAGTGGAGACTGGGTACACTGGACGGACTCGCCGCGAACTCCTAGATGGTATTATACCTATCGTCGGATAGCAGTTCTCTGGTGACACTGGTACAGGTTAGTCTGTAAACCCGAGTTCGTCATAGAGTCTTGTGTGATTCCCACTATGCTTTGATTTCCACCATACTACGGTCAAGAGATCGTACAAAATGGTGGCTTTTGGGTACAGTCCCGAATCACATGGAGGCATTGAGCGATAGGAGGGGTTTCGTCTCTCCCGGTATTGGGGGTTGATGTTGCGCTGTGCTCGATTAGCCATAACAGGAAATCCTTGACCAGGGTTGCTGAGATTTATTGATAAGTGTTACCAGTAGTTTCTTGAACCGTTATGGACCTTGCATCGGCATGACTTATCGGGCTATTGGGGTCTGACGTTAAACCACCCCCAGGCTGTGATATGCGACATATCAGACGAAGAGACCGGACTGTACGATAGTGTTACTGATTGGATTCACAGGAGTTATAGCAGGCTTTCTTGTTGATCTTCTGATCGCTCAATACCCGGGTGGCCGTTACGTTTAGCAGACCGCTTGCGACTTGTGGGTGTCTGATATGATCATCACCTACTGCCGGCGTATTGACGAGTCTTTAGAGTCCTACATAGAGGTTTTCTGGTTCATACGAAACGGAGTAGGAGCACATATGTGATATGTGCGGGACTGAGATTAATACGAGTATGTGATATCGTATTCTATTCTCGCGATATGTGATATCGGTCGGTTATATGTGATATAGCCGGATTATCGGATCAAGTGTTGATTCGATGAAATAATATATAATGTGTGTGTGTGTATTATATGCTCACTTAAATATTTATTATTCTCACTTATGATGCATTTAACATATATGTGATATATGCTTATTGTATTGTTTTCTTTTGTTACATAAATATTATATATGTGATATATAATATCGTGACATGTTAGGTTATACATGCAACATGGATGTATGAGAATTATACCATGCTATATATTATGTTTGAGTTTAAATTCTTAAGTAATTCAAAAAGGAAGAAATGAGTCATTGTGAAGCTTCATGAAGCTTCATGATAAACTTTGACAAAGTCTTCTCCTTTTGTTTTGCTTAAGATATTTCTAAACTCAACCATGACACATAGCCATGGTTAACTCTCTGCAAGAGTTAGTGGATGATATACACTAACCAAGGGTTGCATTTCTAACCTCATCTCTTTCATTATTCATCTTCTTCCTCATTTTGATTTTTGCTCTCTAGCTTTTGAGAAAAGAGAAGAAAATAGTGAGAAAATAAACAATAAAGTGAGCAAAATTCCTACTTCATCATCCTCTACTACTTGCCATTTAGTTTAGGGTGTTTGCTTCACTAATCTACATAATTAGTGAAAAGATAGCATGAGCTAGTGTCTCCTCGACGTAGATCATCTTCGGCCTCGAAGACTTCGAAGCAAGATTGTTCGTTTCTTCATAGGAGCCTCTCTAGAGTCCGGACGATCGTGATCGCGGCGAAGGGACTTCTACACGGAGCTATTGAAGTGAAGGACCGGTCTACAAAGGTTGTATTCCTTATTCACTTAGATGTATAGAGTTTACATATCATGTTTTACCCTAAGTCTCTAGTTAAGATCTTGGTTAGGGTTTATTTAGCACCCCAAAATTTTTAAAATAGCATGATTGATGCTTGCCAAAACCTTCACAAGGTGCTAAGCTAACCCTACAGTGGTATCAGAGCCAAGCTAGAGCATTAGGCGTCGTGTAGACGAAGTTTGAAGTCCGATCGAACTCCGAAACTCCGATAAATCCCACTTTCTGGAAATTTTTTCAAAAATTGAAAATTTTCATATTAAAAATACTCAGAAAATCATGCAGGAAATTCTAAGGATTACTGTGAAGTACGAAGTCATGACTCACTCAAGAGACCGCGGAACCGCGGCCAAACCATGCGTTTGGCGGCGGTTCCGCGGTCAACTTTGGGAGTTAGGGGCTAATACTTCAGGGGTTTATTCTTGGGTACCTTTTCATGCTTCTGGGAATTTTTAATTCTACTCAAGTGTTGAGTTTTCTGGGAAATATTGGGAACTCGTTGATTCGATCGGAATGTTTAATTTCGTTTAAGTTTTCCGGATAATTTAGAACGTGTTGAAAGGTTCGAACGGATATCAATAACTCACTTTTTCCCCTATCGGAAAACTTTCAAGTGTTGGATTTTTCCTGAGTTTAAAACTTACAGAAAATCATGCAAGCGAATATGTGGACCCTCTAGAAGAACGTAACCTTAACTCGATTATGTGACCGTCAAAACCGTCACTGAACCATATGGTTTGTGGTAGTTTAGCGTTGCCATATGTGAGGCGTTGGTTTGACCCTTTTACGGCTGGTTCATAGCGGCTGTGACATGTTCTGGGACTTTTTGAACTCTGCTCAAGTGTTGAGCCATTTAGGAAATCTTGGGTGTTTGTTTATTCGATCGGAAAGTTCAATATTGTCTATTTTTCTGGAATGTGATACAATATGTGGAACTTATATAGTTAGCCATGAAATGCTAAGTATGTGATATTTCGGATTTAAGATGTCTAAAGTGATTGTGGATTCCAAATGTTGTAGTTTTTCACTTTCTTTTCTGCGACCGTAAGTGTAATATGTGGTGTATCGCCGGTTTCGGTGCTATATGTCAACGACAACCGGGATACGCATATTTACTTACGTTGATGATATGTGATGTTATGTGTTGCTGTGATATGTTATATTGGATCGTCATTTTTTTGAATAGCCGAGGGTTTTATGTGAGATGAGGGTTTTTCATTTTCATTCATGTAAAATTCATTGTATGTAATATTTTTTTATTGGGGCACTTCCGGGTTGAGGATTATGTCACCATTGATTTATATTATTTACTTTTCCGCATTAGGATAGACCCAAGGCGGGGAGCACAAGTAACCGGGTTCTAAGGTACAGTGGGAGACCATCTCGAGGAGTCGAGACCGGGTCTCCTAACTCTAGAATTGGTAGGGTTGCTTGCCGCTCTCGTAGGGGTCTAGGGATGTGGGTTTGGCTATTCTTCGCGACCGTGGAATCCGTATTTTATACTGGCTTAACTTAAAACACGGAATTCCTAGTATATCCAATATTTCATATGTGATTCTTCTGCTGCTGATATTATGTTATGTGATCATATTATATTCCTGAGACGAATGCTTATACTATATATATGTTGATATATAAATATTACTGCTTTCGTTTCTTCTGTAATGCTTAGGAAACATAAATAAATGGGACTTCATTAATGAGATTAATGAAAGAAAAAGAAACCTAAAGATGTTGTAGAAACTTGTTTAAAAACTGGTAGCTCTAGTTCTTGCTTTACATAGCGGTATTCCTTGTAGAATATCCAGCACCTTATTCGATAAGGAAAGAGCCGAGATCCCTTCACCGGGAGTGACCTCTTTAGCGAAACTAGCAGATGGTACAAACACGGTTTGTCTTTTGATTGCTTCTATACTTTTTGCTTTGCATAGTGGTATTTGTGAAATACCCTGCACCTTATTCGATAAGGAAAGAGCCGAGATCCCTTCGCCGGGAGTGTCCTCTTTAGCAAAACTAGTAAAAACCTAAAAAAAACACTCCTTTTTCAAAATTCACTCGATTCTACGACGATATCAAGTTCAATACGCAAAAGGTTTTCATAAAAACCTGTCGTAGCCCTCCGTCATTTTAGATAAGTACTGGTTAGTATTCGTGCTACGTTTGTTGACTATGTTAAGGCGTAGTGTGCGGTAGCTGATTAGTGCTTATCTGTATAAACATGAGATATGATTGGATTAGGGTTGTTGTACGACTTTGTTGACTATGTTAAGGGTCGTGCGGGTGGGTTTAATTCAATCGGAAAATGACGGGTAGAACTTGACTAACACTTATGATTTGTTGACTATGTTAAGGTCATATAGATGCTAGGGGTAAAACATTATCGGGAATTTCAAGTGTTGAAATTTGCAATGAGATTGCATACCTTCTATGAGATAGTTGGATCCCGATACCCACTGCGAGTAAGAGTTACTTCTGGGAGAGTTTTTACACATTACAATTAGCCGGTCAAGTAGGTATCTAGAAAGGTGTTAACGGGGTTACGCCCATGAGAAAACGAGGTCTATTTTAATTAAGTCCGTGCGAAAGCACGGGGAACCTCCCTCAAAGTACCGACACTGGCCTGGCTGATAGATTGGCGAACTTGTAGGGTGTAATTAAGTCTTACCTTTTAGGGTTTGAAGGAAGATTTGACTAAAACAGTGGGAATCATCCTGATTAGATAAATTGATAACCAATCTAATCTTGCAAAAAGCGCACGCAGAGTATTTTCTTCTCTCTCTCTCCTAGTAGCGACTATGTAACGCCTTAATCAAGATAATAATATGGATGCATTGACCGAACCTACTTATTATACTGGGCTAGGGAACGTTGGTTTCGCTCTATCTTATAATTGTTATAAGTCCAAACAGGGAATATCCGGATTCCCAGGCCACCCACTCGAAGGAATTGTATGTTGATGCATATTCTTCGGGTGTCCTTATTACCGATAACTGTTTTTCAGTCTCCTCTACGTCCTGGGTATGTAATACCATATCAGGATCCCGCATATGTAATATGTTACATGGGCTACAGAGAACTGAGAATGGGTGATATGTCTCTAAGTGTTAGAGAATGGTGCAATTGTTGCAGCCAAATCAGTTGGCAGATATCACCTTGTATTAAAACATTAATTCTGAACGAATGTTATTACATACCGAACCTAATATACAACATTACATCATGTTCTTTACTGAGTTAAAAGAAAGATATAATGCTGTATTGGAGGATAATGTTGCGAACATTTTTCTGAATCAAGAGTTGACTCAATCAGGCACGTTATATAATAGCATATACGTTCTAAATCAAACCACAGTTTAAAGCATACAGAACACAGACAAGAGGAGTAGTTCAGGAATGAACGAATCCTTCTTGAGGCATTATAGACCAGGTCATATAAATGCGACACGACCAGCTAAGTTACATAAGGATGAATATAAGAATCTATTCGAATTTTCATCTTATGCTACTTGCTAGTCTTGTCTCAAAGATAAAATGACAAATACTCCGTTTACTGGAAACAGAGAAAGAGTTATTGAACTCTTGGGACAGATACATGATGATGTATATGGTCTCATGTCTATAAATGCCAAGGTTGGTTCTTTTGAGAACCAAACAGGTAGAAGTATTAAAGTCCTACGGTGTGATTGAGGAGGCGAATACTTGCGCATGGAGTTCCTGGAGTTTCTAAAAGGAGAATGTGATTCTCTCTCAGCTTACTCCTTCGTATACACCACAGCACAACGGTGTATCGGGGCGGAGGTATCGCACCCTATGAGATATGGTGCGCTCTATGATGAGTACTGCTGAGTTGCATGTTTTCTTTTGGGTATTATGCACTTGAGAAGCTGCATACCTATTGAATAGGGTTCCATCCAAATCAGGGCCTACCACTACATATGAGATATGGTATGAGAAGAGACCATGTCTTAAACGAGTTAAGATATGGGGTTGTTCGGCCTATGTTGAAGAGCAAAATCCGGACAAGCTCGAGGCAAGGTCAGTTGTGTAAATTTGTCAGGATATCCCAAACATTAATGAAGGAATATCTTCTACCTAACTGAGGAGCAAAAGGTGTTTTGTTTCTCAGCATGCCACCTTTTTGGAAAAGGAATTTCTTGTGAAGAATTATGTAGTCATGAGGTAGAACTGGAAGGAGTTCCAACCAGACAAACTAACTGCTGATAATTTGGTGAAACCAAAGGATTCAATAGTCTCCAACGAACCTCAGCTTCTCCGCGAATCTGGTAGGGTTCCTCATCCACTTGAGAGATACTACAATCTTCTCGGTGACAGTAGGAGCGAGGATTGCATCATGAGATGATAGCCCAATCGGGTTCAGGCAGCTGGAACGTCTGTTTTGATGTGATAGTCAAAGAGTTTGGCTTCATCAAAATGGCAGATGAACCTTGTATATACAAAAAGGGTTGTAGAGAGTAAGGTTGTCTTCCACGTATTGTACGTAGATGATATACTCTTGATAGGAAATGATTTCCTATGCTAGACTCGGTCAAGCTCCTCTTATCACAAGGATTGTCAATGAAAGATCTGGATGATGCTTGCTACATCTTGGAGATTATGATCTATGGTGATAGATCTAAGTGGATGTTAGGAGTGTCCTAAATCTAGGTACATTAACACCATACTAAAGGGTTTAGTATGGAAGATTCTAAGCGTGGTGGTTCGCCCACTTACTCATGGATCACTCTCTCCAATACTGATTTGGAGAGAGCTCACGTGCAAAGGATATCCTATGCTTCGGCAGTAGGCTCTATCAGAGTGTGCGATGTTATGTACCAGACTAGATGTAGATGACCACTAGGTAAAGTGATCAGGAATTAATCGGATCTTGGAGAGAATCACTGGACAACTGTGGAGGACATTCTTAAGTACTTGAGAAGAACTAAAAGAAAGTTCTTGGTTCCAGCTTCCAGAGTGATAAATTCAACTGAGAGTCAGTCACAAGCATTGTCTTTACCCTCAGTGCAGGGACGGTATGTTAGAAGAGTTCCAAGCTAGATACCGTGACATACTAGACGATAAAGGCTGAATACATTGCTACCAACGATACTACCAAAGTGACTGTCTGGACATTTCTTGTTCATAAGATGAACAAGGTTCCAACCATTGAGCGTCCAATAACTGTTATTGTGACAACAATGGAGCTGTGGCTGAGGCCTAGGAACGCAGGTCACATCATCGTTCCAGACATATTCTGAGGCAAGTATCACCTGATCAGGGAAATGGTTGATCTCCAAAAGATCAAGGTTAGGAGAGTAGACCAGAAGGTAGACACAGTGGATCCACTCACAAAGGCCTTACCCCTAGAGAGACTTCTCTACAATGGTTGAGTATGGGATACTACAACCTCTGCTAAATTGTTGGGTATTGGATACTACAACAAATGGTCTTAGTGCAAGTGAGAGATTGTTAGTTATATGTATGCCCTAAAGGCCATTACTGTACATGCGATGTATATTGTAGTGGATGCTTGGACATATATATGAAGGGCTTTCTTGCTCAACATGATAGTATGCTATCTGGTTGCACTTTATCTTAACATGTAAACAAATACTGTTTTGTGATCACATGTTGATAAAGCCCTTAGGATGAGTACTTGACTACCATGACTATGATGTAGATCATACTAGTAGGGACAGGGCAGTCGATAAGTATATCCTTCAAATGTTCCTAGTCGTGGGAGTATCGAGACAGGGCATCGGTACTCCAGAGTAGACAAGCGTATGCGCTTCTTGACCCATATGATGGGCGATGGATGATCCCATATCCATTGGTGTTTGACATCAGAGAAGGTATACAGGTGCTCAGTGGAGACTGGGTACACTGGACGGACTCGCCGAGAACTTCTAGATGGTATTATACCTATCGTCGGATAGCAGTTCTCTGGTGACACTGGTACAGGTTAGTCTATAGACCCGAGATCGTCATAAAGTCTTATGTGATTTGTTGGGGTAAAAATTTACACCCCGGTTAACCAAGTCAAAATCAAAGTCAACCCCAAGCCAGGTGGGCCCAAGCCCAGGTCAAGTGGGCCAATGCCTGGAGCGAGCCCGACCATGAAGCGGCCGGCCTCCTCCATGCCAAAATATAGATCATGTAATAAATAATTTTTATGTAATTTTTATGCATGAATGTATGCAAAATGGGCATAAAGCCAATATTTCGTAAGCCCATAGCTTATGTGCAAAACAGAAATGGCATATGAGCTATGGGATGGGCAAAATGCCATTTTGCAAAGCCTAAGGGGCTATATGTAAATATGTAAGCCTATATAAGGCAACATGATGATGAATAAAAAAACACTTTTCATTCTCTCAAAAACCTAGGGTTTGTACCTCTTTCCCCTTTCTGAAGGTTTCAAACTTTCTTCTTTCTTTTGAATTAAATCAAGAGTTTTACTCTTCCTTTTTCAAAACTAAATAGTTTTTCACTACAAAACCCACAAAGGGGAACTCAGATCTCCCATCAGATCTTAAAAATTAGAGATTTTTAAAATCTCATACTTCTTGTTCTTCAAGACTCGACCAACAGAGGAGGAAGGAGGAGACTCATCTCCAAAAATCCCACCTTGGGAAGATTCAGAACCAAAGGGAGAAACAAATAAGCCCCCCATTGATCATTTCTAAAACTTTTGGGAGTTTAACTCCACAAATCGGGAGCACAGCTCCCAGTGAAGGGGACCAAAGTCCCCTTTCTGTTTGACGCCCAGCGTCTAGCGCCCAGGCGCTTGCGCCCACGTGCCGACACGTGGCGCGCCATGCGCCCAGAGCGCTTGCGCCCACGTGCCAATACGTGGCGCGCCCTGCGCCCAGAGCGCTTACGCCCACGTGCCGACACGTGGCGCGCCCAGCGCCCAGAGCGCTCGTGCCCAGCGCCTAGCGCTCGAGTGCTAGGCACGTGAGGCGCTGGCCCCACGCATCCTTTGGATGCCTTTCCCCCTTCTTTTTACACACACACACACACATACATATATATATACACATATGTATACATATATACACACACACATACTCTACACCACTGTCCCTCCCAAAAAAATTTTGGGCCGGGGCGCTGCCCCGCACCCCGCAAGGGGGCTACTAGCCCCCTTAACCCACAGCCCGCTATCCGGGTAGCGGGACCCCCGTAAAAACTCTGCGTGGCTCCCGATATATCCATACCCCCCTTTCAAAACACAACACAAATACACTGCACATTGAGTTCGCATGACCAGTTTAACCCGTCAATCGGAGGTTCCCTCGCTCCAAAGGCGACAGGTAATTAACGGCAGCTTAGTCCGCGGGTGCCGGAGATTCGGATCCCCACAATCAATAAACCCCTACCTACCCTAGGCAGGATGAATCTGTAATACGCCTGACAAACGCGCGCGTATTCCCATCTCAATGGGGTGACGAAAAACACCCTACATGATTCCCACTGTGCTTTGATTTCCACCATACCACGGTCAAGAGATCGTGCAAAACGGTGGCTTTTGGGTACAGTCCCGAATCACATGGAGGCAATGAGCTATAGGAGGGGTTTCGTCTCTCCCGGTATTGGGGGTTGATATTGCGCTGTGCTCGATTGGCCATAACAGGAAATCCCTGGCCAGGGTTGCTGAGATTTATTGGTAAGTGTTACCAGTAGTTTCTTGAACCGTTATGGAGCTTGCATCGGCATGACTTATCGGGCTATTGGGGTCAACGTTAAACCACCCCCAGGCTGTGATATGCGACACATCAAACGAAGAGACCGGACTGTACGGCAGCGTTACCGATTAGATTCGCAGGAGTTATAGCAAGCTTGCTTGTTGATCTTCTGATCGCTCAATACCCAGGTGGCCGTTACATTTAGCAGACCGCTTGCGGCTTGTGAGTGTTTGATATGATCATCACCTACTGTCGGCGTATTGACGAGTCTTTAGAGTACAACATAGAGGTTTCCTGGTTCATACGAAACGGAGTAGGAGCACATATGTGATATGTGCGGGACTGAGATTAATACGAGTATGCGATACCGTATTCTATTCTCACGATATGTGATATCGGTCGGCTATATGTGATATAGCCGGGTTATCGGATCAAGTGTTGATTCGATAAAATAATATGTAATATGTATATATATATATATTATATGCTCACTTAAATATTTATTATTCTCACTTATGATGCATTTAACATATATGTGATATATGCTTATTGTATTGTTTTCTTTTGTTACATAAATATTATATATGTGATATATAATATTTTGACATGTTACGTTATACATGCAACATGGATGTATGAGAATTATACCATGCTATATATTATGTTTGAGTTTGAATTCTTAAGTAATTCAAAAAGGAAGAAATGAGTCATTGTGAAGCTTCATGATAAACTTTGACAAAGTCTTCTCTTTTTGTTTTGCTTAAGATATTTCTAAACTCAACCATGACACATAGCCATGTTTAACTCTCTACAAGAGTTAGTGGATGACATACACTAACCAAGAGTTGCATTTATAACCTCATCTCTTTCATTATCCATCTTCTTCCTCATTTTGATTTTTTCTCTTTAGCTTTTGAGAAAAGAGAAGAAAATAGTGAGAAAATAAACAATAAAGTGAGCAAAATTCCTACTTCATCATCATCTACTACTTGCCATTTAGTTTAGGGTGTTTGTTTCACTAATCTACACAATTAGTGAAGAGATAGCATGAGCTAGTGTCTCCTCGACGTAGATCATCTTCGGCCTCGAAGACTTCGAACCAAGCTTGTTCGTTTCTTCATAGGAGCCTCTCTAGATTCTGGACGATCGTGATCGCAGCGAAGGGACTTCTACACGGAGCTATTGAAGTGAAGGACCGGTCTACAAAGGTTGTATTCCTTGTTCACTTAGATGTAAAGAGTTTACATATCATGTTTTACCCTAAGTCTCTAGTTAAGATCTTGGTTAGGGTTTGTTTAGCACCCCAAAAATTTTAAAATAGCATGATTGATGCTTGCCAAAACCTTCACAAAGTGCTAAGCTAACCCTACACACGGTTTCACCAAAACCATTAGTAGCCCTCCGTCATTTCAGTTAGATATTCAATAGTATTCAAGCTATGTATTTTGACCTTCGCCAAGGCATAGTGATTGGTAGCTGCTGAATATTTATCTGTAGTATAGATAGATGTGTTGGTTTGGGACAGTCATACTGCTATTTTGGCCTTCGTCAAGGGTATGTATGGATGGGTTCAAATTAACCTGGATAATGACGGGTAGAACTTGACATGCGACTTATGATATGTTGGCCTTCGTCAAGGTCATAAAAGCATGGGGCAAAAATCCACATCGCGAGTTTCTAAAGAAACTAAAACTTGCTAGTGTTGCATACCATTTGGAGTATGATAATTTTGGTAGGATTCCTTCAACTTTATCACACGATGATATTTGGATCCCGATCTTACTGTGAGTATATGCTACTTCTCGGGAGATTCACTTAACGATCAATGCTATAAACCAAGTAGGTGTCTAGAAAGGTGTTAGCGGGGCTACGCCACCAGGGAAAAGATGTTATTTAATTAAGGAACTTGGTGAAAGCGTCGTAAAACCTCCCTCGAAGTACCGACACTGGCCTGGCTGAACAGTTAAGCAAGTATTATACGGTGAGATTAATCCTGACTAATTCTTCTTTTATGGTTTGAGAAAGGATTCGAGAAACAGTGGGAGCCATCCTGTTTTAATAAACTAAAAACCAATCTAAATTTGCAAGTGCATCATGCTAAAGTGTTTCTTCTCTCTCTCCTAATTGCAGCGACCAAAACATGACGGGCCTTAAGTTACTATTAGATAAAAATATATTGACAGGGCCAAATTATAAAGATTGGTTCAGGAATGTCAAGATGGCAATCACTTATGACAAATTGGGATATGTCCTTACTAGTAAGGCCCCTCCCATCCTAGGTCCAAAGTCCAGCATCGCGGATAAGAAAATCCGTAAGACCTGGGAGATTGACTGCGTGAAGGCCAAGTGCCTCATGCTTGCCTCTATGGACAATGAACATCAGAGGAGGCACAAGAATATGGATCTAGAATCCATATTCCTCCATACCAAGGAATTAAATGAAGAGCAATCTCGTATCGCAAGATACGAGACCTCGAAGAAGCTATTTCAGGCGAGGTTAGCCGTCGGATCATCTGCAGGGGAACACGTTCTTAAGATGATTGGCTATATTGAAGAGCTCGCGGACCTCGGGACCACGTTAGAGAACGAGCTATATATAGACTTGATTCTCCTGTCCCTTCCTTCTACCTACGCCCAGTTTATCTTGAATTTTAATATTCAAGGTAAAGAAGTTGAACTACCGGAACTTCTCAACATGTTGAGGAGTGCTGAGGGCACCCTGAAGAAATCCAGGAAAACACCCGCTCTGCTTATTGGTGGAACTTCCTCTTCTAGGTCCAAGGCGAAAGCCAAAGGAAAGAAGAAGAAGGCCCCCACTAAGCCGAGAGGCGGTGTTAGTAAGGTGGAAGCAAAGGGAAATACAAAAGTAGCGGGGCCGACGGTAGGAAAGGAAGAATGCTTCTACTGTCATAAGAAACGCCATTGGAAGAAAGATTGCAGGGCTTGGATAACCAAGAACCAGGACCCGAAGCAAGTTGTACTTTCGGCTTCAGGTGTGTTTGTAATTGAAAACTGTCTATCAATCAACTCTACTTACTGGGTATTGGATACCGGATCAGGATTTCATATCTGCAATTCTTTGCAGGCACTGAGAAGCCGTAGGGTTCTGAAGACCGGTGATATGACCCTCAGGGTTGCTAACGGAGCGATCGTGGATGTTGTGTCCGTAGGGGAATATCACCTTGGATTGACGAGTGGACATATTTTGGTTTTGCGCAACTATTTGTGTGTACCTAGTTTGACTTATAATATCATTTCTGTATCTTTATTATCTAAAGAAGGTTATGATTTTATATTTGTAAGCGATGTCGTAAACATCCACCTTAATCATGGTCTGATTGGGTCAGGTACCCTAAACAACGGTATATACGTATTAAACCAACTACAAGTTTTCTATGTCCAAAACACACATAAAAGAAAGACTCCGGAATTAAATCAAGCTTTCTTATGGCATTGTAGACTAGGTCACATCAATAAGACAAGGTTAACCAAGTTACATAAAGATGAATATTTGGATCCGTTCGAATATCAATCTTATGCAACTTGTCAATCATGTCTCAAAGGAAAGATGACAAAGACTCCGTTCACTGGACACGGAGTAAGAGCGAGTGAGCTCTTGGGACTCATACACAGCGACGTATGTGGTCCAATGTCTACACATGCAAGAAGTGGTTATTCTTATTTCATTACTTTTACCGATGATTTCTCTAGGTACAGACATATTTTCTTGATGAAACATAAATCTGAGGCCTTTGAGAAATTATGAGAATATAAGAATGAAGTGGAAAAACAAACCGGCAAAAGTATCAAGACACTGAGATCTGATCGAGGTGGTGAATACTTGAGTGCCGAGTTCCTGGATTACTTAAAAGAGAATGAAATTCTCTCTCAGCTTACTCCTCCATTCATACCACAACACAACGGTGTATCGGAGAGACGGAACCAAACCCTATTAGATATGGTACGTTCCATGACGAATAACGCTGAGTTACCGCGATCTTTCTGGGGCTATGCACTAGAATCAGCTGCATATCTTTTGAATAAGGTTTCTACCAAGACTGTGCCTACCACACCATATCAGATGTGGAGTGGGAAGAAACCCTATCTTCAGTATCTGAAGATATAGGGATGTCCAGCTTTTGTTAAAAAACAGCATGCGGACAAACTCAAGGCACACTCCGTACTGTGTAAGTTTGTGGAATACCCAAAGAACTCCAGGGGTATCTTTTCTATTACGTGGAGGAACAAAAGGTTTTTGTTTCTCGTCATGCCCACTTTTGGGAACATCAATTTTTAGAAAAAGAAACTAGTGGGAGCGCAATAGAACTGGAAGAAATTCCATAACCACAAGCTATTACCGAAAGCTTAGTGTAACGAGAAGTTCCAAAAGAACAGGACATTCCCTCACCACTCCGCAGGAGTAGTAGGCAGTCTCATCTGCCTGAGAGATACTACGGTTTTCTCATAGACGTGGATAGAGAGGATTGCATCATTGATAATGATGAGCCTACGAACTTGCAGCAAGCCATTCAGAGCACTGACTCGGTAAAATGGAGGGATGCAATGCAGACCGAGATGGAATCTATGTACACCAACAAAGTATGGACTTTGGACATTGCTCCATAAGGGGTAAAGCCCGTAGGCTGCAAATGGATCTTCAGAAAGAAGATTGGTGTAGATGGACAGGTTGAAACCTATAAGGCTAGACTTGTTGCAAAAGGATTTCGTCAAAGACCTGATTTGGACTATGACGAAACCTTTTCTCCAGTGGATATGCTCAAATCCATTCGGATCCTTCTTGCCATTGCTGCCTTCCACGATTATGAGATTTGACAGACGGACGTAAAAAACCACTATTCTAAATGGAAATTTAGAAGAGTGTGTCTATATGGACTAGCCAGAGGGTTTCATTCAAAGTAGGAGCAGCGGGAAAGTGTGCAAATTGCTTAAGTCCATCTATGGACTAAAGCAGGTATCGCGGAGTTAGAACATTTGTTTTGATGAAACGGTCAAAGAATTTGACTTTATCAAAAATCCAGATGAGCCATGCATTTATAGTAAGATTGTAGCATGAAATGTTGTATTCCTCGTCTTGTATGTGGATGACATTCTCTTGATAGGAAATGACATTCCTATGCTACAATCTGTCAAAAAATTCTTGTCACACAGGTTCTCCATGAAAAACCTGGGTGATGCCTCTTACATTCTGGGGATCCAGATCTATCGTGATAGATCTAAGTGGATATTGGGGATTTCACAGTCCAGGTACATTGACACCATACTGAAAAGATTCAGTATGGAAGATTCTAAGCGCGGTAATTTACCGGCTTGTCACGGAATCACCCTCTCCAAAGAGATGTCTCCCAAGACTGATTTGGAAAGGGATCGCATGTCTATTATACCCTACGCTTCTACGGTAGGCTCTATAATGTATGCAATGTTGTGTTCCAGACCAGATGTAGCTTATGCACTGAGTGTGGTTAGCCGGTATCAGTCAAACCCTGGGGAGAAGCTCTGGATAGCAGTAAAGAACATTCTCAAGTACCTGAGAAGGACTAAGGAAATGTTCTTGGTTTACGGCGGAAAAGACCTCCAGATCGAGGCTGACTCCAGCTTCCAGAGTGACAAGAATGACTCCAAGTCCATGCCGGGTTATGTCTTTACCCTTAATGGAGGGGCGGTCTGTTGGAAGAGTTCCAAGCAGGACACCGTTGCTGAATCGACAATGGAAGCGGAGTATATCGCTGCTTCTGATGCCACAAAAGAAGCAGTCTGGATGAGGAAGTTCTTAACAGAACTTCAGGTGGTTCTGTCCATTGTTGATCCAATACCTTTGTATTATGACAACAACAGGGCTATAGCATTAGCAAAGGAACCCAGGTCCCATCAGAAGTCAAGGCACATCTTGAGGCGGTATCACCTGATCAAGGAGATCGTGGATCGCTGGGAGATCGAGGTTCGGAGAGTTGCTACGGAGGACAACACTGCAGATCCATTCACAAAGGCTATCCCTCAGACGTGGTTCGAGAGGCTATTCGAGATGACAGGTCTGCGATATGCCAGCACATGGCCTTAGTGCAAGTGGGAGATTGTTAGTGTAATACGCCCTAGAGGCTATTATTGTATAGTAATAGTTTGTATATTACATTTTGGAAGCTTAGGATATATACACGGATTTATAACAGTCTTGCTCAATATGGTAGTATGCTACTTGGTTTGTATCTATCTTAATATGTGTATATGTTTCTTTTGACATGTCGCTAATACATATTGATAGAGCCCTTAGGATCTTTGCTTGGCTGCCAGCGTTGTGATGGCAGTCACACTAGTGGGGGCTAGGTAGTCTACAAGCACATCCTTATACAGGTCCCTAGTCGTAAGATTATCGAGACAGGGCATCGATACTACGGAGTAGACTAGTGTATACGCTTCTCATCCCAGCAGGGGAGATGGTCTATCTCACAGCCATTAGTACGTCGTACTGGAGATAGTATGCAGGTGCTCGTTAGGTTACGAGCACACTGGACAGGACTCGTCAGGAACTGTCGGTTGATATTATACCTATCGTCAGTTAGCAGTTCCCGCTATTCTTAGATTGCTACCCTACCACGGCTCTATTGAGTCATGCAAACAGGTATTAGTTGGGTGCAGTCCCGAAGCACTTGGAGGCAGTGGCGGTTAGATAGGATTCGTCTCTCCCGGTATTGGGGGTTGATATCACGCTGTGTTCGGAACGCCATTACACAAAGTCTCTGGCCAGGGAAAGCGATATTTACTGGTAGGTACTCCAGTAGTTTCTCAGGGTGTTTTAGACTATACTCCGACACGACTTATACCGCTATTAGGGGTCTGACGTTTACCGCCCCCTAGGCCCGATATGCGATACTCTTAGACGAACAGACCGGACTATACGGAGATTGCCAAAGACAGGCTCAGTAGGAGTTTGGATGAGCTTGCTCGTCAACCTTCTTATCGACAGATACCTGGGTAGCCGTTACGTACAGCTAGTGCCGCTGACATGCTTGTGGTTAAACCTACTGCCAGAGTACCGTCGAATCTTTAGAGTCCCTCACATAGGGTTTCCTAGCTTCGGGCGAAACGATGTAGAGGTTGTATGGTTTTACGACAGGGTGCAATCACATACGTGTACTTGTGCACGTGTGATGCTCGAGCGGACAATACTAGTGGGTTTTGATTTAAGCCGGATCCTAGTATTTGATTATTGGATTAGTTTCGTCTCATAGTATCCGTGTTTCTCGGAACAAGGATGAGGATATGTATATACGGATAAGAGGAGGTATAGAAGGAGACACCTTATTAGGGTTTTGACCATGACTTGGTCAAAACAAAAATGAGGTGGAGAAAAGAATTTGTTATTTTTGGTAAATGATAAGTATATAGCATGGCTACTTGGGTTGACCTTTTGACTTGGCTTGACCTGTTGACCTTAGATATTTTTGTGAGATATTTTTGACTCTAGATATTTTTGGTGAGATATTTTCCATGCCATGCTTATGGTCATATAAAATTTAACCATTTTATTTTTATTATCATTATCACAAATACTTTCTCTTTCCTCAAACTTGCTCTCTCCTTCTTCCTCTCAAAACCCTAGTGTATCATGTGTTGATAATCAAGGGTTAGTGAGACTAAGCCACTCTAAATCACACTCTACACACTCTAGGTTACTTAGTTTAGCACACCAAGTGATCTAGTTGTCTCAACTTGGAGTTTTAGCTCAAGGTTGGAACTCTCGGGTGGATCTTCTACTACTTCGAGAAGCCGACGAGGAGGTGATTTCCATTTCCACTCCAAGGAGCCCGCGAGGTGAAGGAGAACAGTAAGAGGAGAAGAAGGACTTGGAAGTTTAGGTATAATCTTCTTCCATAGTAGATAAAACCTCTAGTTAGTTTATTAGTTATGGTTTAGCTAAGATCTTGGTGTTAAAGTCGATGTTACCTTGTTGTAAAAATCGTTTTTTACCCGTTCCGCCTCCCCGCAAACCCGTGGGATGAGTAACGTCGACTTACAAAAGAAAAGGGACCGGGTGGAGAAAAAGAAAGCCGATCATCTAGAGCCTTACTCCCTGAGGTTTCAGGAATACACTCCTCTAAACATCTTCCAGACCGAGCTGCTGGAGGAAGCTAAAGGAGAGAGGTTCTTCAAGCTCCCACCAGTGACCCAAAGGGTGGGCAAGCATCTTCGAGGCCCATAATGTGCCTTCCACAGGTCGCAGGGCCACCCGACCGAAAACTGCAAATAACTCCGTGACTACATCAAGGAGTTGATCCGCTCCGGCCACCTGGCAAAGTACTTGCGGGACAAGCGGCAGGCAGAACGAGAGCAAGAGAACCAACCTCCTCCCGGGGTATTAACGATCGGCTACATCATGGCCGTTAGCTCATATCAAGTTCAGGAAGGCGGGGGAGACCGTCGTCCCCGGCCTTACAACGCTGAAAAGCTCAAGTTGTATAAATAAGGAAAAAATTTATCCCCTTTTGAAATAATGTAATTCCTGTTGGCGATTAGTTAAGTCCATAGAATGTACGAAGAGAAAAGAAAAGGAGACAACACACTACCGCCAAAAACATTGTTTATTTATTGATTAAAGGGGATTATGGGATCCCGGCCTTACAATAATTACAATAGAGAGGGCGGGGATCAAGGAAGCATAGTTGATGGTATTCCGAGGAAATCTCTTGCAGTCGAGCCTGAGCTACCTCAACCCGCTCCCTCTGACGATGTCCACGGACCCTAGATGCCACGGAAGCGCTGGGGACCCCATCCGCCAGACCAGAGGCAACGATCGGCCTTTTCTGGAAACACTCCAGAAGAAGACCCGCTGATCGCTCCCGCCTGCTCTGCGAGATCAGATTGAGGTGGTAGAGCGTGTGCACCTTTTCAAGCGCCTCGTCCCTGAGCTGCGGAGACAGGGCGCTGTGCAGACCCAGGTACATCCTCCATATTGCATAAAGAAGCACTTAGACGAGAGCAGATCCCAGGGAAGTAGGCGAACAAAATGGCCCTTCGCGCGGTCTATCACCGCCTCGTACGTCTACTCGAAGCGATCAAGGCAGTAAAAGTACAAGTTGTCACAAGAGATGATCTCCCTCATGAGGAATATACGCCTATACATCTTAGAAAAAATGCAAGATTGAGAGGAAACCAACACCCCCTCAAGGATGCACCTTCGGTATTTATAGCTTCTACAAAATCTTCCAACGGCCGAAATTTACTTGCGTAGCAACGCAAATCACGGAACGTCTCAAATTCCCGATATAGAACTGCCACGTGTCGGCCATCCCAGTCTTCACAAGCAGCTATGCGGGCTACGGAAGGTTGAAAGATGCCCCAAGAAGACGCAAAGGAGTCTCTAAAGCCCTCCTCACGAGGCCGCCGAGCTGCTCCCTGCTCGGTCTATCCACAGTGGGTAGCTTCCTGCCCAACTATGCTATGGATCAAAGCCCTCCTCACGAGGCGGCCGAGTAGCTTCCTGCTCGGTCCATCTACAGCGGGTAGCTTCCTGCTTAACAACGTTGTGGATCAAAAGCCCTCATCACAAGGCCATCGAGCAATTTCCTACTGGCCCATCTGCAGCAGGTAGCTTCCTGCCTAACAACGCTGTAGATCCAAAGCCCTCCTCACGAGGTGACCGAGTATCTTTCTTCTCGGTCATCCACTAGCGGGTAGCCTCCCGCCCAACAACGCTGTGGATTAAAAGCCCTCATCATGAGGCCACCGAGCAATTTCCTGCTGGCCCATCTACAGCGGGTAGCTTCCTACCCAACAACGCTGAAGATCCAAAACCCTCCTCATGAGGCGACCGAGTAACTTCCTTCTCGGCCATCCACCAGCGGGTAGCCTCATGTCCAACGACGTTGTGGATCAAAAGCCCTCATCACGATGCCGCCGAGCAATTTCCTGCTGGCCCATCTGCAGCGAATAGCTTCCTGCCCAACAACGCCGTGGATCCAAAGCCCTCCTCATGAGGCGACCGAGTAGCTTCCTGCTCGGTCATCCACCAGCGGATAGCCTCCTGTCCAACAACGTTGTGGATTAAAGCTCTCTCCGTGAGGCCACCAAGCAATTTCCTGCCTGTCCATCTCTAGCGGGTAGCTTCCTACCCAACAACATTGTGGATTAAAGCCCTCATCGCGAGGCTGCCAAGCAATTTCTTGCTGGCCCATCCCTAGTGGGTATCTTCCTACCCAACTACGCTAAGGATCAAAAGCCCTCATCACGAAGCCGCCGAGCAATTTTCTGCTGGCCCATATGCAGCGGGTAGCTTCCTGCCCAACAATGCCATGGATCGAAATCCCTCCTCGCAAGGCGACCGAGTAGCTTCCTGCTCGGTCATCCACCAGCGAGTAGCCTCCTGTCCAACAATGTTGTGGATCAAAAGACCTCATCACGAGGATGCCGAGCAATTTCCTGCTGGCCCATCTGCAGCGGGTAGCTTCCTGCCCAACAACGCTGTGGATCCAAAGCCCTCCTCGCAAAGTGACCGAGTAGCTTCCTGCTCGGTCATCCACCAGCGAGTAGCCTCTTGCCCAATAACGTTGTGGATTAAAGCCCTCATCGCAAGGCCGCCAAGCAATTTCCTGCTGGCATATCCCTAACGGGTATCTTCTTACCTAAATACGCTAAGAGTCAAAAGCCCTCCTCATGAGACCACCGAGTAGATTCTTACTCGGCCATCAATCGGTTCAGACTCGATGCGCGATCGTCACCTCGACTCGGGGGAAAAGGGAGGATACCGACCTTCCTACACTTGGCTATCATTCGACTCGACGAGCAATCTCCACCTCGACTCCAGGAAAGGGAGGGTACCGACCTTTCTACACTTGTCTATCATTCGACTCACACTCGACGCGCGAGCACCGATCTAACACTCGCGAAACAAAAGTATACGAGCTAAAGGTACTTGCGCAGCGAGCAAACAATTGGGCAAAGCAAAAGGGAGTACTTTATTTATAACCAAAAATAAATACAAGGTATTCTTGGCTCCCCAGCCTCACAAAAATGCCCGGAGGATTACAAAAATTTTGAAAAGAAAAAAAAAACCCAAGAAAGGAAAGCTCAGGACGTCAGCTCGGGGAGGATCTCGCCCTGCTCGACACCGGCGTCGGGGACCAAAACTGCGACCTCTGGCGGCCTCACTCCCAACGGTCGCCCTAGAAACTTCCCCCTGCGGCTCCTCCTCGGCCATGGGATATTTAGCGCGGAGCTCGCTGATATCGACCCCCGGCGCAGACTCCTTGATGGCGTCGAGCACACTGTGCTAGACGACGGCCGCGGATTCGGCAAAATCGGCGTAGAATTGGTCCGACGCCTTGTACGCCTCCACGGCCTTCTCCGTCCGGCACTCGGCGAGCATCACTGTGTCCAGAGCCACTCAGACATCCCTCTTGAGGGCATCCCTCGACTTCTTCACCGAGTGGTAGAAGCCGTTCACCTCCTCCAAGTTGGACTGAATAGCCCGGTTGGACTTGTCCAGAAGCCGATGATACTCTTTCAGCTTGGAGATCGTCAACCCCTCGGCGATCAGACAAGCGTCGAGGAGGGTCGCCTTCTCCTCCGCTTGCCGCAGTTGGAGGCGAAGTTCCTCCTCCAGCTTAGAGGACTCGCCCACCTTTTTCATGGCCGAGGTTACTTCCTCGGACTCCATGGCGACGAGGAGTGTGCAGTGATGGAGGACCTGAAGAAAGCAACAAACGGGTTAGAAAGCTCAAACCGAGGAAATAAGACTTAAGATAATTTCTGAGAAAAGTCAAGAACCGACCTGAACCGCCTACTGGGCTATGGCAGCCACCTGGGCCTTCATGGTCCCCCGGGGTATTTTAACCCCAGCAGCCTGCTCCATGTGATAAAGCAGGCTATCGGCGACGGAGAGCCCCGAGGGCACCTAAATGCAGAAGTCGCCCTCCTGCACTGGGATCTCGGTAGAAGGCACCCAAGATACCGTCCTCTTATGTCTCTTGAAGGGGGCTTCGGCGGGCTAGGCCTCCTCCTCATCCTCTCTCACCCGGGGCGCCAGGTCCCGCACATGCTTGTGACCCCCTCCCCCCGCAGCGTTCTTCTTGGGCTTGGGGAGCGGTAGAAGGCTTAGACGGTGGAGTTTGCCTCGAGTCCAAACTCGGACCGGGTCGGGATGAGCTTGCGCTCCCGGCCTTCTTTCTCTGAGTCTTGGCGGCCAGGGCAGCTAAGATTTTTGCTCGGTCCATGGGCTCTGCAAAATATGAACACACAAACAAAGGGAGTTAACAACACAGAAACAGCAAAAAAAACTTGACAAAGTTTAAACAAATTGACGAAATCCCTAACTTACCCAAGAAACGTGCAGGACTGAGCCTAGCCCAGGTCAGTGCCTGCTCGGATAGCAGAGCATCCGCTCATTGGATCGGCTCCCATTAGGACACCACCCTTACCTCGGTGGAAGTCGACTGCTTTGCCTTCGGGCACTCGGCCCTATGCCACTGTGTAGTCACATGCTAATTCTCGCCCTCGGATGGCCCGACGAATATAAAATTCTCCTTCCATTCATGGATGGAAGAAGAGACGGCTACTACCCCCGACTCGACCATTCTGCGCTTGCGTTTTTTGAACGAGAAATACACCCAGCTTGGCTCATCCTTACTGGTGTCGGGGTGATTCTTATGACACAGGAAAAAGACAATGAGAGTTAAGCTGAATGGGATATTTTCAAGTTTTAACCGGACCAGAAACCCGAGGAGAATTCTCCACGAGTTCGGTGCTAGCTGGCCCGGGGCGAGATGAAAGAAACGGAGCACCCCGCAGACTACAGTTAGGAAGGGCAGACGCATTCCTGCCGGGAAAGCTTCTAAATACAGGGCAATCTCCTTGCCTGCACCTTGTCTGCCCGCTCTCCCTCTCTAGGTAAACGGATGGAATAGTTAGAAAGGATGTGGAATCAAGCCCGAATTTCGGAAAGCTTGTCCAGACTCTTCAAAACGGAGGGCGCATCGCGGGTGTTCCCGATGCATACCTTGGGGGCCCTTGTCGTCGCCCAACGGCGAACGACAGGGACGGCCCTGACTCTAGGGGGCGAACCTGATACAGAGGACGAAGAAGAAGAAGAATTCTCTTGACTATCTGAAGCCGAAGAGGAGGAAGACCCACTGGACTCGGCCCCAACAACGGGAACCTCATCGCTCGACTCTGCCCTTACTACCTCTATGGACTCCTCAGATGAAGACATCAAACCTGATTCAAAGGAAGGAATTCACCGAGGTAAAATCAATAAGGGATCCGATCTAAAAGAAGGAGCACCGAGCAATCTTCAGTAATGAAAGAGAATTTGAGCAAAGTATCAACCCTAGGATGGTCCCCTCCTATTTATACACCCCAAAAGGGAACATCCTATGGCCCTGATTGCTTCTCTACATAATGAAACGTTGCACCTAGCGACCGGCGGGGCTCCACGTAGCAATCGTCCATTGGGGACATCTTTTTTACTCCAGGAGTCAGAGACAGCCTGTCACTTCCGCCAACCGACGTCCGACATGTGGCCCGTATCCCAACTGGCGATCGGCTGGAACGGCGCCCCCTCTTTAAAGTGAGATTATTTCATTGATCCGCTGACGCCATCGGGGATACGCGCGAAGATTTAGACGAACGACGAGGCGACACGTGGGCCCAAAGATCGAAGAGACGTAACCACCAAACGCCATGCCGTTCCCGGGCGATCCGCGTTATGATTCCTTGGTGCCAAAATGAACGACAGAAAACCGAGCAGGCTACTCTCGACCCGACCCATGAATAGGTCAGAACGAGAGTGGGGGGCTAATGATGATGCTCATAAGTGGTGTCTCCTCAGATTATGACAAGCGGCGGATGACGTGTCCCGAAGACTACGGAGGTGGAATAGATGGGTTGCATTATGAGGATTTCTCGGGATCCCCTTCTCCAGGATCGTATCCGACCTTTCGAGAGACCTCCCTGAATACATACCACATTCACCTAGGAAACTACCAGCAGCTCGTCTCCGAGCTTTCTCAGCCTCCTTGCTCATCTCTGAGCCATCTGACGTGCTGAGCTTCCTCGGCCTCCCAACTCGTATTCGAGCCGTCTGACGTGCCGAGCTTCCTCGGCCTCCCGGCTCGTCTTTGAACCGTCTGACGTGCCAAGCCTCCTTGGCTTCCCGGCTCGTCTCCGAGCTCCTGACGTGCCGAGCTTCCTCGGCCTCCCTCGATCAACCAAGAGTGTGGATCCCACGTGCCCCGCAACGGCTCCGCGCATATCGCCAAGGCGAGATATCTGCTTCCCCACGATCCGCGTCCCATGTTCACACCATAATATTGCATTTTATATTCCCCATTCTTATTCGTTTTATAAATAAACAGGTGCTTTTGACGCATGCCTGCTACATATTACAGATTACAGGTTCTTGGAGCGAAAACAGTGAAAAAGACAAAAGATGATACAAAAAGGGACTTTTAACCAACAAATAGAAGGATCTTAATCAAGCCTACACAAAAGGTCAGTACAAGGCAATGCAAGATCCAAGATTTCGAAGCCACGGTTAAAAGTCCACCACAATTATTCACTGGAAAATCTGAAAGAGAACAGAAGCTATTTTAAAGAAAGAATTAAAGAATTAAGTAGCCCAAGATGACCAAAGCAAGCCCACAAAATATAAAAGCCCAATTCATCCTTTTGGCCGCGGAACCGCGGCCAAACCAGGACTTGGGCCGCGGTTCCGCGGCCGTGTGTCACGCCCCGCTTCCCAGAGTACGCAAGATTTGGGCACGTGACATAGCCAACCATGCTACCTGTGGGTAGGAAGTATCCATCCACAGTCACATTACGGTTGTAAAGATATCAAGAACAAGATAATACGCTAATCTAATACATGTCCAAATCCATAATAACAAGAATCAATAAACAATAAGTGCGGAAGCTAATGATCCAATACAATGAATAAACAGTATGTCCCATAATGCGGGCTCACATCTGGAAATGAAATGACATAAATAAACTAAACTCTCAGGAACTCACAGTTCAGCCTGCTGGCTGAAGTACTCCTGCTCGGTCGACGTCAAGGGCACGGAATCTGGGCCATGCAAAACCCAGACGTCAGCGCGTCATGATATCAAGTATATAGCATAAACATGGTAATAAACAATGCAAGCATGAACATGAATAAAGCAGCAATAAGAAGTAATAAACAGGGTAATGTGCAGTAGTGACTAAACTGTCCTATCAGGTTTTCTACTCTATAGTCTTTGAAACCAATTGATGAATCGTCGATGTAACTCAATAGTATCCCGTGCGTGCCCGGGACCACGGTCATGATTCTCGGGGCTGAATCCGAGACGTGCCGCTAAGCAGTAAAAGGTAGTAGGATGGATGAGTGATGTCAGCATCAACACTCCGGAGCTGGCCAAGCCCGTAAGACTGATCAGAACAATGTATCGAACTGTTGAGTTACAAGTCGGTTTCACCTTTGATTTCCCCATACCCCCAAACTAAGTATGTCAGTCAGGTATTCAGCAGTCAAGGACTAATGCCAACACAAGTCAAGTAAAGGTAGGTCTGTCTGGATCGACAGCAGGAATGGTTAGGTTTGTCGGCATTAGGCATGAGATCAGGTAACAGGTCAGGTTACTTTCAACAGGTAGAGTCGATATGTACAGGGTGTTGTGTCCGGTGTATCAGTACATGAGTCAGGTGTATCAAGATCGGTCAATATGTAATGCAATCAGGTATATGATGATAACAGGTATAGTAACAAGTAATGAACAGTAGCAGGAAACAGTAAATAGCCAATATTATTCTATGTGAACACAGTGATGTTTGTATTTTCATATTAATCCGGTTCACGCACCCTTGAGGTGCAAAAGCCACAAGATGAAACAATATCGATAATATACGCAATGGGGTTACATGAATTTGAACTAAGCATAATAATTGTCTCAAGAGTGATTTTAACCAATGAAGTGGGGATGATCTACTTGGTTTGATTAGTTAAGTATGAATTAATAGCAGACCAGTTAATACGAGCAATGATTTCATTGATTTAAGGTTACGGATAATCGTGGCTAGCAATTCTAAGTTATAAAAGGTATCGATGTTATCTTAGTTGTGTGGTTATAATATGAGGATTAAGTCGTAGCATGTTAAAGCAAGTATTCGGATACTTGCCTCGGCGGTTCCGCAAACCGAAACACGGATGCGATGTCGGCAGAAACTGCGATATGGAAGCACGGGCCACGGATCGAGTCCCAACAGAGATCGACGGGATCACACGGACCAGGGGACTTCGCTGGAGCGTCGGGTTCGTCAGACGGCGCGGTCGGATTCCGGCAAAATGTCAAAAGTAGCGGAGTTAGCGACAAAACTACGCATTCACGATACGGACCAGCGGGGGGGGTGTTGTACCAAAAGGAAGGAGAAGGAAACACTTACAGAGAGATGTACCAGGTGACCCCGGCGAGCTCGACGGCGCTGGAACGCCGGCGAAGCGACGGCAGCGGCTGCAGCGAGGGTTGAAAGCTTCGGGGTGCGCGGAAAAGTGTGCTGCGGCGAGCTGGAGGAGAGGGGTCGGCTCTGGTGGTCGTGGGAGAGAGGGATGTGGTCGGAGGTGGTGTCGACGGGGTCGCCGGTACGTTTCTCCGGCGAACAGCGGGGGTAGGCGAAGGATGAAGGCTAGGGTTCACTGTTCCGGCGAGGGGAGGAGGGAACGACGACGAGGTCTCGACGAGGGGTGTGAGAGGGAGTCGTGGGAGGCGTCGACGGTCGGAGGCGACGTCGACGGCGACGTCTGCGAGGGTGGAGGCGAGGTCGGAGTTGGGTGCAGGCGCGGGCGTTGTCGGGAGAACAGGAGGAAGAGGGTAGGTGGGTGCGGTGGAGGTCGTGGTGGTGAGGGCGGCGACGGCGAGGTCTCGAGGAGGCCGGCGGTGGGATCGCGAGGCTAGGGTTAGGGTTAACGTGGGGTTTCTCGTGGTCGCGTGGGGATGAAGGCGGCTGTTGCATGCGATTAATAATATAGAGGAGAGAGAGAGACTGAGGGAAAGAGAGAGAGAGAGATTGAGAGAGATTTGTGAGGATGAGAGAGAGAGAGACTGAGGGAAAGAGAGAGAGAGAGATTGAGAGAGATTTGTGAGGATGAGAGAGAGAGACTGAGGGAAAGAGAGCGGGGCCCACGAGAAGGCAATCCCCTCCTCGCGATTGGCTGAGGGTTTAGGTAATCCAATTAAAAGATTTGAGGAGATTAAAACAGTTGAGGGATATATATGCGTATATATATATATATATAGTTTTATAAATTAAATTGAAACGGGCCCTTTTTGGCGCGAAATGAAACATTTCCAAATCGCGCCCGGGTTGTGCCCAAAAGTTCCAAATTCAAATTATAAGATTTTAAGCGGGTTCCAAATTTGAAAAGAGGTGTTTAATGATTAAAAAGCATGCCCCCAAGTCGGACACTTGCACGCGCGCGTAGTCGCCCAATCTTGCCCGTTTAGCCAAACGGAACGGAATCTCGACACGCGGACGCTACCACGCGACTAGTGGCGACCAGTAGGCCAACATGGACATCTTAAATTTCATTTTAGGAGTTAAAATTTGTTATGTGCTAAAATGACTTAACCGGGTAAAATTTAGCAATAAACACCAGAAATCAGGAAAATTGGAATGAGCAATAAATAACCCTCAACTAGTAATATACATAACATTATTGGGCTCGGGTGTTACATCATACCCAACTACAAAAGAATTTCGTCCTCGAAATTCCAAGAATACAAGATAACTAACTACTGGAAAAGGTGAGGGAATTTCTGCCGGATCTCGTCTTCTCGCTCCCATGTAGATTCTCCATGCGATCGGTTACCCCAAGAAACTAGCACAAGAGGGATAACCTTGTTCTTAAGAACCTTTTCTCTTCGATCCTTGATCTCGACTGGTCACTCCTCAAAAGTCAGGTCTTCCCGAACGGTCAACTCCGAGTGATCCAAAACATGGGTCTCATCACGAACATACCTCCGTAGTTGAGACACATGAAATACATCATGAACTCCTGCTAATGACGATGGTAACGCCAACCGGTACGATACCTCTCCGACACGCTCCAATATCTCGAAGGGTCCAACGAATCGGGGACTAAGCTTTCCCCGACTTCCAAAGCGAATCACCCCTCTAGTCGGTGATATCTTCAGAAATACCAAATCGCCCACAGCGAACTCTAGAGGTCTTCTTGACGTGTCGGCCCAACTCTTCTGTCTGTCTTGAGCGGCCTTCATATGCTTTCTGATTGTATTCACCTTCTCGACTGTCTGCACCACCAAATCTGGTCCTAGTAACCTTCGTTCACCAACATCATCCCAACAAACCGGTGAACGGCACTTACAACCATACAGTGCTTCAAACGGGGCCATCTGAATAGTTGCTTGGAAGCTGTTGTTGTACGAAAACTCCACCAGGTGTAGATGATCCTCCCAAGAACCTTTGAAGTCCAACATGCAAGCCCTCAACATATCTTCAAGGGTCTGGATCGTTCTCTCTGATTGTCCATCAGTCTGGGGATGATAAGCTGTGCTGAACTTCAATCGAGTCCCCAAACTTTCTTGTAAACTCCTCCAAAAGTGTGACAGGAACCGAGTGTCCCGGTCGGACACGATGCTTACCGGTACTCCATGCAATCTGACAATCTCCTGCATGTATCGCTCTGCCAAGGTTTCTGTCGATTGACCAACCCGAAAAGGAATAAAGTGAGCTGCCTTGGTCAACCGATCGACAATCACCCATACTGCATTGTTGCCCTTTGGACTCCGCGGTAAAGCTGTCACGAAATCCATGGTTATATGTTCCCACTTCCATTGAGGAATCGGAAGTGGTTGCAACAAACCAGCAACCCTTTGGTGTTCAGTCTTGACTTGCTGACACACCAAGCACTTAGCCACGAAGCGAGCGATTTCCCGTTTCATACCTTCCCACCAGAAATGCTGTCGAATATCTCGGTACATCTTTGTGCCTCCTGGATGTACAGAGTAAGCTGAACTGTGTGCCTCCTTCATAAGCTCTTCACGCACATCTCCTTTTGGCACACACACACGGCTACCATATTTCAACGAACCATCTTCATGGATCAGTAGATCGGTTCGTAGTCCGGCTCCAACCTGCTCTCGAAACTTTTGCAGTCTAGGATCCTGCGATTGCGCCGCTTTAATCTTCTCAACTAAGGACGATTGTACTTGTAACTGCATCAACTGTCCTGTAGCACGCGGTAGCACAACCTCCAAGTCAAATCTCCGAAACTCCTCAATGATCTCTCTCTGTGCAGTCAATAACTGAATTGCTGGTAACCGACTTAGCGCATCTGGCACGACGTTAACTTTTCCCGGATGGTACTTAAGATCAAGGTCGTAGTCGGCCATCAGCTCCAACCATCTGCGTTGCCTCATGTTCAACTCCTTCTGAGTGAACACATATTTCAAACTCTTGTGATCCGTAAAGACTTCAACTCTCTCGCCCAGAAGGTAGTGTCTCCAAATCTTCAGGGCGAAGATCACGGCTGCAAGCTCCAAGTCGTGAGTCGGATAGTTCTGCTCATGAGTCTTCAGCTGCCTCGATGCGTAAGCGACGACTTTCCCATTCTGCATCAAAACACATCCCAATCCCTTTCCAGATGCGTCGCTGTGAATCACCAGTCCTCCTGAATCATCCGGTACGGTTAGGATAGGGGCGGTTATCAACTTCTGCTTCAACGTCTCGAAGGCCAATGCACATCCATCTGTCCAAACAAACGGTACCTCCTTACGCGTAAGCTTGGTTAACGGCTCAGCTACACGAGCGAAGTTCTCCACAAATCTTCTGTAGTAACCGGCGAGTCCAAGAAAACTTCTTATCTCTGCAACATTCTTTGGAACAGGCCAATCTCGAACTGCTGCAATCTTCTCGGGATCAACGGCGATTCCATCACCCGACACGACATGCCCCAGAAACTTCACTTCTTCCAACCAGAATTCGCACTTACTCATCTTCGCGAATAATTTCTCCTGTCTCAGCGTTTGCAGTGCGATCCTTAAGTGTTCAGCATGCTCCTCCGGACTCTTCGAGTACACCAGAATATCGTCAATGAATACCACAATAAACTGGTCCAAGAACGGTGAAAAGATCCTGTTCATCAAGTCCATAAATATTGCCGGCGCATTAGTCATTCCGAAGGGCATCACTAAATACTCGAAATGCCCATACCGAGTTCGAAACGCCGTCTTGCAAATGTCTTCTGCCTTCACTCGGACCTGATGATATCCTGATCGCAAGTCCAGTTTCGAGAATACCCTCGCGCCACTAAGCTGCTCAAAAAGTTCTCCAATGCGAGGGATCGGGTACTTGTTCTTAATGGTCACCCGGTTCAATTCTCGATAATCGATGCACATCCTTCTCGTGCCATCCTTCTTCTTTACTAAAAGAACTGGAGCTCCCCAAGGTGAGTTGCTGCTTCGAATCCATCCCTTCTCGAGTAATTCACCCACTTGTTTCTTAACTTCTTCCAATTCCACCGGTGCCATCGGATAATAAGATTTTGATACTGGCGCTGCACCAGGAATGAGGTCAATCGCAAACTCCACATCTCGCTTCGGCGGTAAGCCCGAAATATCTTCAAACACATCCATAAAGTCGCGGACAACTGCCGGCTCTTCATTTCTATCCGCAACCATAGCCGCAAGAACATTGTTCGTCGGCCTAGCCCTAAACTCGACTGGCCCGACAGAACTGCTTCCTCCGATGAAAGTAAACTCAGGGTGTCCGGGAATCTGGAAAATTACTTTCCTTGCCCTACAATCAATGTGTGCGTGGAAAGTGCCAAGAAAATCCATTCCCAAGACTACTTCATAACTGCCCGTATCAATCACCAAGAAATCCGCAAAAAGGTCCCGTCCACAAACAACAACATTACAATCTCTACACTCCTTACTAGCTATGATTTTCCCATTCCCAGTGTGTATGTCCCAAAAACTAGACAGGGTCGTGCAGGTGATCGAGTGTGTAGTTATAAACTTTGATGACATAAAACAGTGGGATGCTCCGGAATCAAATAATGCCAAAGCAGGAAAACCACGAACGAGTACAGTACCTGAAACCACTTCCCCTGATGCCTTGGCTTCCTCAGCTGTCAAAGTGAAAGCTCGGCCCTGGTTAGGTCCTTGTGTCAGCTGCTTCTGCCCTTGGAAGGGTCTCTGCGGAGGCTTCCGTATATCATCTCTCGTGCGAAGCTTCGACGGACAAGCACCAACTGCGTGATCGGCTGCCCCACAAACCAGACAAAGTCCCAGTCTTCTTCGACAATCCTTCTGCACGTGCCCAGGTAATCGGCAGTAATCACAAATCACGCTCTTCCTTCGATCAACGATCACAGGCTTCTTCATTGGCGCTACACCTCGACGGTCCACTGGAATACTTCTGCGCCCATGATCTCGGTTAGGTACAAATGCAGGCTTCCTGGCCGTAGCTGCTGTCTGGTGAAGGTTCCCTTTCGATCCTGATAAACTTTGTTGCTCTCTGGCTGCCGTAAGAACCTGCGAGAAAGTGGTCAAACCCAGGGAGACAATCTGCCTCTGGATGTCCACATCCAAACTGCGCAAGAACCTTCGCGCCCTGTCTGCCTCCTTGGCGACTAAGGGTCCAGTGAAACGGCTAAGTCTCGTCCACTCCGCTGCATGCACATCCACAGCTGCTCCATTTTGTTTCAGCCCAATAAATCTCTCCTCCATTTCCTCCCGTGCAGTCCGCGGAAAGAACTTTTCCAAGAAACTTTTGGAGAAATCCGCCCAATTGATTGGCTTAGACAGGCGGGTCTCCTCCACAAGCCACCACTCTCGGGCGTAATCCACCAACTGAATGCGCACCACATCAACTCTCTTGTCTTCTGGGATCTGCGCCGCAATCAATAAATTCTCTGTGTCCACAAGCCACTGCTCGGCTGGCTACGGCTCCTCCAAGCCAGTGAAAGTAGTAGGACCCAACCGTCTGAAATCTGCCACGGTCCCTACTCGGTCGACTGGCTTCGCTACAGCGGTGCTTACAGACTGCTGCATAGCCTGCAAACCCTCCTGAAATGAATCGGCTTGCTGCTGGATCAGTTCAGTTTGCCTCTTCTGATTTTCCAACATCCCTCGTATCACTCCTAACATGGCGGCTTCATCCACACGCCTCTGATACGTCTTGAAATTCTTATCTGCCATGGTCCTGAAATCAAAACAAACAACATTAGCATGATGATAGATTCAATATATATAAATCAAGGCTAGAACTCCAAGATACTTAAATAGAGTGCTGCATTGTAGCTATGCCGCGGTATCATAGCCGCAATTACTTAACTCCACCCAAGTCGCCTAAGTCCTAGAGATAACAAGAAGTTAGGTTTTCGAGTTAACAGTGCAAAGTAAGTTTGCATGTCGACATGATCTGGAAGAATGATTCAAGAACGGTAAAAATGGTCAAGGCGGCAGGACATGTTTCCTAATCACGGGTATTATAATTCGTGTATCGGGTGCAATACCCAACTACAAAGAATCAATCCAATTAACCCATGGCACTGATACCATAAAACCATGTCACGCCCCGCTTCCCAGAGTACGCAAGATTTGGGCACGTGACATAGCCAACCATGCTACCTGTGGGTAGGAAGTATCCATCCACAGTCACATTACGGTTGTAAAGATATCAAGAACAAGATAATACGCTAATCTAATACATGTCCAAATCCATAATAACAAGAATCAATAAACAATAAGTGCGGAAGCTAATGATCCAATACAATGAATAAACAGTATGTCCCATAATGCGGGCTCACATCTGGAAATGAAATGACATAAATAAACTAAACTCTCAGGAACTCACAGTTCAGCCTGCTGGCTGAAGTACTCCTGCTCGGTCGACGTCAAGGGCACGGAATCTGGGCCATGCAAAACCCAGACGTCAGCGCGTCATGATATCAAGTATATAGCATAAACATGGTAATAAACAATGCAAGCATGAACATGAATAAAGCAGCAATAAGAAGTAATAAACAGGGTAATGTGCAGTAGTGACTAAACTGTCCTATCAGGTTTTCTACTCTATAGTCTTTGAAACCAATTGATGAATCGTCGATGTAACTCAATAGTATCCCGTGCGTGCCCGGGACCACGGTCATGATTCTCGGGGCTGAATCCGAGACGTGCCGCTAAGCAGTAAAAGGTAGTAGGATGGATGAGTGATGTCAGCATCAACACTCCGGAGCTGGCCAAGCCCGTAAGACTGATCAGAACAATGTATCGAACTGTTGAGTTACAAGTCGGTTTCACCTTTGATTTCCCCATACCCCCAAACTAAGTATGTCAGTCAGGTATTCAGCAGTCAAGGACTAATGCCAACACAAGTCAAGTAAAGGTAGGTCTGTCTGGATCGACAGCAGGAATGGTTAGGTTTGTCGGCATTAGGCATGAGATCAGGTAACAGGTCAGGTTACTTTCAACAGGTAGAGTCGATATGTACAGGGTGTTGTGTCCGGTGTATCAGTACATGAGTCAGGTGTATCAAGATCGGTCAATATGTAATGCAATCAGGTATATGATGATAACAGGTATAGTAACAAGTAATGAACAGTAGCAGGAAACAGTAAATAGCCAATATTATTCTATGTGAACACAGTGATGTTTGTATTTTCATATTAATCCGGTTCACGCACCCTTGAGGTGCAAAAGCCACAAGATGAAACAATATCGATAATATACGCAATGGGGTTACATGAATTTGAACTAAGCATAATAATTGTCTCAAGAGTGATTTTAACCAATGAAGTGGGGATGATCTACTTGGTTTGATTAGTTAAGTATGAATTAATAGCAGACCAGTTAATACGAGCAATGATTTCATTGATTTAAGGTTACGGATAATCGTGGCTAGCAATTCTAAGTTATAAAAGGTATCGATGTTATCTTAGTTGTGTGGTTATAATATGAGGATTAAGTCGTAGCATGTTAAAGCAAGTATTCGGATACTTGCCTCGGCGGTTCCGCAAACCGAAACACGGATGCGATGTCGGCAGAAACTGCGATATGGAAGCACGGGCCACGGATCGAGTCCCAACAGAGATCGACGGGATCACACGGACCAGGGGACTTCGCTGGAGCGTCGGGTTCGTCAGACGGCGCGGTCGGATTCCGGCAAAATGTCAAAAGTAGCGGAGTTAGCGACAAAACTACGCATTCACGATACGGACCAGCGGGGGGGGGGTGTTGTACCAAAAGGAAGGAGAAGGAAACACTTACAGAGAGATGTACCAGGTGACCCCGGCGAGCTCGACGGCGCTGGAACGCCGGCGAAGCGACGGCAGCGGCTGCAGCGAGGGTTGAAAGCTTCGGGGTGCGCGGAAAAGTGTGCTGCGGCGAGCTGGAGGAGAGGGGTCGGCTCTGGTGGTCGTGGGAGAGAGGGATGTGGTCGGAGGTGGTGTCGACGGGGTCGCCGGCACGTTTCTCCGGCGAACAGCGGGGGTAGGCGAAGGATGAAGGCTAGGGTTCACTGTTCCGGCGAGGGGAGGAGGGAATGACGACGAGGTCTCGACGAGGGGTGTGAGAGGGAGTCGTGGGAGGCGTCGACGGTCGGAGGCGACGTCGACGGCGACGTCTGCGAGGGTGGAGGCGAGGTCGGAGTTGGGTGCAGGCGCGGGCGTTGTCGGGAGAACAGGAGGAAGAGGGTAGGTGGGTGCGGTGGAGGTCGTGGTGGTGAGGGCGGCGACGGCGAGGTCTCGAGGAGGCCGGCGGTGGGATCGCGAGGCTAGGGTTAGGGTTAACGTGGGGTTTCTCGTGGTCGCGTGGGGATGAAGGCGGCTGTTGCATGCGATTAATAATATAGAGGAGAGAGAGAGACTGAGGGAAAGAGAGAGAGAGAGATTGAGAGAGATTTGTGAGGATGAGAGAGAGAGAGACTGAGGGAAAGAGAGAGAGAGAGATTGAGAGAGATTTGTGAGGATGAGAGAGAGAGACTGAGGGAAAGAGAGCGGGGCCCACGAGAAGGCAATCCCCTCCTCGCGATTGGCTGAGGGTTTAGGTAATCCAATTAAAAGATTTGAGGAGATTAAAACAGTTGAGGGATATATATGCGTATATATATATATATATATATAGTTTTATAAATTAAATTGAAACGGGCCATTTTTGGCGCGAAATGAAACATTTCCAAATCGCGCCCGGGTTGCGCCCAAAAGTTCCAAATTCAAATTATAAGATTTTAAGCGGGTTCCAAATTTGAAAAGAGGTGTTTAATGATTAAAAAGCATGCCCCCAAGTCGGACACTTGCACGCGCGCGTAGTCGCCCAATCTTGCCCGTTTAGCCAAACGGAACGGAATCTCGACACGCGGACGCTACCACGCGACTAGTGGCGACGAGTAGGCCAACATGGACATCTTAAATTTCATTTTTGGAGTTAAAATTTGTTATGTGCTAAAATGACTTAACCGGGTAAAATTTAGCAATAAACACCAGAAATCAGGAAAATTGGAATGAGCAATAAATAACCCTCAACTAGTAATATACATAACATTATTGGGCTCGGGTGTTACACCGTGTGTTACACGTAGTGGGTCAAATTTTCCAGAAAGGTTTGCGGCGCATTGACTAGTCAACCTAAGGGCTATTTTTGTAATTTCAGACATGCGGATCAAATGTAACCTAGGGTTTCTTATCCTCTATAAATAGGAACTCTAAACATTGTAATTTCTTATGCCTCCCTTCATTAATAAATTTCATAATTCTTTTGGAGAGCATCGGTGTTTCTGTTCAATTCATGATCCCACGCTGGCGCATCCCTCCATTAATGGGCATATCCCGCCATTCAAGGCGAGGATAACGCTGGGGCGGAACTGACGGCGGTGATCTCGCATATGCTCGCTCCTCGCGACCCCTATATAAACCCCTCTCTCAGACGACTCGGGTATCTGAATTTTATCTCAATACGCCGCTACTCTGCACCTATTCCTCGGCTCTAACTTGATCGTCGGAGGGTCCTACGGTGGTCACCCATCCTGGGACTTCTTTGCAGGTAGCTCGGCATCGAACTCCAACCCATTGAGATCCGCAATCAGCAACTCCCAATCAAATCTCAGCCGTCAAATACCGCCATCAAAGGATCGACGGAAGACAACATCTGAAGGAGATCCCGGCCTCCATCAGAGACCATGTTGAATTCCCTGGCCATATCCATTGGCTAATTACAGGAAGCCTACTTTGACATGCTAATGTAGATGTTGCATATTATAGGGCACGATGGAGCGTGATCAGAATAGCAAATCAATACCATGTCGACATTGTAATATGGCAACTAATCACTTAGCTTATACAACTTTTTTCATATAAATGTGATACGATGGAAGCGCAGATTTACTCTAGCGAACTAGAAGCTTTTAGACCTACATCCCTGAGCCTAGATTTTGGGGTATCAGATATCATACTCTATTATTATGAAGTCGATGTTTTTACGCCGAGTCTAGTCTTATTCATATTTTATCGTATAACTCTCCATGTGAATTTATCAAGTATAGAACACACACCACAGTATGTATATGTGTGAACGATATATAACATTCTCCACAGACTAGCAAGTGAAAAACTCAGTAAGGGCATTCTTAACAAATCTAGAATGCTATGCTAAAATCTAGATATAATAATCTCAGGAATTTTCGCTTGTAGATACATTCTAATGATGCTCTAATATTTTTCCTTTTGTAGTTATATTTCCCATCCTATAGATTTCTTAACAATCGAACGGTCCACAAACATGTACATACCACATAAAACAATGGATTGCCACCAAAAGTTTTAAGAATATGGGCAATCACTATAAATAAAAATATAGTATGGAGATCTTGGAAGAAATGTGTCGAATTTGAACAAAATACAAATTGCCATAATTCTTTTTGTACACCGTCAACTCTCCATGTGCGTGACACGTGCAAAAACCAAAAACCAAGCATATGCGGAAAGCCATTAACAAATCAAAAGCATTGAAAGGCATTCATGAAGACAGTGGTCCAAGAATTAAACGATCAATAGTTTTTGCCATCTTGGTTTCTGTTGATGAATCTCTATAAATTTAAGGGAAGCAACACTGATCATAAATGATACGGTTTATAGCGTTCCAAAAGTTCGCGATACAAATACGAATTAAATAAGGAAATTTTGTGTACCAAGCATCTAAACTTCTCGGAATCCAAAATCATAAGCGGAAACTGTTCGATTGCCCATCGAGTCCATTGAATATGTAATATGCATTGTAATCTTTCACCGACACATCTTTATATATATTGTGGTCATCGTCATTGGATAATAACTGATAGGGCCATAAAGCCTTGATGATGGGATGGATCTTGTTGTGAAGAGGCCTGTCATTGAAATTCTCGGGCCAATCTTGCTTGCAAGCAAGTGTGAACCACAACATACATCAACAAATATATAAAAACTTACCGAGTCTTAATTTTATTTTTTATTTTTTTCTGAAAATGAGAAATCAAACTTAAAACACTTAAAAGTAAAATATGATCACTGAAGACTGAAGGAAAATATTCTATAATTTGGACATAAAATGCACACGATGATAACCGAGGATATTAGGAATTCATATTCTACAATTAATATATCAGTGAGGACCATATGTAGGCCTACATGAAAATAGGTTGAGCTACTGAAAAGAAATAAAAGATATGTTAGGTGTCTATTCAACAAGAAGATGGTCAATCAGTAGAGCTAAATTGGAAGGAAAGATATATTTGTGTCAAAGACCTCTCATCAAACTACCTAAGGTAACTACCAATGAGCAATAACCCAGTTAGTATGACACTTATACTTTTAAGAAGAGTGTGGGATTCGAACCCCATGAAGGAAAGTGTCACAAATTAACGCTTACGGGACAAATTCTTGGGTCCCTGGATGCGCGCGTGTGTGTTGTGTGTTTGTATGTGCTGCGTGCGTGAGTGTAGTGTGTCTTCAGATGAGATTTAGAGGCCAATTCCCCCAAAAAAAATTATCGGCCAATAACACATGCCCCAAATGAGATAATTCCAATAGCACAAATTTTAGATAGGGAAAATTGTTTTCGGACCTAATTTGTAGAGGTGAATTATGTTTAAATCCACGTAAAAATCATCAAAAAACTTTAAATTGGGCCCACATATTTTTAAAGTATTGTGTTTTTTGACAATGAAACCCATCATCCATTTTAGAGTATGCCCCCACTCGGCACATGTATAACACCTTTCCGGACACGGCGAATCATGACCCGTGCTTTTCGATTTTTTTTTGATAAGACCAACCTCACTTTTCACCGTCGTGGGTGACCTCTCCCATCCCTCTTCATCTATCAACCTTACACCTTGTGCCGGAGAAATAAGCTTCTTAAAGGATTTTGGTCTTTATCTCGAACACGTCGACGGGTTTCCGCCTCCTCCATAGTTCTCAGAATCCCTTCCTTAGAGTACCTCCGTCTTGTAAACATCATCCACCCGTCATCATAACGACCATTCGGACTCTCGCGAGAATTGTTCACCTCGGCCTGTGGGCATGAGTTTCCCCTCAAAACTGTGCCCCCCTTGACATCCATGTATGATCTTGTATCATGACATCCAACTCCACCACAACCGTGAACGCCGCCGCCGCTGCCACCGCGTTCACTTCTAATTAGATCATCTCGGCCCCCGTCCTCGAATAGTCATCTCTTCTCCTCTTATATGAAAACCAGCGTCCCCATCATCATCACCATGCCCATTACCTTGACCTCCCTTATGAGCATCACCATCCCTCTGAACAACGTTTCCAAACCCATCAAGCACTCTACTACGAACCCGTTGCCATGAAACTCACGGTGCCCCACCATGAAATACATCAAGCACTCCACTACAAAATACTAACTTATAAAAGAACTCCTCTTGCAGTATATATCAAATCCTTGCATGCCTCCCTATATCCTTTTTAAAATTTTGTAAAGCTTTTTCCTAGAAAGAAACTCCTAAATTTCTATTAGTTTGCATCTATAGATTTTTTGAGGAAACCGAAAATGGAGTGCATAGAACATTTTCCTGTGTTTTCTGTTGGGAAGTCAACTATACACTATATGCTCGGATAAAAGGTATTTTGAACTGCCTACCATTGGTCTCCATGGCCTAGCATACAGGGACACTTATGTTGGGGTGATTTACATGCTCTTTGACTATTCATTAAACGGTTCAAAATGGTAATTTAACGAACATTAATTTTGCAAGTGTGTGGCCAGAGAATATAAAAATTATATACATGTGGTATATCATTATTTTGACTGATGGAGTAGAAAAGTTCCTAGAGTTACAATCTATATCTAAAATTTTACCCCTTTTAGATATAGTATATAGTCGGCCTCATTTTTATAGGGAATTGCTTAAAGGATGATGATCCCTCTTAGATCTTTCTTGTTTTTCATTTACTCCAATATTCTTTAAGAATTTTTGGAGTTGACATATATAACTGCAGTCATCTCAATTTCAAAATGAATCCCCAAATTAGGCAAAGATAACACTTTGGAGTTAAGTTTTGCTAACTTCATGAAACTCCAGTTTAGAAACATAACCCCATTCCCAAACTAGGCCTTGAAGCTTAGAATAACTATACTGAACTCTCGTAGTATCCTAACTTCAACTCCAAAGCCAATCACACCCAAAATTTAAAAAATAAAAATAAAAAGGTAAGGGTACATGATGATGCTCGATATCGGCAACCTCTAAGATAGGGACACGTGGCGGACGGCGCATCCCAGAACTCAGAAGAAAGGGTCCGCAAAGGCCGACCATGCCACCCCCATACCCGACTGCCCAGCATGAGCTAGCCCTCCTCAGGGCTCCCCGCAGATTGGCCTCCTCGGCCCCTCAGCTCGCCCCGAACTGCCACAAGACCAAGTCTTCCTCGGTCATCCGCCCAGTTCGCCGCTCACCGGCGTAACCGCAGCTCCGCGAATCTCGCCATGCACGGATTCTCCGTCAGCAACATCCCACGTTCCACGCCTTCGCGATCCTCCTTCATGGGCGATCCGCTCCCTATGCAGGCGTGACGTCGGGAGCGTAACTGCCGGCGAGATTATGTCAACTACAATCTGATCATGTCAAAACACGGACCTAGGAATTTACCTTTATTTGAGAACCCTTCTGTTCAATCTTTTAACCCTACCCTTTTATTACTTAATCCTTTTTATCATAAGGCCTTATCCTTTTAGTGGTAGGCCACACAGCAGCTATCTTAAACGCTCTTTCCCACATGTCCTGAATGTGGCCATGGGGCACACAGTCCAATTAGGAGCCGCCAAGTACGCTTGCTACATAATATTCTCCGATTGAAAATACCACAATTACCTTATAACATTTTCCAAATACCGACGGCATGCAAGAGGATATAGGCATGATATGAGACAATTTCAAGAAGAAATAAGGAAAATACCTCGCTTCAAAAGATTTCTTTCCATATCCAACTTTAGTAAAATAATTTCACATTTTATAATTCCAATCCTATTATCAACATTAAAAGCCATGTATATGGGTGCACACAAAGTAAATTAGCCATATCCCTTTCAACTGTGTGATCGCGCGTCCTGGAAGTAAATTGGCCTTACCCCTCCCAACAAAGGGTTGGGCTAATTTATTTCTGAGGTGTGTGCTTGCAAATATATCTATACATATTCAAATTACATTATACAAGTAATATAAAAAGCACCTCATAGTCCATAATTATAAGCGGAAATTGTTCAATGCAAATTGCCCATCAAGTCCTTTTGAGATGATATATGCAATGTAATCTTTCACCGACACATCTTTATAGGGTTGTCATCATATATATTATAACTCCTTAATATATATGGCCATAAAGCCATGACGATGGGATGGATCTTGCTGTGAAAAGGCTCGCCACCGAAATTCTCGGGCCAACCTTGCTTGTAAGCGCTCTATGCTCAATACTTTTGAGCTTGTCATTGGTGATGAGCTGTAAAATTGCCCAGTGTGAACCACAACACATATCAAGAAATATATAACTTAAAGGATAAATTGTCAAAAAGCCCCTAGTCCATTCGAGAGTTGACTAAAAACCCATGTAATTTTCGAAATTGTTGGGAATAACCTATCATTCAAAATCTTGTGAAAAAACCCATGCGCTGTATTTCATTTAGGCCTTATATTTTCTCAACTGCTTACATATTACATGCAACTGCTTAAATATTATAGACAACTACAACTGCTTACATATCACATGCAATTGCTATAAGGGGTTTTTGATGGGCCCTAGATTTTTCTTTTAACGAGAGCAAAAAGTCCAGGAATTTTTACACAAGTTTGAAGAAGGCCGAGGCTTTTTGACAATTTACCTTAACTTAAAAGGCTTGATTTTATTTATTTATTTATTCCAAAATGAGAAAGTGCGCTTTAAACACTTAATGTATTATTTGATCGCCTAATATTGAAAACTGAAGGAGAATATTTTATAAGCTGGAAATAAATTGCACATCCTTTCGTGGGTCTAGGTATTGGGCAAATGGCATGTACAACAAAACAAAAACGTGTTACATAAAATGAATATGTGAAAATGGCCGAGTGGCAATACTAACTAGTGAGAGCATTGGTAATATTTTGGAGTAGCTCGTAAAGGATAAAAATAAAAGAGAAAGATTTAGATGGTTTGGATATGTACATATTAGGAATCACATTCGATGGTTAATATAACAGTGAGGAATAGATGTAAGCCTACATGAACATAGGTTGAGCTACTTAAAAAAAGGGCTCTCTTATACTTCGTTAATTACTGAAAAGCCCTTCTACCTTATATTTACTTAAAAGATCTCTCATACATTTAAATTCCACTATAAAAACCTCACTAGTTTTTTATAAAAAATCAGTGTCCCGTTAGGAAGATGGAATTGGAGCTTGTGTTTGAGCTGTTTTCTTACCTACTAGATATTTAAGTAGGTGTTTCTCCTATAAAGCAAACTCACATTCTCGTTTAGTTGAATATTAGGATTTAACGCTTCTTAAGAATCGCTCTCTTTCAAATGAGGTTGTCGATGAACTCAAAGCTTGCATTTAAAGGGACAACAACACTTGACAAGCTCGTGGATGGAGAAGGTTGATAAAAACGAGCAGGTTTTCATGATCCATTTAAGAGATCTTTGATTGAAACCCTAATGCTTAAGTCAATTTGGAGGGAAAGTTAAGAATTTTGGAAAAGAATAGGGGTTGTGAAGATTTTAAACCCCTAATCAATATTCATTATTAGTGTCACGACCCGAAATTGACACGTGACGACCCTAATACTACACAACGTCAACAGGCGTAACGCAGTAAAAGAAAGCCAAAACCCAGAAATCTAAACCATTAAAAGACAAGAAAAGATAAGAAACATTGTTTAAACTTTTGAAAATCTCAAGTATAAATTCTTTAAGTCCAAGTTACTTTCTTGAAAATTTCGGCAGCACCTCCTTTGTAAAAACCAACCCCAAAAAATGGGTACAACACAAATATAAAGTAAAGCATCCCCAAACGGGAGCAAATACACGCTCAAAGGAGGAAAACAACCACCACAACAGATATACGACGCCGTAGTGAAGAAAGAGACAATATAAATAAAACTGCATAAAAACCTCCAAGTCACAAAATAATATACAATATCGTCCTCACATCAAGTCTCTAAGTCATACAAGATAATGGTTGATGGAGAGTACATGATACAATGAATATACAACGAGAAATATCGGATAACCGCAAAACCTACCTAAGCAAAACTGCACACTGTCAGGCGAAGCGGTATCCGCAACAAAGATGATACGACGGATGAAAATAGCCATGCTTCTGACTACCCTGAGGAACACCTGCAAAACACTGTGGCACAACGGGGGTGAGTTGTCAAATCGTGAATAGTAAAATAACATATGCAGGTAATCGCGAGTATGTACGTATAGCGCGAATCTAACATAAGGTTCTAATAGCAATGAATGGTCATATGAAATGCAAAATCATGAAAAGTACACTAGCAGGTATAACTAATACATGAAGCGATAATATGACAATATGTATGTAACAGTCATGTAAGGTACTCTATCAGGTACTACAAGTACATGAAGCAATGAAATGACAATGTATATATGCAACAGACATGAAAGGTACTCTATCAGGTACAACTAACACATGAAGTAATACATATAAATAAAGGTATGTAAATGCAACAGTCATGAAAGGTACGCTAACAGGTACTGCTAATATATGAAGCAGTGCATAAACAATAAATATGAAGTATGGGATGAAACATGTCATTTCCACGGAATCCTGATATCGTGATAGGATCAAGTCCATCAAGACAATCTAAATCCCAATTTCCTCAAATCAGCCCCCAAATTGGCTCTCATATCATATAAGTCTCGCAAATCCTGAATGTACAATATCAAGTAAATCTCATATATCCTGAATGTACAAAATCAGCTATTCTCATATATATCATGTATCCAATATCAAGTAAATCTCAAATGTCCTAAATCCAGGATTAAGTGAATCTCTTATATCCTAGGTATATTTGCACGAATAATTAGGATGATGTATATAAATGGATATGTATACATATATATTAGCGTCCCACTCCACTAATATATATATATATATATATATATATATATATATACTTAGGAGTAAAATATCATGAAAATAATGTGTCAAGCATCGACACAGAAAGGCTGATCTATCAGGTGCTGTCACCATGACTGGCACCCTGATAGGTACGTATCATACGCTATACCGAAAGCTCGAGTGCCTAGCTCTGACCCTCGCCTCTCGACGTATCCATACGCACATGACTCCCGTCGGTATCCCCATGATAACCGCTGAGTCATTGGTAATGTCACCGGTAAGTATGTTTCCCCCACTAACTCATCTCCTCACTGAGATTCTTGCCCCGGGGTACCTCCGGGCCCCACCATGTACCCGCACACGGACCCCTCCTTTCCTCGCGTGGGGTATATATATATCAGAACTGATAAATCTCATGGTGGCTGCTGAAATATCATATCAAGGGAAATCGGGTTTTTCAAATAATGCATAATTTCATGAAACTACCACGGTCCCCAAATCCAGAAAACATCATGAAAATATCCATATATATAATATACACAACATGAAACTGAAATGCGAGCGTATAAAGGAAAGGCCGCTATTTAACTGCAACCAGTTAAAATATAAATTATGCGGTTCAAAATTTCTCCAATTCTAAATGACATCAAGTAAAGGTAAACATGTAGCTATAACTGATATATGTGTAAACATAAAGGTATAGCAAGATATAAACATCTATCTATCAGTAATGATATAATATACCCCCAGGTATAAGTGAAGGATGTATGCTGCAAGATATACATGTAGCTATGTCATGATGTGTATGTACCTATCGCTAATGGTACAATACTGTCACGCCCCGCTTCCCAGTGTACGGAGAAGGGGACGCAACAAGGTCCGTTACATATATACTCAGAAGTACATACGCTAAGCGTATCTAAGCAATATAAAATAAATACACAAGAGACAAGGGATAATAAAAACAACTTTTATTTATTAACATTCTTTTGTACAATACATGAAAAGAAAATACAACTGAGATAAAAAGATGTCTAAACAGTGGCATAACAGGAAATGAAAAGTACTGAATGGAAAAGTGTACAATGAAACTACAGTGCTGGATCTTCGGCAAACTGCTCCAAGTCTTTTGTAGATGGCTCGATCTCTGCCGGGTCTAAACCACCTGACGATATTCAAAAAAGAAAGAAATAGAATGTCGTCAGCGAACAGGTCGCTCGGTAAGTCCCAAAGATAAGAGGAAAGTAGAATAGACAGGATAAGAAGATATCTTTTAAAGTTGTATATTATTGTTGTAATGTTGTGTTAACGCTATTGTTTGTAGCGTGGTACAGAAGGATGCCAGTGTATACGAGAGGGGTCTCTATATGCTAGAGACCAGGGCAAACGGAATATACAAGGAACCGTTAGGCCACGGTACAACAGCAACGGAATATAGGTTAGGTGTCTTAATCTGACCGCCTCGTGACACCTTTAACACCTTCCGTACCAATCTACCCCTTAAACCCCGCGATGTCTTGTTTGTATTGTTATCTTGTAAATTGTATTGGTGGTATGAGTGATTGACTGACTGAAACCATGATATCAGTAAACGGTTGTAACCGTAGAGTCATGAAAATGGAATAACTGAGAATCATGTAAAAGGAATATATATATATATATATATATATATATATATATATTCATGGTTCGGTTCAGTCAAGTTGTATAAATTGATAATTGAATTCATGGATTCATGTGTTCATATTGAATTGGAATATTGTAGATTGACTTGAATCATATTCAAGTCAGAATGATCAGACTCAAACCTGAGTCAGACAGTTAGAAATGTAAATCGAAGTCCTATAATTGTTAGGGTCCTTAGGGTAATTTATAAAACTTGAGGGGGTTTTATGTAAAAATACTTTTATATACTTTTCAAAATACACCTCAAGTATTCATTATTCGTCTGTAAAGTTGTAATGAATGTGGATTTTATATTGAGCCATTTCTAGTGAAAATATCCTAGTTTTATAGATAAGGTATTTATCTGTAATATTGATTTATTTGAAGTTCATGGTATTTTAGTGTAAAATTTATTCTTGTGATTTTTAGAAAAAAGGTGGAATATTTATATCATAACAAAATAAATGTTTTAAAGATAAATATACATATATTTATATAAAAATAATTTTAATAAATATTTTATACTAAAAATCTCATTTTCTTAAGATATCGTATTTTAAATCTTTCGAGACCGAATGCTCCTTGCGGAGGTCTGAATCTCGCACTACTAAGCCCGAGGATGTGCGATAATCCGCACCATCCCGAACGGGTTCCCCAAAAATGGGTTGTAGCGGCGCTTTGCAAAGATTGTAAAATACTAAATCCCTTAGAAAACGGTTTTATAAAGTAAAAGGTATTTATTTGTAAAAATGTCAATTTTCCGTAATTTAGATTCTAGGGTTTCCTAAGTCAACTAGCCTATTTCTAAATGGTCTAAACGACAAGTTGTTAGATGCCTCAAATCGCCTCTTCACTGCCAATTGTGGCCAGGTAAGTACAAGTGAGGAAAGGAGGGATCCGCTCACGAATCATCGTGAGTCGAGCCTTTTAAAGTTACTTTCTCACTTGCCTAGCCTAGACACCACAAAGTCAGATTTAGATAAACGACCGATGTCCACAACTTATCGTATTTTCCTAATAAGAGGTATTTATTTAAAAGTGTATCAAAACTAAATCTTTTAGAGATGGTTTTATTAAGTATATGGTATTTAAATGTAAATTCTTATTTTCTCGTATTTTAACATTTCAATGGTATCGTGTTAGGTTGTATGTAAGTGTGTGAGGAGGTAGGTCGTTACCTCGTGATTCACTTAAGGTATAGCAAGGTTAATGGGATTGAATGTGAAATCGAAATATTGTGGTATTTATGTGAAAAAAATACGATAAATTGATAAAGCTATCATTTCATGTGATGAAACTTGTTCAAATTGTTTGATTAGTATTTAGTAATCAACTTAAAGATGTTTAATTATGATTGCATTAGTGAGAAGTGAAATTTATAGAGAACTGAATCGGAAATCGGATTTGTTCCGATTCCGTCGGGTTTTGTAATTTCGTATTTTTTTTAGAATAGAAGAGAGATAGAAAAGGGACTTACGGGTTTTCAATTATACAATGGAGTGAGGGGGAAATAAAAGGATTGTCGAAGCGTTGCGTCGTCGCCGGTATTTCCTAAAAACGTCGCCGGAATTTCCGCCGGAATTTCGTCAGAGCTTCGCCGCGAGCTTGTTTTCAAAGTACACAACTCTTGGAAAATTTTGAGAGAGTGAGTTTAGGATTTTGGGATGAGAGGGTAGAGGGTAGGGGGTGTATTTATAGGGTAGGATAGGGGTAGGGTAGGTGAAGGGTTTTAAATAAAAAAATTGTAAAAATGTGAGAAAATCATTAAAAATTATAGTAAATGGGGTATATTTAAGTCTCGGAAACCGATCCATTAATTTGGAGTATATAGGGGGTAGGGAGACGAAGATTCCCAACTTTCATGTTGGGGACTCGGCCGAGTCGGGACGTCGGGAGGTGGGGAATCGTCAGGTGAAGGCTCTGGTATATTTAGATTTTCAAGTGAATTTCAAGTTTTGGAAGTTACGGTGTGTGGACTATTAGGCTTCCAAGGAATTTAAAACAAAAATAATCTAAAAATAATGTGGGGCAGGGGATTTGAACTCTGGTGGCTTGGTTCAGCAGTGCAAGGTATTACCAATAAGCTACAAGCTCCTTCTTGTAATTATTTATGTGAAATAATTGCTTAAAGTGGTAACAGCAATATTAAATACCCCAAGTATACTTCAAATTTAAATCAATTTTATGTATACAAAAATTGGAGTTGTTACAATCTACCCTCCTTACAAAAATTTCGTCCTCGAAATTTACAATTTTTATTTGAGGACTAGTTTACAAAGAGGTGAGGATATTTTGCACGCATTTCATCTTCACTTTCCCAAGTGGATTCTCCTGGAGTGTCTTTCCTCCACATTACCCGGGCCAAGTTAACTTCCTTGTTCCGAAGTGTCTTCACTTTCCTGTCCAGGATCTCCACAGGCTGTTGCTCACAAGACAAGTCGGGCTGTATAGGTTGTTGCTCACAAGACAAGTCGGGCTGTATAGTGAGCTCGGAATGATCAAGGACATTGCTGGGGTCACTCACATACTTTCTGAGTTGGGATATGTGGAACACGTTATGCACTCCTTCCAATGAGGGTGGAAGCGCTAAGCGGTATGACACTTCACCGACTCATTCGAGTATGTCGAACGGTCCAATGTATCTCGGACTTAATTTACCCTGTCTTCCAAATCGGATCACTCCACGGTTCGAAGATATCTTCAGGAATATGTGATCTCCTGGCTGGAACTCCAAGTGTTGTCTCTTTGCATCAGCCCAGTGCTTCTGTCGATCTTGGGCTATGCGCATCCCTTGATTGTACGAACCATATCAACGGTCGCTACTATCATCTCTGGTCCAAGAAATTCCATATCTCCGATGTCGTCCCAACTTAATGGTGATCGACACTTCCTTCCATACAATGCTGCAAAAGGTGCCATTCCTATGCTTGCTTGGTAGCTGTTATTGTATGCGAACTCCACAAGATGCAGGTGATCTTCCCACGATCCTTTGAGTCTAGCATACACGCTCTGAGCATATCCTCTAAGATCTGAATAGTTCGTTCTGACTGACCATCTATTTGTGAATGATAAGTCGTGCTGAAGTTCAGACTTGTTCTCAAGCTTGCTTGCAGACTCTGCTAAAATTGCGATCGGAACCTGGTGTCACGATCGGAGACAATGCAGACCGGTACTCCATGAAGTGTTACAATTTCCTGTATGAGTTCATGGGTATCAGAGATAGTACACTATGAAGAGTTTAAATCTTAAATAGATTATTACCACCATGTACTTCTTTGCTAGTGCCTCAGTTGATTGGCCAACTCGAAATGGGATGAAGTGAGCCGACTTTGTGAGTCGGTCCACAATGACCCATATAGCATCGTTACCCTTTGTGCTGCGAGGAAGAGCAGTCACAAAATCCATCGTGATGTGTTGCCACTTCCATTCTGGGATTGGTAATGGTTGAAGTAGTCCAGCTGTCCTGTGATGTTCAGCCTTTACTTGCTGACACACCAAACATTTTGCGACACTTATGGCTACTTCACGCTTCATTCCATACCACCAATAATTCTGACGTAGATCTTTGTACATTTTGGTGCCTCCAGGATGTACTGAGTAGGGAGAGCTGTGAGCTTCTTTCATTAACTCTTCCCGAACATGACCTTTTGGTACACACAATCTGCTGCCGTATCTCAAAGATCCGTCTTCATGGATGATGAAGTCTGTTCTGAGTCCATTCTCCATTTGTTCTCTGATCCTTTGCAACTTAGCATCACTTGCTTGAGCTTCTTTGATCTGATTGACAATGGTTGATTGAACTTGTAGATTCATCTAACTTGAAGTGTTATCTGGCATGACTACTTCAATCTCCATCTGATGCAAGTCTTGCTGATACTTCCACTGAGCGGTGAGATTCATTGCTAATGGTTGGCGACTAAGAGCATCAAGTACTACGTTCACCTTCCCTGGGTGATATTGCAAGTTGATGTCAAAGTCCGCCATGAGTTCTGACCATCTTCTCTGCCGCATATTCAACTCCTTCTGAGTAAACACGTACTTCAGACTTTTATGATCTGTGTAGATGTTCACTCGTTCACCAAGTAGATCATGGAGCAAATCTTGAGAGCAAAGATGACGGCTGCCAACTCCAAATCATGCGTCGGATAATTACGCTCATGAGTCTTCAGTTGTCTTGAAGCATAAGCCACAACATTACCGTGCTGATGTAGAACACATCCTAATCCCTTACCGGATGCATCACAATGCACTTCAAATCCTCCAGATTGATCCGGTATTACGAGAATAGGTGCTGATGTCAACCATGACTTGAGTTCTACAAAAGCTTGTTCGCATGCTTCTGACCACACAAATTCTTCATCTTTTCATGTGAGCTTGGCCAGGGGTGTTGCTATCTTCGAAAATCCTTCAATGAACCTTCTGTAATATCCAGCTAAACCCAAGAAACTTCGAATGTCCTTCACTGACTGTCACGCCCCGCTTCCCAGTGTACGGCGAAGGGGACGCGACGAGGTCCGCTACGTATATACTCAGAAGTACATACGCTAAGCGTATCTAAGCAATATAAAATAAATACACAAGAAACAAGAATAAAAAAAACAGCAACTTTTATTTATTAACATTCTTTGTACAATATATGAAAGGAAATACAACTGAAATAATAAGATGCCTAAACAGTGGCATAACAGGAAATGAAAAGTACAGAAAGAAAAAGTGTACAATGAAACCACAGTGCAGGGTCTTCAGTAAACTGCTCTAAGTCTTCTTGCGATGGCTCAACCTCTGCCGGGTCCAAATCACCTGACGACATTCAAAGAAGAGAGAAACATAATTTCGTCAGTGAACAAATCGCTCGGTAAGTCCCAAAGGTAAGAGGGAAGTAGAAAAAAACAGAATAAGAAGATACATTTTAAAGTGTAAACTATTGTTGTAATGTTATGTCAACGTTGTTGTTTGTAGCTTGGTACAGAAGGATGCCAGTGTATACGGGGGGAGTCTCTATATTCCAGAGACTAAGGGTACGTATAATACAAGGTACCGTTTATGCCACGGTACAACAACAACTGGATTCATGTTAGGTGTGTTAAGTCTGACCACCTCGTGCCACCTTTAACACCTTCCGTACCAATCTACCCCTTAAACCCCGTGACATCTTGTTTATATTGTTATCTTGTAAATTGTGTTGGTTGTGTGATTGATTGACTGACTGACCGAAACCATGATATCAGAAAACGGTTATAACCGTAGAGTCATGTAAATGGAATACTGAGAATCATGTAAAAGGAATATATATATCCATGGTTCGGTTCGGTCAAATTGTATAAATTGATAATTGTATTCATGGATTCATGTGTTTATATTGACTTGGAATCTTGTAGATTATAGATTGACTTGAATCATATTCAAGTCAGATTAATCAGACTCAAACCCGAGTCAGACAATCAGAAATGTGAATCAAGTGTTATAATTGCTAGGGCCCTTAGGGTAATTTATAAACTTGATGGGGTTTTATGTAAAAATACTTTTCAAAATACACCTCAAGTATTTATTGTTCGTCTTTAGAGTTGTAATGAGGGTGGATTTTATGTTGTGACATTTCTAGTGAAAATATCCTAGTTTTATAAATAAGGGTATTTATCTGTAATATTGATTTATTTTAAGTTCATGGTATTTAGTGTAAAATTTATTCTTGTGATTTTTAAAAAAAGGTGGAAAATTTATATTATAATAAAATAGATATTTAAATGATAAATATACATATATTTATACAAAAATAGTTTTCATAAATATTTTATATTCCAAAAAATCTTATTTTCTTAAGATGTCGTATTTTAAACCTTTCGAGACCGAATGCTCCTTGCGGAGGTCTGAATCTCGCACTACTAGCCCGAGGGTGCGCGATAAACCGCACGATCCCGAACGGGTTCCCCAAAGATGGGTTGTAGCGGCGCTTTGCAAAGATTCTAAAATACTAATCCTTTAGAAAACGGTTTTATAAAGTAAAAGGTATTTATTTGCAAAGTGTAATTTACCGTATTTTAGATTCTAGGGTTTCCTAAGCCAACTAGCCTATTTCTAAATGGTCTAAACGACAAGTCGTTAGAAGCCTCAAATCGCCTCTTCACCGCCAATTGCGGTCAGGTAAGTGCCAGGTAAGTAGGAGGCTCTCCACTACAAGTAGTGGCCCTAATTAAGTAAACACTTGCCTTAGACACACTTGTCTAGACACCACAAAGTCAGATTTAGATAAACGATCGATGTCCACAACTTATCATATTTTTCCTATTAAAGATATTGTTTAAACAAATGTATCAAACCTAAACTTTTATAAAAGGTTTTATTAAGGAAATGGTATTTTAATGTAAAATCTTGTTTTATAGTATTAGGAGTTTTCAAGATAGCGTATTATGATTGCATATGTGTGTATGAGGAGGTAGGTCATTACCTCGTGATCTATTTTAAGGTATAGCAATGTTAAAAGGTTAAATGTGAAATTGAAACATGATGGTATTAAAGTGAAAAAATACGGTAAATTGAAGAGGTTATCATTTCATGTGTGAAAACTTATTCAAATTGATTTTTACATGTTTAATAATCATGATAAAGATGTTTAGACATGATTGAATTGATTAGAAGTGAAATTTTATAAAAAATCGAATCGGAAATCGGATTTGTTCCGATTCCGTCGGGTTTCGTAATTGCGTATTTTTTAGAACTAGAAAGGGAGATAGAATGGGACTTACGAGTTTCGATCTATACTAAAGAGTATAGGGGAACTAGATGAGTTGCCGAGGCGTTGTTTCGTCGCCGGTTGTTTCAAAAAAACGTCGCCGGAATTCCGTCAGCGCTTCGCCGTGAACTTGATTTCAAAGTACACCCTTCTTGTAACAATTTTGAGAGAGTAAACCTAGTATTTTGGGATGAGAGGGTAGAGGGTAGGGGTCTATTTATAGGGTAGGCTAGGGTAGGATAGGTGAAAGGTTTTTATTTAAAAAATTGTAAAAATTAAAGAAAAAACAATAAAATTTGTAGTAAATAGGGTGTATTTAAGATTCAGGAACCGATCCAAGCATTTAGAGTATACAGGGGAGTTGAGAAGATAAAAAGCCACAACTTTCGTTTTGGGGACTCGGCCGTCCGGCCGAGTCCGGTGGTCTATGGATGGGGGGGTCTTCAGACGTAGTGTTCAGTTAATAAAACTGCACATTTGTTATTACATTTTTCCTACCATTTTCATATTAAAAAAGGACTTTATTATAATATATCATACATATGAGGGTTTATGTGTAAAACTACTATTTTCCATGTGTTGATATATTATAATTAGCATTTGATAGAAAAATGTATGCAAATAAATTCTTTAACCTAATCCTAGTAGAACAAAGTCTACTAAATCTTATTTGAGTTATTGTGCAGAATATTTCCAAGTTGTGCAGAATTTTCCAAGGCTAGAATCAAGCAAATCAAGTTATTGAAAAAGACTTGCCTAATTAAGAATCAAAACTTGAAGACCAAGTCTAGCAGCAACCACGAGAAGATTTCCAAATTATTAAAGTTCCAGATATTGACACATGTCACAGGGAGCAAGCCCTAAAAGTTTGATAAATTGATCTCGACCATTGGTCGCGGATCCGCGGCCAAAACCCTACTTGGGCCGCGGATCCGCCGCAGATATAGTGAGTTGGGAGTTGAGGATTTTTGGGGAAAATCTTTTCTATATTTTACCAAGTTTTCAAGCAAAAGATTCTGGCTTTGCACTATAAAAAGGCACCGAGAGCCTCTTGGAAAAATCATCAAGCCGACGAGATCACGAAGTCCAAGACAGCTCACGCATCCAGGCTGATCATCAACGGTTGATCTACCTCCTTAGAAGAGATCGAGAAGCAACTAGAAATTGTAATCATTTTCTAAGGATTCAAGTGTAATAAATATTGTTGATTAATAAAGGTAGCTTTCTTTTTCTTATTCTATTTCTTCGTAGTTTAATTATGCAATTTCTTTCCATCTCTTTTTCTCCCAACATGCGCGAGTAATTCTCCGCTTGTTAGGGTTCGTAGGATTAGGGTAGGCTAATGGATGATTAACATCCCTGAACCCTTTTTAAATCCTATAAAGTTTATGAAATTTATCAAAAGAGTCATTAACATCCTAATCGGGCGCGCTAACAATTCTTTGTTAGTTCCGACCGCGATTAAAGATTAGATTAATGATTGTTTTGGTAAAGGCTAGATATGAACGGAGTTCCGTGTCGGGATAAGGGTTAAGAGTGGGATTCCTTTTTCCTCCGGAAACCCTAATCTACACGCATCACCGTCGTTCTAGTTTTAAATCTATTAAAGGATAAAAATGGTAACTTTTAATTAATCATCCATAACTATTAAATCCTAACGAACCCTACAAGCCCTCTTATTATATTAACTACATCCCTAAAATAATCTAGATCTATATATTTTGCATTCTTGCTTAACGTAGATCTAGAAACCATTCACAAAATTCTTTATTCCTCCTCTCTTTTTCAACACGTCTAAAGTAAGAGTAAAAGATTCAAAGTTTCCCTGAGGATGACTCGTACTCATCTCGGTCTAGCTACACGCGACACCGTTATTGATTGCGATTAACTACAAACCTGTCACGCGGGTGACCCGAGTTCGATCCCCGGCAACGGCGCCATTTGATTGATGTGAAAAAGTGTTTGTAGTTAACCGCAATCAATAACGGTTTTAATAACGGTGTCGCGTGTAGCTAGACCGAGATGAGTACGGGTCGTCCTCAGGGAAACGTTGAATCTTTTACTCTTACTTTAGACGTGTTGAAAAAGAGAGGAGGAATAAAGAATTTTGTGAATGGTTTCTAGATCTACGTTAAGCAAGAATGCAAAATATATAGATCTAGATTATTTTAGGGATGTAGTTAATATAATAAGAGGGCTTGTAGGGTTTGTTAGGATTTAGTAGTTATGGATGATTAATTAAAAGTTACCCTTTTTATCCTTTAATAGATTCAAAACTAGAACGACGGTGATGCGTGTAGATTAGGGTTTCCGGAGGAAAAAGGAATCCCACTCTTAACCTTTATCTCGACACGGAACTCCGTTCATATCTAGCCTTTACCAAAACAATCATTAATCTAATCTTTAATCGCGGTCGGAACTAACAAAGAATTGTTAGCGCGCCCGATTAGGATGTTAATGATTCTTTTGATAAAGTTCATAAACTTTATAGGACATAAAAAGGGTTCAGGGATGTTAATCATCCATTAGCCTACCCTAATCCTGTGAACCCTAACAAGCGGAGAATTACTCGCGCATGTTGGGAGAAAAAGATATGGAAAGAAATTGCATAATTAAACTACGAAGAAATAGAATAAGAAAAAGAAAGCTACCTTTATTAATCAACAATATTCATTACACTTGAATCCTTAGAAAATGATTACAATTTCTAGTTGCTTCTTGATCTCTTCTAAGGAGGTAGATCAACCGTTGATGATCAGCCTGGATGCGTGAACCGTCTTGGACTTCATGATCTCGTCGGCTTGATGATTTTTCCAAGAGGCTCTCGGTGCCTTTTTATAGTGCAAAGCCAGAATCTTTTGCTTGAAAACTTGGTAAAATATAGAAAAGATTTTCCCCAAAAATCCTCAACTCCCAACTCACTATATCTGCGGCGGATCCGCGGCCCAAGTAGGGTTTTGGCCGCGGATCCGCGGCCAATGGTCGAGATCAATTTATCAAACCTTTAGGGCTTGCTCCCTGTGACATGTGTCGATATCTGGAACCTTAATAATTTGGAAATCTTCTCGTAGTTGCTGCCAGACTTGGTCTTCAAATTTTGATTCTTAATTAGGCAAGTCTTTTTCAACAACTTGATTTGCTTGATTCTAGCCTTGGAAAATTCTGCACAACTTGGAAATATTCTACACAATAACTCAAATAAGATTTAGTAGACTTTGTTCTACTAGGATTAGGTCAAAGAATTTATTTGCATACATTTTTCTACCAAATGCTAATTATAATATATCAACACATGGAAAATAGTAGTTTTACACATAAACCCTCATATGTATGATATATTATAATAAAGTCCTTTTTTAATATGAAAATGGTAGGAAAAATGTAATAACAAATGTGCAGTTTTATTAACTGAACAAATACCCCCAAACTTATCTTTGATTGTCCCGAGCAAACTAGTTTATTCAAGAGAAGGAGAAGAAGAAAAAGGATAAAACTAAGCACACTTTCGTAGGCTAACACGATTGCACTGAGCACGTGCAACAAGCCGTTAAACCTCTAGGTGTCCCTAGTAGGAGGAGTGTTGTCTCCTGAGGGTTTTCAGCAGATTACACCCAAAAAATCCTATAATAAAAGAGAGATGGTGAAATTCACATATAAAGATAAGAACCATAAAAGAAATACTTTGAAAATAAGAGTTTCCAACTACACTAGCTTTTCAGTTGTCATGAGCCCTATCTTAATAGTCATGAAAAAATGTTAGAAATCACATTATCCCTCAATAAAACATCGTCTTTATTCTTCATTCCTACCTTTCGTCCAAACATCGATCATATACCCCTACGTGTGTGAATAGAACATCCCTACACTCGGAGAATTCAATTCAAGCTATCATACTCTTGTCCATCAGCCTCAGTACTTTTTAATTTGATGAATATTTAGATTTGCTCACACCTTTTCATGGGACCGTTAATACTTCTTGAGGTACTAACCGACCGATTACTCAAGTGCTTGCTGATTAGGTGATAATATTTTCCTCGTCTTGCACCACCTAAGGCTTAGCAGTGACTCTCAGACCAGTAGGCCTTAGGGCACTAGGTGAAGAGGCACCCTCGCTATATTTTTTTATTGTTGCCTTGGCGATACAAAACCAGTGTTCATTTTTTTTTCTTTTCAACATTTTTATATTTTCTTCTCACCATTTTTATATTTTCTTCATTTTTTTATTTCCTTCATACTTTGGCTTTTAGACAAGAGCATTTCAAGGTATCCTCTACTATCCCGAGTTTCAAGACGTGTGTAAGTGCATATAGTAGGGTATCAACATTCAAATGTTTGGCTTCCAGAATAGAAACTATTTTTCAGACTTATTTTTATCCTCAGATTAGTGACTTCCTTCATCTTACTAACCCTTGGGACAACGGCTCTGTTTCCTGATTTAAAATCAGGAAAGCTTACGGAAAAGGCTTCAGAAAAGGGTCACGTGCTTACACGTGACCAGCAGTCACGTGTTGCCACGTGATATCTAAATGCCATCAGCAAGGTAAATTCAGCTTCCCAACTACATCAAAGAAAAGGGGCTTCAGAAAGGGTCACGTGCTCCCACGTGACTAGGGTCACGTGTTGGCACGTGACACTCAAAAGCGACAGACTCAATTCCCTGATTGAATCAAGAAAAAGGCTCCAGACGAGGGTCACGTGCTCACACGTGACCAGGGATCACGTGGTGGCACGTGACAGCTAAGCAGCGATCAGAAAGCAAAACGCCGAAAGAAAGAAGAAGGCTCGTTCCAAGGGGGTCATGTGCCCACACGTGACCAAGGGTCACATGGCCATACGTGACCAGCTTTCAAAGCCTATCTGTTAACAGAATTAAATTCTGAGAAAAGACCTCTTAAATCTTTCCAAAGCAACCGATTGAATTAAAGATTTAAAGGTGATTAAATATCATCTATCTATGGGAAAATCTCGAATTTGGAAAGATTTCCCCGTAAAATCTAACCAAAATAACAGAGGAGAATCTCTGGATTTAAAATCCAATAGTGAATAAAATTCACCTAATAATCCAAAGGTCCAAAACGAGTGGTGAATACAAATCAAATCTCCCAATGAAAGATCCACCAAAACTAATTGACTCGGCTGCTTCTCCTATAAATAGGAGCCAAGAGACACACAAAAAAGATATATGCAGAGGGAAGAAAAGAGAGGGATCCTGGATACTTGAGAGGAATTTGGATCTTCTGCAAAAGAAAACCCTAGGTAAGAAAGGGGAGGTCTCATTCTCAACAGAGTTTAACTCTGATATAAAACAGAAGGACATATTTCTTCTCTCTTTGATGGAGGATCTGTAAAGTGCACATCTCCCATTGAGTTGAGAATTTAATTCTCAATGGGTTGAGATATTGCCATGCAGATCCAAAGCATAGAGAGGGAATGGAAACACGAGAATTTAATTCTCACAGAACTATAGGAATTTAATTCCTTTAAAATAAAATTAGGGTTTGACCCTGTGTTATGGGAATTTAATTCCTTCAGAATGAAAAGAATCAGGGTTTAACCCTAGTTAAGAACTTAGTTCTGTTAAAACAACGAGAATTTAATTCTCTTAATCTCATTCCCTAGAATAATTCTTTAACAGAGAGTGGGAGTTTAATTCCCCAAAGCTTTTATTAGGGTTCAACCCTATTCAGCTCTTCACATATATGAGGAATTTAATTCCTACAGGAAATTCAGAGTTCAACTCTTCAAAAGGAACTAGGAATTTAATTCCTCTAAAATTATTGTCAGGGTTCAACCCTACGAGGAATTTAATTCCTGAAAGGGATTAACAGATCTTCTAAACAACTACAGAAAAACAGGGTCACGTGTCATCACGTGACCCCCTCCCCAAAAGATCTACAGAAAGCCCTTTGAGGCAGTGCCTCACATGACCCACGTGACCCTTGAAAAGATCCCCCGCAAAGAACTTTGAAGCATCACCTCACGTGCTCCCACGTGACTCCCAAAACGGAGAAGGAAAAAGCAAAGGAAATGAAAGCTTTGGGCGCTCTCACGTGTTATCACGTGACCCCTCAGCAAATGCTTTAACAATTGGCATCACGTGCCAACACGTGATACTCTAAAAATAAAAGTGTTTAACACTTATTCGCAGATTTGAGGATAAACCAAAAGGAGATCTGGCTCCACGTTTAGGGCGCCCTCACGTGTCACTACCTGACCCCTAATGAGCATTCTAACAGACCAGAGCGGGGGCCTTTATCACATGCTCACACGTGATGGCCGCCAGAATTAAAAGAGTTAAACACTGATCTGCAGAATAAAATAAAGGGAATCAGGGCGCTCTCACGTGTCCACACGTGACCCCTCTCTCCTTAGTGTTTAACACTAATCTGAAGACTTTGTCCTCAGTGTTTAACACTGATTTTCTTAGTGTTTAACACTAATTGGAAAACTCTATTTGCAGTGTTTAACACTGATTTTCTTAGTGATTAACACTAGTTTGAAATCTCTGCTGCCGGTGTTTAACACCGATTTGCTTTAGTGTTTAACACTAGTTTGAAATCTCTGCTGCCGGTGTTTAACACTGATTTGCTTTTGTGTTAACACTAATTTGAAAGCCCTGTTGCTAACACTGATTATCTTTTAGTGTTTAACACTAATTTGCTAATCTTATTCCCAGTGTTCAACACTATTGGTCTTTAGTGTTTAACACTAGCTTTAGCCCAATTGGCTAAGTTTCTAGAGGCAAAGCCTCTCCTTCAATGGACCAACAGAGAGCCAATATTTCAAATATAATTGGACTTAACCCAAACTGGTCATAAGTCCTCAAATCATCTTGAGCTGAGCACATCTGCTCTTTCAACCAACTCATTGGTTCAAGGGTACATCTCTGAACTCCTCTGATATTTGTCGTTGTAATCCTTCAACGTCTTCAGAGAAGTGACGGGTCCCGACAACCACACATCAACACGGACTGTGGGGTCCTTAAACTCATGGACTTATGCGTCCTTAAACTAAGATACGGACTGTGGGGTCCTTAAAACCGCGGACTTATGCGTCCTTAAACTAACGGACTAATGCGTCCTTAAACACACCCATATGGACTGTGGGGTCCTTAAACCCATGGACTTATGCATCCTTAAACTACCGACGGACCGAAACGTCCTTAAACTAACGACGGACCGAAACGTCCTTAAACTAACGATGGACCACCACGTCCCTAAACTGGTGATGGACCACCACGTCCCTAAACTGGAACTTGGACCACCACGTCCCTAAACTGGCAATGGACCATAATGTCCCTAAACTGGAACAATAGAGCCCCCAAATGCTCTTTTGTCGGATCTAAACGATCCTGTTAAGTCGATCTTAGTCCCAAACTGGACTAAAGTATCCTTAACAACCGTTTAAGTTGATCTTAGCCTCAAATATGGCTAACGTATCCTTAAACCTTCAAACAGACTGGACTATGAATCCCTCCAATCAACTTTGGTTCAAGAGTACATCTCGGAACTCCTTTGACACATGTCGTTGTAATCCTTCAACGCCGTCAGAGAGGTAACGGGTCCCGACAACCATACATGTAATGGACCACTATGTCCCTAAACTGGAACAATGGAGCCTAAATGCTCTTTTGTCGGATCTAAACGATCCCGTTAAGTTGATCTTAGTCTCAAATTAGACTAACATATCCTTAACAAACGTTTGAGTTAATCTTAGCCTCAAATGTGGCTAACGTATCCTCAAACCAAACTCCCAAACCCAAATCTAAGATAATACGGATTTGGACTAGTCCACGCCCTACGGGCGGCGACATAACTCAGTCTCCGTAAACAATCCACGGGCAACAAAACATAAAATAAACACACACGACACGAAGTGACCATTTGGAGAAGGAGAAAGTTGTTACCGTGATGCGGTAGCGTAATTAACTGCAAGGGCTTGCGCTTGCAGGGAAGAGCGTCCCCACAATCAAAAACCCCTCAAGCGAGGGGGAATCTGACGAAGTCTGCTACATCGGACGCATCCGTTCAAACCTTCGATGCACGGTGCCATAAATCAACTTGGCATCTTCGGAGAGGTGGACGGATAGCACCACTTAGCATCTGCCCCGAATCTCAGTGCCAAGACCTCGCATGTCTTGCGCGCCGTCTTTCGGAGGGGAACAGGCTCATAACTACTTATTACCAATTCGTTTAAGAAAACTTCTAATTTTCTTGGTTTTCTTAAACTATTCCTATCTTTTGGATGTAATTTTTCACTTTCGACTCTTTTGTTATAAAAGAAAATTTTTGAAATTTTTGAAAATGTTGTGCTTATGCAATGTATGATGCAAATTAATGTGTAAATAAGCACAAACCTCTCCCAAACCCGTTTTCAACAGTGTCCTCACTGCCTGTAAGCTTGGGGGGAAATTATTAATGGGGTCAAAAATATATGAAAGTGAAAATCCTCCCCCAAACTTATTTTTGGCTCACAAATTTGAGGACAAAAGTTATGTTCAAGAGCCAAAAATATACCCCCCCCCTCAAACATGAGTTAGACAATACGAAGCATTTTAAGAGGGGGTGAGTCATTTGGTCAAAGTAAGACTTTACAAAGAACAAAAGTTAACACCAACCATTCAAAGATTTTATCAGTATAGCGTATAGGTTGGTGGAAGAATGTGTTGTATCGAGTCAAGAAAAAATAGGGAAGGGATAAGAGGTGGTCTGGAAAGGGTTTGAAATTAGAGAAAAGAAAGAATGAGGATGAATGTGAATGATTAGAAAGAAGAAATGGTGACGGTTCAACCTCTATAGGTGGAGATTGATCAATCACAAAATTCATATTGTTTAAAAATTCAAGTTCGTCAGCAAAAAGTTCTTCAAAACTTTTATCGATGGTGTGATTGAACATTTTGCTGTCAAAGAGTTTTGTGCCAGAATTTATTCTACTTGATTCATCAAAAATCATTGAGGTAGAGGACTTGAAAAACTCATCTACCTCATTTTCAAAAATATCTAAATCAAGTTGAATTTTTGGTATTATTGAGCTTGAATTAACGGATTGTGATTCATCAAAACTTACTGGAACTATAGGAACAGAAGAAGAACCGGAGAGAATAGAAGGTGAAATGGGTAAAAAAATTGGTGTGTCGAGTGTTGCTGTACCAGATGTGGAAGATGGAGGCTGTATTTCGGTTTGATCTTCGTGTATACCATTATTATCAACTTCAAGACATATTTGGGGTTCGGGAAGAATTAAAGGCTCAAGATGATGACCACAAGGAAGTGAAAGGATTTGATGAATTGGTGGAACAAAATCATCCAAAATTTCGGGTTCATCAATCAATATATCCCCAATGTCAATCACCTCATTCAAGTGAAGGTTAAAATTCTCAAACACCTCATCAAAAGTATGGCTTTCAATCAGTTTTGGTTCAAGAGTGGAGGTGTAGAGATCACAAGGGTTGGGTATGGTTTCACTTGAAATGGACCCTTCACAGTTGGGTAAATCAAACACTACAAAGTCACACAACTTATCAGACATTGTACTTGATGAATCTATAAAACTGGAGTTGTAGATTTCAGTTTGGAATGGGGAGATTTGATTAGGAAGGGTGTACAGTTCTGTCTTACTACCCGAATCCTTCATAATTTGGTTCGACAGTTCCATAAATTTTTCTAATGTCTGCTCCAGACTAGTCTTGGGTTGATAAGGGGTTTCAGTATAAGATTTAAATTCCTGTGGATAATTAAAACTCCCAAATGACTGATTAGAAGAACTGTCTAGAGTAGGTGGAAAAGTTGGATTGGATTGATAGGAATAGAATGGTTGCGGAACTTGGGTAGGAGTAGCATCAATATTATGATAAGAAGAATATTGATATGGGTTGGTTGGTTGGCTATATACAAACCGCATATCAAACTCTTCTCCGGACAGTGGTGGTGATGGTTGATATTGGTCCGGGTTGAAACTTTGGCCTCTAGACCTAGCTATGTGCTCAGCAATGGACATTCGTCTAGGGGCTTCCTCACTCTGGGTATGAACTGAAACAGGTGTCGGATTAGGATACGGTTGATAAGACCTAAACTGAGGTGGCCAACTGTTTCTTCCTGCTTGTTCTATATGATCTCTTAAGGACATGGAAGAGCCGGACGGTATACCGAAGGGATTTCGAAAACAAGAGATATCTGGTTGTGGACAGCAAAGCTCGGCAAGTGTTCTTCTGTTTAGGTCACCCATTATAAGAAGAGAAGAAGGGGGAAGGGGTAAAAAGGAGAGAAAGTAATTGATTTGTTTTGAAAAATGACGGATTAAGACAAATCACATAAAAATGCACAACCCTAGAACTATGGTTACCTAGGTCCAGTCTCTAGACCGCTCCTAGACTTTCAAAGGACAAGCCGCAGGATCAATCCTCTACCGCCTCTGTACTACCCTTATAGCCAGGTAAGTGCCAGGTAAGTGGAAAGGAACCACAGTAGTGGGCCTAATTAAAAACCAATAGCCTTTGACACACTTGCCTAGACACTACAAAAGTAATGCGGATAAGCGATAGATTACCCACGACCTTCCTCTGTCCTTATTGAGCGCGACAGTCCTTAGAGTCTGGTCTAGATATTTTTTAAATTAATGTAGGGTTGATGCAGATGCTCGGTTTGTGATTTGTGGGGCTTAGGAAGGGTGATGAAATCCCCACCTGATCTTGATTTGGTCTTTGCCCCTTAAAAATCCGTATTAAAATATGCAAAAACAAAACTTTGCAAAAAGATTTTTGAGCGGCGCTATTTTGCAAAGAATCCTGCAGAAAATAGATTTTATTGGATTTGAGAGGAGAGAGAAGGAGTTGAGAAAGATACCAGAGGAGTTTGGAACCCTAGATCTCCTATTTCCTCAAGTCTGTGACTCCAGATTCCCTCGCAAAAATTCACGCACAAATCGTTAAATATGCAGTTTGCAGTTTTGTTTTAATAATGATATGAATCGTCTAAGAATTCAACACAAATAGTAAGAATAAAAAATTACGCACGTATCCCCGGCAATGGCGCCATTTGATTGTTTTGAAAAAGTGTTTGTAGTGTAACTGCAATCAGAACGGTGTCGCGCGTAGCTAGACCGAGATGAGTATGGGTCGTCCTCAGGGAAACGTTGAATCTTTTACTCTTACTTTAGATGTGTTGAAAGAGAGGAGGGATAAAGAATGTTGTAGAATGGTTTCTAGATCTACGTTAAGCAAGAATGCAAAATATATAGATCTAGATTATTTTAGGAATGTAGTTAATATAATAAGAGGGCTTGTATGGTTCGTTAGGATTTAGCAGTCATGGACGATTAATTAAAAGTTACCATTTTTATCCTTTAATAGATTTAAAACTAGAATGACGGTGATGCGTGTAGATTAGGGTTTCTGGAGGGAAAAGGAATCTCACTCTTAACCCTTATTTCGACACGGAACTCCGTTCATATCTAGCCTTTACCAAAACAATCATTAATCTAATCTCTAATCGCGGTCGGAACTAATAAAGAATTGTTAGCACGCCCGATTAGGATGTTAATGATTCTTTTGATAAAGTTCATAAACTTTATAGGACTTAAAAAGGGTTTAGAGATGTTCATCATCCATTAGCCTACCCTAATCCTACGAACCCTAACAAGCGGAGAATTACTCGTGCATGTTGGGAGAAAAAGAGATGGAAAGAAATTGCATAATTAAACTAAAGAAATAGAATACGAAAAAGAAAGCTACCTTTATTAATCAACAAAATTCATTACACTTTGATTTCTTAGAAAATGATTACAAAGACTAGTTTGCTTCTCAATCTCTTCCAAGGAGGTAGACGAACAGTTGATGATCAGTCTGGATGCGTGAGCCGTCTTGGACTTCGTGATCTCGTCGACTTGATAAATTTTCCAAGAGGCTCTCGGTCCCTTTTTATAGTCCAAAACCATAATCTTTTGCTTCCAAATTAGGTAACTAGATGTATAAAATCTTCCACAAAAATTGCAGTAACTAACTCATCAAAGCTGCCGCGGATCCGCGGCCCAATGGGGAGTAAGGCCGCGGATCCGCGGCCGTTTAATCTCCTCCATTCATCAAACTTTAGGGCATCTGTCTTTGTGACATTTGGACTCCTCTGGAACCTTTGTATCTTTGAAATCTTCTCGTGGTTGCTGCCAGACTTGGTCTCCAAGTTTTGCTTCTTAATTAGGCAAGTCTTCTTCAACAACTTGATTTCCTTGATTCTAGTCTTGAAAGATTCTGCACAACTAGGAAAAATTATGTACAACAACTCAAATAATATTTAGTAGACTTTGTTCTACTAAGATTTGGTCAATGAAATTATTTGCATACATTTTCCTACCAAATGCTAATTAAAATATATTAACACATGGAAAATAATGTTTTTACTCATAAACCCTCATATGTATGATATATTATAATAAAGTCCTTTTTTAATATGAAAATGGTAGGAAAAATGTAATACAAATATGCAGTTTTATCAACTGAACATGTAGCTCCTGGTATTTTTACTTTTTAGGGTTAAGTTCAACTTTTGGGAGTTATGGCATGTGGACTGTTGGGCTTCCAAGAATTTTAAAAGAAAAATAATCTAAAAATAATGTGGGGCATGGGATTTGAACTATGGTGGCTTGGTTCAGCAGTGCAAGGTATTACCAATGAGCTACAAGCTCCTTCTTGTAATTATTGTGGGAAAATAAATACTTAAAGTGATAACAGCAATATTAAATACTCCAAGTATACTTCAAATTTAAATCAATTTTATGTATACAAAAATTGGAGTTGTTACACTGACTTTGGTGTAGGCCATTCGTTAACTGCTGAAACTTTTGCTGGATCCACAGAAATTCCTTCTCCTCATACGATATGTCCAAGAAAACCAACTTGCTTTAGCCAAAACTCGCACTTGCTGTAATTGGCATAGAGCTTATGTTGTCGAAGAGTTTCCAGGACAATTTGTAGGTGCTCTGCATGCTCTTTCCGACTCTTAGAATACACCAGGATGTCGTCGATGAAGATGACAACAAAGCTGTCTAAGTATTCCCGGAAAACTGGATTCATTAGGTTCATGAATATTGCTGGTGCATTGGTCACTCCAAATGGCATCACTAGAAATTCGTAATGTCCATAACGAGTTCTGAAAGCTGTTTTGTGAATATCAGCTTCCTTGACCTTCACTTGATGATAACCTGAACGAAGATCCAATTTAGAGAAAACACAAGATCCACTTAACTGATCGAATAAATCATCGATGCGCGGGAGTGGATACTTGTTCTTTATAGTGACTTCGTTCAAGGCTCTATAATCGATGCACGCTCTGTATGAACCTTCCTTCTTCTTCACAGGTAGCACAGGTGCTCCCCAACTTGAAGTGCTGGGACGAATCCATCCTTTAGCCAATAATTCGTCCAACTGTGTTCGGACTTCCTTCAAACCTTACGGACTTAATCTATAAGGTGCTTTGATCACCGGTTGTGCTCCTGGTACTAAATCAATACTGAATTCAAGAGCTCGATCGGGAGGCAAACCTGATATATCGTCAGGAAATACATCGTCGAACTCTCGAACTACCTCTGGTCTTGTTTCTTCTTCCGCTTGAGCTGCTGCAACTACTTCTTCCCTTGGCTTCGCTTTGTAGGTACTTGGCTCCAGGGTATGGTCTCCGCTCTTAAAATAGAAGACCGGATGGTCTGGAATCTCGAATACTACCCTCCTTTGACGACAATCGATGGTAGCATAAAAAGTTCCAAGCCAATCCATTCCTAGAACCACATCGAAGTTCGGTATGTCCAGTACTTTGAAGTCAGCATAAAACACTCTGCTGTAGACGACGACTGGACACAAGCTGTATCCCATAGGTGCCTTTAGAACGCCATTTTTCGAACTGGCATTCCAGCTGGATACAAGCGGTGAGACTGGAATCGCATGGGTTCGGACGAACCGTTGCAACATAAAGCAGTGTGATGCTCCAGTATCAAACAGTGCAAGTGCAGGTAGTGAGGCTACTAGGATTGTACCTAAGGTATGTGGGACATGTTTTAGGTATAGTGAAAGTGTGTAGGTAAACAAGACTAAATGAAAAGTTTGAGAAGAAAAGTTTACCAGTGATGACTTGGCCAGTGGCCTCAGCTTCTTCCACGGACATCGTGAAAGCTTGGCGCTTTGGTACATTCCTCCTGGCCTGAGGAGCATTCCTCGGAACGTTCCTTTGAGCTTGATGGAACTGACGAGGAGGTGGTGCAGCTTGTGGTCCTCTGGGTGGTGCAGGTAGTGCAAGTCTTGGAGCGGGTGCTTGGATAGCTGGGCGGTGTGGGTAATTGTTTGCTGGCCTGGGTGCAGCAACTGGGTTTTGCCTTTGGGGACAAGACCCGATATCATGAGTAGGTGAGCCGCAGACTAAGCAAAGACTGTTGGCTCACCGGCAGTCTTTCATCATATGTCCAGCTCTCTTGCAATAGGTACACAAGGCTGGGCTAGGACGATGGTTCGGTACTCCGGGTCGCCTTGGCACAAAAGGTGGCCTGGATGAGGCTCCACCTGCCATCTGGTTGGCAGGGCGTTTGACTCCTGCAGACTGAGGTCTGCCCCTTGTTTTTATCACTGCCTCATAACTGCGGGCAGCTTCCAGAGCATCCTCATGGGTCAGAAATTTTCCTGTGGATAGAGCAGCCTGAATTTCCGTGTCCAGACCTTGTTGAAAGCGATGGGCTCTGATCTCATCCGTCGGTATCAAGTGTGCCGCGAATCTGTTTAAGGATTGTGTTAGCTGTGTAGTATGTGATATTTAAAAATTGAACTATTATGACATATCATACCAGCTTAGCATGGTGAATTCAGCGTCGTACTCATCTACTGATTTGTCCCACATCGAACCCTGTTGTAGATGAATGAACAGCTGCTCCATGGAAAACCTGGCAGTCACAGGGAAGTCTTCGCGTCGAACTTCTCCCGAAAAGTCTTCCATTCAATAGGCTGTGCAAGACGGCTTTCTTCCGCCTTCCACCAGTTGCGAGCATTGTCCGTGAGCTGTAGTTTCGCCACACGGACCCAAGCTATGTCTGGCACTTGTGTTGCTGCCAGATCATCTTCTATACTTTGTGCCCATTCTTCGGCTTCAAGAGGGCTTCCTTTTCCAGAGAACTGCTTGGGATGTAAAGCCCTGAATTGCTTTACCCCCAGTGCGTCAGTCTCGGGACGGTTCAGGAGTTGTTGCTGTCCCTCAAGAAGGCTGCAGATCGCCTCAAGTAACACTGTTTGCTCAGTGGGTGGCGCAGGAACAGCAGGAACGACTGGTAGTGGAGGTGGAGGTGTGTTGTTGACGTTGGTGCTAGTGTTGTTCGGGGAATCCATAACCCTAAAAAAAATTTGGGTTAGGACAGATTCAAGTACATGAATTCATAAGATTCAAGGAATATGAAATTGTAAGATTCAAGGACATGAATTGTAAAGAATGTTTTAGTTGCTGGTTCTTATGTTATATTGCTTAGGTTGTTCATACAGAACATACCTGCATGATAGAGTTTCATACAGCTCGGACCTGTAGGGTGTTTTTCGTCACCCCATTTAGATGGGAATACGCGCGCGCTTGTCAGGCGTACTACAGATTCCCCCTGTCTAGGGTAGGCCGGGGTTTAATGATTGTGGGGATCCGAATCTCCGGCAGCCGCGAACTAAGCTGCCGTTAATTACCCCTCGCCTTTGGAACGAGGGAACCTCCGATTGACGGGTTAAATTGGTCATGCGAACTCAATGTGCAGTGTATGTGTGTTGTGTTTTGAAGGGGGGTTTTGGATATATCGGGAGCCACGCAGAATTTTTACGGGGGTCCCGCTACCCGGATAGCGGGCTGGGGGTCAAGGGGGCTAGCAGCCCCCTTGCGGTGTGCGGGGCAGCGCCCCGTTAGAAATTTTTTCTAACAGGGATAGTGTCGTGGAGTATGTGTATGTGTACATATGTATATATATACATGTATATATCAATAAAAGGGAAAAAGACATCCAAAGGATGCGTGGGGCCAGCGCAAGCACGCTACGTGTCGGCACATGGGCGCCTTGCACTCGAGCGTAGAGTGCTGGAGCGCAACGCGCTACATGTCGGCACGTGGGCGCTTTGCACTCGGACGCTGCGCACTTGGGCGCAAGCGCGCCACGTGTCGGCATGTGGGCGACTTGCGCTCGAGCGCTTGCGCTGGAGCGCAAGAGCGCCACGTGTCGGCACGGGGGCGACTTGCGCTCGAGCGCTTGCACTGAGCGCAAGAGCGCCACTTGTCGGCACGGAGGCGACTTGCGCTCGAGCGCTTACGCTGGAGCGCAAGCGCGCCACGTGTCGGCACCGGGGTGACTTGCGCTCGAGCACTTGCGCTGGAGCGCAAGAGCGCCACGTGTCGGCACGGGGGAGACTTGGCTCGAGCGCTTGCGCTTGAGCGCAAGCGCGCCACGTGGGCGCTTTGCGCTTGAGCTCAAGCGCGCCACGTGTCGGCACACGGGCGCTCTGCGCTTGAGCCCCGGCGAGGAAAAGAGGCTTTTAGCCTAAAAAAATTTCTCGGAAGAGAAATCAGAGAGGAGTTAGACTCCTGAGTGTGTTTTTGGGGTTAATGGAAGGGGTTCTTCTTCTTCCTCTTCTGTTAGCTGGATCTTGAAGATCAAGAGATGTGAGATCTCAAAATCTCTCCTTTTTGAGATCTGATGACAGATCCAAGTTCCCCTTTGTGGGTTTCGTGGTGAAAAACTATTTTGTTTTTGAAAAGGAAGAGTAAAACTCTTGATTTAATTCAAAAGAAAGAAAAAGGTTTTGGAACCTTGAAGAAGGAAGAAAGATCTCAGATCTGAAACCTTTTTTTTTAGAGAGAGAAGAAGTTGTTGAGATATTTTATTATCTTTGCCTTTATAGGCTATACACTTTACACATAGCCCCTTGGGCTTCACAAAATGGCATTTTGCCTATTTCATGGCTCATGTACCATTTCTTTTTGCACATAAGCTATGGGCTTTACAAAAATTTGGCTTTATGCCTATTTTCTTACATTTATTCATAAACTAAAATAAAAGAAATGCAACAAAATCATTTATTACAAAATTTTTATCTTGGCATGGGGGGAGGCCGGCTGCTTCATGTTCTGGCTCGACCCGGGCATGGGCCCACTGGATCTGGGCTTGGGCCCACTTGGCTTGGGGTTGACTTTGATTTTGACTTGGTCAACCGGGGTGTAGATTTTTACCCCAACAAATTGCCCCCCATCAATAAATGCACACCACATATGTGGGTCCTGTGCATGAAATTGATGGATCTTCTTTCACGTGGAGGCGACTTGATTTGGTTCCCGCTTTTTGGGAAGCTGGCACTGCCCTTTTTACGACATGGACGGTCGTTGCTTGACATGTCTCCGAGACGGTCCGTGATAGACGTTTTCCCTGGCCCGGAGTGATCTGGTTCCCGCTTTGTAGGAATCCTGCGCTGCCCTTTTTGCGACGTGGACGGTCGGTGCTGCCCTTTTTGTGACTTGGACGGTCGGTGCTGCCATTTTAGCGACTTGGACGGTCGGTGCTGCTCTTTTTGCGACTTGGACGGTCGGTGCTGCCATTTTAGTGACTCAGACGGTCGGTTCTGCCCTTTTTGCGACGTGGACGGTCGGTGCTGCCATTTTAGCGACGTGGACGGTCGATGCTGCCCTTTTTGCGACTTGGACGGTCGATGCTGCCATTTTAGCGACTTGGACGGTCGGTTCTGCCTTTTTTGCGATATGGACGGTTGGTTCTGCCCTTTTTGTGACATGGACGGTCGGTGCTGACATTTTAGCGACGTGGACGGTCGATGCTGCCCTTTTTGCGACTTGGACGGTCGGTGCTGCCCTTTTTGCGACTTGGACGGTCAATGCTGTCATTTGAGCGACTTGGACGGTCGGTTCTGCCCTTTTTGCGACATGGACGGTCGGTGCTGCCATTTTAGCGACGTGGACGGTCGATGCTGCCCTTTTTACGACTTGGGCGGTCGATGCTGCCATTTTAGCGACTTGGACGGTCGGTTCTGCCCTTTTTGCGACATGGACGGTCGGTGCTGCCATTTTAGCGACTTGGACGGTCGGTGCTGCCATTTTAGCAACGTGGACGGTCGATGCTGCCCTTTTTGCGACTTGGACGGTCGATGCTGCCATTTTAGCGACGTGGACGGTCGGTTCTGCCATTTTAGCGACGTGGACGGTCGGTTCTGCCCTTTTCGCGACTTGGACGGTCGAATCTGGATTTGACTTGCCCCGCTTCTTGCGGCGTCAGGAATGAAGTTGACTTGTTTCCGAGGTGGAATTTGGTTCTGCCAGGGAGGTTATTGGTTGTTTTGCCGACCTGATGTGATTTGGGTTGACATCGGTATCGCTACGCTGGAATATGGTACCAGGAGCGAATCATCATTTGTCATGACAGGGTTTGGGAATTGGTTTTTGTTTGGCATCTGCATTGCTGCACTGGAATAATGTCAGGAGCAACTCATCATTTGCCCCGAGAGGATTTGGATTTGGTTTTTTTTTGTTTGGCATCTGCATTGCTGCACTGGAATAATGCCAGGAGCAACTCATCATGTGTCCCGAGAGGATTTGGATTTGGTTGCTTAGGAGACAGGTTTAGATCCCTGTCACCGAAGGCTTTCCCATTTTGTGAGCCGTAAGGGTCTCACAAATCATTTTCTCCCTACGGGTCATAAGGATCCCATAGGTGTATTTTCTCCTTAGGGGTCGTGGGGACTCCTAATTGTGTTGCTCCTTCGTGAGTCGTAAGGATCTCACGTGGGAATTTTCTCCTCACAAAGTCGAGAGGACTTTGCGAGTGCATTTCATTTCTTTTTTCACGAGTTTGCACCCTTTCGGGTTTTCACAAACTCGCTGGCAGTCCTGCTGTTTTTACTCACGGAGCCCTTTCGGGTTTTCATCCGTGCCCCTCTTGCTTGTGGACATACTATCCTTTTTATTAATTTTTTTTTCTTTTTTAAATTTTTGGTGGGACTTTGAATGTAGTCTCACCGGTAGGACATGAGAGAGATTAGGGTTGTTTTACGCTCGTAGATTGTATATGGTTTTGCAGGATGTATGATCCAGACCGTAGGGCCAAAAGCATTTTGGGACTTTGTTGGCGTCTGCATCGCTGCACTGGAATATGGTACCAGGAGCGACTCATCATTCGCCGTTGGGGTATGGGATTTGGAATTTGGTTGGCGTCTGCATCGCTGCACTGGGATATGGTACCAGGAGCGACTCATCATTCGCCACTTGGGGATTGGGGAGCGATGGCTTAGGAGACAGGTTTAGATCCCTATCACCTAAGGCTTTTCAATTTTATGGGCCGTGAGGGTCCCATAAAAGCATTTTCTCCCTACGAGTTGTGAGGATCCCGTAGGTGTATTTTCTCCTTGGGAGTCGTGAGGACCCCCAAGTGTGTTTTTCCTTAGTGAGTCGTAAGGATCCCATGAAGGTTTGTTCTCCTCATGCATCGTGAGGACACATAAGTGGATCTTCTCAATGGAGCATAATTCCAAAGGCGGAGACCAGCCGTATAACTGGTGATTGTGGTGGGGTATGGGTATGATGAGAATTATTTGAGCCCGTGGATTGTATACGGTAGTCAATTTGGGGACTAACCGTAGGGCTGGGAGAATTTTGAGAAATTGGATTTTGGTTGGCGTCTGCATCGCTGCACTGGAATGTGGTACCAGGAGCGACTCATCATTCGCCGTTTGGGGACTTGGAATTTGAATCTTGTTTGGTATCAGCATTACTGCACTGGAATAATGCCAGGAGCAACTCATCATTTGCCTTGGGAGGACTTGGGATTTGGGTTTTTGGTCGGCATCAGCACCGCTAACACTGAAGCGAAATGCCAGGAGCAACTCATCATTTGCCGTTGCCCGTTGGGGAACGATGGCTTAGGAGACAGGTTTGGGTCCCTATCACCTAAGGCTTTTCAATTTTATGGGCCGTGAGGGTCCCATAAAAGCATTTTCTCCCTACGAGTCGTAAGGATCCCGCAGGTGTATTTTCTCCTTAGGAATCGTGAGGATCCCTAAGTGTGTCGCTCCTTTGTGAGTCGTAAGGATCTCACGCAGGGGTTTTCTCCTCGCAAGGTTGAGAGGACTTTGCGAGTGTATTTCATTTCTTTTCACGAGTTTGCGCCCTTTCGGGTTTTCACAGACTCGCCGGTAGTCCTGCTGTTTTTACTCACGGAGCCCTTTCGGGTTTTCATCCGTGCCCGTTTTGCTTGTGGACATACCGTTTATTTTTTATTTCTTTTATTTTTATTTATTTTTTCTCTCTCTTTCCTTTTTTTTTTGCCGCTGGTGGGACTTTAAAAGTAGTCTCACCGGCAAGATTTGGGAGAGATAGGGGTCATTTATGCCCGTGGATTGTATACGGTTTTGCAGGATGTATGATCCAGACCGTAGGGCTGATGTGCTCAATTCGCCTGCGACTTGGAGCATTCATGTATAGTATTTCTTGAGATATCGGCCATTGATGGGTGGCATGGGCCTTTCTCCTTCGGCACTTATTAGTTGGTAGGATCCTCCGTCAAACACTTTCTCGATGACGTATGGTCCTTCCCAGTTTGGCTCGAATTTTCCCTTGGCATGTCGATTGGGGATAATCGGTCTTTTGAGGACCAACACCAATTCACCTTTCTTGAAAGCACAGAGACGGGTTATCTTGTCATAGGCCCGTGACATTTGGGCTTGGTATAGCTCCAGACTTTGCTGCACCGTGAGCCTCTTTTCTTCGAGGGCATCGAGTTCTTCAAGTCGAAGGAGCACGTTTTCCTCCTCCGTCAACTCATGCTGAATGGCCATTCTTAAGCTTGGAACTTCGACTTCGAGGGGGGACCGCCTCCACTCCAAAGAACAATGAGTATGGAGTGGACAGAGTTGGAGTACGGTGCATGGTACGATATGCCCACAATGCCTCGTGAAGTTTGAGATTCCAGTCTCTCTTGTTGGCTGAAGCATTTTTCCTCAGGAGCTTGCATAGAGTCTTATTGAAGGCTTCGGCTAGCCCATTGGCTCTTGGATTATAGATGGAGGAATATCTCCAGTCTATCTTGTGCTGAGTAGCGAACCTTGAGACATTGAAGCTCTTGAAAGAAGGCCCGTTGTCAGAAATAATTCTTCTTGGTGTACTGAAGCGGTATAGAATATTATGCTGGAAGAATGTTAGAATATCTTTTGTCTTGACTTCTTTTAGCGGGACAGCTTCATCCCATCTGGAGAAGTAGTCTGTCGCGGCCAGTATGAACCGGTGGCCTTTAGATGACAGAGGATCAATTGGGCCAACAATGTCAGTGCCCCAGACTTCGAAGGGCCACGACGCCACCGTAGGATGCAATAGATTGGGATGCTTGTGATTGAAATCACCATCGATTTGGCAGATCTGACATTTCTTTGCATGTTCTCCGCAATCCCGTATCATAGTGGGCCAGTAATACCCAAGCCGTTTGATTTGAAGTCGCATCTTGGGGCCAGATTGGTGAGCACTGCAAACGCCCGAGTGCACATCTTTCATGATCTTTTGGGCTTCGGCCAATGACAGACACCTGAGCCAGAGTTGGTCATATGATCTGCGGTATAACGTGTCATTTACAAACACGTATCGGAGAGCTCTTTTCTTCAGCTGAATCCTCGCAGATTTTTCTTCGGGCAGCTTGTCGTATCGGAGGTACTCTATGAAGGGTTCTCTCCAATCGGGCTCGTCTTGGATGATCGAAGCTTCTTCGGCGGGACTGCTCTTATGTTCCGCGCTTTCCTCTTCTCGTAGAGAGACTGGGGGTAGAATTTGCCGGCTCCTGACCGTGATCAGAATTTCGTCCATGTCAGGATCAGCCAACTCCTTGGCTAAGCGAGCGAGTATGTCGGCTTTTCCGTTCAACGCTCTGGGGATTCTCATTAGTTCAATATGAGTGAACCGTTTCATGAGTTCCACCACCCGGCCTCTGTACCGAGCTAACTCGGGTTTGTATATCTTATAGTCGCCGCTTACTTGGTTGACGACAAGCTGGGAGTCACCGTAAACCCATAGCCGAAGGATTTCCATTTCTATGGCGAGTTCCAAACCAGCTATCAGAGCTTCATACTCAGCTTCATTGTTTGTCCGAGGCTCGGTGAGAGCAAAAGAACGCCGTAGAGTTCCCATTGATGGCGTGATGAACACCAATCCTATCCGGGCTAAAAAGGAAATACAACTGAGATAAAAAGATGCCTAAACAGTGGCATAACAGGAAATGAAAAGTACTGAATGAAAAAGTGTACAATGAAACTACAGTGCTGGATCTTTGGCAAACTGCTCCAAGTCTTTTTTAGATGGCTCGATCTCTGCCGGGTCCAAACCACCTGACGACATTCAAAGAAGAAAGAAATAGAATGTCGTCAGCGAACAGGTCGCTCGGTAAGTCCCAAAGATAAGAGAAAAGTAGAATAGACTGAATAAGAAGATATCTTTTAAAAGTTTCATATTATTGTTGTAATGTTATGTTAACGCTATTGTTTGTAGTTTGGTACAGAAAGATGCCAGTGTATACGAAAGGGGTCTCTATATGCTAGAGACCAGGGCAAACGGAATGTACAAGGAACCGTTAGGCCACGGTACAACAGCAACAGAATATAGGTTAGGTGTCTTAATCTGACCGCTTCATGCCACCTTTAACACCTTCCGTACCAATCCACCCCTTAAACCCCGTGATGTCTTGTTTGTATTGTTATCTTGTAAATTGTATTGGTGGTATGAGTGATTGACTGATTGAAACCATGATATCAGTAAACGGTTGTAACCGTAGAGTCATGTAAATGGAATAACTGAGAATCATGTAAAAGGAATATATATATCCATGGTTCGGTTCAGTCAAGTTGTATAAATTGATAATTGAATTCATGGATTCATGTGTTCATATTAAATTGGAATATTGTAGATTGACTTGAATCATATTCAAGTCAGAATGATCAGACTCAAACCTGAGTCAGACAGTTAGAAATGTAAATCGAAGTCCTATAATTGTTAGGGTCCTTAGGGTAATTTATAAAACTTGAGGGAGTTTTATGTAAAAATACTTTTATATACTTTTCAAAATACACCTCAAGTATTCATTATTCGTCTGTAGAGTTGTAATGAATGTGGATTTTATATTGAGCCATTTCTAGTGAAAATATCCTAGTTTTATAGATAAGGTATTTATCTGTAATATTGATTTATTTGAAGTTCATGGTATTTTAGTGTAAAATTTATTCTTGTGATTTTTAGAAAAAGGTGGAATATTTATATCATAACAAAATAAATGTTTTAATGATAAATATACATATATTTATACAAAAATAATTTTAATAAATATTTTATATTCTAAAAATCTCATTTTCTTAAAATATCGTATTTTAAATCTTTCGAGACCGAATGCTCCTTGTGGAGGTCTGAATCTCGCACTACTAAGCCTGAGGATGTGCGATAATCCGCACCATCCCGAATGGGTTCCCCAAAAATAAGTTGTAGCGGCGCTTTGCAAAGATTGTAAAATACTAAATCCTTTAGAAAACGGTTTTATAAAGTAAAAGGTATTTATTTATAAAAATGTCAATTTTCCGTATTTTAGATTCTACGGTTTCCTAAGTAAACTAGCCTATTTCTAAATGGTCTAAACGACAAGTTGTTAGATGCCTCAGATCGTCTCTTCACCGCCAATTGTGGCTAGGTAAGTACAAGTGAGGAAAGGAGGGATCCGCTCACGAATCACCGTGAGTTGGCCTTTTAAAGTTACCTTTCTCACTTGCCTAGCCTAGGTACCATAAAGTCAGGTTTAGATAAACGACCGATGTCCACAACTTATCGTATTTTCCTAATAAGAGGTATTTATTTAAAAGTGTATCAAAACTAAATCTTTTAGAGATAGTTTTATTAAGTATATGGTATTTAAATGTAAATTCTTGTTTTCTCGTATTCTAACGTTTCAATAGTATCGTGTTAGGTTGTATGTAAGTGTGTGAGGAGGTAGGTCGTTACCTCGTGATTCACTTAAAGTATAGCAAGGTTAATGGGATTGAATGTGAAATCGAAATATTGTGGTATTTATGTGAAAAAATATGATAAATTGATAAAGCTATCATTTCATGTGATAAAACTTGTTCAGATTGTTTGATTAGTGTTTAGTAATCAACTTAAAGATGTTTAATTATGATTACATTAGTGAGAAGTGAAATTTATAGAAAACCGAATCGGAAATCGGATTTGTTCCAATTCCGTCGGGTTTTGTAATTTCGTATTTTTTTTAGAATAGAAGAGAGATAGAAAAGGGACTTACGGGTTTTCGATTATAAATGGAGTGAGGGGGAACTAAAGGGATTGTCGATGCGTTGCGTCGTCGCCGGTATTTCCTAAAAACGCCGCCGGAATTACGTCAGAGCTTCGCCGCGAGCTTGTTTTCAAAGTACACAACTCTTGGAAAATTTTGAGAGAGTGAGCTTAGGATTTTGGGATGAGAGGGTAGAGGGTAGGGGGTGTATTTAAAGGGTAGGCTAGGGGTAGGGTAGGTGAAGGGTTTTAAATAAAAAAAAATTGTAAAAATGTGAGGAAATCATTAAAAATTGTAGTAAATAGGGTATATTTAAGTCTCGGGAACCGATCCATTAATTTGGAGTATACAGGGGGGTAGGGGAAACGAAGAGCCCTAACTTTCATGTTGGGGACTCGGCCGTCCGGCCGAGTCTGGCCGGCGACGTCGGCCTGAGTCGGTTGGTCCGCCGGCCGACTCGGCCGATAGCGACCGAGTCGGGACGTCGGGAGGTGGGGAGTCATCAGGTGAAGGCTCTGGTATATTTAGATTTTCGGGTGAAGTTCAAGTTTTGGAAGTTACGGTGTGTGAACTGTTGGGCTTCCAAGGAATTTAAAACAAAAATAATCTAAAAATAATGTGGTGCATGGGATTTGAACAAAAATAATCTAAAAATAATGTGGTGCATGGGATTTGAACTCTGGTGGCTTGGTTCTGCAGTGCAAGGTATTACCAATGAGCTACAAGCTCCTTCTTGTAATTATTTGTGTGAAATAATTATTTAAAGTGGTAACGGCAACATTAAATACCCTAAGTATACTTCAAATTTAAATCAATTTTATGTATACAAAAATTGGAGTTGTTACAAATACTCTATAGGTATACAGGTAACTAGCATGTAAGTATGGCAAGGCATATGTGTAAGCATGTAGGTATACAGTTATGCTATATATATCATATGCGATAAGAAATATGAATCAATGTCACAATGTCCCTAACCAAACAATATCATATCTATAAGTGGGTTGTGCATGACATGGCAGTTATTGACGGTGTGTGTAGCATACAATCAGTGCTCGTGCAACATGAGCCGTCAATAATAATGCAGTGTCCTAAGAATACTAGTCCAAGCACAACAATTAACTAAGCAGTTGGGTGAATGCGCAATTCTAAATATAACATAGAATATGCGACAAGTCAAGTCATTTCTAGCCCAGACGCATAACGCCATACGGGCGATTCCCCTGTAGTTGTTAAATCTACTCACCAACACTCCTGGCTAAGTGAAACCAACCACTTGTTTTCCCCTTGTAGCAGTGTCCGAAGTCCCCGCCTGCGAACCTACCACATTAAAACAATAAAGCAAGTATATATTAATAATAGACCCAAAACACGCACAAACTACATTTAACCGACGCAACCACACAAAACATACTCTCAAGTGTTCGTATTGTGGAAACATGTGTAGCGACACGATGAAAACAACCTAACAGAAAAATCACACAAAGTGCACGATCTGTGTCGTATAACGTATCGTGCGGACACAAAATTCTAGATTATAGGAAAACGATCCCAGATTTTGCATACTGTAAATACTAAAAAAGTAAACAGTACCAAACACCCCTAAACCACAGCAGGCAACTACCCACAAGAAAACCAACACCCAACTCCCCTCCAAAACCGGTGTCGCCGGAATTCTCCAAATAGTCGCCGGCCAATTCTGGTGGGTTGGGTCTCGTGTCTCAGGTGGAATCCTAGGGTCACCAGTACAACACTACTATCTTGTTTGGTAACTCGGTAAAAATCTCAGATCGCAGCAGATCACAGAGACTCTAAAAAGACACTAAAAAAATACGATATTGCACTAATAGATACAAAAAGTGTTCTACGCAACAACCAACGAGCTATACATCATAAAAACTCATAATTAACAGTTTAGAGATTATACCTATCAATACTTGCTCCCAAGATCCAAGCTTTCCTAGCTCCAAGTGATCAAAGAAGCTAAATCAAGACTTGAAGTATTTTTGTGAAATTATTTAGGAATTTTGGAGATTAAATTGAGCTTTGAGATGAAAGAAATGAGCAAGGAAGAAGATGGGGCAGACTTGGGAAGGGCTCGGCCAAAAAGTGGGGAAGGATGAAGAATTGTTTAGGGTTTTCTGGCTAAGTCTTGTGATAAATGCACATAAATGCACATTTATGCATGAAGACACCTCTCCCATTCTTTTCTTTTCTTTAAAACTTAATCCTTTTCACACAAGAATATCTAGATATTATATGGAGGTTTTGTTTTACTCAAACTTGATTAATTTGATATGAGACAAATTTTGGAGAAATTTCCCAAACCCAATTTGTAAATACCACAATAAAATAATATTAAAATAGGGAAAAATTTATAATTGAACAAAAACGTCCCATATACCCCCAAAGCTTGCGCACTAGCTTTATTTTAGCTAATCTAGGTGCTGGCAAGTCTATATAGACGTTTGATCACCGTCGGGTTAAAACGAAAAATACCGACAATTTTACCCTAAAACGGAAAAATTCGCATAACAATTTCTAAAATGTTACAATCTCACCCCTTATAAAAATTCGTCCCCGAATTTAAAATTCTCGCTAAGCGTACCTTCAAAGAAAAGAGTACAAAACTCCCAAATCTCGCTCACAGCCTCCCAAATGATCATTGTTCCCCTCCGAAGGACGGCGCGACTGACGTCTTGCCTGAAATTCGGGGCAGATACTAATAGGTGCTATCCATCCACCTTTCCGAAGATGCCAAGTTGATTTATGTCACCGTGTATCGGAGGTTTAAACGGATGCGGCCGATGTAGCAGACTTCGTCAGATTCCCTCTCGTTTGAGGGGGTTTTGATTGTGGGGACGCTCTCCCTGCAGGCGCAAGCCCCTGCAGTTAATTACGCTACCGCACCGCGGTAACAAATTTCTCCTTCGCCAGAAATTTCACTTCTTATCGTGTGTGTTTATTTTGTGTTTGGTTGCCCGTGGATTATATACGGAGACTGAGTTATGTCGTCGCCCGTAGGGCGTGGACTAGTCCAAATCCGTATAATCTTAGATTTGGGTTTGGGGGTTGTGTTTAAGGATACGTTAGCCTCGTTTGAGACTAAGATCGACTTAAACGGTTGTTAAGGATACGTTAGTCTAGTTTTTAGACTAAGATCAACTTAACGGGATCATTTAGATCCAACAAAAGAGCGATTAGGGGAGCCATGTTGTTAGTTTAGTGACGTTGCGGGGTAGTTTAAGGACATTGAGGTCTAATGTTAGTTTTAAGACATTGCGGTCGAGGTTAAGGACGTCGTAGTTCGTGGATTTAAGGACTCTACAGTCCGGTGTTAGTTTTAAGACATCATGGTCAAGGTTAAGGACGTCATAGTCCGCTGTTAGTTTTAAGACATTCCGGTCAAGGTTAAGGACGTCATAGTCCATGAGTTTAAGGACCCCACAGTCCGATGTTAGTTTTAAGACATCACGGTCAAGGTTAAGGACCTCATAGTCCATGAGTTTAAGGACCCCACAGTCTGTATCGATGCGTGTGGTTATCGGGACCTGATTGTAATGGAATTCTTGATGTGTAATATCGAATCAAATGATTCCCGATAACGGTTTCATTTGATCGATAAGAGTTTCTTTATGTCGGTAATTAGAAAATTGAATAAAATTCATAATCAAAGAATTATATTTGACCGCAATCAATTACGGTGTCAGTTGTAGATCGTAAGCGAGTGCGGATCGTCCACAGGGATTGTGCGATTCGTTTTTATATTTGATTTGTTTGAATTAAAAAGTTAATCGAAAAGAAAAGAAAACATGATTCAAGATTTTATCAAATGTTTCAAGTGTCACTATTCTAATCAAGAATCAAGAAAATGATAAACAATCGAGAATCAGGGTTTCGATGATATTTCCAACCAAATGTCAAGAATCTAAATGAGGCTCGTAGGAATCAATCGGATCTAAAGACGTGATGTAATCTCGAGATATCGTGTTCTTGTCCTTCGAAGAATTGATACTAGATCGATGATGATCGACGAGAGTTAGGGCTTTCTCGTGAAACTAGGGTTTCATCATTTAACCCTTGTTCTTTCGTCGATATCATTCACATTCTAGCCTCTCGCAATTTCAAGAAACGATCGTAACTCCCCAATTTCGAGCGATATCAATCAAGAAAGCATCGCAACGAAATGGGTCGTCAGTTCTTGAACTTGCTAGGGTTTACAAAACTCGTAGGATTCAAGAATCGATTTAAGATATGTTACATCATCATTCTATTGATCGTCTCGACTCCTCGACGAGCGGAGTATTACTCAAACATCACAACAAGAATTACGACTAGAAATTTAGATTGAATCATGATGCAAGAATTTAAAGAAAACAAGATAAAAGAATATCACCTTTTATTTATATCAATAATTTGATTACAGTCGCTCAAGAACTACAAGAGGAAGAACTAAATTGTCGATCTGGCGTCGCTTTTCTCCATGAGTTGTGGATCGGCTTGGACCACTTGCTCTGTTGAAGATCGGCTCTGCTCATAAAAGGTTGCAAGGCTTCTTGCTTGATGGGGTACTCGGGATCTTGGCTTTTGATTGGAATTAGGGTTAGGGTTTCACACAAGCCTTGTCACTAGACTTGTGGAAGAAGAAGATGAAGAAAGAGAGTGAATGGCTCAATCAATTTCAATGAATGAATTGAATGAATTCAATCATGGATCCTTTTACAAATGAGCCTAGGGTCTTATTTTATAGATTTCCCAAACCCTAGGCCTTGAGTTTGAAATAGAAGTTCCCTCCAAAAGTTTGTTGAAAGACTTCTAGAAGTAGTTAGTTAGGCTTAGCTTAGGGTTTAAGCTAGGATTTAGGGAGAAGTTTCTAGAATACAAGGCTAGTTTAGTGTTGATCCCAAAGCTTGCTGATCTGGCAGAAGGTTATGGGGCTTTCTGGAAAATGTTGTGTCATTCTGAGCTGTAGGCATTGAGATAGAAGTTGTGGTGGAAAGCTGAAGTTGATACGTCGACAAGCCGCCGCGGAACCGCGGCACAAGGCGGCTTAGGCCGCGGTTCCGCGGCCTTTTGGCTCCTTGGGGCTTCATCTTTCTGGTGTTGGCTTCTGCTGTATTTTGATGTATTTTCTGATATGTTGAATTCCTGAATACCCTTTAGATCATTACCAGATTCCCATTCCTTGAGTTGGCGTATCTTTTAGCAGTGTAAATTTGAGCAAGCTTCTGATTTTCCTGCACGGACTTCGAAACACGGGTTGCAATATATAGAAATGATGCCATGCTATGAAATGCAGTCAATTTCCTTAGAAATGCCGGTTTTAAGGTCTAACACATGTAATCTGATATTTTGCGACAGATTTGCTAATATGTGAAATATGAATACCGAACACTTCTATATGAATGCAAATGATGAGGAAATTGCCGGCTAAAAGATGCAATATTTTCGACTAATCAAATTCCCCCAAACTTAATTTCGATCGTCTCGAGCGAACTTTTATTAAAAAGAGAAGGAGAAAATAAAGAAAGAGAAAAACTAACCAGCACACTTTCGTAGGCAACACGATTGTACTGAGCACGTGCAACAAGCCTTTAAACCTCTAGGTGTCCCTAGTAGGAGGAGTGTTGTCTCCTGAGGGTTTTCAGCAGATTACTCCCACAAAATCCAATAATAAAAGAAAGATCATGAATATTACATTTAAAGAAAAGAATTGTAAAAGAAAAGCTTCGAAAATTAGGGTTTCCAACTAAGCTAGCTTTTCGGTTGTCATGAGCCCTATCTTAATGGTCATGAAAAGATGTCAGAAATCATGTCATCCCTCAATAAAACATCGTCTTATTCTTCATTCCTATCTTTCTTCCAAACATCGATCATATAACCCTGTGTGTGTGTAAAGACATCCCTACACCCGGAGAATTTAATTCAAGCTATCATACTCTTGCCCATCAGCCTCGGTACTTTTTAATTAATGAATATTGAAATGAGATTGCTCACACACTTTCATGCGACCGTTAATACTTCTTGAGGTACTAACCGACCGATTACTCCTGTGCTTGCTTACTTGGTGTATTTTCCTCGTCTTGCACCACCTCAGGCATAGCAGTGACTCCCAGACCAGTTGGCCTTAGGGCACTAGGTGAAGAGGCACCCCCGCTATACATTTTTATTGCCGTCGGTGATAACAAAACCAGTGTCCATTTTTCTCACCATTTTATTTTTTTTATTTCCTTCATACACCGGCTTTAAGACAAGAGCATTTCAAGGTATCCTCTACTATTCCAGGCTTTAAGACGTGTGTAAGTGCGAATAGCAGGGTATCAACGTTCAAAATGTTTGGCTTCCAGAATAGAAACTATTTTTCAGACTTATTTTTATCCTCAGATTAGTGACGTCCTTCATCTTACTAACCCTTGGGACAACGGCTCATAACTACTTATTACTAGTTCGTATAAGAAAACTTCTAATTTTCTTGGTTTTCTTAAATTTTTCTAATCTCATGGATGTAATTTTTCACTATCTAAACTTTTATTATCTTATTTATATACAAAAATGTTTAAATGTTAAAATATTTATATTTTGAAAATTTTAAATTTTTATGGGTTTTGAAAAATTTTAAATATTTTTAAGCTTTTAAAAAAATGTTTTGTGCTTATGCAAATGATATGCAAATGATGCAAGAATAAGCACAAACCTCCCCCAAACTTGTTTTCAACAGTGTCCTCACTGTTGCCAACAGCTATATCTACAAAACCTGTAAGTCTGGGAGGAATTATTAGTGGGGGCAAAATATATAAGTGAAGAACTTCCCCCAAACTTACTCTTTTCACTCACCTCCATTCAAAAAGATGATGCAGTGATATACTGGATATGAAGGTGAGACGGAGGAATTTTAATCCAAATAAACTGGCTCCTGTAAGAACAGGAGCTCCTCCGTGGGGTCAGTGGAAAAATACGGCTTTCGTCTATGTCCATTTACTTTGAAAAATGTGCCGTTTTTAACATTTTCTACCTCTACTGCCCCGTGCGGATATACAGACCGCACAACAAAAGGTCCCTTCCATCGAGATCGGAGCTTACCCGCGTGAAGGTGTAATCGTGAATCATAAAAAAGGACTTGTTGACCAGGTGAAAATGTTTTCCTTAAAATGTTTTTATCGTGAAAAACCTTAGTCCTATTCTTTGTGATTAAAGCGTTATCATAAGCTTCATCGCGGAATTCGCTTAGCTCATTAAGTTGCAGCTTCCGAAAGTTGCAAGCTAAGTTTAGATCAAAATTTATTTCCTTAATAGCCCACAATGCTTTATGCTCTATCTCGACAGGTAAGTGGCATGCTTTTCCAAACACTATCCTATATGGAGACATCCCTAGGTCGGTCTTAAATGCAGTTCGGAATGCCCAAAGAGCATCCGTCAGTTTGGTCGACCAGTCTTTTCTATTTTTAGCAACAGTTTTCTCCAGGATAAGTTTGATTTGTCTGTTTGAGATTTCAGCCTGCCCTCTTGTTTGGGGGTGATAGGGTGTAGAAAGTCGGTGGTTGATTGAGTACTTCTGCATCAGAGTCTCGAAAGACCTGTTGCAGAAATGTGTCCCATTATCACTAATGATAGCGCGTGGGTGTCCAAATCGCGAAAAAATATTCTATTTCAAGAACTTAATGACAACTTTCTTGTCATTAGTGCGACATGGAATGACTTCTACCCATTTTGAGACATAATCAACCGCCAGCAGTATGTACAAATTCCCAAAGGAGCTGGGAAAAGGACCCATAAAATCTATGCCCCAAACATCGAATATTTCAACAACCAGAATGGGTTGCTGAGGCATTTCATTGCTCTGGGACATTCTACCCGTATACTGACATTGTGTACAGGTTTTGCAATAGTCAAATGCGTCCTTGAATAAGGTCGACCAATAAAATCCACATTGCAAAACCTTCTCCGCCGTTTTTCTAGGACCGAAGTGATCCCCACAGGCCTGATCATGACAAAAAGAAAGAACACTCTTGAACTCTTCATTCGGGACACACCGGTGAATGATCTGATCAGGACAATATTTAAACAAATAGGGCTCGTCCCAGTAAAAGTGTTTTACTTGAGATAGAAAACGGTATTTGTCCTGTTTTGACCAATCGCTGGGTATCAGTCCCGTGGCATGATAGTTTACAATATCCCTGAACCAAGGTTCATTGGATACGCTCAAGAGTTGTTCGTCAGGGAACGAATCATTGATCGGCAGGGTCACAGGGGAAGAAGATATGCGTGAAAGATGGTCAGCTACTACGTTTTCACATCCTTTCTTATCTTTGATAACAAGATCGAATTCTTGTAACAGAAGGATCCAACGTATTAGTCGACCTTTTGCATCTTTCTTCGCCAGAAGATATTTTAAAGCGGAATGGTCCGTGTACACAACTATAGATGAGCCAATTAAGTAAGGCCTAAATTTTTCTAATGCAAATACAACCGCTAAAAGTTCTTTTTCTGTGGTTGTATAATTGATTTGCGCATCATTCAGGGTCTTACTTGCATAGTATATCACGTGTAGCATCTTTTCGATGTGCTGTCCTAAGACTGCACCTACTGCAAAATCAGATGCGTCACACATCAGCTCAAAGGGATAGTCCCAGTTAGGTGATGATAAAATGGGGGCTGAAGTGAGTGTTTAAGTGAGTCGAAAGCTGTCTCGCAATCCGAGTCAAAATGGAAGGTCGTATCCTTGGTCAGGAGAAGAGTTAAAGGTCTAGCAATTTTGCTAAAGTCCTTAATGAATCTCCTATAAAAGCCCGCATGGCCAAGGAAAGATCGAATATCTTTGACGCTTTTGGGATGAGGGAGGTTTTGAATGACATCTATCTTAGCTCTGTCAAGCTCAATGCCTTTCTGTGAAATAACATGTCCAAGAACAATTCCTTCTTGGACCATAAAATGGCATTTTTCCCAGTTCAAAGTCAAGTTCTTCTCTTTGCAACGAGTAAGAACAGCGTCAAGATTCGATAGGCAATCGGAAAAAGAGTCTCCAAAAATCGAGAAATCGTCCATAAAGATCTCCAGAAAATTATCTACCATATCAGAGAATATCCCCATCATACACCGCTGAAAGGTAGCGGGAGCATTGCATAACCCAAAGGGCATGCGACTGTAAGCAAAAGTACCAAAAGGACAAGTAAAAGTGGTTTTATCTTGATCCTTTTTGGCGATAGGGACCTGATTATAGCCTGAGTATCCGTCCATAAAACAATAATACTCTCGTCCTGCTAAGCATTCCAGCATTTGATCAATGAATGGTAGAGGAAAGTGGTCTTTCCTCGTGGCAGCATTGAGTTTTCTATAATCGATACATACACGCCACCCAGTTTGGGCGCGTGTCTGAATCAACTCATTCGCCTCATTGGTTATAACAGTGATGCCGGATTTCTTAGGAACGACATGTATAGGACTTACCCATTGGCTATCGGAGATGGGGTATATAATACCATTATCTAAGCATTTGACGATCTCTTTCATGACCGCTTCCTTCATGACGGGATTCAACCGTCTCTGTGGTTCTCGGGTTGGTCTGGCATCATCCATCACATGTATATGATGTTCAACTATCAAGGGACTAATCCTTTTGATGTCCGCCATACTCCAACCAAACGCCTCTTTGTTAGATCTCAATATCGATAAAAGTGCATTCTCTTGCTCTAATGCTAGAGAAGCAGATATAATAACCGGTAAAGACTCCTTCTCACCTAAATAAGTATATTTTAGATGAGAAGGTAAAATTTTGAGATCTAATTCAGGCGGAGAAATGATAGAAGGAGGGATCATTGAGTGATTTTTGGATTTACAAATAAGCTCAGAGCCTGTGAAAGATACAGACTCGGGTGGAGAAAAGTCAGAAGTGCAGGACTCAAGTGTAGGAAAAGTGTCCTCACTAAGATCTTGTGTGAAATCAAACAGAGATGTGGTAATGTCGTCGAGATCAGTAAAGCAAAGTTTCTCAGCTCCACAACTATCGGGAGTGATCTCGTGGACAGAGCACACATCTAAAATATGAGCAGAGGGTTCTGATGGCTGACTTCCAATTTTGTAGATGTTTAGTTCAATGGTCATATTTCTAAATGATAAGTTCATTGAACCGTTTCTACAATTTATAACAGCGTTGGAAGTGGCAAGGAAAGGATGACCCAGAATCACCGGAATTTGGCCCCGGGGGTTTGCTACAGGCTGTGTGTCGAGCACAATGAAGTCTACAGGGAAAACAAATTCCTCGACCTTTATCAACACATCCTCTAATTCACCCCTTGGTTTGGTGATAGATCGGTCTGCCATCTGGAGAGTGCAGTGAGCAGGTTTCAGCTCTCCAATCCCTAATTGCTCATAGACAGAATATGGAAGGAGCTTAACACTTGCGCCAAGGTCTAAAAGAGCACGATTTATGTTTTTACCCCCAATAGAAATCGATATTGTAGGACATCCTGGGTCCTTTCGTTTCTTTGGTAGCTGGGGAATAAAAGCAGTGCTGATATTATAACCATGAAGACCTTCTTCGGCACTTGGGTCTTCCTCTTCCTAGTGCACAAGTCCTTAAGAATTTTCGCATAAGCGGGGACTTGTTGAATTGCATTTAGAAGAGGGATATTGATGTTAACATGTTTGAACATTTCCATAATTTTCTCCATATGAGGACTCGTTCTATTACCCCTTAACCGGTTCGGGTAAGGAGCCTTCGCAATAAGCGCAGGGTCCATCATAGGAGAAGGAAGAGGGGGTAGACGAGGTCCCAAAAGAGGTGTGGGGACCGTCTGTGGAGAACTATAAGGGTTGGGTTGAGGTGTCGAGCCTAGTGGGAAATGGAGAATAGGCTCGCGAGAAGGTGGTGTGGTAGAAGAAGAATGATCAGAAGGAGAAGTGTGTGTGTGAGGAAAGGTCTCAGTCGGGGTGTTAATATGATTTTCAATATCATCAATACCTTCCCCGACATGATTGTTCAGCACTCTTCCCGATCTCAACATTGTGATGGCATTTACATTGTAATGCCCAGGATTCTGTAGGGGTTGAGAGGGAAGTTTCCCTTTTTCTCTCGCACTCATTTCGGCTTTAAGGCGTTCGATTTCAGCTTCCATCGATCTGATACTCTCAGCTTGAGACGCTGAGTTTTTCTTTATCTCACTGACGGAAGACCTAACCTCAGTCGAAACCTCTATGAAATTTGATAAAAGTGATTTCATGGTTTGAGTGAATTGAGAGAATTCGTCAGAACAGGACAACTGCATAGGATTAGACTGTGCAGGATTGTTGACCTGGTTTTGGAAATTTTGTGACTGGTAGGGGTGCTGAGTGAGTTGAAGGGGTTGCTGTTGTGGTGGAGGAGGAGCCCTTTGAAAATTATTCGTGTTTGGAACCGTGTTTTGAGATTGGTTTTGGTTCCAAGAGAAATTCGGGTGATTCCTCCAACCCTGATTGTACGTGGAAGAATATGGATCGTTTCTAGGTCGTTGAAATGCGGCATTTGTATGCTCGTGACCTTGAAACGCAGAGTTTAATGGACATTCTTCCGTTAAATGAGACGGATCAGAACAGCACCCACAAACAGTTTTGGGGAGCGACATTGGGTTTAGGGGGGCTGCAGAAAATTTGTGTTCCATAGCGTCGAGCTTCTTTTGAATTGCTGCCATCTCAGCTCGAACACCTATGGACACATCTATTTGGTATACGCCACCCCTATTCAATGGTTGGGTTCCACTCTCCCACTGTAGTGATTTTTCAGCGAACTCTTCTAAATACTTCCACGCTTCCCCATCATCCTTAGTCATAAAAGTACCTTGACACATGTTTTCAAGGCTCTGTTTAGTATTTGGGTTAATGCCCTCATAAATGATTCGGTAAAGCTCCCATCTCGAGATGCCGTGATGAGGACACTGAACCAAAAGATCCTTGAAACGTTCAAAGCATTTAGAGAATGGTTCAGTAGGGAGCTGGGCAAATTGATTCAATTCGCTACGGATTCGAGCTGTCTTTTGTATTGGGTAAAATTTCTTAAGGAATGCAGCGACGAATTCTTCCCAATTCGTAATAGAGTGTGCGGTAGTGTTATATAGCCACTTCTCGGCTATATCGCACAATGTAAATGGAAGAAGTCGTAGACTCATAGCATCCACTGAAAGTTGTGACGTATCCATAATTGCGCATACGTTTTCAAATTTGGTGATGAAAACGTAAGCGTCCTCAGTCTCGAGTCCATGGAATTTAGGTAAAAGGTTGATGTACTGGGGTTTAATTTCAAAGTTATCCCTATTGGCTGGTGGTGTGGATAAGCAGGTCGAAAGAGGACCTCACAATGAATAGCACTTCTCCTGGAGAAAGATACGGGGTGGATTCTGCGCACCAACGGACGGCGGCAGATTAGGGTTAAAGGAGTTTGATGGAGTCGGATCCATCGGTGTGGGTGTGGTAGTGGGTAAAGAAGAAGTAAATGGAGAAATATCGACTTCGGAGTCGATAAAGGGTACGCGGACTAAACGGGCACTAGAATCCCGTGTCCAGCCTATCTTGTACTAAAAAGGGTTAGTACAAGTGGCAGCGTTGGCTTATAATTAGGGGTAAATGAATGAATGCAGTGTTTGCTTTGAAAAGGGGACGGATTTTTGAAAAAATGATGCGACACAACAAATGCAGCACACAAACCCTAGAATCTAGTGGTCATCTAGGTCCGGCTCTAGACCGCTCCAACTGCCAAAAGACAAGTCGCAGGATAGAATCCTCCACTGCCTCTTTGTCCCCCTATGGCCAGGTAAGTACCAGGTAAGTGGGAAGGTACTCCACTACGTAAGTAGTGGGCCTAATTAATAACCACTAGCCTTCGACATACTTGCCTAGACACCATAAGAAAACGCGGATAAGCAATGAATTACCCACGGCCTTCTTCTGTCCTAAGTGAGCGCGACGGTCTTTAGAGTCATCTCTAGATATTTTTTAAGTTAATGTGGGTCAATGCGGATGCAAGTTTTGTGATTTTCGGGGCCTAGGAAGGGTAATGAAATCCCCACCTAATTTGGATTTGGCCGTGCCCCTTAATATCCGTATTTAGAATGCAAACAACCAAGAAACAAAATCACGCACAAATTTACTTTTGCAATTTGCGAGCTGCGATTATTTGCGAAGAATCCTGCACAAACTGTTAATTGGAGCTACAAAGAGGAGAGAGGAGAAGGTAAGAAGCTTACAGAGAAAAAACGGTACAGTGGTCCCTCAAGGAGACCGCGGTTCCGCCGCATATGGGTCTTATTTTCGCCCTTCCGCGGTCGAAAAATGTGATCTCTTGAAAAGAAAATTTGCAGAATACTCCTGATCACTTCCCTAGTCCTCTGGAATTTTCCAAAAAATTTCTTCAATTTTCAAACAGCTCCAGATTTCCTTGCAATGAACTACAACAAATCGTTTAGGGTTTGCACGAATTTTGATCTCAAAATAATAATGGAATAAATCTTTCAATTCAAACTTTAATATGAAACGAATTAGCGCGTAATCCCCGGCAACGGCGCCATTTGATTGTAATGGAATTCTTGATGTGTAATATCGAATCAAATGATTCCCGATAACGGTTTCATCTGATCGATAAGAGTTTCTTTGTGTCGGTAATTAGAAAATTGAATAAAATTCACAATCAAAGAATTATATTTGACCGCAATTAATTACGGTGTCGGTTGTAGATCGTAAGCGAGTGCGGATCGTCCACAGGGATTGTGCGATTCGTTTTTATATTTGATTTGTTTGAATTGAAAAGTTAATCGAAAAGAAAAGAAAACATAATTCAAGATTTTATCAAATGTTTCAAGTGTCACTATTCTAATCAAGAATCAAGAAAATGATAAACAATCGAGAATCAGGGTTTCGATGATATTTCCAACCAAATGTCAAGAATCTAAATGAGGCTCGTAGGAATCGATCGGATCTATAGACGTGATGTAATCTCGAGATATCGTGTTCTTGTCCTTCGAAGAATTGAGACTAGATCGATGATGATCGACGAGAGTTATGGCTTTCTCATGAAACTAGGGTTTCATCATTTAACCCTTGTTCTTTCGTCGATATCATTCACATTCTAGCCTCTCGCAATTTCAAGAAACGATCGTAACTCCCCAATTTCGAGCGATATCAATCAAGAAAGCATCGCAACGAAATGGGTCGTCGGTTCTTGAACTTGCTAGGGTTTACAAAACTCGTAGGATTCAAGAATCGATTTAAGATATGTTACATCATCATTCTATTGATCGTCTCGACTCTTCGACTAGCGGAGTATTACTCAAACATCACAACAAGAATTACGACTAGAAATTTAGATTGAATCATGATGCAAGAATTTAAAGAAAACAAGATAAAAAAAATATCACCTTTTATTTATATCAACAATTTGATTACAGTCGCTCAAGAACTACAAGAGGAAGAACTAAATTGTCGATCTGGCGTCGCTTTTCTCCGTGAGTCGTGGATCGGCTTGGACCACTTGCTCTGTTGAAGATCGGCTCCACTCATAAAAGGTTGCAAGGCTTCTTGCTTGATGGGGTACTCGGGATCTTGGCTTTTGATTGGAATTAGGGTTAGGGTTTCACACAAGCCTTGTCACTAGACTTGTGGAAGAAGAAGATGAAGAAAGAGAGTGAATGGCTTAATCAATTTCAATGAATGAATTGAATGAATTCAATCATGGATCCTTTTACAAGTGAGCCTAGAGTTTTATTTTATAGATTTCCCAAACCCTAGGCCTTGAGTTTGAAATAGAAGTTCCCTCCAAAAGTTTGTTGAAAGACTTCTAGAAGTAGTTAGTTAGGCTTAGCTTAGGGTTTAAGCTAGGGTTTAGGGAGAAGTTTCTAGAATACAAGGCTAGTTTAGTGTTGATCCCAAAGCTTGCTGATCTGGCAGAAGGTTCTGGGGCTTTCTGGAAAATGTTGTGTCATTCTGAGCTGTAGGCATTGAGATAGAAGTTGTGGTGCAAAGCTGAAGTTGAGACGTCGACAAGCCGCCGCGGAACCGCGGCACAAGGCGGCTTAGGCCGCGGTTCCGCCGCCTTTTTGGCTCCTTGGGGCTTCATCTTTCTGGTGTTGGCTTCTGCTGTATTTTGATGTATTTTCTGATATGTTGAATTTCTGAGTACCCTTTAGATCATTTCCAGATTCCCATTCCTTAAGTTGGCGTATCTTTTAGCAGTGTAAATTTGAGCAAGCTTCTGATTTTCCTGCACGGACTTCGAAACACGGGTTGCAATATATAGAAATGATGCCATGCTATGAAATGCAGTCAATTTCCTTAGAAATGCCGGTTTTAAGGTCTAACACATGTAATCTGATATTTTTTGACAGATTTGCTAATATGTGAAATATGAATACCGAACACTTCTATATGAATGCAAATGATGAGGAAATTGCCGGCTAAAAGATGCAATATTTTCGACTAATCAGGACCCGCCACCTCTTTGAAGACGTTGAGAAATTACAACGCCGAGTATCAAAGGAGTGAAGAGATGTACCCTTAAACCGTGGTAGATTAAGTGGTCTGCAGTCCAATTTGGAAACTGGGATCAATTATCATATTATGAACCCATCAGCCCAATTAAGTTTGAATTGAGGACTTATGGCCATCCTGGGCTAAGTCCAATTATGTTTGGGATATTAGCCCTATGTTGATTCATTGAAGGAGAGGCTTTGCCTCTGGAAACTTTGGCCAATTGGGCTAAAACTAGTGTTAAACACTAGAGACTAACAGTGTTGAATTACTGAAAATAAGACTGACAAGTTAGTGTTAAACACTAAAAGATAATCAGTGTTGATCCCTGGGAAAAGAGTTTTCAGATTAGTGTTAAACACTAAGAAAATCGGTGTTAAACACTGCCAATAGAGTTTTCTAAATTAGTGTTAAACACTAAGCAAATCAATGTTAAACATGGGAAATAGAGATTCCAAATTTGTGTTTAACACTAAGGCAGATCAGTGTTAAACACTGGATACAGAAGTTTCAATTTAGTGTTAAACACTAAGACAAGAGGGGTCACGTGTTGACACATGAGGGCGCCCTGCTTCCCTTTATTTTGTTCGGTCAAAAGTCTTGAATACTTCTAAAGTATCACGTGCCGTCACGTGATGAGAATTTTGGTGCTTGTCTGTTAAATTTTCAGCCAAGGGGTCACGTGGTAGCACGTGATAAGTGTTTAACACTTTTAATTCTGAAAGCCATCACGTGTGGGCACGTGATGGGGGCTTGCACTTTGATCCGCTAGAATGCTCGGTAGAGGTCACGTGTCGACACGTGAGGGCGCCCTAAAGCTCTTTTCTGTTTCTTTTTCTTTTGTGTGCTTTAGAGATCACGTGGGGGCACATGAGGCATTGCCTCAAAGTTCTCTTTTAGGAGTCACGTGGTAACACGTGAGGTGTCTACTTCAGAGCTTCATTTGGCGGGTCTCTGTATGCATTAAAGTTCTGTTCATAGGGTTAAACCCTAAACTTCTGAAGAATTATATTCTTAATAGGGTTAAACCCTAGTTTCTTTTCTTAAAGGAATTAAATTCCTATGAGTTTGAGAGAATTATGTTCTCAGTTAGGGTTAAACCCTAGTTTTGTTCATTTTGAAGGAATTAAATTCCTATAACATAGGGCTAGACCCTAACTTTATCTCAAAGGAATTGAATTCCTATCATTTTGTGAGAATTAAATTCTCTAAACTCAGTTCCTCCTCTGTGTCTTAAAATCTGCATGGCAGGATCTCAACCCAATGAGAATTAAATTCTCAATTTATGGGGAGATGTGCACTTTGCAGATCCCCCACTAGAGAAAGAACTAAGTTCTTTTCTTTTTCTAAGAGTTCAACTCTTTTGAGAATTAAATTCTCTTTTTAAGCCTCTCCTTTCTTACCTAGGGTTTTCTTTTGCAGAGGAAAAATCTCAAGGCTCTATCTCTCTTTCTCTCTGTATATGTCTCTGTATATTCCTCTATTCTCCTCCTGTTTTTCTTCCCTTTTTCCTCCTCCTTTTACTCTCTCCTTTGGCTCCTATTTATAGGAGAAGGAAGATGATCAATTAGTTTTAGTGAATCTTTCATTGAATGATTTGATTTGTTTATTGAGAGATTTGATTTATGTTTATCATTAATCCGGGCCTTTAGATTATTAGGTGAATTTTATTCACCATTGGATTTTAAATCCAAATGTATCTCTTTGTTATTTCGGTTAGATTTAGGGGGAGATCTTTCCAAGTCTAAGATTTTTCCATAAATGGGTGATATTTAATCACCTTCAGATTTTAATCCAACGGTTCCAAATAATCATTCTCTATCTTGGAAAGATTTGAATGACCTCTTCTCGGAATTTAATTCTGTTTAATAACAAAGCTTTTAAAGCCGGTCACGTGTGGCCACGTGACCCGTAGTCACGTGTAGGCACGTGACCCCTGGAACGGGCCTTTCTTCCCCTGCGCTCTGTTCTTTGGCCGCTGCTCAGCCGTCACGTGCCAACACGTGACCATTGGTCACGTGTGAGCACGTGACCTTTTCTGGAGTCTTTTCTTGAATGCGCTTTGTGCTATCACATGCCAACACGTGACCGCTGGTCACGTATGAGCACGTGATGCCTCTTCTGAGTCCTTTCCTGATTTTTAATCAGGGAACAAATGCCCCCACAGCGTTGTTCTTACGTGTCTGCACGTGAGTGCAACGCTATCACTTTTGTGACTGTTGGATCTGCTTTGGGAGTAGGGTAGATGAAACGTTTTCCATCCCATCCAATAAATGTCCATGTCTTTTCAGGAGTGCCTCCACTTTGCTCATCTTCCTCCTTGCATACTTTTCTTTCTGAGAATTTAATTCTCCTTTCCATAGCTTAGTTCTCTGTCTTGAACAATTTTCAGAGTTTAACTCTGTTTGAAAAGAATTCTTTTCTTCAGGTAATGCTCTCGAACGAACGATGAACTCTCATGTCCTTCTGGATTTTAAATCCATAGCGAGGGTTTCACCCCTTTAAATATGAACCCATGAAACCAATTAATCTTCAGCAGTAAATCTCTTTTAAGGTTCGTCTGATCCTCCAAGGAGATGATGATGACAGTTCAAATCCATGGAGTTTAACTCCGTTCACAGAAAAAGGTTTCTGGGGATTTAATTCCCCTTTCCGAAAGGAATTTAATTCCCTTGAAGAACTCAGTTCTTCCCATGGAGGCTTCTTAGGGTTTCCTTCGCCCCAGGTTGTCCTTCTGTACTCCAAAATAACAAGAAAGGGGTTTGTAATAGATTCTCATGATTTTTATTTCAGGTATCATGGACGCCCATATGTATGATCTTGAAGAAATCATTTCTTATGGGAATATTCGTGCGCTGGGCCGTAGCCAGAACCAGGAGTTCAGCAACGCTCAATGTGCTGAGATCATGAGCCGCTTCGATGAGTACAACCATTGGCTAATCCCCCGTCGCTCTTCGCTTCTGAAACTCATCGTGTTAGCGATTTAGGAGGCGCTTCCTCTCCTCTGTACCGGTGTACCTCTCAGGGCCTTGGACGCTGTCGAGGATAAGATACATTCAGTGTATTTGATGAGCCTAATCTCGAAGAGAAGGCGGGACAACCTCATCGATCTCTTGCACCAGGCTTTTCAGCAGTCGGCCGTACTTGCTGCCTATCAGAGGGTAGAAGATATTCGTGAGATCCTGACGCTTGTGACCGCGAAAGAAAACATACTCCAATGGTTCGAAATGGTTGGAGGATCTTGGACAAAGTCAAGTTTGAGTTTCTCAATCCATGCCCCGCGTCTGAGGTCTTGCCATTGTAATCGTTTTCTTTTCATTTTGCATGAACTTCTTAAAGCATGAATGATAAGTTTTATTGTGCCTTTCTGTGTTTGCATGCCTTCCTATAGGATTTTATCATCATTTTTTTTGTTGCTGCTGATGTGTTTAGTGTGTGGGGTATTATTTCACTTTCTGGTACACACCAAGCATGGTGCTCACTGCTCCACACGTGAGGGGCCTTTTATGGGGCTATTCAATTTTTTATACCATGTTTTTAGTGTACAGCTTTATATGCAGAAAAGGGGCCTTGGAAATAGTTCCATCTCCCTGATTTCCAATGCTTTCCCCTTTTTGGGCCTTAGAAATAGCTTCACCATGCAAGATTTTCCGTGCGCAGCACTTAATACCCCTCTTTATATCCTAGAGCCATGGCCTTCTTTTCTCTTCACAGAGAAATTTATTCTCATTTTGGTGTGATTTGTCTTAAGAGACAACTGAGCGCCATGGCCTGCAATCGCCCTCATGCTCGTCGACAGCCATGGGAAGTTCCTATCGAGGAGATGATCCCCCGCTTTGCCTCCCGATTGGTGGATCCCCTCCTTACCGACGATGAATGCGACTCAGCAGCATATGAACTCTCGATCCGCAGGGGGTCTCCCCTCCCAATGGGCTCCCTTTGGCTCCGGATGATTCTTGTTGCCGTGCTTGCCGACGTCCCTCCTCACCCAGCGGAGATGACCCTGGCGATGCTTGACGCGACCGAAGAAAAGCTCGAGGGCTTTCATGAAGCGTGCCTAATTACTCAAGCTTTGAAAGATCGCTCGGTTCACCTTTTGAACGAAATAAGAGCCCGTCGGGCTATTATGTCTGCTTTTGCGGACGAACATGGCGCCAATCGGTGGGGAGCGACTCCTCGCAAGAACCAGCGCTTTGACGTGTTGGAGAGAGCGGAGAGAGAGGTGGAGAATTTTGTCTTTTGTTTTGTCAACCCTTGCGCTATCGATCCTTTGTTCGGCAACCTTTTCCCGCTAGTGTAGTATTTTCAAATTAGTTTTCGTATGCTTTATGTTGAACTTTCATGTGTGCTAGATATCCGTATGTATGTTTTTGCTTGCATAAATGAACTTTGTGTTCTTTCCATGAGAACTTTCTTTAATTGCGAACACTATCACTATGTTGCATGCACATCAAAGCTTCGGGTATTATTTCTTTTCGGATATTCATATAGTTGCGAATGCATGCTTGATAGGATGTACATCGAGAACTTTTTGTTGCTTCCCATACCAGGTGATGTGAGCGCGTTTTAGATTGACTATTGCTATCGACTGGAGGCATGTTTATACGGTCTTGAGCGTATATGTCCTTATGTGGTCTAATAGAGTGACGCATGGCGAACACATTGTTGTGTGAGAAATGGCTCGACCGTGAGTTCTCGGAGAGGGAACTGGCTTCTAAGGCGCTGAACGGGCTTCGAGCCAATCTTACCGCCAAGGCCAACAAAGCATATGAACTATGGCGGGTGCTTCAAGAGCCTATCAAAGAGGTGGTGGCTCTTGATAAAGCTGTCGTGTTCACTCGTGAAAGGGTCGAGGCTCACAAGGCCACCAAGAAAGAGCTTGAAGGCCGGCTTGCTTCATATCAGGCCCAGCAGGCTCAGGCGGAGGCCCGTCTTCTGGCGATCTTAAATCATGAGGCCGTGGCCCAGCAAAAGCAGGATGAGCTAATGAAATTGCTAAATCGCTCGCCAGCTTGAAAACTTGTGTCTTCTTTTTCATTTTTTGTACATACCCTTGTGCGAGAGTATTTTCTTTTTGTTCTCTCCTGAATTGTACTTTGTACTCATTTTGGTTTATGAATAAAGACATATTTTCTTCTCAATGGTGTGTCCTTTTTTTATTGAATGTGTTCTGCGGACAGTCTATCTTGATCTCTTTGTAGGGCAGCGATGGCTTAGGATTCAGGGTTAAGATCTGCCTCCTAAGGCTTTTGAGCTTTATGAGCCGTGGGGGTCTCATAAAGAGTTTTTCTCCCTACAGGTCGAGAGGATCCCGTTGGTGTGAGTTTTTCTTTAAGAATCGTGAGGATTCTTAAGCGGGTTTTCCCTTGGGAGTCGTAAGGATCTCACAAGAGAGTTTTCTTCCTTGCAGGTCGTGAGGATCCACAAGTGTTGAGTACGGTCACCCTTATCCGTATTTCACGGGGTCAGGGGTTGCTTTGGGATGTTCTCCGGGGTACCGAAGTTTAAAGACAACGCGGTCAAGGTTAAGGACCTCATAGTCCGTGGGTTTAAGGACTCCACAGTCCAACGTTAGTTTTAAGACATCACGATCAAGGTTAAGAACCTCATAGTCCGTGGATTTAAGGACCCCACAGTCCGATGTTAGTTTTAAGACATCACGGTCAAGGTTAAGGACCTCATAGTCCGTGGATTTAAGGACCCCACAGTCTAATGTTAGTTTTAAGACATCACGGTCAAGGTTAAGGACCTCATAGTCTGTGGATTTAAGGACTCCACAGTCCAATGTTAGTTTTAAGACATCACGGTCAAGGTTAAGGACCTCATAGTCCGTGGGTTTAAGGACTCCACAGTCCAATGTTAGTTTTAAGACATCACGGTCAAGGTTAAGGACATCATAGTCCGTGGGTTTTTAAGGACTCCACAGTCCAATGTTAGTTTTAAGACATCACGGTCAAGGTTAAGGACCTCATAGTCCGTGGGTTTAAGGACTCCACAGTCCAATGTTAGTTTTAAGACATCACGGTCAAGGTTAAGGACCTCATAGTCCATGGGGTTTTAAGGACTCCACAGTCCAATGTTAGTTTTAAGACATCACGGTCAAGGTTAAGGACCTCATAGTCCGTGGGTTTAAGGACTCCACAGTCCAATGTTAGTTTTAAGACATCACGGTCAAGGTTAAGGACTTCATAGTCCGTGGGTTTAAGGACTCCACAGTCCAATGTTAGTTTTAAGACATCACGGTCAAGGTTAAGGACCTCATAGTCCGTGGGTTTAACGACCCCATAGTCCGATGTTAGTTTTAAGACATCACGGTCAAGGTTAAGGACCTCATAGTCCGTGGATTTAAGGACCCCACTGTCCAATGCTAGTTTTAAGACATCACGGTCAAGGTTAAGGACCTCATAGTCCGTGGGTTTTTAAGGACTCCACAGTCCAATGTTAGTTTTAAGACATCACGGTCAAGGTTAAGGACCTCATAGTCCGTGGGTTTAAGGACTCCATAGTCCAATGTTAGTTTTAAGACATCACGGTCAAGGTTAAGGACCTCATAGTCCGTGGGTTTTTAAGGACTCCACAGTCCAATGTTAGTTTTAAGACATCACGGTCAAGATTAAGGACCTCATAGTCCGTGGGTTTAAGGACTCTACAGTCCAATATTAGTTTTAAGACATCACGGTCAAGGTTAAGGACCTCATAGTCCGTGGGTTTTTAAGGACTCCACAATCCAATGTTAGTTTTAAGACATCACGGTCAAGGTTAAGGACCTCATAGTCCGTGGGTTTTTTAAGGACTCCACAGTCCAATGGGTGGTTACTGGGACCCGTCACCTCTTTGAAGACGTTGAGAAATTACAACGCTAGGTATCAAAGGAGTGAAGAGATGTACCCTCAAACCAAGGTAGAATCAGTATAGAATCATGGTGGTTGATCGTTAGTTTTAAGACATTACGGTCGAGGTTAAGGACATCATAGTCCGTGGATTTTAAGGACTCCACAGTCCGATGTTTGCTCTGGATGCTTCACACGGGTTCACTACCGTGCTTGGCGAGAAACAGGCTCCGCTCTAGGCGTTTTCCGCGGGGTCAAAGAGTGACGTTATCCGCGTTCCACGTAACCGGGAATTTTGCACTAGATGCTTCACACGGGTTCACTGCCGTGCTTGGCGAAGACTAGGCTCCGCTCTGGATGCTTCACACGGGTTCACTGCCGTGCTCTGCGAGGACCAGGATCCGCTCTGGATGCTTTTCACGGGATCAAAGAGTGACGTTATCCGCGTTTCACGTAACCAGGAATTTTGCACTAGATGCTTCACACGGGTTCACTGCCGTGCTTGGCGAGGACTAGGCTCCACTCTGGATGCTTCACACGGGTTCACTGTCGTGCTCTGCGAGGACCAGGATCCGCTCTGGATGCTTCACACGGGTTCACTGCCATGCTCTGCGAGGACCAGGATCCGCTCTGGATGCTTTTCACGGGGTCAAAGAGTGACGTTATCCGCGTTCCACGTAACCAGGAATTTTGCACTAGATGCTTCACACGGGTTCACTGCCGTGCTTGGCGAGGACTAGGCTCCGCTCTGGATGGTTCACATGGATTCACTGCCGTGCTCTGCAAGGACCAGGATCCGCTCTGGACGTTTTTCACGGGGTCAAAGGGTGACGTTATCCGCATTCCACGTGACCAGGAATTTTGCACTAGATGCTTCACACGGGTTCACTGCCGTGCTTGGCGAGGACTAGGCTCCGTTCTAGATGCTTCAGACGGGTTCACTGCCGTACTCTGCAAGGACCAGGATCCGCTCTGGACGTTTTCCACGGGGTCAAAGAGTGACGTTATCCGCGTTCCACATGACCAGGAATTTTGCCTTTGTCTGTATTTCACGAAGTCGGAATTCGACTCTCGGCCAGCTGTACGCCGCCGAGTCATGGAACTGGGAGTTGCCACTGTTCCGCTTTGCTCGAGGTTATATATGCTGCAATGAGACGAACGTCGAGATGATCTCTAAGCTATCTGTGACTCATCGAGATTTGGCTTCTTCTTCTGATGAAACCTGGGAGAGGAGGAGTGCGATTCCTTCTTTGTTTGCACCCCTGGATTGTATACACGGACTGATGTAATGTCACCTGTAGGGCGTAAATTTCATTTTTTTATTTTTTATTTTTATTTCTTTTTCCGCGATGCTCTATCATTTCAGCTTTTATATCGCGAAGGTTGCGATTGCCCCATCATTTCGGCTATTTTTCGCGGCGCCCAATCATTTCGGCTATTTATTTTATTTTTACTCGCTGCTTTTTATTGCGAGTTGTCCAATCATTTCGGCTATTTTTCATGCATACATTTTTACTTGCTGCTTTTTATTGCAAGTTGCCCCATCATTTCAGCTATTTCGTATGCATGTATGGCTCGCTAGCCTTTTCGCTACAAACTTGGATTTTAGACACCGATTTCGGCATCAGCACCGCTGCAACTGGGATGTTGCCAGGAGCGAATCATCATTTGTCTCTGTCGATGTTGACCAAAGGTAGCTTGGCAAACAGGGTTAAGGGTCCTGTCGACTAAGGCTTTTGACTTCATGAACCATAAGGGTCTCATAAAGGTATTTCTCCCTGTGAGTCGTGAGGATCTTGCAGGTGTGTTTTCTCCTTGGGAATCGTGAGGATTCCTAAGTGCATGCCCTCTTGCAAGTCGTAAGGATCTTACAGAAAGGGTTTTCTCCTTATAAGTCGAGGGGACCTATAGGGGTTGTTTGCCATACGAACATATCCCTAGTCACGGACGGGACTTGGTTAGGGAAATGTTTATTCGCGCCCGTGGATTGTATACAAGGGTCAGTATGAGCCTCTTGTAGGGCAATGTCGAAGGTTGTAGGGGTTGCTTAAGAACTGGTTCAGGTTTCTGTAACTTAAGACTTTCAAATCTTATGAGCCGTGAGGGTCCCATAAGAGAGTTCTCCTTGCGAGTCATGAGGATCTCGCAAGTGTAATTTCTCCTTAGAAATCGTGAGGACTCCTAAGTGTGTTGCTCCCTTGTGAGTCGTAAGGATCTCACGCGGGTGGTTTCTCCTTACAAGGTCGTGAGGACCCTGTAAGTGTCTTTTAACGAGGTTGCGCCCTTTCGGGTTTTCACAAACACTCGCCGGTAACCCTGCTGTTTTTACTCACGGAGCCCTTTCGGGTTTTCATCCGTGCCCATTTTGCTTATGGACATACCGTTTTTATTTTTTATTTTTATTTTTATTTTTTTTTATATATCGGCTTTGAGATACTGCAATCCACCGTAGTTTATCGACATCTCGGTCAACAGCTAGTTTTAGGACATAGTGGTCCATTATTAGTTTAAGGACATTTCGGTCCGTTGTTAGTTTAAGGACGTTTCGGTCCACCGTTAGTTTAAGGACGTTTCGGTCCGCCGTTAAGGACGCTGGTTACTACCTAGAGTTCGGGCTTAAGAAGATAGCGAGCGAACATAGTCGTCGCCATCTATCATTGACCTAGGCCTTGACCCGTTAAGCGTAGTATTTCTTTAGGAAGCGACCGGCCTGAAAGGCCTTTCACCGGCCTGAAAGGCCTTTCACCGTGCATATCCATGAGTAGATACGCTCCACCCTGGTAGACCTTGTCTATGATGTACGGGCCTTCATAGTTTGGCTCGAATTTTCCCCGCTTGGCGCGATTGGGGATCATAGGTCTTTTGACAATTAGCACGAGTACGCCTTGGCAGAACGTCCTCGGCCTGGTCAATCTTTCGTATGAGCACGTCATCTTTGCTTTGTAAACCTCCAAATTTTGTTGCGCTATGAGCCGGGTTTCATCAAGGGCATTAAGCTCTTCAAGCCGAAGGTGAGCATTTTCTTCGTTCGTCAGCTCGTAATGGACCGCCACTCGTAGAGAGGGCAATTCTATCTCGAGGGGAAGTACCGCTTCTGTACCGAATACCAACGCATATAGCGTTGTGTTTGTGGCTGTCTTGAACGTAGTTCGATACACCCAGAGAGCTTCTTGTAGCCTCTCATGCCAGTCCTTCTTATTTTGGGACACTGTTTTCTTCATGATCTTCGTCAAGGTCTTGTTGAAAGCTTCGGCCAGACCTTTAGCTCGCGGATTATAAACCGAGGAATATCTCCAGTCTATGTTGTGTTGTTGCGCGAAGCGACTGATTTTGTGGCTTCTGTAAGCTGGCCCGTTATCGGAGATGATTCGTCGCGGAGTTCCAAATCGATAAATGACATGCGTCTTGAAGAAGTGGAGGATGTTCTCCGTTTTCACTTCCCTCAACGGTACTGCTTCTGCCCATTTGGAAAAGTATTCAGTGGTCGCTAGGATGAAACGATGTCCTCTGGATGATACTGGTTCGATGGGGCCGACTATATCAGTCCCCCACATTTCGAATGGCCAGCTAGCCACCGTTGGATGGAGTGGATTTGGATGCTAGTGGATGAAGTCCCCATGAATTTAGCATGAGTGGCATTGCTTCACATACTCGAGGCAGTCCTGGATCATCGTGGGCCAATAGTAACCCATCCATTTGATCTTCAACTTCATGTTCGGGCCCGCTTGGTGAGAACCACAGAGTCCGTCATGAACTTCCTGAACGACTCTTTTCGCTTCGACAGGTCCCATGCATCTCAACCATAAAGAATCGAACGACCTCTTGTACAGAGTATCATTGACGAAGGCGAAAGACAGGGCTTGTTTCATAAGCTGATGTCTTGAGGACGCATCTTCGGGCGTTCGACGGCATTTGAAGTAATCTATAAAGACTTCCCTCCAATCCTCGGCCTTTTCTTGGTCATTCATTTGCAGGGCCATGTGCTCATTTGCTCCCCTTCCTTCGGGTGACTCCAGGGATATCCCTATAGGGGCAAGTATTCGACGGCTTTGTACCACGATCCTAACATTATCAAGGTTCTCATTAGCCAGCTCTTTAGCGAGCTTAGCCAATGCATCCGCTTTGCTATTTTCGGCACGCGGTATGTTTTCTAAGGTGTAGGAAGGGACTTGAGTCAGCAGCTGTCGTACTCTCTCTCCATACTTCACCAGCTCTGGCTTGCATGTTTGGTAGTCGCCGTTTACTTGACTAACGATCAGTTGGGAGTCTCCGTATATGAGGAGGTTTTCAATTCCCATGTCGATGGCGATCTCGAGGCCTGCTATCAAAGCTTCGTACTCGGCTTCATTGTTCGTCCTCGGCTCTGTTAAGGAGAAAGCGAAGCGCATTATCCCTCCTTGCGGAGTTACGAAAATAAGACCCACCCCTGATTTGATTATAGGGGTGCTTTGTTTGCGCTTCTTCACGGAAGATGCTCCATCGAAATAAAGCTCCTATCAGATATTACCGCCATCGATCGCATCTAACGCGTGTTCGACGGCTGGGTGTGAGCGCTTTGACTATCACCACCCGTTTTGGGAATTGGGCACGGCTTCAGCATTCCCTCGATAATCTCGGGTTCCAACGGGTTCTTCCATTCGATCGCCGGGCATTCATGAAGATCACTCAGCATTCTTTTGGTTTTTGCTGAAAGTACGATTTCCCATGGAGCTTCTTCAATGAAAGAACAAGTTGCCCCCGGTGTGTCCGTATTCTTAGCAGTGTGAGGTTGTGGCGGGTTCACCTTCCACTTCTTAGACAGTGCAAACTTGCCCTGTAGGTATTGATCTTCAATCCATCCTTTGAAGACGAAACAATCCTCGATCGGATGGCTTACCATTTGATGGTAAGGGCAGTAGTTGGGGTTGTTTACCTCACTGGGTTGCGGCGGCCGCCTCGGGTTTGGCAAGTTGATAAGCCTGTTGCGTATTGCCAGCTCAAATAGCCTCTTTGTCTTATCCCGCGGGAATGAGTAGGGGCGCTTCATTTTCTCGTTGTAATACCGTCGTCTTTCTTCCAACTGATCCGCCAGCTTTAGGGCACTGGGTTGCTGCTGGGCGTTCGCAACGAAGGTTGCCTTCCCTTTACCCTTGTCATTCCGAGGTTCTGGCTTTGGGGGAGGCGGTTTGTGACCCATCTGGTCCATCTGGGCCAACTTGTCGATCAAAGCCTGGAACGTGGTTGGTTTAAAGAACATCATGAACTGTGAGATAGTTGCATGAGGATCTAGTGTACCCACGAACATGCCCACCGCAGGCGCTTCCTCAATGCTTTGTTCGCATTTTGACCACAAGTTTCGCCAACGTATAGCGTACTGGACCCACGTCTCACCTGGTTTCACCCTGGCATTAATCAATGCCGTTATCGGGATACGTTCGCTGGCGCTTGCAAATCGCTGAGTGAATAGCAACTCCATTTCAGCGAACGTCTTGATGGAATCATTCGGGAGCTCAGAATACCACTCGAACGTTGTTTCTGATAAGCTGCCGACGAATTGGCGAAGCAAGAGCTTATCGTCGCCACCAGTGTTGCCACAAAGCGCCCTGAACTGGGCCACATGCTGATGGGGATTGCATGTCCCCTTATAGACATGGAATTTTGGTATTGTGTAGCCCGGCGGGTATTTGATCTGGTCATACCAGCTCAGATATGGTCTTCCTGTCCCGACAACTTGACCAGCTGCCTCATTCGCCTGGTGAACGCGTATCTGTTGGGCTATGTATTCGTCCAGGTCAGCCTTGGAGATTGTCTCCACCTTAGCTGTTGACAGAGCGGGTGGAGGATTTGACGTTTCTCCCCTGTCGTCTTTAAGAACGATTAGAGGATCTTCAGTAGGGGGCTCTTGTTGGATCATCATACCCACCATGTCTTGGAACAGAAGGGTCATTCGTTGTATATTGGCTGCTTGTTCAGCAGCCTCTTTATCCTTCTTCTCCAGTATCCTACGAAGGAACTCAGCGTCAGTTTCTTGCTCCTGGCGTTGATCAGATGACGCTTCGGGGCTTTCTTTCGGCCCAGTGAGTGCGGCCATCGCGGTCATCATTTCTTGGAGCTTCTGCTGTTGCTCCTGAGCTTTGGTCACTGACCGTGTAAGCGGTCTGTGACCCGTGGATGCACGGCTGTCCTCTTTTCCCAGCGCCATGTATACCGTATGCACCATCATGCCCCCAGACTTAGGGCGTTTTAGCTTATTGTCCTTGATATTTGCTATGGGAGCGGGGACTTCCTCTGGTCTTCCTCTCTTGTAGGCCGTTGAAGTTGAAAGGGCCTTTGCTTTGAGCACCCAATTGGTCGTCACCTTCCGTTGCTTGATCGGGAGATTTTCTTCTGGCCGACCTTTCGACTTCTTGTGTTGGTGAGAGTAATTAGGATCAATCACAGATTCTCGAACTTGTCGCCATGTCTTGTAGATCCTGGAGGACAGCGATTGAAGAGACTGCTCCGGCTTTTCTACTTCCATGGCAGTCTCTACCGGTAGAGGAGATCTTTTGAGCACCGCAGTTGGCGAGTTCCTGCGCACCCTATTCAGCAGCTCAAAGCTGTTCCCGGTTGGAACAGCGGCATTAATTTCCACCGTTAGAGCTGGCGGAGTTAGCCCAGTGGGGGAGTTGCCCCCAGCTTTTCTTATCCGGCGCCAGTGGCGACGTCGGGCGTGCCGGGTTGTTGGGACTGGTTCAGCGACGGCTGCGTCTTGCCCCCTGTTCCGGGGAAGGGCTGTTGTCGGTGTCGGCCTCTTAAAGACTGACATCTTTTGGGTGGCGGTATCCAGTCTGTCAAAGACAGACCTTCGAATCGAAGCGGAAGCTGGGACAGCCAGTCTTGCAAAGACCGACTCTCTGGCAGTAGAAGTCGCCTTGACGACTTCGGGAGCAGCTGTCTTCTTTGGGATAGCCTTCTCAGGTATCATGGGCTTTTTGGCGGGCCCTTTGGAGTTCAGACTCAGTCTGGTGAAGACTGAAGAATTGGACGACCCGTTGAGAGGGGCCGTAGGAGTAGCAAGTCGATCGAAGGCCGACTTCTTCGGAGCTTCTGGTATGGGCATTGGGATATCAACGTTCACCGGCGGGAGCATGGTCCCAAAGAATAGACCGGTAGTAGCTTGGGTCACTTGCTCCACAGGCATAGTGAATAGGGATGCAGCCTGCGGTCCATATGCTACACCTCCAGGTGAGGTGGAGCGTCGGTTGCATTTGCAGTTCGAGCAGTTGAACGCCATTGATCCTTTGTTTTCTGCACCAAGCAAAACGCCAAATCTTAGTACCTCGCAGCCTAAGGGCAACCATTAATGAACCGCGATTGGTTCGCGAATCACGACACACGAAGTGTGGAGTGGAAAGAGGAAGAGGTCCCACCGGGCGTGCCAGAATCTGTTCCCCTCCGAAGGACGGCGCGACTGACGTCCTGCCTGAAATTCGGGGCAGATGCTAATAGGTGCTATCCATCCACCTTTCCGAAGATGCCAAGTTGATTTATGGCACCGTGTATCGGAAGTTTAAACGGATGCGGCCGATGTAGCAGACTTCGTCAGATTCCCCCTCGTTTGAGGGGTTTTTGATTGTGGAGACGCTCTTCCCTGCAGGCGAAAGCCCCTGCAGTTAATTACGCTACCGCACCGCGGTAACAACTTTCTCCTTATCTAGAAATTTCACTTCGTGTCGTGTGTGTTTATTTTGTGTTTGGTTGCCCGTGGATTGTATACGGAGACTGAGTTATGTCGTCGCCCGTAGGGCGTGGACTAGTCCAAATCCGTATAATCTTAGATTTGGGTTTGGAGGTTGTGTTTAAGGATACGTTAGCCTCGTTTGAGACAAAGATCGACTTAAACGGTTGTTAAGGATACGTTAGTCTAGTTTTTAGACTAAGATCAACTTAACGGGATCATTTAGATCCGACAAAAGAGCGCTTAGGAGAGCCCTGTTGTTTAGTTTAGTGACGTTGCGGTCAATAGGTAGTTTAAGGACATTGCGGTCCAATGTTAGTTTTAAGACATTACGGTCGAGGTTAAGGACGTCGTAGTTCGTGGATTTAAGGACTCCACAGTCCGGTGTTAGTTTTAAGACATCACGGTCAGGGTTAAGGACGTCATAGTCCGCTGTTAGTTTTAAGACATTCCGGTCAAGGTTAAGGACGCCATAGTCCATGAGTTTAAGGACCCCACAGTCCGATGTTAGTTTTAAGACATCACGGTCAAGGTTAAGGACCTCATAGTCCATGAGTTTAAGGACCCCACAGTCCGTATCGATGTGTGTGGTTATCGAGACCCGCTACCTCTTTGAAGACGTTGAGGAATTACAACGCCGAGTATCAAAGGAGTGAAGAGATGTACCCTTAAACCGTGGTAGATTAAGTGATCTGCAGTCCAATTTGGAAAGTGGGATCAGTTATCATATTATGAACCCATCGGCCCAATTAAGTTTGAATTGAGGACTTATGGCCATCCTGGGCTAAGTCCAATTATGTTTGGGATATTAGCCCTCTGTTGATTCATTGAAGGAGAGGCTTTGCCTCTGGAAACTTTGGCCAATTGGGCTAAAACTAGTGTTAAACACTAGAGACTAACAGTGTTGAATCACTGAGAATAAGACTGACAAGTTAGTGTTAAACACTAAAAGATAATCAGTGTTGAGCCCTGGGAAAAGAGTTTTCAGATTAGTGTTAAACACTAAGCAAATCGGTGTTAAACACTGCCAATAGAGTTTTCTAAATTAGTGTTAAACACTAAGCAAATCAGTGTTAAACACGGGAAATAGAGATTCCAAATTAGTGTTTAACACTAAGGCAGATCAGTGTTAAACACTGGATACAGAAGTTTCAATTTAGTGTTAAACACTAAGGCAAGAGGGGTCACGTGTTGACACGTGAGGGCGCCCTGCTTCCCGTTATTTTGTTCGGTCAAAAGTCTTAATTACTTCTAAAGGATCACGTGCCGTCACGTGATGAGAATTTTGGTGCTTGTCTGTTAAAGCTTCAGCCAAGGAATCACGTAGTAGCACGTGATAGCGCCCTGTTTCCCTTTATTTTGTTCTACAGATAAGTGTTTAACACTTTTAATTCTGAAAGCCATCACGTGTGGGCACGTGATGGGGGCTTGCGCTTTGATCCACTAGAATGCTCAGTAGGGGTCACGTGTCGACACGTGAGGGCGCCCTAAAGCTCTTTTCTGTTTCTTTTTTCTTTTGTGTGCTTTAGGATCACGTGGGGCACATGAGGCATTGCCTCAAAGTTCTCTTTTAGGAGTCACGTGGTAACACGTGAGGTGTCTACTTCAGAGCTTCATTTGGCGGGTCTCTGTATGCATTAAAGTTCTGTTCATAGGGTTAAACCCTAAACTTCTGAAGAATTATATTCTTAATAGGGTTAAACCCTAGTTTCTTTTCTTAAAGGAATTAAATTCCTATGAGTTTGAGAGAATTATGTTCTCAGTTAGGGTTAAACCCTAGTTTTGTTCATTTTGAAGGAATTAAATTCCTATAACATAGGGCTAGACCCTAACTTTATCTCAAAGGAATTGAATTCCTATCATTTTGTGAGAATTAAATTCTCTAAACTCAGTTCCTCCTCTGTGTCTTAAAATCTGCATGGCAGGATCTCAACCCAATGAGAATTAAATTCTCAATTTATGGGGAGATGTGCACTTTGCAGATCCCCCACTAGAGAAAGAACTAAGTTCTTTTCTTTTTCTAAGAGTTCAACTCTTTTGAGAATTAAATTCTCTTTTTAAGCCTCTCCTTTCTTACCTAGGGTTTTCTTTTGCAGAGGAAAAATCTCAAGGCTCTATCTCTCTTTCTCTCTGTATATGTCTCTGTATATTCCTTTATTCTCCTCCTTTTTTTCTTCCCTTTTTCCTCCTCCTTTTACTCTCTCCTTTGGCTCCTATTTATAGGAGAAGAAAGATGATCAATTAGTTTTAGTGAATCTTTCATTGAATGATTTGATTTGTTTATTGAGAGATTTGATTTATGTTTATCATTAATCCAGGCCTTTAGATTATTAGGTGAATTTTATTCACCATTGGATTTTAAATCCAAATGTATCTCTTTGTTATTTCGGTTAGATTTAGGGGGAGATCTTTCCAAGTCTAAAATTTTTCCATAAATTGGTGATATTTAATCACCTTCAGATTTTAATCCAACGGTTCCAAATAATCATTCTCTATCTTGGAAAGATTTGAATGACCTCTTCTCGGAATTTAATTATGTTTAATAACAAAGCTTTTAAAGCCGGTCACGTGTGGCCACGTGACCCGTAGTCACGTGTAGGCACGTGACCCCTGGAACGGGCCTTTCTTCCCCTGCGCTCTGTTCTTTGGCCGCTGCTCAGCCGTCGCGTGCCAACACGTGACCATTGGTCACGTGTGAGCACGTGACCTTTTCTGGAGTCTTTTCTTGAATGCGCTTTGTGCCATCACGTGCCAACACGTGACCGCTGGTCACATGTGAGCACGTGATGCCTCTTCTGAGTCCTTTCCTGATTTTTAATTAGGGAACAATCACCTCACTATACGGCTACGTCCAAGAAAACCCGCCACAGATGGCAAGACCCTTGAACGAAGTTTCTCCACCTGCCGAGCCATTAACACAAATGGCTGCCGGTGAACGAAAAGATCGCGTCAAAGCTAAATGGTCCGATGCTGAATCATGTGAGAAAGGTCATGAAGTTATTTGCAAAGTATCGAAACAAGGAATACGGTGTGAATACTCAATAATCTGGGCGGAAGTGCCAAGTTATAGGCAACGGGACTAACTCGCTTTAAGGATCTCGAAAGGACCTACAATCCTGGGGTAAGCTTCCCAAAACTCAACACGTCATTCATCGGAAAAATCCGTAGGAATACATGATCTCCCACTGCGAACTCAAGCCTGTGACCACCATGGTCGGCATAAGACCTCTGTCCGCACAGGACTGTCATCATCCTGACCTGAACCAATTGGATCATTTCCGAAGTCTCTAGACTAGCTGGGGTCCAAAAATCCTATTTACGCAGAGTCAGAAAAATAGGATGGCGATTGACACGACCTAACAACTAAACCTAAAGGTTGCCAATTGGAATGTCTCATGATAACTGCTATCGAAGGAGAATCCTAACAATGGCAAGTGACGATCCCAACTGTCGACAATAATTAGTACGCACGCACAAGCATATCCTCTAGAGTCGGTATAGCCCGCTCTCACAAAACCATCATCCTGTGGATGGAAAGACGGAGCTAAAGCTCAACCAGTACCCAAGGCTTCCTGAAGTTCCTGCCCCAGACGGCAAGCGAACAGGGTGCCTTCATTGGATAGACCCATGAAGGAACTCCGTGCAACGCACAACTTAACAAAGAACAACTGAGCAACCCGAGTATAACCGGACAACTAGCATCCGAATGGAGTCATACCCTGACTAAACCTGGGTAGACGCCACAACGAATATTCTTGGAGACCTGCTCCCGTTCCCACTTCGGAACCGTTAAAGGTTGCAACTCTCCAGCCGGTCTCAGATGTAGGGATCCTAGGCACACTCAAGAGGTTACACAAGGCATCAACCATGCCAAATTCAAAAATTTATATGCCGAGAAACCCTAATGCAAGATCGTTAACTAGAGGATAGGCGAAAAACAAACAAGTTAACAACTTTAACTACAAGTGAATGGGATTACAACCTTTGTAGATCCGGTCCTCCACTTCTTTAGCTCCGTGTTGACATCCCTCCGCTGCGATCATCGAAATCTCGGACTTTAGCGATGGTTTCGTCGGAGAAATGAGCGGGCTAGGTCGTTGACTTCGGTGCCGAAGATGATCTACGTCGAGGCGACTCAAACTCAAGCTCCATCTTCACTAGGTCATGAAACTTGTGAAGAAAACACCCTATACAACATGGCAAGTGGTAGAGGATGAAGAAATAGAAAGTGGGTTCACTTTGGATTTGGATTTCTCACTTGATTTCAACACTTGAAATTTTCTAGCAAGCTTTCTTCTTCATGAAGAAGAAGAAGAAGAAGAAAAAGAAAATGAATTATTTTAAAAGAAAATTCAAGTGAAGCTTATCATATTGCAACCATGGGTGAGTTAACACATGTAGAGAATAAACTAGGGTTTAGGTGTAATGGTTAGGTTAAAGGAAAAAACAAAATGGTCAGAGATGCTAAGAAGCTTCATGAAGCTTAAAGCAAAGAAAGAAAACCACCATTTTATTTTTGCCAAAAATGAATAAATAAAATAAATAAATAAGGTAAAACCCTAACCATTAACCTAAACATGGTTTAAAGCATACACACACCCAAGTTTGCATGTATCATCAAACATGATACAAACTAGTGCACAAACATATATCATATATACAATGTGCACAATCTAGTGAGATAAATAATCTTAAGTGAATTAATACTAGCTAATGTAAAATAATATATCAAATATATAATTATACATTAAATCATTAAATCAACACTTGATTTAATGATCCAGTCATATTGCATATAACCGACTAATATCAATAGTAACAACTTATCGAATCAACACTTGATCCGATAACCCGGTTATATCGCATATAACCGATCAATGTCACAAATCGCGAGAATCGAATACAGTATCACATACTGGTATTATTCTCGGTCCCGCACATATCTCATATGCGCTCCTATTTCGTTTCGCTTGAGCCAGGAAACCCCTGTGTAGGACTTTAAAGACTCGTCAATACGCCGGCAGTAGGTGATGATCATATCAAACACCCACAAGCCACAAGAGGTCTGCTAAACGTAACGGCCACCCGGGTATTGAGCGATCAGAAGATCAACGAGCAAGCCCGCTCACACTCCTGTGAATCCAACCAGTAACACTTACCGTACAGTCCGGTCTCGTCGTCTGATATGTCGCATATCTCGCCTAGGGGTGGTAAACGTCAGACCCCAGTAGCTCGATAAGTCGTGTCGATATGAGGTCTATAACAGTTCGAGAAACTACTGGTAACACTTACCAGTAAATCTCAGCAACCCTGGCCAGGGATTTCCGGTTATAGCCAATCGAACACAGCGCAACATCAACTCCCTATACCGGGAGAGACGAATCCCCTCCTATCGCTCATTGCCTCCATGTGATTCGGGACTGTACCCAAAATCCACCGTTTTGCATGCCCTCTTGGACGTGGTAAGGTGGAAATCAAAGCACGGTAGGAATCACATAATACTCTATGACGATCTTGGGTCAACAGACTACTCTGTACCAGTGTCACCGGAGAACTGCCATCTGACGTGAGGTATAATACCATCTGGGAGTTCTCGGCGAGTCCGTCCAGTGTACCCAGTCTCCACTGAGCACCCGTGTCACGCCCCGCTTCCCAGAGTGCGCAAGATTTGGGCACGTGACATAGCCAACCATGCTACCTGTGGGTAGGAAGTATCCATCCACAGTCACATTACGGTTGTAAAGATATCAAGAACAGTAAAATAGACTAAACTAATACATGTCCAAATCCATAATAACAAGAGTCAATAAACAATAAATGCGGAAGCTAAAGATCCAATACAATGAATAAACAGTATGTCCCATAATGCGGGCTCACATCTGGAAATGAAATGACATAAATAAACTAAACTCTCGAGAACTCACAGTTCAGCCTGCTGGCTGAAGTACTCCTGCTCGGTCGACGTCAAGGGTACGGAATCTGGGCCATGCAAAACCCAGACGTCAGCGCGTCATGATATCAAGTATATAGCATAAACACGGTAATAAACAATGCAAGCATGAACATGAATAAAGCAGTAATAAGAAGTCATGAACCGGGTAATGTGCAGTAGTGACCAAACTGTCCTATCAGGTTTTCTACTCTATAGTCTTTGAAACCAATTGATGAATCGTCGATGTAACTCAATAGTATCCCGTGCAGGCCCGGGACCACGGTCATGATCCTCGGGGCTGAGTCCGAGACGTGCCGCTAAGCAGTAAAAGGTAGTAGGATAGACGAGTGATGTCAGCATCATCACTCCCGGACCGGCCAAGCCCGTAAGACTGATCAGAACAATATATCGAACTGTTGAGTTACAAGTCGGTTTCACCTTTGATTTCCCCATACCCCCAAACTATGTATGTCAAGTCAGGTATTCAGTAGTCGAGGACTAATGCCGACGCAAGGTCAAGTAACCGTAGGTCTGTCTGGTCGACAGCAGGAATGGTTAGGTTTGTCGGCATTAGGCATGAGATCAGGTAACGGGTCAGGTTACTTTCCACAGGTAGAGTCGATATGTACAGGGTGTTGTGTCCGGTGTGTCAGAACATGTGTCAGGTGCAATCAGGTATATGATCAGTAGTGGACAGCATCATGAAACAATAATTAACCACAATATTCCGTATAACGACAGTGATGTTTGTATTCTCTTAATAACAGGTTCAATCGTCTTTAGGGTGCAACAATTTCCAGGGTAAAACAGTATTATTAACACGAAGCAATGAAACCATTAAATTACAGCATAATAATAGTTACAAGAATGAGCTTGCAATTTAAGCAATGATGTGCCAATTGGTTAATTAGTTAAAGTGTGAAATTGATAGCATACCGATTAACTACAAGTAACCACTATAATGATTTATCGTTACGGATGATTATAATTATCGTCAAGTCGTGCGATTATAACAGGTAACACGATTATTAAGTTTGTAGCATGTTAAGCAAGTATTCGGATACTTGCCTCGGCGGTTCCGCAAACCGAAACACGGATGCAAAGTCGGTAGAAACCACGATACGGAAGCACGGGCCACGGATCGAGTCCCAACAGAGGTCAACGGGATCACACGGACCAGGGGACTTCGCTGGAGCGTCGGGTTCGTCGGACGGCACGGTCGGATTCCGGCAAAAGTTAACGGCAACAAGTTAGAAATACGATACACATACAAGATCAACGGGGTTTGTATCAAAGGGAATAAAGTGATGCTTACAGAGGAGAAACAGGGGTAACTAAGGCGGACCCGACGGCGGTGGACCCACCGGCGGTGAACAGGAGGCGCGGCGAGGGTGCGGGTCGGCTGAAGGGCTCGGGGTCGCTGGAAAAGGGGGCTGCGGCGAGTGGGGAAGAGTGTGGTCGGCTCTGGTGGTTGTAGGAGAGAGGGAGGTGGTCGGAGGCAATGACGGCGATGATGGACGGCGAGTTTCCCGGCGATAGGGTGTTGGGTTGGTGTCGGGGAAGTTGGTGCAGGGTCGTCGGGAAGGGGAAGGAGGAGGTGACGGCGAGGTCTCGACGAGGAGGGTGCAAGGGAGTCGCGGGAGGCCTCGGCGGTCGGAGTTGACGTCGACGGCGAGGTTGCGAGGGATGGAGAGGAGGTCGGGAATGGGTTGCAGTGCGGGAAGGAGCGGGCGAACGGGAGGAAGGTGCGGTGAGGCTCGTGGTGGCGAGGGCGGCGACGGCGAGGTCGCGGGAGAACCGGCGGTGAGGTTGCGGGACGCTAGGGTTAGGGTTCGTGGCGATTTCTCGTGCTGAAGGTGGGTTCGGGGAGGCGGCTGCTGCATGGGTTTGATATAAAGGAAGAGAGAGAGAGGGATTGAAGAGAGAGAGGGAGATTGGAGAGAGGAATTGAGATTCGATGAGATAGAGAGAGAGAGAGAATGAGGAGAGAGGTAGAGAGAAGCGGCTGAGAGGGGCCCCACTCGCAAGAATTGGAGTTCGATGATTGGATGGAGGGAAATATTTTGGAAAGGATTTTAAGGATTTAACTGTTAAAGGATTTTATTCGTATATTATAGTTTTATGATATTAAATTGAAACGGGCCCTTTTTGGCGCGAAATGAAACATTTCCAAATCGCGCCCGGGTTGCGCCCAAATGTTCCAAATTCAAAATATAGAATTTTAAGCGGGTTCCAAATTTCGAAAATAGGTGTTTAAAGATTAAAATGCATGCCCCCAAGTCGGACACTTGCCCGCGCGCGTAGTCGCCCAAACTTGCCCGTTTAGCCAAACGGAACGGAATCTCGACACGCGGACGCTACCACGCGACTAGTGGCGACGAGTAGGCCAACATGGACATCTTAAATTTCATTTTAGGAGTTAAAATTTGTTATGTGCCAAAATGACTTAGCCGGGTAAAATTCAGCAATAAACACCAGAAAATCGGGAAAAATTGGAAAGAGCAATAAATAACCCTCAACTAGTAATATACATAGTAGTATTGGGCTCGGGTGTTACATCATACCCAACTACAAAAGAATTTCGTCCTCGAAATTCCAAGAATACAAGATAGCTAACTACTGGAAAAGATGAGGGAAATTCTGCCTGATCTCGTCTTCTCGCTCCCAAGTAGATTCTCCATGCGATCGATTACCCCAAGAAACTAGCACAAGAGGGATAACCTTGTTCTTAAGAACCTTTTCTCGTCGATCCTTGATCTCGACTGGTCGCTCCTCAAAAGTCAGGTCTTCCCGAACGGTCAACTCCGAGTGATCCAAAACATGGGTCTCATCACGAACATACCTCCGTAGTTGAGACACATGAAACACATCATGAACTCCCGCTAATGACGATGGTAACGCCAACCGGTACGATACCTCTCCGACACGCTCCAATATCTCGAAAGGTCCAACGAATCGGGGACTAAGCTTTCCCCGACTTCCAAAGCGAATCACCCCTCTAGTCGGTGATATCTTCAGGAATACCAAATCGCCCACGGCGAACTCTAGAGGTCTTCTTGACGTGTCGGCCCAACTCTTTTGTCTGTCTTGAGCTGCCTTCATGTGCTTTCTGATTGTATTCACCTTCTCAACTGTCTGTACCACTAAGTCTGGCCCTAGCAACCTTCGTTCACCCACATCATCCCAACATACAGGTGAACGGCACTTACGACCATACAATGCTTCGAACGGGGCCATCTGAATTGTTGCTTGGAAGCTGTTGTTGTACGAAAACTCCACCAGGTGTAGATGATCTTCCCAAGAACCTTTGAAGTCTAACATGCAAGCCCTCAACATATCTTCAAGGGTCTGAATCGTTCTCTCTGATTGTCCATCAGTTTGGGGATGATAAGCTGTGCTGAACTTCAATCGAGTTCCCAAACTTTCTTGTAAACTCCTCCAAAAGTGTGACAAGAACCGAGTGTCCCGGTCGGACACGATGCTTACCGGTACTCCATGCAATCTGACAATCTCCTGCATGTACCGCTCTGCCAGAGTCTCTGTCGATTGACCAACCCGAAACGGAATAAAGTGAGCTACCTTGGTCAACCGATCGACAATCACCCATACTGCATTGTTGCCCTTTGGACTCCGCGGTAAAGCCGTCACGAAATCCATGGTTATATGTTCCCACTTCCATTGAGGAATCGGAAGTGGTTGCAACAAACCAGCAACCCTTTGGTGTTCAGCCTTGACTTGCTGACACACCAAGCATCTAGCCACGAAACGAGCAATTTCCCGTTTCATACCTTCCCACCAGAAATGCTGTCGAATATCTCGGTACATCTTGGTCCCTCCTGGATGTACAGAGTAAGCTGAACTGTGTGCCTCCTTCATAAGCTCTTCACGCACATCTCCTTTTGGCACACAAAGACGGCTACCATATCTCAACGAACCATCCTCATGGATCAGTAGATCGGTTCGTAGTCCGGCTCCAACCTGCTCTCGAAACTTTTGCAGTCTAGGATCCTGCGATTGCGCCGCTTTAATCTTCTCAACTAAGGACGATTGTACTTGTAACTGCATCAACTGTCTTGTAGCACGCGGTAGCACAACCTCCAAGTCAAATCTCCGAAACTCCTCAATGATCTCTCTTTGTACAGTCAATAACTGAATTGCTGGTAACCGACTAAGCTCATCTGGCGCGACGTTAACCTTTCCCAGATGGTACCTAAGATCAAGGTCGTAGTCGGCCATCAGCTCCAACCATCTGCGTTGCCTCATGTTCAACTCCTTCTGAGTGAACACATATTTCAAACTCTTGTGATCCGTAAAGACTTCAACTCTCTCGCCTAGAAGGTAGTGTCTCCAAATCTTCAGGGCGAAGATCACGGCTGCAAGCTCTAAGTCATGAGTCGGATAGTTCTGCTCATGAGTCTTCGGCTGTCTCGATGCGTAAGCGACGACTTTCCCATTCTGCATCAAAACACATCCCAATCCCTTTCCAGATGCGTCGCGGTGAAGTACCAGTCCTCCTGAATCATCCGGTACGGTTAGGATAGGGGAGGTTATCAACTTCTGCTTCAACGTCTCGAAGGCCAATGCACATCCATCTGTCCAAACAAACGGTACCTCCTTACGCGTAAGCTTGGTTAACGGCTCAGCTACACGAGCGAAGTTCTCCACAAATCTTCTGTAGTAACCGGCGAGTCCAAGGAAACTTCTTATCTCTGCAACATTCTTTGGAACAGGCCAATCTCGAACTGCTGCAATCTTCTCGGGATCAACGGCGATTCCATCGCCCGACACGACATGCCCCAGAAACTTCACTTCTTCCAACCAGAATTCGCACTTACTCATCTTCGCAAATAACTTCTCTTGTCTCAGCGTCGGCAGTGCGATCCTTCTTCTTCACTAAAGAACTGGAGTTCCCCACGGTGAGTTGCAGCTTCGAATCCAACCCTTCTCGAGTAATTCACCAACTTGTTTCTTAACTCCTTCCAATTCCACTGGTGCCATTGGATAGTAAGCTTTAGACACTGGCGCTGCACCAGGACTAAGGTCAATCGTGAACTCCACGTCTCGCTTCGGCGGTAAGCCCGATATATCTTCAAACACGTCCATAGAATCATGAACAACAGACGGCTCTTTACTTTCATCACTTCCATTGATGCAAGAACATTGTTTGTCGGCCTAGCCCTAAACTCGACCGGCCCGACAGAACTGCTTCCTTACCGCAACTGCTGTCTGCTGTGAACTCCCAATTTTCCTGATATGCTCTGCTGTTCTCGAGCTGCCGTAAGAACCTGTGAGAAAGTGGTCAAACCCAGAGAGACGGTTTGCCTTTGGATGTCCACATCCAAGTTGCGCATGGACCTTCGTGCCCTGTCTGCATCGTTGGCGACTAAAGGTCCAGCGAAATTGCTGAGTCTCGTCCACTCTGCTGCATGCACGTCTACGGGTGCTCCATTCTGCCTCAGCCCAATAAATTTCTCTTCCATTTCCTCCCGTGCAGTCCGCGGAAAGAACTTCTCCAGGAAACTCTTAGAGAAATCCGCCCAACTGCTTGGCTTGGGCAAACGGTTCTCCTCCACAAGCCACCACTCTCGGCGTAATCCACTAGTTGAATGCGCACCACATCAACTCCTTTGTCCTCTGGAATCTGTGCCGCAATCAGCAAATTCTCCGTGCTGACTAGCCACTGCTCGGCTGGCACGGCTCCTCCAAACCAGTGAAAGTAGTAGGACCCACACGTCTGAACTCTGCCACGGTCCCTACTCGGTCAACTGGTCTAGTTCCAATCTTGTTCACAGACTGCTGAACGATCTGCAAACCTTCCTGAAACGAATCTGCTATTGCTGGATCAGCTCAGTCTGTCTCTTTGATTTCCAGCATTCCTCTTATCACTCCAAGCATGGCGGCTTCGTTCACACGCCTCTGGTAAGTCTTCAACTTCTTACCTGTCATAATCCTGAACTCAAAACACCCAACATTAGCATGATGATAGATTCTGAATGTGGATCAAGGCTAGAACTCCAAGATACTTAAATAGAGTGCTGCATTGTAGCTATGCCGCGGTATCATAGCCGCAATTACTTAACTCCACCCAAGTCGCCTAAGTCCTAGAGATAACAAGAAATTAGGTTTTCGAGTTGACAATGCAAAGTAAGTTTGCATGTCGACATGATCCGGAAGGATGATTCAAGGATGGTAAAACGGTCAAAGTGGCAGGACATGTTTCCTAATCACGGGTATTCTGATTCGTGTATCGGGTGCAATACCCAACTACAAAGAATCAACCCAATTAACCTATGCTCTGATACCATAAAACCATGTCACGCCCCGCTTCCCAGAGTGCGCAAGATTTGGGCACGTGACATAGCCAACCATGCTACCTGTGGGTAGGAAGTATCCATCCACAGTCACATTACGGTTGTAAAGATATCAAGAACAGTAAAATAGACTAAACTAATACATGTCCAAATCCATAATAACAAGAGTCAATAAACAATAAATGCGGAAGCTAAAGATCCAATACAATGAATAAACAGTATGTCCCATAATGCGGGCTCACATCTGGAAATGAAATGACATAAATAAACTAAACTCTCGAGAACTCACAGTTCAGCCTGCTGGCTGAAGTACTCCTGCTCGGTCGACGTCAAGGGTACGGAATCTGGGCCATGCAAAACCCAGACGTCAGCGCGTCATGATATCAAGTATATAGCATAAACACGGTAATAAACAATGCAAGCATGAACATGAATAAAGCAGTAATAAGAAGTCATGAACCGGGTAATGTGCAGTAGTGACCAAACTGTCCTATCAGGTTTTCTACTCTATAGTCTTTGAAACCAATTGATGAATCGTCGATGTAACTCAATAGTATCCCGTGCAGGCCCGGGACCACGGTCATGATCCTCGGGGCTGAGTCCGAGACGTGCCGCTAAGCAGTAAAAGGTAGTAGGATAGACGAGTGATGTCAGCATCATCACTCCCGGACCGGCCAAGCCCGTAAGACTGATCAGAACAATATATCGAACTGTTGAGTTACAAGTCGGTTTCACCTTTGATTTCCCCATACCCCCAAACTATGTATGTCAAGTCAGGTATTCAGTAGTCGAGGACTAATGCCGACGCAAGGTCAAGTAACCGTAGGTCTGTCTGGTCGACAGCAGGAATGGTTAGGTTTGTCGGCATTAGGCATGAGATCAGGTAACGGGTCAGGTTACTTTCCACAGGTAGAGTCGATATGTACAGGGTGTTGTGTCCGGTGTGTCAGAACATGTGTCAGGTGCAATCAGGTATATGATCAGTAGTGGACAGCATCATGAAACAATAATTAACCACAATATTCCGTATAACGACAGTGATGTTTGTATTCTCTTAATAACAGGTTCAATCGTCTTTAGGGTGCAACAATTTCCAGGGTAAAACAGTATTATTAACACGAAGCAATGAAACCATTAAATTACAGCATAATAATAGTTACAAGAATGAGCTTGCAATTTAAGCAATGATGTGCCAATTGGTTAATTAGTTAAAGTGTGAAATTGATAGCATACCGATTAACTACAAGTAACCACTATAATGATTTATCGTTACGGATGATTATAATTATCGTCAAGTCGTGCGATTATAACAGGTAACACGATTATTAAGTTTGTAGCATGTTAAGCAAGTATTCGGATACTTGCCTCGGCGGTTCCGCAAACCGAAACACGGATGCAAAGTCGGTAGAAACCACGATACGGAAGCACGGGCCACGGATCGAGTCCCAACAGAGGTCAACGGGATCACACGGACCAGGGGACTTCGCTGGAGCGTCGGGTTCGTCGGACGGCACGGTCGGATTCCGGCAAAAGTTAACGGCAACAAGTTAGAAATACGATACACATACAAGATCAACGGGGTTTGTATCAAAGGGAATAAAGTGATGCTTACAGAGGAGAAACAGGGGTAACTAAGGCGGACCCGACGGCGGTGGACCCACCGGCGGTGAACAGGAGGCGCGGCGAGGGTGCGGGTCGGCTGAAGGGCTCGGGGTCGCTGGAAAAGGGGGCTGCGGCGAGTGGGGAAGAGTGTGGTCGGCTCTGGTGGTTGTAGGAGAGAGGGAGGTGGTCGGAGGCAATGACGGCGATGATGGACGGCGAGTTTCCCGGCGATAGGGTGTTGGGTTGGTGTCGGGGAAGTTGGTGCAGGGTCGTCGGGAAGGGGAAGGAGGAGGTGACGGCGAGGTCTCGACGAGGAGGGTGCAAGGGAGTCGCGGGAGGCCTCGGCGGTCGGAGTTGACGTCGACGGCGAGGTTGCGAGGGATGGAGAGGAGGTCGGGAATGGGTTGCAGTGCGGGAAGGAGCGGGCGAACGGGAGGAAGGTGCGGTGAGGCTCGTGGTGGCGAGGGCGGCGACGGCGAGGTCGCGGGAGAACCGGCGGTGAGGTTGCGGGACGCTAGGGTTAGGGTTCGTGGCGATTTCTCGTGCTGAAGGTGGGTTCGGGGAGGCGGCTGCTGCATGGGTTTGATATAAAGGAAGAGAGAGAGAGGGATTGAAGAGAGAGAGGGAGATTGGAGAGAGGAATTGAGATTCGATGAGATAGAGAGAGAGAGAGAATGAGGAGAGAGGTAGAGAGAAGCGGCTGAGAGGGGCCCCACTCGCAAGAATTGGAGTTCGATGATTGGATGGAGGGAAATATTTTGGAAAGGATTTTAAGGATTTAACTGTTAAAGGATTTTATTCGTATATTATAGTTTTATGATATTAAATTGAAACGGGCCCTTTTTGGCGCGAAATGAAACATTTCCAAATCGCGCCCGGGTTGCGCCCAAATGTTCCAAATTCAAAATATAGAATTTTAAGCGGGTTCCAAATTTCGAAAATAGGTGTTTAAAGATTAAAATGCATGCCCCCAAGTCGGACACTTGCCCGCGCGCGTAGTCGCCCAAACTTGCCCGTTTAGCCAAACGGAACGGAATCTCGACACGCGGACGCTACCACGCGACTAGTGGCGACGAGTAGGCCAACATGGACATCTTAAATTTCATTTTAGGAGTTAAAATTTGTTATGTGCCAAAATGACTTAGCCGGGTAAAATTCAGCAATAAACACCAGAAAATCGGGAAAAATTGGAAAGAGCAATAAATAACCCTCAACTAGTAATATACATAGTAGTATTGGGCTCGGGTGTTACAACCCGTACACCATCCTTGATGTCAAACACCGATGGATATGGGATCATCCATCGCCCATCATATGGGTCAAGATGCGTATACGCTAGTCTACTCTGGTGTATCGATGCCCTGTCTCGATACACCCTCGACTAGGAACAGTTATAGGAAGTACTCGTCGACTACCATGGCCCCACTAGTATGATCTCATCATAGTCCCAGTAGTCGAGTACATATCCTAAGGGCTTTACCAACATGTAACAGAGAGACAATCAGTGTACACGTTAAGGTAAAGAGCAACCAGATAGCATACTATCATGTCGAGCAAGAAAGTCCTCCCTATATATGTCTAAGCATCCACTACAATATACATCCTATGTATTGTAATGGCCTCTAGGGCATACATATAACTAACAATCTTCCACTTGCACTAGGGTCATCTGATAGCGGTGGTTGTAGTATCTCATACTCAACCATCCCATAAAAGTCTCTCTCTGGGAAAAGGCCTTTGTGAGTGGATCCGCCGTGTTGTCCTCTGAGTCTACTCTCCTAATCTCGATCTCCTTGGAGATTAACCATCTCCATGATCAGGTGATACTGTCTTAGAATATGTCTGGATCACTGATGGGAAGGACGTTCCTTGGCATAAGCCACAACTCCATTGTCACACAATGGGAGGAACTAAGTTCATCTCATGAACTAATATACACCCAGACAGCCTCTTTGGTAGCATCTTAAGTAGCGATGTATCCAGCCTTTATCGTCTAGTAAGCCACGGTATCTAGCTTGGAACTCTTCCAACATACCGTCCCTTTACTAAGGGTAAAGACAATGCCTGTGACTGACATTCAGTCGTCCTTATCACCGTGGAATCTTTCCAATGATTCTCCCCAGGATCGATTGATACCATCTCACTACAACTAGTGAGTAGCCTAACATCCAATTGGATCTATCTCATAGATCCAAAACCCAGAATTTAGGAGGTATCACTTTGATCCTATATGGAGAATCCTTGTGATAAGCGGAGATTAACCGAGCGTAGCATAGGAAACTCCTTCTCTATCAAGAGTATGTCATCCACGTACTTTACGAGGATCACCACCATACTCCCTACTACCTTTTTGTATATACAAGGTTCATCTACCATTTTGATGAAGTCAAACTCTTTGACTACCACATCAAAACAGACGTTCCAACTCCGCGATGCCTGCTTTATTACATAAAACATCTTGCACACATTTCCGCTGCTCCCACTGTCTACGAAGCCCTCTGGCTGTGTACTTATAGACGCTCTCTTCCAAATCATCATTTAGAAAAGCAGTCATGACACCCAACCACCAGATATCGTAGTCATGGTATGTAGCTGTGGCAAGTAGGATCTGGATGGACTTAAGCATAGCTACTTAGAAAAGGTTTCATCATAATCCATACCTGGTTAATGATGCAAAACTTTAACAAGTCTAGCTTTGAAAGTCTCAACTTTTCTATGTACACCAAGTAATCTTCTCAAGATATACTTGATCCTGATGGGGATTTAACCCTTCAGATAAAGCAACCAAAGTCCATACTTTGTTGGTGTATAAGGATTCCATCTCAGATCGCTAAGCATCCAGCCATTCTTACAGAGTCCCACTCCTGATGGCCAGCTCGAAACTAGTTGGGTCATCATCTCATGATGCAATCCTCGCTTCCACTGTCATAGAGAAACCGAAGTATCTCTCAGGTGGGTGAGGAACCCTACTAGATCGACGGAGAGACTGAGGTTCGTTGGTTACTATTGAATCCTGTGGTTCTATCAAATCATCTTCTGTAGTTTGTATAGCTGGAACCTTTCCAGTTCTACATAACAGACTTTGCCTCGATCTTATCCGGATTTTGCTTTTAGACATAGGCCGGACAACCCCAAATCTTAACAAACTTAAGATATGCGCTCTTCCCTTTCCATATCACATATGAAATGGTAGGCAACTGATTTGATTTGAACCCTATTCAATGGGTATGCAGCTTCTCAAGTGCATAACTCCTAAAAGGAAATAGGAAACTCAGTAGTACTCATCATAGAGCACACCATATCATATAGGGTGCTATTGCTCCGCCCCGATATACCATTGTGCCATGGTGTATACGAAGGAGTAATGCTGAGAGAGAATCTCATTCTCCTTTAGAATAGTCCAGGAATTCCGTGCTCAGGTATTCTCCTCCTTGATTACATCAAAGGACATAATACTTATACCCGTTTTGGTTCTCTACTTCTAACTTATATTCTGTGAATATTTCAAAAGCTTCGGACTTGTGTTTCAACAGGAACATATGTCTGAATCTTGAGAGATCATCAGAGAATGTAATGAAGTACAAAGAACCAGTCTTGGCATATGTAGACTGGGGACCTCTATACATCACTGTGTATCAGTCCCAAGAGTTCACTAACTCTTTATCTATTTCCAGTAAACAGAGTTATGGTCATCTTATCTTTGTGACATGACTGGCAAGTTTCATAAGATGTAAATTTAAACTGATTTAAATATGCATCTAAATATAACTTAGCTAGTCGGGTCGCATTGATATGACCTAGTCTACAATACCTCAAGAAGGATTCGTTCATTTCTGAACTCTTCCTCTCGTGTGTGTTCTGTACGTAAGGAACTGTAGTTTGATTTAGAATGTATATGCTTTTAGATAACATGCCTGACTCGATCAACTATTGATATAGGAAATGTTCAAAACATTATCCAACAATACAAAATTATATCCTTCTTTAGTAATAAAGAGACTGATATGATTTTGTATATCAGGTTCGGTATCTAATAACATTCGTTCAGAATCAGTATATTTTGGTAATACAGGGTGACAGTGACCAACAAACTTGGCTGCAACACTTGCACCGTTTTCTGTCTCATGAAACTTATCACCCGTTCTCAGTTCTCTACCTTTCTGTAGCCCTATGTAACAGATTACATATCTGAGATCCTGATCCGGTATCAAATACCCAGGACGCAGAGGATACTGAGAAACAGTTCTTTGTAATGAACACACCCGAAGAAGATGCATCATCATGCACTTTCTTCGTTTGGGCGGCATGGGAATCCTGGTATTCCCCTAATTCCTGCTCTGTCTTATAACAATTATAGGTTGGAGCGGGACCAACGTTCCCCAGCTCAGTATAACAAGCGGGTTCGGTCAATATCTCCGTATTATTATCTTGATTAAGGCGTGATATGGTCGCTACCTGGAGAGAGAGAGAAGAAAACACTCAGCGTATGCTCTTGTAAGATCAGATTGGTTATTATTTTATCTAATCAGGATGGCTCCCACCGTTTTAATCAAATCTTCCTTCAAACCCTAAAAGGAAAGACTAGCCGGGATTAATTACACGCTACAAGTTCGCCAATCTTTCAGCCAGGCCAGTGTCGGTACTTTGAGGGAGGTTCCCCGTGCTTTCGCACGGACCTAATTAAAGTAAACCTCGTTTTCCCAGAGGCGTAACCTCGTTAACACCTTTCTAAACACCTACTTGATCGGCAAATTGTAATGTGTAAAACTCTCCCAAGAGTAACTCTTACTCGCAGCGGGTATCGGGATCCAAGTATCTCATAGAAGGTATGCAATCTCATTGCAAATTTCAACACTTGAAATTCCCGATAATTTTGCCCCTGGCACCCTATGACCTTGACGGAGGTCAACAAACCATAGGCTACTAGTCAAGTTCAACCCGTCATTTCTTGATTGAATCAAACCCACCCTCACGACCCTTGATGGAGGTCAACAAGGTCGCACGACTACCCTAATCCAATCTGCATCATATGCATAAACACATAAATACTAGTTGGCTACCGCACACTACGTCTTGACGGAGGTCAACAAACGTAGCACGAATACTAAGTAGGACTTATCTGAAATGATAGAGGGCTACGACAGGTTTTTCTGAAAACCTATTGCGTAATGAACTTGATATCGTTGTAGAATCAAATAATTTTAAAATGGAGTGTTTTTAAGGCTTTTCTAGTTTTGCTAAAGGGGTCACTCCCGGTGAAGGGATCGTCGGCCCTTTCCTCATCGAATAAGGTGCAGGATATATCAAATATATCACTATGCAAAGAAAAACTCCAAAAGCAATCAAAAGACAAACCAGGGATGTAGCATCTGCCAGTTATTGCTAAAGGGGTCACTCCCGGTGAAGGGATCTCGGCCCTTTCCTTGTCGAATAAGGTGCAGGATGTTCTACAAGGAACACCGCGATGCAAAGCAAGAACTGTAGCTACCTGTTTTTGAAAATTCGATTCCACAACATCTTTTAGGTTTCTTTTTCTTTCATTAATCACATTAATGAAGTCCCATCATTTAAGTCACCTAAACATCACAGATAAATACAACGTACGCTTATGTCATCCGCATTCGCCTCGATGTCCCGTCTGCACCGTTAGGTTAAGTAACTAACGGCAGAGCGGGGCAGGGCTAGCGCGGGTGTAAAACATAAGCAACGTCTATATAATATATCATATATAGTATATTCAGTATCTATCACAACATATCAAATGATCACATCACAGATATCGCAACAGAAGAACATATATGAAATATTGGATATACCAGGACGTCCGTGTTTTCAATATGGGCCTGTATAAAACACGGATTCCACGGTCGCGATGAATAGCCAAACCCACATACCTAGACCCCTACGAGAGCGGCAAGCAACACTGCCAATTCTAGGGTTATGAGACCCGGTCTCGACTCCTCGAGATGGTCTCCCATTGGACCCTAGAACCCGGTTACTTGTGCTCCCCGCCTTGGGTCTACCTAATGCGGAAAAGTAAATAATATACAATGGTGACATCATCCTCATCCCGGAAGTGCCCCAATAAAAGAATATTACATACATTTAATTTTACATGAATGAAAATGAAAAACACTCATCTCACATAAAAAAAAACCCGGCTATTCAAACACGACGATCCAATATAACATATCCAGCAACACATAACATCGCATGTCATCAACGTAAGTAAATATGTCCATCCCAATTGTCATTGACATATAGCAACGAAACCAGCGATATCACATATTACACTTACGGTCACAGAAAAGAAAGTGTAAAACTACAACAGTTGGAATCCGCAATTTCCTTAGACATCGCATGCCTAACCAAATGAATTCCTTAGACATCACATGCCTAACAATTATAAACCCCGCATTTTAGTCTCAAAATCGAAAACTCTTTTCAATATCAAGTCGGGCAATTCAACAAGATTCCCGGCATCCTGAACGAATGCTCGTCGCAAACTTTAGTAGACGGCCGCACCCTCGATACCGTCGACAAAGTGCACTAAGGCGGAACACCGCTGCCGCGAGCACCCAAACGGATGCTTTTTGGCGACGGGGTTCTCCTACAGTCACTTGGTCGGGGCTATAGGGTGTAGCTGTCTATTAAGTTTACCGGCGAGTATTCGTGTACGCAACATGATTGCGACGGACTTTTGATCACATCAAAATCCCGTGGCAACCGATCAAGTGAGACTAAACTGCTATGTTTATAACATCCAAATCAGTTATCTCATAACTAGTTGTAGATTCCAAATATTGTATCACATTCCAGATAAATAGAAAATGTTAAACTTTCCGATCGAACAATCAAACACCCAAGTTTTTCCGAAACAGATCAACACTTGAAATAAGTTTTAAAACATCCATTTCATACCACAGTACTAACGGTCCAGCCGTAGAAGGGTCAAGCCAACGCCTCACATGTGGCACGCCGTACTGCCCCAAATCCTAAGGTTCAAAGGGCAGTTCAAGACGGTCACATAATCGAGTTAAGGTTTGTTGTCTTCTAGAGGGTCCATCGCGTTACTTGCACTATTTAGAATGTTCTTAAACTGTTACGCCCCGCTTCCCGGTGTACGGCGAAGGGGACGCGACGAGGCCCGCTACGTATATACTCAGAAGTACATACGCTAAGCGTATCTGAGCAATATAAAAGTAAATCACAAGAGACAAGAGATATAGAAATAACAACAACTTTATTAATTACATTCTTTTGTACAATGCATGAAAAGTAAATACAACTGAAATGGAAAGCGATGCCTAAACAGTGGCATAACAGGAAATGAAAATACTGAATAGAACAAGGTACAATATCTAGAGCTCGGGGTCTTCGTGAAACTGCTCCAAGTCTTCACCGGTGGGCTCGATCTCTGCTGGGTCCAAAGCACCTGACGACATTCAAAGAAGAAAGAAATAGAATGTCGTCAGCGAACAGGTCGCTCGGTAAGTCCCAAAGATAAGGGAGAAATAGACAGAAAGTAAGAGAGAGAGAGAGAGAGAGAGAAAGAGGGAGAGAGAGAGAAAGAGAGAGGGAGAGAGAGAGCTTTTAATGTTGTATTATAATATTATAATATTGTATTAACGTTGTTGTTTGTAGCCTGGTACAGAAGATGTCAGTGTATACGAGGGGAGTCCCACTTACACCGGGGACCTTGGTAACCTGTAGTACAAGGCTCCGTCGATAATACCACGGAACAACGGTATGGATGTAATTACGTCTTAAGTGACCACCTCGTGCCACCTTTAACATATTCTGTACCAGTCTACCCCTTAAACCCCGTAGTGTTATGATTGTATTGTAGTATTGTATTGTATAAGTTGGATGACTGATCAAAACCATGATATCAGTAAACATGTTGTAACTGCATAATCAGGTAAATGGAATAACGGAATAATGGATGTATATCCATGGTTTTATTCAGTCAAGTTGTATAGATGGTTAACTGAATTCTGGGATTCATGTGTTCATATAGAGTTGGAAAATTAAAGAATATAGATTGATAACTGGATTCTGGAATTCATGTGTTCATATTGAGTTGGAATATTAAAGAATATAGAATGACTTGAATCATATTCAAGTCAGAAATAGTCAGACTCAAACCCGAGTCAGACTAAAAGAGATGCAAGTCGAAGTTCTATATTTGTTAGGGTCATTATTGTAAATTATAAAACTTGAGGGGGTTTTATGTAAAAAGTGCTTTGGTATGGTTTTCAAGATACACCTCAAGTATTTATTATTCGTCTTTATTGTTATAATGAGTATAAATTTTATTTGTGTTATTCTAGTGAATATATCCCAATAAAAGTATTAAATTATAATATTGATTTATTTGAAATTCATGGTATTTTAATGTAACTTTTAATCTTGTAAATTTTAGGAAAAGGTGGAAACTTTACCTTATAATAAAATAGGTGTTTAAATGATAAATATATATATGTTAATACAAGAATAATTTTAATAAATATTTTATTTTCCAAAAATCTCATTTTTCTTAAATGTCGTATTTTAAACCTTTCGATACCGAATGCTCCTTGCGGAGGTCTGAATCTCGCACTACTAAGCTCGAGGGTGCACGATAAACCGTACTATCCCTAACGAGTTCCCCAAAGATGGGTTGTAGTGGCGCTTTGCAAAGATTTAATAAATACTAATCATTTAGAAAACGGTTTTATAAAGGTAAGGTATTTATTTGCAAAAGGGTGTAAATTTCCGTATTTTAGTTTCTAGGGTTTCCTAAGCCAACTAGCATAATTCTAAAGGTCTAAACGATAAGTCATTAGAAGCCTCAAATCACCTCTTCACCGTCAATTGCGACTAGGTAAGTACAAGTGAGGAGGGAGGGATCCGCTCACGAATCGTGAGGCGGGCCTTTTAAAATTACCCAAGCTCACTTGCCTAGCCTAGACACCACAAAGTCAGTTTAGATAAACGATCGATGTCCATGACATATCGTATTTTCCTATTAAAAGATTTTGTTTTAAAATTGTAAACAACTTAGAACTTTTAGAAAAGGTTTATAAAGAAAATGGTATTTTAATGAAAAGTCTTGTATTATCGTATTCTAAGTTTTGATAATATCAATTAGGGTTGTATTTGCGTGTGTGTGGAGGTAGGTCATTACCTCGTGATCTACGTTAAGGTATGGCAATTGTTAAGAGTTAAATGTGAAAACTAACCATTGTGGTATTTAAGTGAAAGAAATACGATAAATGGAAACGTTATCATTTCATGTGAAAAACTTTATCCAAATTGATTTTTAAGTGATTAGTAGTCAACATGAATATGTTTAAGAATTATGGAATTAGTGACAAGTGAGTTTTGATAGAAAACCGAATCGGAAATCGGTTTGTTCCGATTTCCGTCGGGTTTTAAAAAGTCGTATTTTTCTTAAAAGAAAAGAAAGATAGAAAGAGGGGGACTTATGGGTTTTGGACACGTTAGAGAGTGAGAAGGAGGTAGAGGGTTTGCCGGGCGTCGAATCGTCGTGAAAATGTCCTTGTACGATCGCCGGGATTCGCCGTCGATTTCGGCAGCGCTTCGCCTTTCGCTCGTTATCTAATGTACCGAGTTCTCTTGAGATTTTTTAGAGAGTGGACTTAGGAATCTAGAGTGAAAAGGCAGAGGGTAGGGGTGTTTATATAGGGCTAGGCTAGGGTTAGGGTTTTAATTAAAAAATATATATAAAAACATTAAAAAATCATTAAATTTTGAAATAAAAGTGATTTATTGAGAATCTGGTAACCGATAAAAAAAAATAAAGTATGCAGGGGGTATGACCAAGTCAACACGGAAAAATTCCGTGTTGACAACTCGGCCGTCCGGCCGAGTCCGGCCGGCGGCGCCGGCCCGAGTCGGGGTACCTATGGGTAGGGCTTCACCTGGGGGGACTTATGGTATATTTAACTTTTTATGTGCAGTATAAATTTTGAGAGTTATGACGGTTTGACTGTTGACTTTCCAAAAATTTAAAACAAAATAATTATAAAAATAATATAGGGCATGGGATTCGAACTCTGGTGGCTTGGTTCAGCAGTGCAAGGTATTACCAATGAGCTACAAGCTCCTTCTTATAATTATTGTGGTATTTAATTACTTAAACTGATAGCAGCAAGAATAAATACTCCTAGTATACATTAAATTTAAAGAAATTTCTTGTACACTAAAAATGGAGTTATTACATTCTTGTTAAAAACAAAATAATTACCTATATCTTGTGCTCATGCTAAAATACCCCTTTGTGGATTTTTGAAAAAATATATGAAAAAAATTTGGTGTAGAAAAATAGGGTTGTTATATTCTACCCTCCTTATAAAAATTTCGTCCTCGAAATTTGTAAAAGGAAAGTGTAACAGTTTGGTGACAGAACTAAAGACTGTAAAGAAGTTTTGGTCAAAGTTGTGAGGAAGTTACCTGGGTTACCTTGGTTCACAGTTTCAGGTTCTATGGCTGCTAAGGTGAAAGCCTGTCGCCGTGACACGTTCCTCCTGGCTGGAGGCATATTCCCCTGTACTCGAGGCATGTTTCTCAGTGCCTGGTGGAATTGGCGATTTGGCTGAGCAGGGAATCTACGTGGAGGTGGTGCTGGGAGTGCAGGACGAGTTGCAGGAGCTTGGATAGCTGGCTGTTGCGGGTAGTTGGCGGGTGTGTGTGCTGAGTTGTGTCTATAAGGACAGTTTCCAATTCCGTGATTGGACGCGCCACAAACCAAACATAGGCCTTTTGCACGCCTACAGTCCTTCCACAAGTGTCCTTCCCTCTTGCAATAAAAGCAAAAATCGGGTCTTGACCGATCCTTAACTTCTTCCAGTCTTCTGAGTTCAACAGTTGGCCTTGAAGAGGCCCCTCCTGCCATTTGAGTGGCAGGACGTTTCACTCCTGCAGACTGAGGTCTGCCCCTTGCCTTTATCACTACTTCATAGCTGCGGGCAGCTTCCAGAGCATCTTCATGAGTCAGAAATTTTCCCGTAGATAGAGCAGCCTGAATCTCCGTGTCCAGTCCTTGTTGAAAGCGACAGGTTCTGATCTCGTCCGTCGGTATCAAGTGTGCTGCGAATCGGCTTAATATGGTGAATTCAGCGTCGTATTTATCTACTGATTTGTCCCACATCGATCCTTGTTGTAGATGAATGAACTGCTGCTCCATTGCAAACCTGGCAGTCGCTGGAAAGTATTTCGCGTCGAACTTCTCGCGAAAAGTCTTCCATTCAATAGGCTGCGCAAGACGGCTTTCTTCCGCCTTCCACCAGTTGCGAGCGTTGTCCGTGAGTTGTAGTTTCGCTACATGGACCCAAGCGACGTCTGGAACTTGTGCTGCGGCCAGATCATCCTCGATGCCTTGTGCCCATTCTTCCGCTTCAAGAGGGCTTCCTTTTCCAGAGAACTGCTTCGGAGGTAAAGCCCTGAATTGCTTTACTTCCGGTGCGTCGGTCTCAGGTCGGTTCAGAAGTTGTTGTTGTCCCTCGAGAAGGCTGCGGATCGCCTCAAATAGCATTGTTTGCTCGGTGGGTAGTGCATGAACAGCTGGTGCGAGAGGTAGTGCTGCAGGGGTGTTGTTGACGTTGGTGCTGGTGTTGTTCGGGGAATCCATAACCCTGAAGAAAAATTTGGGTTAGGACAGATTCAAGTACATGAAATGATAAGATTCAAGGAATATGAAATTGTAAGATTCAAGGAACATGAATTGTAAAGAATGTTTTAGTTGCTGGTTCTTGTGTTATATTGCTTAGGTTGTTCACGCAGACCAGAACTGCATGATAGGGATTCATACAGCTCTGACCTGCATGGGCCACCAACAAAACCTGTCACGCCCCGCTTCCCGGTGTACGGCGAAGGGGACGCGATGAGTCCCGCTACGTATATACTCAGAAGTACATACGCTAAGCGTATCTGAGCAATATAAAAGTAAATCACAAGAGACAAGAGATATAGAAATAACAGCAACTTTATTAATTACATTCTTTTGTACAATGCATGAAAAGTAAATACAACTGAAATGGAAAGTGATGCCTAAACAGTGGCATAACAGGAAATGAAAATACCTAATAGAACAAGGTACAATATCTAGAGCTCGGGGTCTTCGTGAAACTGCTCCAAGTCTTCACCGGTGGGCTCGATCTCTGCTGGGTCGAAAGCACCTGACGACATTCAAAGAAGAAAGAAATAGAATGTCGTCAGCGAACAGGTCACTCGGTAAGTCCCAAAGATAAGGGAGAAATAGACAGAAAGTAAGAGAGAGAGAGAGAGAGAGAAAGAGGGAGAGAGAGAGAAAGAGAGAGGGAGAGAGAGAGCTTTTAATGTTGTATTATAATATTGTAATATTGTATTAACGTTGTTGTTTGTAGCCTGGTACAGAAGATGCCAGTGTATACGAGGGGAGTCCCACTTACACCGGGGACCTTGGTAACCTGTAGTACAAGACTCCGTCGATAATACCACGGAACAACGGTATGGATGTAATTACGTCTTAAGTGACCACCTCGTGCCACCTTTAACATATTCCATACCAGTCTACCCCTTAAACCCCGTAGTGTTATGATTGTATTGTAGTATTGTATTGTATAAGTTGGATGACTGATCAAAACCATGATATCAGTAAACATGTTGTAACTGCATAATCAGGTAAATGGAATAACGGAATAATGGATGTATATCCATGGTTTTATTCAGTCAAGTTGTATAGATGGTTAACTGGATTCTGGGATTCATGTGTTCATATAGAGTTGGAAAATTAAAGAATATAGATTGATAACTGGATTCTGGAATTCATGTGTTCATATTGAGTTGGAATATTAAAGAATATAGAATGACTTGAATCGTATTCAAGTCAGAAATAGTCAAACTCAAACCCGAGTCAGACTAAAAGATATGCAAGTCGAAGTTCTATATTTGTTAGGGTCATTATTGTAAATTATAAAACTTGAAGGGGTTTTATGTAAAAAGTACTTTGGTATAGTTTTCAAGATACACCTCAAGTATTTATTATTCGTCTTTATTGTTATAATGAGTGTAAATTTTATTTGTGTTATTCTAGTGAATATATCCCAATAAAAGTATTAAATTATAATATTGATTTATTTGAAATTCATGGTATTTTAATGTAACTTTTAATCTTGTAAATTTTAGGAAAAGGTGGAAACTTTACCTTATAATAAAATAGGTGTTTAAATGATAAATATATATATGTTAATACAAGAATAATTTTAATAAATATTTTATTTTCCAAAAATCTCATTTTTCTTAAATGTCGTATTTTAAACCTTTCGAGACTGAATGCTCCTTGCGAAGGTCTGAATCTCGCACTACTAAGCTCGAGGGTGCACGATAAACCGTACTATCCCTAACGAGTTCCCCAAAGGTGGGTTGTAGTGGCGCTTTGCAAAGATTTAATAAATACTAATCATTTAGAAAACGGTTTTATAAAAGTAAGGTATTTATTTGCAAAAGGGTGTAAATTTCCGTATTTTAGTTTCTAGGGTTTCCTAAGCCAACTAGCATAATTCTAAAGGTCTAAACGATAAGTCATTAGAAGCCTCAAATCGCCTCTTCACCGTCAATTGCGGCCAGGTAAGTACAAGTGAGGAGGGAGGGATCCGCTCACGAATCGTGAGGCGGGCCTTTTAAAGTTACCCAAGCTCACTTGCCTAGCCTAGACACCACAAAGTCAGTTTAGATAAATGATCGATGTCCATGACATATCGTATTTTCCTATTAAAAGATTTTATTTTAAAATTGTAAACAACTTAGAACTTTTAGAAAAGGTTTATAAAGAAAATGGTATTTTAATGAAAAGTCTTGTATTATCGTATTCTAAGTTTTGATGATATCAATTAGGGTTGTATTTGCGTGTGTGTGTGAAGGTGGGTCATTACCTCGTGATCTACGTTAAGGTATGGCAATTGTTAAGGGTTAAATGTGAAAACTAACCATTGTGGTATTTAAGTGAAAGAAATACGATAAATGGAAACGTTATCATTTCATGTGAAAATTTTTTATCCAAATTGATTTTTAAGTGATTAGTAGTCAACATGAATATGTTTAAGCATTATGGAATTATTGACAAGTGAGTTTTGATAGAAAACCGAATCGGAAATCGGTTTGTTCCGATTTCCGTCGGGTTTTAAAATGTCGTTTTTTTCTTAAAAGAAAGATAGAAAGAGGGGGACTTACGGGTTTTGGACACGTTAGAGAGTGAGAAGGAGGTAGAGGGTTTGCCGGGCGTCGAATCGTCGTGAAAAGGTCCTAGTACGATCGCCGGGATTCACCGTCGATTTCGGCAGCGCTTCGCCTTTCGCTCGTTTTCTAATGTACCGAGTTCTCTTGAGATTTTTTAGAGAGTGGACTTAGGAATATAGAGTGAAAGGGTAGAGGGTAGGGGTGTTTATATAGGGCTAGGCTAGGGTTAGGGTTTTAATTAAAAATATATATATATAATATATAAAAACATTAAAAAATCATTAAATTTTGAAATAAAAGTGATTTATTGAGAATCTGGTAACCGATTAAAAAAAATAAAGTATGCAGGGTGTATGACCAAGTCAACACGGAAAAATTCTGTGTTGACAACTCGGCCGTCCGACCGGCGGCGCCGGCCCGAGTCGGCCGAGTCGGGGTACCTATGGGTAGGGCTTCACCTGGGGGGATTTATGGTATATTTAACTTTTTATGTGCAGTATAAATTTTGAGAGTTATGACTGTTTCACTGTTGACTTTCCAAAAATTTAAAACAAAATAATTATAAAAATAATGTGGGGCATGAGATTCGAACTCTGGTGGCTTGGTTCAGCAGCGTAAGGTATTACCAATGAGCTATAAGCTCCTTCTTGTAATTATTGTGGTATTTAATTACTTAAACTGGTAGCAGCAAGAATAAATACTCCTAGTATACATTAAATTTAAAGTAATTTCCTGTACACTAAAAATGGAGTTATTACATTCTTGTAGTTTGTAATTAAAAACAAAATAATTACCTATATCTTGTGCTCATGCTAAAATACCCCTTTGTGGATTTTTGAAAAAATATATGAAAAAATTTTGGTGTAGAAAAATAGGGTTGTTACATAAACCACAGAAAAATCCAACACTTGGAAATTTCCCGGCAGGGGAAAAAGTGGGTATATATATCCGGTCGAACTTTTTAACATGTTCTAAAATTATCCGGAAAAACACATAGACGGAGTTAAACTTTCCGATCGAAACACCGAGTCCCCAATACAACCCAGAAAACTCAACTCTTGAGTAGAAATTAAAATTACCCAGAAAACACAGGAATCACAATGGGACATTACTGTGCAAACAGTGAAGCAAGAGGAAACTTTATGGCCGCGGAACCGCCGCACGACCTAGGGTACGGCCGCGGTTCCGCGGCGCCTTGGAAGAGTTGGGGTCATTGCTTCACAGTAATGCTTAGAAATTCCTGCTGATTTTTCTGCATATTTTTAATTCACAAAATTTCACAGTTTTGAAAAATGTGCAGAGAGGGGTCAAGTTTAGGGTTTTGGGGTTCGATCGGATTTCTAACATCGTCTAGACTTCGCCTAAAGCTCTAGCCTTGCTCTGATACCACTGTAGGGATCCTAGGCACACTCAAGAGGTTACACAAGGCATCAACCATGTCAAATTCAAAAATTTATGTGCCGAGAAACCCTAATGCAAGATCGTTAACTAGAGGATAGGCGAAAAACAAACAAGTTAACAACTTTAACTACAAGTGAAAGGGATTACAACCTTTGTAGATCCGGTCCTCCACTTCTTTAGTTCCGTGTTGACGTCCCTCTGCTGCGATCATCGGAATCTTGGACTCTAGCGATGGTTTCGTTGGAGAAATGAGCGGGCTAGGTCATTGACTTCGGTGCCGAAGATGATCTACGTCGAGGCGACTCAAACTCAAGCTCCATCTTCACTAGGTCATGAAACTTGTGAAGAAAACACCCTATACAACATAGAAAGTGGTAGAGGATGAAGAAATAGGAAGTGGGTTCACTTTGGATTTGGATTTCTCACTTGATTTCAACACTTGAAATTTTCTAGCAAGCTTTCTTCTTCATGAAGAAGAAGAAGAAGAAGAAGAAGAAAATGAATTATTTTAAAAAGAAAATTCAAGTGAAGCTTATTATATTGCAACCATGGATGAGTTAACACATGTAGAGAATAAACTAGGGTTTAGGTGTAATAGTTAGGTTAAAGGAAAAAAAATGGTCAAAGATGCTAAGAAGCTTCATGAAGCTTAAAGCAAAGAAAGAAAACCACCATTTTATTTTTGCCAAAAATGAATAAATAAAATAAATAAATAAGTTAAAACCCTAACCATTAACCTAAACATGGTTTAAAGCATACACACACCCAAGTTTGCATGTATCATCAAACATGATACAAACTAGTGCACAAACATATATCATATATACAATGTGCACAATCTAGTGAGAAAAATAATCTTAAGTGAACCAATACTAGTTAACGTAAAATAATATATCAAATATATAATTATACATTAAATCATTAAATCAACACTTGATTTAATGATCCGGTCATATTGCATATAACCGACTAATATCAATAGTAACAACTTATCGAATCAACACTTGATCCGATAACCCGGCTATATCGCATATAACCGATCAATGTCACAAATCGCGAAAATCGAATACAGTATCACATACTGGTATTATTCTCGGTCCTGCACATATCTCATATGCGCTCCTATTTCGTTTCGCTTGAGCCAGGAAACCCCTGTATAGGACTCTAAAGACTCGTCAATACGCCGGCAGTAGGTGATGATCATATCAAACACCTACAAGCCGCAAGCGGTCTGCTAAACGTAACGGCCACCCGGGTATTGAGCGATCAGAAGATCAATGAGCAAGCCCGCTCACACTCCTGTGAATCCAACCAGTAACACTTACCGTACAGTCCGGTCTCGTCGTCTGATATGTCGCATATCTCGCCTAGGGGTGGTAAACGTCAGACCCCAGTAGCTCGATAAGTCGTGTCAATATGAGGTCTATAACAGTTCGAGAAACTACTGGTGACACTTACCAGTAAATCTCAGCAACCCTGGCCAGGGATTTCCGGTTATAGCCAATCGAACACAGCGCAACATCAACTCCCTATACCGGGAGAGACGAATCCCCTCCTATCGCTCATTGCCTCCATGTGATTCGGGACTGTACCCAAAAACCACCATTTTGCACGCCCACTTGGACGTAGTAAGGTGGAAATCAAAGCACAGTGGGAATCACACAAGACTCTATGACGATCTCGGGTCAACTGACTACTCTGTACCAGTGTCACCAGAGAACTACCATCTGACGTGAGGTATAATACCATCTGGGAGTTCTCGGCGAGTCCGTCCAGTGTACCCAGTCTCCACTGAGCACCCGTACACCATCCTTGATGTCAAACACTGATGGATATGGGATCATCCATCGCCCATCATATGGGTCAAGATGCGTATACGCTAGCCTACTCTGGTGTATCGATGCCCTGTCTCGATACACCCTCGACTAGGAACAATTATGGGAAGTACTCGTCGACTACCGTGGCCCCACTAGTATGATCTCATCATAGTCCCAGTAGTCGAGTACATATCCTAAAGGCTTTACCAACATGTAACAGAGAGACAACCAGTGTACACGTTAAGGTAAAGAGCAACCAGATAGCATACTATCATGTCGAGCAAGAAAGTCCTCCCTATATATGTCCAAGCATCCACTACAATATACATCCTATGTATAGTAATGGCCTCTAGGGCATACATATAACTAATATCAGATGCTCCACCTTAGCACACAACAAGACAGACATCTTGAAACGAAACCCGAAACTTCTCTTTACATCATGCCTACCCGTAACTGTCTCACAAGTCATGTCAAATGTTAGTGGAACTTGGATGAACACCGAAAGCTGACTGATGTGCCTACTTTAGGATTTCGCGTCCCTGCCTATCAGCAACAGGTACACAAACGCGTCCCCAAATGTAGCACATCTGGTCACAAATCAAGGACTCAGAATCATTACCCTGCCGAACATGCTCAAGTATCACTAACAACGAGCATCGGTGGGCTGTGCCTCACGAAAACGATTTAGGAAAAGTGGTCGGGCGCGGACATGAGAAAGCTGTCCCTTCAGTAGAGGCGAACCTAGCTGTACTCCACGATCACATAAGAACTGTAAATCTGCAGAAGACTGTCTCAACAATCAACACCCGCTGCAGGAAGATGTACATTAAGCTCTGGTGGTCCGTGAAAATCTGACACGACTCTCCGAACAAGTAGTGTTTCTAAATCTCCAACGCATGATCACCGCGACCATCTCCAGATCATGAGTGGGATATCCTGCTCGTACTTCTTCCAACTGTAGGGAAGCAAAAGCGATAACTCTATAATGCTACATCAGCGCAAAATCGAACCCCAATTGCGAAATATCACAGTAAAACAACAAAGTCGCCCGAACCAGAAAGCAAGAAAGAACTGGTGCAGTTGTTAACCGAATCTCCAACTGCTGAAAACTCCGCACACATGCCTCAGTCTATAGATAAAGAACCTCCTTCCTGGTCAGTCCAGTCAACGGTGCAGCGATACACAAGCAATCCTGCACGAAACGGCGGTAAAAACCTGCTAAGCCTAAAATCTGCGGACCTTTGTCCCGGATATAAGTATAGGTCAAAGCTGTACGGCCTCGATCCTTCTCGGGTCCATACGAAAACCGTCTCCCGTAACTACTAGACTTAGGAGTCAACACAATCAAGCCTGAAGGAACACTCCGAGAATTTAGCAAACAGCTGGTGCTATCCCAGTATCTGCAAAACAAATCCTCAAGTGATGTTCCTGTTCCTCACGACACATTGGAATAGACCAGAATGTCATCAATGACGCAACAATAAAATGGTTGAGGAACGGCCTGCAGAAATCTGGTTCATCACATCCACAAATGTTGCTTGGGCACTGGTGAGTCCAACGACACCACCAAAACACACACCGCCCGTAGCACGCATAAAAGCAGTTTTCGAAATGTCATCACTCCGAACCCGCAACAATGATGACCTGATATCAAACAAACTTAGAAAATGTCTCGCACTCTGGAGCTGATCGAAGAAATCGCCAATGCGAGGTAAAGGATACCTATCCGCACCGTAACTCGGTTCAATTGATGATCAATCAACACACAACCTCAAACTGTCGTCCTTCTCCCTGACGAACAGAAAAGGAGCTCCCCAAAGCGAAACACTCAGACGCATAAGTCCCCCAACAAACAACTCTGCAGCTGATCCTTAAGCTTCCTAAGCTTCGCCGGCTCATCTGGAACAACGTCGGAAAACTCTCGCACGAAGGAACCCGGTCCAACAAACCCACTGTGGCTCCGGTATCACGAATGAACGCCAAGAATCCTCGACATCCTCTCCTCAAAAACCGACTAGCGAAAAGGCTGAATTCAAGCTGTGAGAGGCGGCACAACTGCCCCCCTGCACAACAAGAACCGACTCGCCGGGAAAACAAAACCTGACTGTTCTCATGACAGTCCACAGACGCCTAGCACGTAGCTAACCAGTCCGTGCCCAGGAGAACGTCAAATCCAACATCTCTAGAAGGATCACAATGACGGACGAATCTTTATCTTCTACCCGATTGGCACACGACTGAAACACGTGTCGCGCAACAAAAGAATCACTGACAGAAGTTAACACAACAAACGGCCGATCTAGCTAACACGACTCTCGGCCCAACCAAGGCACAAAGTGTGTAAAACAACAAGTGCATAGATCCCGAACAAAACCAACATATGAGTCAAAAGAACATACAAATTAAGAATACCTGAAAACTCTGCATTAGACGCCCATGCGTCCCGATGAGTAGAAACAAACTCTCGTGTCTGCCTTCTACCCGGAACTGTCAGAACTCTTCCTCTGCCAGACCGTTCTCTCGGAACCAACCCTCCGCGACCACGACCTCTCGGAACATGGGTCTGACGCGGTACTAAGGAACAATCCCTGATGTGGTGATGAAGGCTCCCGCATCGAAAACATCCATATGATGGCTGCTGACCCTCCTGGGGATGAGAGCTGAACGACTGACCTCGTCCTAAGCCTCCGTTACTTCCGTGACGTGCCCGATATCTGTCTCGACGACTAAGCCTCTGTCTCTGAGCCGGTACATCTGTACGAGTCCTCCACTGTTCCGGAACTCCCAAAGTCTCAGGAAGACGTGTCTCATGAACTGGGGTTGCATCCATAGGTGTTATGTAGGTGACGGAATGATGTGTACTGACCGCAAGGAACAACTGGGTAACAAGGGTGACAACCTCCTGTCATTACGCTCGAATGACCTCAACCAATGAACTCATCGTCTGGTGCAAGTCCTGCATATCTGCTACAAGCCTAGCGAGATAATATGTCGAAGGCGGATTTGTCTGCTCCTATGGAATGAGCGTGATATCCTGGTCAGTCCTCGTACCACCCGAGTCTACTATAACCTCGGCCCTCGCCGCATCACTCTGAGTCCCCATAGTCATCGGCGGCAAAGGCTATAAATGGAATATAAGATTCGATAAGAACACGGAAATCGAATCACAAGAATATGAATCATCAAGGAAGGAATTTCAAGCAACCAGTACTTAGGTCACTTTAGGCGGAGTACCGCATCGTGAGTATGCCGCGGACATACACACTACGTTACTCTGCTTAAGCTACCTACTCCATCATACCAAGGTCATCCTACACTCCGAAAGGTAAAAGCTAGCGCTCTGATACCAACTTTGTCACGACCCGAAATTGGCACATGACGGCCCTAATACTACGCAACGTCAACAAGCGTAACGCAGTAAAAGAAATCCAAAACCCAGAAATCTAAACCATTAAAAGACAAGAAAAGATAAGAAACATTGTTTAAACTTTTGAAAATCTCAAGTATAAATTCTTTAAGTCCAAGTTACTTTCTTGAAAATTTCAGCAGCACCTTCTTTGTAAAAACCAACCCCAAAAAATGGGTATAACACAAATATAAAGTAAAGCATCCCCAAACGGGAGCAAATACACGCCTAAAGGAGGAAAACAACCACCACAACAGATATACGACGCCGTAGCAAAGAAAGAGACGATATAAATAAAACTGCATAAAAACCTCCAAGTCACAAAATAATATACAATACCGTCCTCACATAAAGTCTCTAAGTCATACAAGATAATGGTAGATGAAGAGTACAGGATACAATGAATATACAACGAGCAATATCGGATAACCGCAAAACCTTCCTAAGCAAAACTGCACACTGTCAGGCGAAGCGATATCCGCAACAAAGATGATACGACGAATGAAAATAACCCTGCTTCTAACTACCCTGAGAAACACCTGCAAAACACTGTGGCACAACGGGGGTGAGTTGTCAACTCGTGAATAGTAAAATAACATATGCAGGTAATCACGAGCATATACGTATAGAGCGAATCTAACATAAGCATCTAATAGCAATGAATGGTCATATGAAATGCAAAATCATGAAAAGTACACTAGCAGGTACAACTAATACATGAAGTAATAATATGACAATATGTATGTAACAGTCATGTAAGGTACTCTATCAGGTACTACAAGTACATGAAGCAATGATATGACAATGTATATATGCAACAGACATGAAAGGTACTCCATCAGGCACAACTAACACATGAAGTAATGCATATAAATAAAGGTATGTAAATGCAACAATCATGAAAGGTACGCTAACAGGTACTGCTAATACACGAAGCTGTGCATAAACAATAAATATGAAGTATGGGATGAAACATGTCATTTCCACGGAATCCTGACATCGTGGTAGGATCAAGTCCATCAAGACAATCCAAATCCCAATTTTCTCAAATCAGTCCCCAAATTGGCTCTCATATCATATAAGTCTCGCAAATCCTGAATGTACAATATCAAGTAAATCTCATATATCCTGAATGTACAAAATCAGTTATTCTCATATATATCATGTATCCAATATCAAGTAAATCTCAAATGTCCTAAATCCAAGATTAAGTGAATCTCTTATATCCTAGGTATATTTGCACGAATAATTAGGATGGTGTATATAAATGGATATGTATACATATATATTAGCGTCCCACTCCACTAATATATATACACTTAGAAGTAAAATATCATGAAAACAATAAGTCAAGTATCGACACAGAAAGGCCGATCTATCAGGTGCTGTCACCATGACTGGCACCATGATAGTTTTGTATCATACACTATACCGAAAGCTCGAGTGTCTAGCTCTGACCCTCACCTCTCGACATATCCATACGCACATGACTCCCGTCGGTATCCCCATGATAGCCGCTGAGTCATTGGTAATGTCACCGGTAAGTATGTTTCCCCCACTGACTTATCTCCTCACTGAGATTCTTGCCCCGGGGCACCTCCGGGCCTCACCATGTACCCGCATACAGACCCCTCCTTTCCTCGCGTGGGGTATATATATATCAGAACCGATAAATCTCATGGTGGCTGCTGAAATATCATATCAAGGGAAACCGGGTTTTTCAAATAATGCATAATTTCATGAAACTGCCACGGTCCCCAAATCCAGAAAATATCATGAAAAAATCCATATATATAATATACGCAACATGAAACTGAAATGCGAGCGTATAAAGGAAAGGCCGCTATTTAATTGCAACCGGTTAAAATATAAATTATGCGGTTCAAAATTTCTTCAATTCTAAATGACATCAAGTAAAGGTAAATATGTAGCTATAACTGATATATGTGTAAACATAAAGGTATAGCAAGATTTAGACATCTACCTATCAGTAATGATGTAATATACCCCCGGGTATAAGTGAAGGATGTATGCAAGATATACATGTAGCTATGTCATTATTTGTATGTACCTATCGCTAATGGTACAATGCTCTATAGGTATACAGGTAACTAGCATGTAAGTATGTCAAGGCATATGTGTAAGCATGTAGGTATACAGTTATGCTATATATATCATACGCGATAAGAAATATGAATCAATGTCACAATGTCCCTAACCAAACAATATCATATCTATAAGTGGGTTGTGTGTGACATGGCAGTTATTGACGGTGTGTGTGGCATACAATCAGTGCTCACGCAACATGAGCCGTCAATAATAGTGCAGTGTCCTAAGGATATTGGTCCAAGCACAACAATTAACTAAGCAGTAGGGTGAATGCGCAATTCTAAATATGACATAGAATATGCGACAAATCAAGTCATTTCTAGCCCAGACGTATAATGTCATGCGGGCGATTCCCCTGTAGATGTTAAATCTACCCACCAACGCTCCTGGCTAAGTGAAGCCAACCACTTGTTTTCCCCTTGTAGCAGTGTCCGAAGTCCCTGCCTGCGAACCTACCACATTAAAACAATAAAGCAAGTATATATTAATAATAGACCCAAAACACGCACAAACTATATTTAACTGACGCAACCACACAAAACATACTCTTAAGTGTTCGTATTGTGGCTAACGTGTGTAGCGACACGACGAAAACAACCTAAGAGAAAAATCACACAAAGTGCACGATCCGTGTCGTATAACGTATCGCGCGGACACAAAATACTAGATTATAGAAAAACGATTCCAGATTTTGCATACTGTAAATACTAAAAAAGTAAACAGTACCAAATACCCCTAAACCACAGCAGACAACTACCCATAAGAAAACCAACACCCAACTCTCCTCCAAAACCGGTGTCGCCGGAATTCTCCAAATAGTCGCCGGCCAAATCCGGTGAGTTGGGTCTCGTGTCTCAGATGGAATCCTAGGATCACCAGTACAACATTACTATCTTGTTTGGTCACTCGATAAAAATCTTAGATCGCAGCAGATCACATAGACTCTAAAAAGACACTAAAAAAATACGATATTGCACTAATCGATACAAAATGTGTTCTACGCAACAACCAACGAGCTATACATCATAAAAACTCCTAATTAACAGTTTAAAAATTATACCTATCAATACTTGCTCCCAAAATCCAAGCTTTCTTAGCTCCAAGTGATCAAAGAAGCTAAATCAAGACTTGAAGTATTTTTGTGAAATTATTTAGGAATTTTGGAGATTAAATTGAGCTTTGAGATGAAAGAAATGAGCAAGGAAGAAGATGGGGGCAGACTTAGGAAGGCTCGGCCAAAAAGTGGGGAAGGATGAAGAATTGTGTAGGGTTTTCTAGCTGAGTCTTGTGATAAATGCACATAAATGCATGAAGCCATCTCTTCCATTCTTTTCTTTTCTTTAAAACTTAATCCTTTGCACACAAGAATATCTAGATATTATATGGAGGTTTTGTTTTACTCAAACTTGATTAATTTGATATGATACAAATTTTGGAGAAATTTCCCAAACCCAATTTGTAAATACCATAATAAAATAATATTAAAATAGGGAATATAATTGAACCAAAACGTCCCATATACCCCCAAAGCTTGCGCACTATTTTTATTTTAGCTAAACTAGGTGCTGGCAAGTCTATATGGACGTTTGATCACCGTCGGGTTAAAACGAAAAATACCGACAATTTTATCCTAAAACGGAAAAATTCGCATAACGATTTCTGAAACGTTACAATTAGTCTCCTGATAGAGTGATGAAAGATTCCAAAAAATTCTCTTTTTCGTATGTTGGGAGGCTTTTTAGTTCAACTTAAATGTATAGATTTTTTTAAAGTAAATATGAAGCATGGAAAGGTTTTTTAGTAGTTAACGAAGTATGGGATGCGTTTTAGTAAAAAAAACCCAAAAAAATAAAGATAAGTCAGATCGAGATTTCGATAAATTGGTATTAAACTCATTAACGAGACATCAAGATTTGGATCACGAGGTATCGTTAAGCCTAAATATATATCGTTTTTATGTTAACTAGTTTAATTGTTTGAACCCTTGTTTTGATAATTAGTTTATATTATGTCAAATAATCGTTGTTGTAAAATATATGTGAAAAATATTATAGTTTTGTACATGAAATGTCGTTGCCAAGCGGAGACGATAATTTTAGAATTTACTGTACCCTTTGCGTTGGAAAATTCATTATAAATTGCGCAAAAATAGTTAGCAGGTGTTTTTTAGCTCGTTTTGAAACCAACTCAGGATAACTTAGATCTGTAAAATGTTTTCCTGCTAATTAAATTGTTTAACTATCTAAATTGCGAAGAAACTCACCTCTGGACTGCTGTCCAGGGAAGTTTCAGACCCAAAATTCTAATTTCGAATATCCATAACTCTCTGTAAAAACAATATGAGATGCTCTAGTTTATATCAGTGTAAACATTACCGAGTTAGCTTCGCTTTGGCTTTTGTTTCGTCATTTTTAAAGATTGTTTGTTATTTTTAAAGTATTTTACAAATCAGGATACTGCTGAAATTCCAGAACCGAGCTTCCATGTGCATGACCAATGGAGACAACTTATTCATTGTTATTGATATGATTATGTTGTTTCTGATAATGCTAGTTACATTGATTACTTACATGTACCCACACCTGAACGTGTTTACTCGTTATCATGTCATGACATTCTAACAATTTAATCATTACCCAATACCAACGAATTCATGGCACCGCCTACTGATTAATCTACTGCTTGACTTAACTTGACAAGTTACGTGATTGTTCTAGAGTTGGTATTAGAAAAGAATTAAATTGACACTTGACATGAAACATAAAACCGGAGAAAAGGAAAATTAAAAAATGAAACCCAAATTATAACCCAAGAAGACTTAGATTTTAGAGGTTGATCGATCGAGAGGGGCTTCTGTGTTCCGGAATGATAATGTTGACATCATTCGATTGTCCTTGATATTATAGAATTTAGTGTTTAGTGGTACGTCTCGGGTTTAGCTCCGAGAGTATGTTACCGTTGTCCCGGGCACTCACAGGATTTTGTTGAGTTATAAGGAAGATTTTATTAACTGATTTCAAATACCATTAGGATAAACAAGACTTATCGACAATTACATATGGCGGCGAAGGCGACCGTCGGCCCGCAACGAGGATGATCAATCATTGGTCAGTGGCAGTGGCAACGACGATCGGTCGGTGGTGTCGGAGGTCGGACGGCTATTGGTGGCAGCGACAGGCAGCAATCGGCGGCGGCCAATGACTATAAAGTAATTGAAAATAAAGTAATTGAATATGAATATAAAGTAATTGAAAATCGAAAAAATATCATTTCAATTTATTAAAATTCGAATCAGCTCGGATTAGCTGCGGTTTATATAAAAAAATCCCCATCAAAAGCTCTCTAAACCTTCAAATGGGCATCTCAACTCCCCTCGTTCCATCACAATCCTTGCACTTACCATTCCCTCATCTCCTTCAACCACCTCCAAAGAGCCCATCAAGTCCATCTTCTCTCAAGATCCTCAACGCGCTCATCAAGGAAGACATCGATTTGGCCCGCGACTTCTTTCGGAAGAAAATGGCTAAGCCTCACAATGAGCACACATTTGGGATTTTGATGAAGGGCCTGTGCGGGGCGAATAGGATTCAAGAAGCATTCAAGTTTTTTTTGTTTTTTCTCTTCCCCTTTCTTGTGACCCAATAGTTGTTCCCATGGCGAAGGCTGGTGGCATACGAAGCCACGGAGGTTTAAGGAGACATTTTAGAGAGGTGAAAGATCAATGGAGGAGCAACTTGGCTTTCCTTGATTACTACACGAAGAAGGAGAAGAAGGCGGCGCTTGGCAGAAAAGAAGCGGTCCCGAAATGGACCGATGCCGACGTCGAGGAGTCCATCGCCTACGATCCCATCCATGGCCCTGAGGTCTTGTATTTAACTTGCATTATTTCCTTTATTTGATTTTATGGCTTCAGTTGAAAGCTATTAGGGACCGTGCTTGGTGCGGTACATTTGGGTGGGATTTCCTGGAAACAGTCAAGGAGCCCTCGTGGCATGCAAAAGTTTCAATTTTTTTTCTATTACTGCCAATTCGATTTACATAAAATTGCGACGCGTGTTGCCTTGTTTAGGTTGAATTTTGTTCTATGGTAAACATTAGATATGTGCAAAATGTGATAAAGATATCCGTCCATGCTATTATTTTGCCTATTCTATTCCATAGTATTGAGTTAGGGTAAAACAGGAGGTCCATGTGTTTTTTGATCTGTGATGTAAGGTTAGGAATCTTAGGATCTAATAATATCATGGAATAACAGCAGTGTCCCCCAATGCGAAGCTCGCCTTGGGCATTCTTTCATGTCGTTTTCATTTATTTATGGGTAACAACCTTTTATTGCATTCTGCAGACACACATCTGCCAATAAATACATAAAATAAAATAAATGCTAAATGGCCAGAAACCCCCTTTGTTTTGCCCAAATAGCAGGAAACCCTTAGTTGCAAATCGGCACTTTACCCTGTTCAACCCAACAACATTATCTTTTCGTCAATTTATCCCCAAGCGGCCCGAAATTTCCTTCTTTTCTTGTCCTCGTTTCGTTAACTGGTTATATTTAATATTTCAACCGAGGAGTGTTTTGTAAATTAAGAGACTATTATACACGGATAATATTTCAACCGAGGGGTGTTTTGTAAATTAAAAGACTATTATACACGGAAAAAGTTAACGGTGGTTAAAGCAAGGGGAAAAGTGCTGGTTTTGAGGGTGCTTTCCTACCATTCGGGTCAAACTGAGGAGGGTTTCCTGCAGTTTAGCCATAAATAAGTAAGGAATGTTACAGTATAATTTAATTTTTGGTTAGGCTGGGCTGGCCAATGACCTCGAAGTTGCAACTTCCTCCTTCAAATCTCGGAGTTAGTTGACCTGGTTCAAGGCAGTGTGCTTCACACTTTTGCATCACATCCCTAAAACATATAGTAACACCTGCCATATGGAACCAGGATCTCTGCTTCTATGTTTAGTGCTATTTCTCTTCATAAATATGTAAGCTATGATATGATAACAAACATTACCAAACTAATTCGATTTTCTGTTTTCTTTTCCATCCCATATCTTCGATAAACTAAAAAGATTAAAAGAAAGAGAAAGAGAAGGAAAAAAAATGTTGCTTATATATTATCCTAATATGCGTTATTTCCTAGAAGGAAACCGGGTGACGTCAAAAGTTCTATATTTATGCCTCTAAGCAGCATGGATTCAAATATAGAGAGATGGGACACGATACGAGTCGAATACATTTAGTCACAAATTTCCCAAAGCTGTAAGATATAATTCATTGGGATACGCCAATTTTATTTTATTTTTGTTTAAAGATATATGTAAGAACGAAATTTATAAGTCTTGGCAAATCTAAACTAAGAATACAAACAATTTCACAATTCCAAGAATAAAAACAACAATATATTGTTAGTTTCGTAGTTATGGATGCATATTCAATATATTTAGATCTAAGTTTTAGCATGTGTCAAAAAAGAGTCCCTCAAATATTCATAATAAATCCGATAGGGGTACAAATTAGATACCGATTCCTCACCTTGATGACGACTCCATGCAACATAATTCCTGACAATGATATTTTTTTTCATTCTGGAAGGAAATCAGGTGATATCAAATCGGCCATTCTCATTTATTATACTATTAGAGGTGATTATTAGCAATAAATGCAGATGATGTTATCTTTAATCTATGATAATTTTTCTCTAGTAGGGCTACAATTGTTTTTACTTGTTAAAGCTAACAATTTGATTCCTTCCATAGTTTCTTTTGACGGTGTCTTATTTTCACCTTATTTTTATTTTCTGTTTGCACCAGGGTTGTAGGTTGATATTTTCAAACCATTCCATATCAACCAATTTTTTCTTCTCTTCTTGATGATGTCTTCATTTCACCTTGTCTTTATTAATCTTGTTATCTTTTTGCACCATAGTTGTATGTTGACATTTCCTTACATTCAATTTCAACCAGTTTGCAACTCTTCATGCGGCAGGATATGTAATTCTCTGATCTTTTCTATACGTGCTGTCTATATATTTGTATCTAAACGTCCTGGTTATAGAAAAGAAGTCCTAGAGAATTATTTCTTATGCTTAAGTAGTTACAAGTATAGATTGACAGCAATAGGAAAGCTCCATCACTTACAGGATCATCCTATGATAATTTCCTTTTTAATTGTCTACTTGGATTTGTTCATGACAGGATCGAGCCAAAAGAATGAAACAATGGTCCTTTATTATTTGGTAGTGTAGTAACCATACCTTGCGTTTACCTGTCATAATTCATGTCATTAAATTGTAAAATCTGTGTATGGCAAGAACTTAGCCATAAGGAATTTAAAGGTTTATCATTTGGTGAAAATACTGTTCTTCTGTTTGGTTTTTTGTTTATGTCCTAAATTATGCTAGATCGTTGCAGGTGTAGTTCTAGCTACTGGATTTGGAGCTCTCTGCGGTGCCATTTTTGGGTGTGAAGTCTCTGAATACTGGAACCAGCTATATAAGATTGATAAGCAGTGTGTGAATCTTAAATTTTTGTACTGGCGGGATGATAAAACTCAAGGTTAGCGGTCTGCCTTGGCTTTTATCGTGTATTTCACTTTCTATCATTCTATCCCAATCATATGAAGAGGTTAATTTCAAGTTTGCTGCACTAATGTGTTTAATATTTGTATCTTCCGTCTCCACCAATCTTAAATTTGTTATTATCTTATGTTCACCCTCTTTAGGATTCCTTTCATAAAAATATGTTCTATTTTATGTTCGTGCAGCCAATGGGATCAAACTTTTACCATTTTTATTTCCTGTTGGCATTATGTCTAGGCTTAGTTTACTATAGTTCTACGATTAGAAAGTCACTGGAAATTTAATTTAACCTGTTCTGGTGAATGTTGTTTCATGAGAGTTAGGACACTGTAAAAACTATGTAGTATTTCTTTGATTTTGATATTGCCAATGGCGAACTTTATTTCGGCTGTTAATAGTTGGCTAACAAAATCAACTCCAAACGTGGCAGGAAATCACCAATAATCAATGCTGCCTGAAGAAGCCAATACCCACTCGCAATGACCGTCTGGGTATGATTTAGCGAGTCATTAAGGGCAAGCGTCCATAAGGTCTGATTCTTCTTTGGTTCAGGTTTCCAATAGAAATCACATGACTAAACTATATTTTTTTCACATAAGTTTCCGTAGGTGTCAGCTTTTATACAGCAGCTGTTTATTTTTTTTTTCTTTTGCTGTTATAATGGAGTATGCTCCATTGTAAGTACTGCTATGATTTCATTCCTGTGGCAAAGAAAATTTAGTCGGATAATATTTTAATTGTCCTGGAATGCACATATTTGCATTTGAAAGCGCTCTTTTGCGTTTGAGGTTTCGGCCAAAACCACCGATACGAGGTGGTTTCGTATCAGTTTCGGTGGAGACCGATACGAAACCAGCCGAGACCGATACGAAGCCAACCATACACTGTGCCTGTTTGGATGAGCTTATTTTCAAGTGATTATTTGCCAAAATCACTTATAAGTGACAATTTTTTGAAAAAAGTGAAACAATCTCTTATAAGTGATTGTGACACATAAGTTATTTGGTGTTTGAATGATTTTGTATGAAAAGTGGTAGGTAAGTGATTATTGAGTGTAAAAAGACCAAAAGGACGTAATGCCATTTTAAAATTTGGATGAAAATATAAGGGGTATTATGGTATATTATTTGGTCAACTTTACTATTCCATAATCACTTATGAAATAAGCCAGAAATCCTAGCTTAATTTTAAATGGGAAAAGATGACATTTTTAAGTGGAAACATATAATTCAAGGCAATAATCACGTATCTTTAGGATGCATCCAAACAAGCTTATTGATGCGGGACTCACATTGATGTGAAAAATAAGTGATTGTTGACCAAATTATTTTGTATCCAAATAGGCACAATATCGTTTCGGCTAAAACCTTCAAAAATTTATTTTTATACCATTTTTACTATTATTGTGATCATTGTAGGTCTTCGTTGTTGGAAAACTGCAAAAAGTGAACCCAAACTCTATATTAATACTTATCTAAGTATACTTTTCAATATATTTTGCATCATGGCTGGATTTCTAAATACTAGGATCTTTGTCTTGTAATATAGAATCATAAATTTAAGTATTTAATATATCTACACTTATATATATTGTATTACCGTCGAAACCGAAACCCAAACCGAGATTAGCGAAACTAGCCGAAACCTAGCGAAACTAACAAAATTACGAGAAACCGAAACCGAGTTCTCGAACCTTGCTCTTTTGTAATGAGCTCTATTTTTTGGTAATGTATTTGACAATGTGCTTTTAATCTTGCTTTTTAAATTTTAATGGAAAATTAGATGTAGTTATAAAAAAAATATAACATTGTGATGACCCTGGTTCATAGTTTTTCTCGTACGCTGAATGCTTCCTTGACTCGAAACATGATTTAGAGAGATGCTCATTTGGTGTTATGTGAAAATAGCTTTCAAGTTTGGTGCCTTAATGCCAGAGGAGATTGGAACTGTAGGAGATGTCGAATGTGCTTTGGAATTATTTTATCAAGTGGAGACACTTTAATGTATTGAAGTGATTAGTTGAAGCGGACTGAGGGTGGTTGGAGTTCATGACCGGGAAATTTACCCGGAGTAAAGTGGTTTAATTGTCAGAGGCAATTCAATATCGTTGCTTGCACACTTCATAGGGATCTTTTTATAGGGCCTACGTGTACAGGGTTAATCAGCTTATAAACAGAGTGTTGGTAGCAAAAACATTTCCTTGATACTGTAGAAATCTATTTAAGGTTTCATCAAATCTCTGTAACTGAATTCAAATTTATGAATGTTGCATTAACTGGAAGCATGATGTAAATCTAGAAAAGTTGACTAGAAACGCTTATATAATGCAAATTTCATGTCAAACCTTGAAAGAAGGTAACAAAGAACAAAGCAAGCATTGACCCATCTTTAGGGCACATAAAACTAAGTTTACACAACAATCCCCATAGTTAGAGGTTTATGAGGGAAAATATACACCTGATCACAATCTGTATATTGGAGCTTCTTAGGTATCTAGGATACACCATAAATATCATTCACAGAGGCATTCAAGCCTTACTATCATCAATAGGAGCGTCCTTAATTCTAATACAGAGCTCCTAAAATTGGAATCATATCATTCTGTATGGTTAGTGAGTATGGAACATCAGCTATCATCTGAGGGGCTAGATTAAAAATCCCGCTCTGATCTACCGTCAGTGGGGCCACATCAAAAAGCCCATTCTGTTCTACAATCTGCACTCACATAAAATAAATGATCGATGAGTTCCATTTTATTTAAATGGAGCATGCAAGGAAGTGATTAAGTCGTTACTTTGATATGGGATACTTGCTTTTTCCTGAAGGTGTTTGTTGGCCGCCTTCAGTATTCCCTCCTGCATAAACAATCAGTATTCCCTCCTGCATAAACAATTGGATTAAATAATCACTGCATACTTTATATGAATTATGAAGTGCTCTTGGCATTCAAACCAAGATGTATAGTTGATGCTAGTCCAAAACACCCACCCTGCATCCTACAGTTGTTGATTCTGAAATTATCAACTTTATGAAGATGGCGGCCTTGCCTAATCTGTTGATCTGATAACTATTGGATTCTTAAATCCCAGTTTGGTGATAAATCCGCGTCCGCTATCTTGTGGCCAAGTGCGGTATCAAGTTCTAGTGTTTAGGATTGACCTCTACAGAGAGATTGTTCGCTTAGCAAAATGATGACGCAAAGCTCGCTGTGTCTTTTGACAACACTAGCAGTGGTTGGAGTGTTCGAGACCTTGGGATAAATTTAATAGAAAATAGAAACAGAAATATGAAGACTCAATATCCCTATCATTCCTTTTTGGAAGATTGATGCAACCATACACCTAAACATGAAACTAATTGAAGCATCTTAGAAAAATCTTATCATCCATCGATCAAAATAATCCCTCAACATTTTTGATATAAAATATTTTTAATGTCTACATAAAAAAATGTGTGTTTGCATATATTTACATGATGTGTCGCTAACCTTGTTTTTAACTGTTGAATCTCTTGAAGCATGATCTGCATCTGTTATAGAAAAATTATTGGAACCAAATGTTAGGTGCGAAAATTCATGTTAGTGACACTGAAGAAAAGGAAGAAATCGAACCTTAGCTGAGCGTGTGTAGTACATCCACATCTCAAGCTGCCTTTCTAAAGCAAGCAATTCATCCAGTGTCATATTCCCTGCTGATCCCTCTCCGTAAATGTACCTGCTACATTCCTTGGGTGAGCATAACTAATTCCAAAGGCTTCATGGTTAATCCTTCTCATCATTTTACTCTTCTAACTTTTAATGTCATGAACTTTTCTTAGTATTCATGCGATTTATAATTTTATATGCATACTTATGTTCTTGCTTCGTCTCGTAGTTACTCATGCTTGTACTATCACCAAGATGCAAATCAAATAAGGTTGAAGTATAAGTTTCAGTGTAATATATTTGTAGTTTTTAGGATTTTTTCTCGTACTTTGACCAATCAACTGTAAGTCAACGTTACACACCTCACAAAATGCGGGAAGGCGGAATAGGTAAAACAATCATTTTGTTTAAGATAATATCGACTAACTTTACGGATCTTTGCTAAACCCTAACTAACAACTATCTAGAAGTGCTAAACTACTATGATAGATGATTATACCTCAAGATACCAGTCCTTGTTCTTGTTGTTCACCTCCTCGTCGGCCTCCTCGATGTAATAGAAGATCCACCCGAGAGTTCCTCCTCCAAGGTTTAACCTCTCACTTGAGGTAACTAAGTTGTTAGGATTGCTAATCCAAGTGACCTAGAAAATATAGAAGTGGATTAAGAATCTATTAGTCTTTCTAACCCTTGAGATCTCAACACATGAGAGGATTAGGGTTAGGTTGAAGAAGAGGAGAGCTTGAGGAGAGAGTGTGTGTATGTGAGAATGAAATGAAAATATAACTCATTTCTATATTTTATGAAGCATAATAATTATCAAATAAATCATATGAGATAATTACAACCATGCTTCATTTAATACAAATGAATGAATTATCTCATGAGTCATTAAAACAATTAATGCTTCATTAACTCACTTGGATGAATCATCTCATGAGTCACCAATTCATTTAATGCAAATAACACATAAGCTCTCCACCTCATTTAGTTTAATTCATAAATGAATTAAATCTAAATGAGTCACCTTTCTTCTAGAAGCTTCTCGACTAATTACGAGAACGTCCCTCCCATCCGTATTTACGAATAACACGGATATACTGAGACTGCATAAATCCAATAATCCAATACTAGAATCTGGCTTAAACTAAAGCCTGCTAGTATAATCTGTCCGAATATCATACGTGCACAAGTACGTATATGTCTGAACCCTGTCGTAAAACCATACGACCTCTATATCGTTTCGTCTGAAGCAGGGAAACTCTCTGTGTGGGACTCTAAAGACTCGACACTACGCTGGCAGTGAGTTTAACTACAGGCCGCAAGCGGTGCTAGCTGTACGTAATGGTCCCCAGGTAGATGTCGATAAGAAGGCCGATGAGAAAACCCATCCGAACTTCTACTGAGCCTGATGTGACAATCTCCGTACAGTCCGGTCTGTTCGTCTAAGACTATCGCATATCGGGCCTAGGGGCGGCAAGCGTCAGTCCCTTAAAAGCGGTATAAATCGTGTTGGAGTGAAGCCCATTACACCTTGAGAAACTACTGGAAAACTTACCAGTAAATCTCGCTTGCCCTGGCCAGGGACCTTGCGTAATGGCTCTCCAAACACAGCGCGATATCAATTCCCAATACCGGGAGAGACGAATCCTTTCTAACTGTCACTGCCTCCAAGTGCTTCGGGACTGCACCCAACTGTTACCTGTTTGCACGACTCCTTTGATCCGTGGTAGGATAGCAATCTAATAACAGTGGGAACACACTCGAGACGAAGCAGCAGTATCAAGTCAACGGACTATACTGTACTCATATCATCTGGGAACTGTTAACTGACGACGGGTATAATACCAACCAACAGTTCCCTGCGAGTCCTGTCCGGTGTACCCGTAACCCAACGAGCACCTGCATACTATCTCCAGTACAACCTATTAATGGCTGTGGGACAGACCATTTCCCCAACTGGGATGAGAAGCGTACACATTAGTCTACTCCGGAGTATCGATACCCTGTCTCGATAATCCTACGACTAGGGACCTGAAAAAGGATGTGCTTGTAGACTACCCAGCCCCCACTAGTGTGACTGTCATCACAACGCTGGTAGTCAAGCAAGATCTTATGGGCTCTATCAATATGTATTTGCGATATACTAAAAGAAACATATGCACATATTAAGATAGATATAAACCAAGTAGCATACTATTATGTTGAGCAAGATTGTTAATACAACTGTGAATATCTCAAGCTTCCATTAAGTAATATACAAGCTAGTATGATACAATAATGGCTTCTAGGGCATATACACTAACAATCTCCCATTTGCACTAGGGCCATGTACTGGCGTATCGAAGACCTATCATCTCGAGTCGCCTCTCGAACTGTGTCTGAGGTAAGGCCTTTGTGAATGATCTGCAGTGTTCTCCTCTGTAGCAACTCTCCGGAGCTCGATCTCCCGGCGATCTATGATCTCTCTGATCAGGTGATACCGCCTTAAGATATATCTGGACTTCTGATGGGACCTGGATTCCTTCGCTAAAGCTATGGCACCATTGTCACAATACAGCGGTATTGGATTAACAATGGTAGGAACCACCTGAAGTTCTGTTAGGAACTTCTTTATTCAGACTGCTTCTTTTGCGGCATCGCAAGCAGCGATATACTCTTCTTCCATCGTCGAGTCAGCAACGGTGTCCTGCTTGGAACTCTTCCAGCACACCGCCTCTCCATTGAGGGTAAAGACATAACCCGACATGGACTTGGAGTCATCCTTGTCACTCTGGAAGCTGGAGTCGGCAAAAGCCTCGATTTGGAGGTCTTTTCCGCCGTAAACCAAGAACATATCCTTAGTCCTTCTCAGGTACTTGAGAATGTTCTTTACTGCTATCCAGTGCTTCTCCTCTGGGTCTAACTGATACCGGCTTACCACGCTCAGTGCGTAAGCTATATCTGGTCTGGTACACAACATCGCATACATTATAGAGCCTACCGTAGAAGCGTAGGGTATAATCGACATGCGATCCCTTTCCAAATCAGTCTTGGGAGACATCTTTTTGGAGAGGGTGATTCCGTGACAAGCCGGTAAATTATCGCGCTTAGAATCTTCCATACTGAATCTTTTCAGTATAGTGTTGATATACCTGAACTGCAAAAGTCCCAACATCCTCTTAGATCGATCACGACAGATCCGGATCCCCTGAATGTAAGAGGCATCACCCAGGTCTTTCATGGAAAACCTGTGTGACAAGAATCCTTTGACAGATTGTAGCATAGGAATGCCATTTCCTATCAAGAGAATGCCATTCACATACAAGACGAGGAATACGACAGTTCGTGCTACAATTTTACTATACATACATTGTTCATCTGGATTTTTGATAAAGTCATATTCTTTTATTGTTTCATCAAAACAGATGTTCCAACTCCGCGATGCTTGCTTTAGTCCATAAATGGACTTAAGCAACTTGCACACTTTCCCGCTGCTCCCACTCTGATTGAAACCTTCTGGCTGATCTATATAGACGCACTCTTCTAAATTACCATTTAGAAAAGTCGTCTTTACGTCCATCTGTCAGATCTCATAATCATGGAAAGCAGCAATAGCAAGAAGAATCCGAATGGATTTGAGCATAACCACTGGAGAAAAAGTTTCGTCATAGTCCAAACCAGATCTTTGACGAAAACCCTTTGCAACAAGTCTAGCCTTATAGGTTTCCACCTGTGCATCTACACCAATCTTCTTCTTGAAGATTCACTTGCATCCTATGGGTTTTACCCCATCTGAATCAAAGTCCAAAGTCCATACTTTGTTGGTGTACATGGACTCCATCTCGGTCCGCATTGTATCTAGCCATCTTACCGAGTCGCCGCTCTGGATGGCCTGATGGAAGCTAGTAGGTTCATCATTATCAATGACGCAATTCTCTTTATCCCCGTCTATGAGAAAACCGTAGTATCTCTCAGGCGGATGAGACGGCCTACTACTCCTGCAGAGGGGTGCGGGAATGTCGTGTTCTTCTAGAACTTCTAGTTCTACCAAACTTTCAGTAGTAGTTTGTGATTCTGGAATTTCTTCCAGTTCTATTGCGCTCCCAATTGTTTTTTTTTCTAAAAGCTGCTGTTCTAGAAAATGGGCATTACGAGAAACAAAAGCATTTTGTATCTCTGCGTAATAGAAATAATACACCCCTTGGAGTTCTTTGGATATCCCACAAACTTACACTGTACTGATCGTGCCTCGAGTTTGCCCGCATGCTGCTTTTTAACAAAAGTCGGACATCCCCATATCTTCAGACTGAAGATATGGTTTCTTCCCACTCCACATCTGATATGGTGTGGTAGGCACAGTCTTGGTAGGAACCCTGTTCAAAAGATATGCAGCTGATTCTAGTGCATAACCCCAGAAAGATCGCGGTAACTCAGCATTACTCATCATGGAACGTACCATATCTAATAGGGTTCGGTTCCGTCTTTTCGATACACCGTTATGTTGTGGAGTGTATGGAGGAGTAAGCTTAGAGAGAATTCAATTCTCTTTTAGGTAATCCAGGAACTCGGCACTCAAGTATTCACCACCTCGATCAGATCTCAGTGTCTTGATACTTTTGCCGGTTTGGTTTTCTATTTCATTCTTATATTCTCGGAATTTCTCAAAGGTCTCGGATTTATGTTTCATCAAGAAAATGAATCCATACCTAGAGTAATCATCCGTAAAAGTAATGAAATATGAAAAACCGCCTTTCGCATGTGTAGACATTGGACCACATGCATCGCTGTGTATGAGTTCTAAGAGCTCGCTCGCTCTTACTCCATGTCCAGTGAATGGAGTCTTTGTCATCTTTCCTTTGAGACATGATTGACAAGTGGCATAAGATTGATATTCGAACGGATCTAAATATCATTCTCTTTGTAACTTAGTTAACCTTGTTTCATTGATGTGGCTCAGTCTACAATGCCATAAGAAACCTGATTTATATCTAGAGACTTTCTTTTTAGTGTGTTCTGGACATTGAAAATCTGTAATTGGTTTAACACATATATACCGTTATCTAGTGTACCGGACCCAATCAAACCATGATTAAGGTGGATGTTAACAACATCGCTTACAAACGTGAAATCATAACCTTCCTTTGATAACAACGATACTGATATGATATTACACGTTAAACTAGGTACACAAAAACAGTTGCGCAAAACCAAAATATGTCCACTCGTCAATCCAAGGTGATAATCCCCTACGGACACAGCATTCACGCTAGCTCCTCTAGCAACCTGGAGGGTCATATCACCAACCTTCAGCACTCTACGGTTTCTCAGTGCCTGCAATGAATTGCATATATGAGATCCTGATCCGGTATCCAATACCCAGGAAGTAGAGTTGATTGACAGAAAGTTTTCAATTACAAACACACCTAAAGCCGAAATCACAACTTGCTTCGGGTCCTGGTTCTTGGCAATCCAAGCTTTGCAATCCTTTTTCCAATGGCCTTTCCTGCGACAGTGGAAGCACTTGTCCTTTGCCACTACCGGCACCGCAACCTTTACCTTTCCCTTGGCTTCCATCTTACCAATACCGCCTCTTGGTTTGGTAGCGGCATTCTTCTTCCTTCCTTTGGCCCTTGTCTTGGACCTGAAAGAAGCACCACGAACAAATATAGTGGGTGTTTCCCTTGCTTTCTGCAAGGTGTCCTCTGCACTTCTCAACATGTTAAGGAGTTCTGGAAGTTCAACTTCTTTATCTTGAATGTTGAAATTCAAGATAAACTGAGCGTAAGTGGAAGGAAGGGACTGGAGAATCAAGTCTGTATACAACTCGTTCTCTAATGTTGTGTCGAGGTCTGCGAGCTCTTCAATATAGCCAATCATCTTAAGAACATGTTCCTCTACAGATGATCCGATGGCCAGTCTCGACTGAAATAAGTTCTTCGAGGTCTCGTATCTAGGTATACGAGATTGCTTTCCATACAGTTCCTTGGTGTGGAGAAATATGGATTCTAGATCCATATTCTCGTGCCTCCTCTGATATTCATTATTCATAGAGGCAAGCACGATGCATTTGGCCTTCGCGCAGTCTAACTCCCAGATCTTGCGGATTTCCTTATCCGCGACACTGGATTCAGGACCTGGGACGGCAGGGGCCTTAGTAGTAAGGACATACCCCAATTTGTCATAGATAATTGCCATCTTAACATTCCGGAACCAATTTTTATAGTTTGGCCCTGTCAAAATATTTTTATCTAATAATAACTTAAGGCCCGTCATGTTCTGGGTCGCTGCAATTAGGAGAGAGAGGAAACACCTTAGCATGATACTCTTGCAAGTTTAGAGTGGTTTTTAGTTTATCTAAACAGGATGGCTCCTACTGTTTCTCGAATCCTTCCTCAAACCAAAAAAAGAACTAGTCAGGACTATTTTTACTGTACAATACTTGCTTAACTGTTCAGCCAGGCCGGTGTCGGTACTTCGAGAGAGGTTTTATGACGCTTTCGCTAAATTTCTTAATTAAATAACCTCTTTTCCCTGGGGACGTAGCTCCGCTGATACTTTTCTCGACACCTACTTGGTTTATAGCATTGATCGTTAAGTGAAAGAATCTCCCGATGAGTAGCATATACTCATAGTAGGATCGGGATCCAAATATCATCGTATGATAAAACTGAAGGAATCCTACCAAAATTATCATACTCCAAATGGTATGCAACACTAGCAAGTTTCAGTTTCTTTAGAAACTCTCGATATCAATTTCTGCCCCATGCTCTTATGACCTTGGCGTTGGTCAAAATGTCATAAGTCACATGTCAAGTTCTACCCATCATTATCTTGTTAATTTGAAACCACCTGTACATACCCCTGACGTTGGCCAAATGGCAGTACGATTGTTCCAAACCAACTCATCTGTCTATACAACAAATGAATTCCCAGCAGCTTCCAAACACTATGCCTTGGCGTTGGTTAAAATACATGGCTTGAATACCACTGAATACCCAAATGAAATGACGAAGGGCTACGAATGGTTTTGGCAAAACCGTGAACGTAGTGAACTTGATATGATCGAAGGAACTTGATAGCTTTTAAAAGGAGTGGCTTAAGCTCCGCAATTAAAAATCTGCTGTTTTTAAAATAACCGAGTGGTTTCTTTTAAACTGTTCCAACGATTCAACTTTGGTTTATTTTCTTTGCATTAAAATAATACGTCCCATCAAAAAGCATATGGCGTAAAGATTATTGGAAAGGGCTTGCAACTTATGCAAGATTTAGGTGGTGGATTCTCATTCCCAACCATTTTATTATAGACACCATCATTAGCCTGAAAGGAGTTTTCTTAATCCGAAAGCACAAACATATATATCAGTGGAAGCCAGATGCCTATAAAGTAAGCTATAATATCTACAGTCCACCAATGATTCTTAAATGACCATCTTTAACATGGGTGCACTAAGAGATATTATAAATTTGTATAAAATAAATAACTTTTGATTGGTGGATAGAGTCGAATCTAATTTGATGATATGTTAATTTTTTTATGTACATTTTATAGGAAGTGCTTGATGTTTTTCAAGGCTTCTGCTTTTTACAGAATCGGAGGTAATATCAAAACAGAGTCAAATATTGCGAGGAAAGGAAAAATTAGTCCATTTCTTTTTTTTGTTTCCCAAATTTTTTGTGGAAGAATGTTCTATAATTTCTTAATAAGTCCATCATCACAAGTAACAAGTTACACCACCAATAATGATCTATAGCATCTAAATTTGGAAGATTTGTACTCCAACATGGTTGCATGATTGGTGAATGTTGTTTTGGAAGGATCTTAATTATACGAGGAAACTGTTGGAAATGAAAAAAAATTATTTTTATTTATTCACTTTTAAATTCTGGGACTTTAAGTCATTAAGGGAAGCTATCAATTTTTTCGGCAGGTGCAATCTTCTGTTGTAGCAACAAATTTACCAAAATTAAAAAAGGCCCATGTAGCTCGAAGAAAGCAATTGAGCTTTGATATTTACAAGACCAAATCTCATAGTTGATCCCATAAGCATGATTCTTGACGCCCGCCAAACTCGTTGAAGTCCCTAAAAACTTGCATGTTATAGATTTTCCTATTTCACTGCTTTAATAGAGGAGTCGATAAACAGGTTGATTTGATTTATGTTTCACTTCTTTTTTTGGCGAGTTTCTGTGTATCTACAACTTAAAATCCCTGCGAAGCAAAATTCATGGAGTTTGTGATTAATTATATGTTTGTTGTCATACAGGTTGGATTCAAGTCCAACTTAGAGATTCTAAACTGGAGGTACCAAGCTCCGAAATCCCCTCAATTGAAGGTTCAAACCTGGAGACTGGGATACTTAATGGTGAACGTTTTGGTGCCTTTTGAGGCAAGTGTACACTTTTGCTATAAATTGAGGTCCGTTTCTTCACTTATTCTTTCTTTATTCATTATTCTTCGAGCTTTCGTGCTAAAGTTTCAAATCTTCTTTATGCATTTTCACTCGATTAGATCTCTCGATCTCAAGCTTCAGCCCTTATTGTATTTTTCATTTACTCATTGGACTGACATTGATTCTCACCATGCTGTGATGAAGTAAGTTGACTGCTTCTATAGGAGAGATGATCGCTTCTTTGAAAACACAAGGTGAAAATGTCATTTATACAATTTGGAAGTAGGTTATAGTAGAAAATTAATTCCTGAACGTACATTTTGCTGCTAATATGATACTCTCCCGATGAGCTATTGAGCTCACATTGATCCCTTGCAAGTTTTATTAAAGGCGGACATAGGTTATATGAAAAGAAATTTTTAGTCAAATTTAATCAAACACATTGATATGGGGGAAAAAGAATCGTTTTTTTTTGTTTCTGTGTGTGTGTGTGTGTGTGTTGATCGGGTGGGGTGGGGTAGGGTGCATATCCACTTAGTATTATACTAAAGGGTAAACGCCACGCGATGTGTGGGAGTTTTGGATAATTTGTCAGCATTTTTTGAGGAGCAAGGGGATAAAAAAATTCAGGAGAAACAATAAAATTAAAGCAAGTTAATATCTAATACTTTTACTTCATCAAAGAAGCCTTCTTTCTTTCATCCCTACCCGTTTAACCTTATTGTTTATTATGTGTTCTTATCTTGTTAGTAATTGACTCCACAATAAGCTGTCTTGAACTCTCTCACCCCACCCCCTACACCTGGCATGTGGTCAAGGTGCACACAGCCTTATTACGTGCTGCCAAGCAACCTAATTGGCCACACAATAAGCTGTCTTGAACCTGCAACCCCCCAAACTGGCACGTGGCCAAGATGTCCACATCCTTGTTAGGTGCTGCCAAGTAACGCTGCAGATTATTCTCCAATAGAAAGTGCCACAAATACCCTACAACATTTCCCAAATACCAACCAAATATATGGGGGATTAGAAAATCAGCGGCTTCTTTAGAAGATTCATTTCTTCCAGGCTTGGTAAGGTTATTTGATAGAGTTAGGATTCAGGGCATCCCGACACCTTGATAGATTTGACGCGCTTTAGTTCAAACGACACGGTTCATTTTAACATTTTGTAGCATGTGAATTGAAACAAAGAAATAAGTATGTCTGTTACAAGGAAAACACTTAAGTACAACGCAGCATGCCGACTCGTTGTTGAGCCGAATACAACAGTCAACAAAAAATATGTTAAGACCGAATAATTACAATACGCACAATTACATAGCTGAGCCAAACTTAGGCGGTGAACAAGAAATAGATTTACCTTTGGCTTTACATAACCACTCTCACATGAATTCACAGTGAACAAGGATCTAGTTCGTAGGGATTCGCATTGAACGAACTGTGTTTAGGTCCTAGACCCATCGACATGATCGTTCTCAAGGATTTGCACTGAACACCTAGCCCTAAGAACAAAGACAAGCACGTTGGCCCCGTTGTAATGGGCATCTCAGGGATTGGCATAAATGCTTCCCTTTTGGCCGACGTCATCCTCTACGGATGTGAAATTTAGTAATGAATCTAAAGACAACGGCAGTGAGGGTTACCTCCTCTAGAAGAGATTCACGCTTCGATCCCCTCGTTTCTCCTACATGGCCCTTTGCACTTTGTATTTACTCGTGATGCCTCTGTTGTGGCCACATGACATTGTGGATTCACATGACATTGTGGATTCATATTCGGCCCTGCTCCGTATCTACGTAAGTGGATGCGGTTTTTGTCCACTTACAAGTGTAAGCCACATCACATATCCGACTTGGTGATGGGAGCTTTTTCAGTCACGAAATTCGGATCCAAAGGCTTATACGACTTTATTTTAGTGCAAACATATACATATATCTATTAATTAGAAAAAGCTTTTAGGCATGATGATGTGATGCCTCCGATCTTCAAAACACAATTCAAAAATTAAACATCAAAGAAAAATTAATCATTATTTTAAATAAAAGAAACAACCATCTCCTTCTCTCTATAAATTATAGTACATATAAAACTTCACAAATCCATTTATGCAAACAAATGAAACAGGCCAGGACCTTCAATAACAAATAGAAAAGCATTAAGGGCATGACCAACTCATCTCTTAATTACCTTTTTATTACAAATTAATCATCTAACGATGTAGCGCGGCTGAAGCCGATTCATTCAAGAAATGGATAATCGGTGTATCCGACAACAGGGTCCTGTGAATAGAACGTGAACCTATTATACTTATTCAATGGCGCATTGAGTTCGAATCTCTTAGGCAAGTCAGGGTTTGCCAGAAACACTCGTCCAAACGCAACCAGATCGGTATAGCCTTCGTCCACGACCTTATTCCCTTCCTCTCTATCATACCCTCCTGCTGCAATGAACGCCGTCCCCTCAACCACCGCCTTTCTCATTGGTAACAACCTGTGCGGGATTTGCCTGCGGCCATCGACAATGGACATTCTAGGTTCAACCATGTGGACGTACGTGATTTTGAAATTGTTTAGCGACTCGATCATGTAAAGCCCTAAGGCTTCTGGGTTGGAGTCGTAGCAGTCCATGTAGTCTGCAAAGGGTGAGAGTCGAATGCCAACTCGATCGGCTCCGATTTCGTCGACTACAGCTGAGACGACTTCGATGGGGAAGCGGCAGCGGTTGGCTAAGCTGCCCCCATACTCGTCGGTGCGATCGTTGGTGCTGTCTTTCATGAACTGCTCTAGGAGGTACCCGTGCGCACCATGAATTTCAACTCCATCAAAACCTGTATTTATTTAATTAATTGTCACTAATCATGTTTATCACTTTTGTTGGTAATTAACAATTGTATGTATATTATATTTATTAGGTGATGTATATACGTACCAGCTTCAATGGCATTTCTTGCAGCAAGTCTGAAATCGTTGACGATTTGAGGGATTTCATCGGTTGCCAGTCGGCGAGGAGGAGAGTATTCGCTGACGGAATCATCGAAGCTAATCTGTGATGGAATGCCTTTGTCTGTACTAGAGATGGGTGCTTGCCCATTTGGCTGATAACCTTTGAAAATTAACACAAAAGTTCAAAGTGTAAGCTAAAAATGTTTATTTGTTTTAGCAAGTTGGCTCCAAATATTAAATCATATGCATTCATCTTACTGTTATTGGAGACTCTTCCAACATGCCAGAGTTGGCAGAAGAAGACGCCACCCTTGTCATGCACAGCCTTCACTATTGGTTTCCAGGCCTCAGCCTGCTCTTTTGTCCAAATGCCTGGAGTCTCTGGGTACCTATATATTCAAAAGGACATTTTAGTTTAGCTGTGGTAGGCGCAGCCCAAATGGTGTCAAACTGGAGAGGTATCCGTATGTAACGGGCGGCCTCAACACCATTAAACTATATAATTAAGTTTGGCAGATACCCTTGAGCAGTATCAGATATGCCGGTGGCTTCACTGATGAGAAGGCCTCCATTTGTAGTCCTTTGAGAGTAGTACAAGACGGCATGAGGTTGAGGAATGTTTCCGTATGATCTACATCGCGTCAATGGAGCCAACACAATCCTGCATTGCACACAAATATATAATATATATAAGTATAATTTCTTACTCCATTCCAATTTAAATTCTTCAATATTTTAAAGAGGGCAACGGGCCTACAGCGTATCACAGCTAACTAGCTAAGTCCCTGCGGACCCATAACTAGAAAAAAACAGGAGGGCTTGGCCCCTTGTTCTAAGCTAGGTGTGTCCCACCTGCCTGGTGTAGCGCAGAGAGCTGGCATACAGTATTTACCTGTGAGAGAGCTGAAATTTGCCCATCTTGAATGGGGTGAGCATTGGGATGTTTGCTGCTGTTGCACCCATTTCTTTGCTTCTTTCTTCAAATTATAGCTTAGAACCTGTGTCTTTGAAGTTTCTTTCTCTTAGTATATTTCTTGAGATTGTTGATTGATGCATTAGGAGCTCCTCCATGCTATTTATACGTTTCTCCTCTCCATGTGCAGCAGAAGAATTTTAAATTTAAAAAATAAAGGCATTAATTTGTCAACGTGGTTGGTCGGTCAACTTCAACCATTGATGTCAGCAGGGACGTAGTGTCCGATCTCTGTGTTGCTAGGGGTGTTATCGTCCAAATATTTACTTGCTAAGAATGTTCTGGAAGATTCAATTGGTTGGAACGATCCAAGTTCATTGAATCTAGCTGCATCTTGATCTGTTGTGATGTGAAATTCCTCAAGTAACCCTGTTTGTTTTTTAATGGAAGATGGACAAATGTACCCATTTGCAAGAATATAGCAACGATGCTGACTTGCTTTCTGATGTTAGCGATGGCGTCACTTTTGTTAGAGTCTGATTTCAAATTAACTTTCTTGTGGGTTCAGCTATTATTTTCCATCAATTTTGTAGGTGTGATGCATGTTAATATTCATTTTGATCTGTTTTTTTCCTTTTTACATTCTCATAACTATTTTTGTTAGACATCATATTTTTTTTAATAAAATATTGGCTCCATAAATGTTTTTATTGATGTTGTAGAAAGTTTTATAATGTAAATTTCGGCTTCATTTGTTTGAATTGAATTTAAATTTGAGAAGTTGATGAAAACTAAGAAAGGTTGCCCTTATTACTATTTTGTCCTATTATTGATGACATGACATTCTCTAATCCGTTATACATGCCAACTTTTACTTTCTTTTTTTCTTGTATTTAAAAAAAAAGATGCATATGAATGAGCAATAAAAGAGTTGACATTATAATAGTAGAGATGTTAGGTCCAAGCTATTCGTCACAGATCAAGGCAACCCATATTTTTTACCTTCCTTCATTCATTTACATACAAATTACTAAAGCCCGGCAACCTATATTTTCTTTTGTCTATGTTTTGTCATTTAGAGGGAAAATTAGCCTCCGCTTCTAGGTTTTATGGTAGTTTGCATTTGACCCTTTTAACTTACATTACACCCGAAAAAAATCCTTGCAAAATTTGACTCTGCTCCTTAGATTCCGTCACGTCCCGCTTCTTAAAAGACTATGGCGGGGACGCGACGAAATCCGCGACATATCTATATCAAGAAGTACATCCCTTGAAATAGATACGCTAAGCGTGACAAGCTATAATATAACAAGAACAAAAGAATTTTCGTAATAAATAAACAATATCCAATGGCTATTACATCCACATAATTTAAATAAGAGTTTACATGAAAATAAACCTTGAACAATTAAGGCATTTATTAATAATCAAGGAAAAATAAGACTAAGAAACGAACGTCTAAAATTAGTAAAGATTAGAAGTCGGCTTGGCCTGATAAATGTATTAAGTCTTCTATGGTAATGTCCTGCTCTTCCTTTGTATCCTCCTCTTTCTCTAAACCTAACGAACATTTCACTCGAAAAAAGAAAGAAATGTCGTCAGAGAGCTGAAGTTCATGTAAGTGTCCCAAACGAGTTTAATTGTGAAAGCGAAAAGACATATAAGATAAAAAACATGAACATGACAAAGATACATGAATAAAGTAGGATATCTGGAAAGTGAGGTGTTTACAAATAGTCCATGGAGCATGAGTAACTATACACGTAGAGCGGTAATGCTGCATGGCATAATCTATCTAACGTTAGTATTAGTCTAGTAAGGATGTTGAACTGAGTTTTAAGAGTATTCCGTTATCCCCACGGAACAACATCAACATGAATGAGGGTTAACTTCCGTCAATGCCTGAAATCACGGCTACACGACAGGGTACTTCTGATCAGAATGTTTCGTTTTATGCCGACGAAACACGGCTACACGACAGGAATAGTGGGAGACTCTTAATCAGCAAGTGCTTCGTTTTATACCGACGAAATACGACTACACGACCATGTAAGTTAGCATTCCGTCTATATCCAGAACCACGACAGCATGACATGAGGGGACTCTCGAAACCTTTTCTGCTATCTTCACTAAACTATCCCAACCCCGTTTTAAATGTCACGGCAAAAGATTCCATACTATATAAAAGATTCTATTTCCCTGACCCAACTTTATATTAGTTAATTAGAAGGCCACATTGTTCCTCTATTAAGAAATAATATATCTATTTTTTTCATTCAATATTTAAGCATGTAGGGTAATTGTTAATGTTTATTTTTATACTGTAGCCACTCTGTTTTTAATGTACAGAATTTTTTAAAATTAATGAACAGAATATAGTATTTGTAAGCCTGAGCACAAGTTATAAATTTAAATTGTTTTAGAAAAACAAGAACTAACTTGTAGCTCATTGGTAAAGTTTTGCATTGCTGTGACATAACCCATGTGTTCGAATCCTATCAGCCACATTATTTTTAATGATTTTTCTTTTAAACTTTTTGAAAGCCCAAAAGTTTACACGGGCAATACATGTAAAATGAAAAGTCGCTAAAATCAAACATGTGGAAATTATTATATGATCATACACCAACACGTGGCATCAATCCTGAGCCCATCCCCCTTACATCGACCGGCGAGGATTCAATTTGGGCCGGCACCGCCGGTTTGAACCGTGGGGAATGCCCCCATATTTTGAACCCTAGACTCTTGGCCCACCCCCTTAATTCTCGTACTGTTTGTTTTTCCTGAAATTAAACAAAGAATTAAAATCACACATTAATCCAATATTTAAATGCATTTTAATTCCATACTTCAATACTCAAAACCCCAATTTCTTCTATAAATACCACATCACATCCTAGCTCTCTCCATTTTGAAATCCATCATCAAAATTCTCAAATCATTCCAAGTCAAAGAAGTGTACAAGTGGAGTCAGCCCAAGGTCAAGTTCTGGAGACAATTCGGGACAATTCCAGCGACACCGCGACTCCACGAAGCCATCAAATTGTTCCTATACCTCATCTCTCTTTTTTCATCCAGTAAGTTCCCTATTTTCTCCTCTCTTCCCTATTCAAAAAGTTCTCTTTTCAAAACTCGTCGGAAGTGAAGTTATTCCGACATCTGATTCTAAAATTATTAAAAACACAACTTTTATTAATAACCAAATATCCATATTGTTATATCTTGTTTAGTAATTTTAAAACAAACTTTGAAAATAAGTTTCATCTTAAAATTCATTGCTATGCAACTTTTGTTACATTTTTACGTTTAAATACCACAAACTTTACATACGGCATCTTATATCATATTTACTTGTATTACCTTTAGAAAAATCTCATGAGGTAATAACCTACCTCTCACAACACATATCTTGACATAGCACGATTGCTTGAAAACAATATTTTTGGAACAAATACGAATTTATATCAAAATACCATAAACTATTAAAAACCGTATTGTTTAAATTTGTATTATTTACATTCCTTGCAATTAAGCCTCTACAACCCATTTTGGGAAACCCGATCGGGATGGTACGGGTTATCGCACATTCTCGGGACTAGTAGAGCGAGATGCAGATCTCCTCACGGACCATCCGATCTCGATGGAATTTTTAATACAATTTTTAAGAATAATGTGATTTTCTATTTAATAAATAAATCCTATTTTTAATAATTATATATATATATATATATATATATTATCAAAACATTTATTTTAAATATATATAATAAATTCCATGTTTTCTAAACACAAGAATCACAAGTTTCATGAAAATACTATCAAGAATCCATACAAGTCAATTTACACAAAAATACCATATATTATTAAAACTAGGTATTTATTTACTAGAATACCTCACTTTTAAAAGTTACATCCATAAAAACCCTAAACACGATAAATAAATACTTGAGATTTATTTTGAAAGTATGCTAAAACTATTTTTCATAAAACCCCTCAAGTTATATTAAATTACATTAAGGATGTTGAGGTCGAAATTTACATCCCGATTGACCAAGTCAAAATCAAAGTCGACCCCAAGCCAAGTGGGCCCAAGCCCAGATCAAGTGGGCCAGATGACGGGGATGGTTGCATCATCATGAATTATGGAGGTGGAGTTGTTAAGGTTAGGGTGGATGAAGATGGGAGGGACTCGGGTGGCGCCGGCGTCGACGAGGCCTTTGACGCCGGTTTTGGTGTCGTCGAAGACCCTGAGCTTGCCTGCTCGGTCGTAGATGGCCATGGCGTTTGGAGATGATGATTGGTTGGTTGGAATTGAGAAGGGTTCCTCCATTTGATGGAGTTGAAGTTGAAGACTTATTTGACTTCAGATGGTTGGATAGGACAGCAACTACAAAGCAAGAAAAGTACGACCCAATGAATCCTCTCCCTCTTCTTGAGAGGATGCAAGCTTCGATCCTTAGGAAGCAAAGTGCTCACAATTTAACCTTTCCGGCAAAACTTCTTCTAGTGTGCATGAGTGTGCTGTGTGTGTGGGTTAGGCTCATGGGTTAAAATAAAAAAATAAAAAAAAATAGATAGAATTAATTTCAGAGAAATATCAATATGTTGGGCTGATGATTATGACAAAATACCAAATTCTTATAAAATACACAAGAAACTTTCAAAATTATGAAAAGTTACCATAAACAAAATGCTACTGATGGGATGGGAAGAAAGAAACACATGGGGAACTATGCTAATGACCAATCATGCGAACCACGCAATACACCGCGAAAGACAACAACAATAATAATGCGAGAACAAGATAATCAAACCAGAGAGATAAGGATTTGTTAACGAGGTTCATTCACCGTATGGCTAATTCCCAGCAGAGCGGAATCTGCAAACTTCTACTAAATATTTGAATCAAGTTTAGACCAAGAGCAACCTCAAGAGATTTCTTTCAAATCTCTCTATTCTCTTAACCGTCACCCTTTCTCTATATAATAGTCTCAATAGACTTAGATTTTCTCATATGAGAGACCCTATTTATAGCCAAACCCTAATCTTATTTAAATTTGGATTCAACAGAATTATGGAAAAATTCTATTCGTATAGAAAACCCGTGCGCAGATGTCTGCCGAAGACTTTGTCAAACGTCTGTCGACGCTATGTAATTGTTTCAGTTTCTTGGCATATGTCTGCTACTCCTTAGTCAGACGTCTGCCTGCGTTCTTTGACGGCTCTGGATTTGGTCAGACTTCTGTCACTTTGCATTCAGACGTCTGGCGTCACTCTGCTCTTTTGGTTCCATGCTCGTGCATGCTCAGACGTCTACTCCTTTCATCTTCAGACGTCTGCAGGAAAATTCTCCACATATCAACAGCTACGTAACTTCTCATAATAATTGCAAGAAATTACCACAAAACTTCCAAAACATGGTAATTTCTCATAATTTTGAAAGAATTTAGTAGTCTCTCGTAACCGAGCCAAAAAATTTGGCAGTCATTTCGAATTAGCCAAAAAAATAAAACAATACAAAAGGACTGTTTTGGAAAAATAGGGATTCAGAGTGCTAGCTATTATCACCCCTGATGTTAAAAATTATTAGATCCAATGTTGAGGAGCGGGTAAAACAGAGGGTCCAAACCGTTTGTATTTTTTGATCTGTGATATATGTGGCCAAGATATAATAATAACATGAAAAATAACAAACAACAATGGTTGAGGTTCCTGATCTACAAAAATAAAAGTTCGTTATCATTTGAGTTTGGAGACCGATGATGCTCACAAGTGGTGTCTCCTCATATTACGACACGTGACGGATGACGTGTCCCAAAGGCTACGGAGGTGGAATAGATGGGTTGCATTATGAGGATTCTTCGGGATCCCCTTCTCGAGGATCGTATCCGACCTTTCGAGAGACCTCCCTAAATACATAACACCTTCACCTAGGAAACTACCAGCAGCTCGTCTCCGAGCTTTCTCAGCCTCCTTGCTCGTCTCCGAGCCATCTGATGTGCCAAGCTTCCTCGGCCTCCTAGCTCGTCTTCGAGCCGTCTGACGTGCCGAGCCTCCTCGGCCTCCTAGCTCCTGACGTGCCGAGCTTTCTCGGCCTCCCCCGATCAACCAAGAGCGTGGATCCCATGCGCCCCGCAACGGCTCCGCGCATATCGCCAGAGCGAGATATCCGCCTCCTCGCGATCAGCGTCCCACGCTGGCGCATCCCCCGATTAATGGGCGTATCCCCTCATTAATGCATCCCGCCATTCAAGGCGAGGATAACACTGGGGCGTAACTGGTGGCGGTGATCTCGCTCCACGCGACCCCTATATAAACCCCTCTCAGACAACTCAGGTATCTGAATTTTATCTCAATAAGCTGCTACTCTGCACCTATTTCTCAACTCTAACTTGATCGTCGGAGGGTCCTACGGTGGTCACCCACCCCGGGACTTCTTTGCAGGTAGCTCGGCGTCCAACTCTAACCCATTGAGATCCACACTCAGCAACTCCCAATCAAATCGCAGCCATCAAAGACCGCCATCAAAGGATCGATGGAGGACAACCTCTGAAGGAGATCCCATTCTCCATCAGTTGGCGTCGTCTATGGGAACGAAAGACTTTTTTGTTCCACTACAAAAGTTGATCTTCCGCCCTCGACCCAATGGCGAGCGATGACCGCAATGATCCGAATACGAGCCGCCACAACGGAGGCGGGAGCGGCTCGCCTCCCCCTCCTAATTCCATCCACACATTGTCCATCCGGATAGATAGGCTCACGACGCTGGTGGATGCCCTCGTCCGTGTTCAAGCAGCGGGCCCTACCCACCAGACTTCGGCTCCCCATCCCCGGGATAACAACGTCCGCTGAAGGACGGACGGGTACACCCAAGCCCTCGATCTCCCCCACCCTCATCACAGCGCCACCGAGTGTCGGCGGGCTGACTCCGACCATCTTAACCTGCATGCAGCGATTGATTACATGACCCGCTGGATGCCGGACGGCTCCATACCGTGGTCCCAGAGAAGACCGGGTCGTCACTCCAGTGCCCGTCGCGCGGTCTCTCCACCTGAGGAGGTGTCGGTCAGCTCGCCTTCTTCCAGGCATGACCAACGCCCCTACTCTCGCCGGGATAGTGCGAACGACGAGCACAGGGACTGCTCGAGAAGGGCCTCATCCGAGAATTTGAAACACCTGATAGAGCGAAATCGAAGCCGCACCTTAGCGCAAACCCGGAGCGGGGGTAGCCAACACTCCGACTGTGCGGAATCCTCGGGTTACTACCATCGACTCAAAGCCCTCGAGAAGAAAATCAAGGGCATAAGCCGGGACGGCCATGCGTCTGGCAAAGGGGCCCGATACTCCGCCGATTCACCGACGAAGCCCTTTACGGAAGAGCTGTTGGCCGAGCATGTCTCATCCAGGAACAAGCCACCAAAAGTGGCCCTCTTCGACGGGAAATTCGACCCGAAGGACCACCTTGACGCATTTACGGCGGGCATGAGCTTCTAGGATAACTCTGACGCAGCCCAATTCCGAGCTTTCCCCACCATCCTCATCCGGGCTAGCCGGGATTGGTTCCGAGAACTTACGCCATGCTCCATCTCGACCTTCGACGAGCTGGCCTCCCAATTCCTCGGTCATTTCGTCGGGAATCGACGGCAGAAGAGGACGGTCGACTACATGTTCACCATCAAGTGTGGAGATAAAGAATCCTTCAAAGGATATGTGACCCGCTTCTATAACACGCTCCTCGAGATCCTCGAGCACCGCGATGAAACGGTCATCACCGCGCTAAGGTCGGGTCTTAGGCACAAAGAGTGGTTCTGCTCTTTTTCATTAGCGCAAGCTAAGACCATGGCCGAGTGAAACCTTGGACCGAGCGAGAAATCCAACTCGAGTTCTAAGTGAACTCAAACCTACCCTGGGCCGACCAGCCAGACAGAAAGATGTTAGTGTAATATGCCCTAGAGGCCATTATTGTATAGTACTAGCTTGTATATTACATTTTGGAAGTTTGGGATATATACACAGATTTATAACAGTCTTGCTCAAAATGGCAGTATGCTACTTGGTTTGTATCTATATTAATATATGTTTATGTTTTTTTTGACATGTCGCTAATACATATTGATAAAGCCCTTAGGATTTTTACTTGACTACCAGCGTTGTGATGGCAATCACACTAGTGGGGGCTGATTGGTCTATAAGCACATCTTTATACAGGTCCCTAGTCGTAGGATTATAGAGACATGGCATCGATACTCCGGAGTAGACTAGTGTATACGCTTCTCATCCCAGCAGGGGAGATGGTCTGTCCCACAGCCATTAGTACGTTGTACTGGAGATAGTATGCAGGTGCTCGTTAGGTTACGAGTACACTGGACAGGACTCGTCGGGAACTGTTGGTTGGTATTATACCTATAGTCAGTTAGCAGTTCCCAGGTGACATGAGTACAGCTTAGTCCGTTGACTTGACAATGCTACTTCGTCTCAAGTGTGTTCCCACTGTTCTTAGATTGCTACCCTACCACGGCTCTATTGAGTCGTACAAACAGGTAGTAGTTGGGTGCAGTCCCGAAGCACTTGGAGGCAGTGGCGGATAGATAGGATTCGTCTCTCCCGGTATTGGGGGTTGATATCGCGCTGTGTTCGGAACGCCATTACACAAAGTCCCTGGCCAGGGCAAGCGAGATTTACTGGTAGGTACTCTAGTAGTTTCTCAGGGTGTTTTGGACTGTACTCCGACACGACTTATACCGCTATTAGGGGTCTGACGTTTACCGCTCCTCTAGGCCCGATATGCGACACTCTTAGACGAATAGACCGGACTGTACGGAGATTGCCACAGACAGGCTCAGTAGGAGTTTGGATGAGCTTGCTCGTCGAACTTCTTATTGACAGATACCTAGGTAGCCGTTATGTACAGCTAGTGCCGTTGACGTGCTTGTGGTTAAACCCACTGCCAGAGTACCGTCGAATCTTTAAAGTCCCACACAGAGGGTTTCCCAGCTTCGGGCGAAACAATGTAGAGGTCATATGGTTTTACGACAGGGTGCAAGCACATACGTGAACTTGTGCGCGTGTGATGCTCGAGCGGACAATACTAGTGGGCTTTGATTTAAACCGGATCCTAGTATTTGATTATTGGATTAGTTTCGTCTCATAGTATTCATGTTTCTCGAAACAAGGATGCGGGTATGTATATACGGATAAGAGGAGGTATAGAAGGAGACACCTCATTAGGGTTTTGACCATTGACTTGGTCAAAACAAAAATGAGGTGGAGAAAAGAATTTGTTGTTTTTGGTAAATGATAATTATATGGCATGGCTACTTGGGTTGACCTTTTGACTTAGCTTGACTTGTCGACCTTAGATATTTTTGTGAGATATTTTTGAATCTAGATATTTTTGGTGAGATATTTTCCATGCCATGCTTATGGTCATATAAAAGTTAGCCATTTTATTTTTATTATCATAATCACAAATACTTTCTCTTTCCTCAAGCTTACTCTCTTCTTCTTCCTCTCAAAACTCTAGTGTATCATGTGTTGATAATCAAGGGTTAGTGAGACTAAGCCACTCTAAATCACACTCTACACACTCTAGGTTACTTAGTTTAGCACACCAAGTGATCTAGTTGCCTCAACTTGGAGGTTTAGCTCAAGGTTGGAACTCTCGGCTGGATCTTCTACTATTTTGAGAAGCCGACGAGGAGGTGCTTTCCATTTCCACTCCAAGGAGCCCGCGAGGTGAAGGAGAACGGCAAGAGGAGAAGAAGGACTTGGAACTTTAGGTATAATCTTCTTACATAGTAGATAAAATATCTAGTTAGTTTGTTAGTTATGGTTTAGCTAAGATCTTGGTGTTAAAGTCGGTGTTACCTTGTTGTAAAAATCTTTTTTTACCCGTTCCGCCTCCCCGCAAACTCGTGGGATGAGTAACGTCGACTTACAAAAGAAAAGGGACCGGGTGGAGAAAAAGAAAGCCGATCATCCAGAGCCTTACTCCCCGAGGTTTCAGGAATACACTCCGCTAAACATTTCCCAGACCGAGCTGCTGGAGGAAGCTAAAGGGGAGAGGTTCTTCAAGCTCCCGCCAGTGACCCAAAGGGTGGGCAAGCATCTCCGAGGCCCGTACTGTGCCTTCCACAAGTCGTAGGGCCACCCGACCGAAAACTGCAAACAACTCCGTGACTACATCAAGGAGTTGATCCGCTCCGGCCACCTGGCAAAGTACTTGCGGGACAAGCGGCAGGCAGAACGGGAGCAAGAGAACCAACCTCCTCCCGGGGAATTAACGATCGGCCACATCATGGCCGTTACCTCATATCAAGTTCAGGAAGGCGGGAGAGACCGTCGCCCCCGGCCTTACAACGCTGAAAAGCTCAAGTTGTATAAATAAGAAAAAAAATGTATCCCCTTTTGAAATAATGTAATTCATGTTGGCGATTAGTTAAGTCCATAGAATATACGAAGAGAAAAGAAAAATAGACAACACACTACCGCCAAAACATTGTTTATTTATTGATTAAAGGGTATTATGGGCTTCCCGGCCTTACAATAATTACAATAGTGGGGCGGGGATCAAGGAAGCACTGTTGATGGTACTCCGAGGAAATCTCTTTCAGTCGAGCCTAAGCTACCTCAACCCGCTCCCTCTGACGGTGTCCGCGGACCCTAGATGCCACGGAAGCGCTGGGGACCCCATCCACCGTACCGGAGGCAACGATCGGCCTTTTCTGGAAACACTCCAGAAGAAGACCCGCTGATCGCTCCCGCCTGCTCTGCGAGATCAGACCGAGGTGGTAGAGCGTGTGCACCTTGTCAAGTGCCTCGACCCTGAGCTACGGAGACAGGGCGTTGTGCAGACCCGGGGACATCTTCCATATTGCATAAAGAAGCACTTGGACGAGAGCAGATCCCGGGGAAGTAGGCGACCAAAATGGCCCTCCACGCGGTCTATCACCGTTTCGTACGTCTGCTCGGAGCGATCAAGGCAGTAAAGGTACAAGTTGTCGCGAGAGATGATCTCCCTGATGAGGAATATACGCCTAGACATCTTAGAAAGAAAGCAAGATTGAGAGGAAACCAACACCCCCTCAAGGATGCACCTTCGGTATTTATAGCTTTTACAAAATCTTCCAACGGCCGAAATTTACTTGCGTAGTGACGCAAATCACGGAACGTATCAATTTCCCAATATAGAACTGCCACGTGTCGGCCATCCCAGTCTTCACGAGGGGCTATGCGGGCCGCGGAAGGTTGAACGACGCCCCACGAAGACGCAAAGGAGTCTCTAAAGCCCTCCTCACGAGGCCGCCGAGCAGCCCCCTGCTCGGTCCATCCACAGTCGGTAGCTTCCTGTCCTACTACGCTGTGGATCGAAACCCTCCTCACGAGGCGGTCGAGCAGCTTCCTGCTCAGTCCATCTGCAACGGGTAGCTTCCTGCTTAACAACGTTGTGGATCAAAAGCCCTCATCACGAGGCCATCGAGCAATTTCCTACTGGCCCATCTGCAATAGGTAGCTTCCTGCCTAACAACGCTGTGGATCCAAAGCCCTCCTCGCGAGGCGACCGAGTAGCTTCTTGCTCGGTCATCCACTAGCGGGTAGCCTCTCGCCCAACAATGTTGTGGATCAAAAGCCCTCATCACGAGGCCACCGAGCAATTTTCTGCTGGCCCATCTGCAGCGGGTAGCTTCCTACCCAACAACGCTGAAGATCCAAAGCCCTCCTCACGAGGCGACTGAGTAACTTCCTGCTCGGCCATCTACCAGCGGGTAGCCTCATGTCCAACGACACTGTGGTTCAAAAGCCCTCATCACGATGCCGCCGAGCAATTTCCTGCTGGCCCATTTGCAGCGAATAGCTTCCTACCCAACAACGCCGCGGATCCAAAGCCCTCCTCACGAGGCGACCGAGTAGTTTCCTGCTCGGTCATCCACTAGCGGGTAGCCTCCTGCCCAACAACGTTGTGGATTAAAGCCCTCTTCGTGAGGCCGCCAAGCAATTTCCTGCCGGTCCATCCCTAGCGGGTAGCTTCCAACAACGCTGTGGATTAAAGCCCTCATCGCGAGGCCGCCAAGCAATTTCCTGCTGGCCCATCCCTAGCGGGTAACTTCCTACCCAACTACGCTAAGGATTAAAAGCCCTCATCACGAGGCCGCCGAGCAATTTTCTGCTGGCCCATATGCAGCGGGTAGCTTCCTACCCAACAACGCTGTGGATCGAAATCCCTCTTCGCAAGGCGACCGAGTAGCTTCCTGCTCGGTCATCCACCAGCGGGTAGCCTCCTGCCCAACAACGTTGTGGATCAAAAGCCATCATCACTGTAAGTCTACAGTAGCGCCCCGGCCGTCGATCCGAGGCCAAAATGCGGAAACGAAAACTTTTTCTAAACTTGAAACCGGCGCTATCGCAGACTTTAATCCCGGATCGAACCATTAGTAAAGCTATACCGATCGATCCGTGTCCTTCGGTCTTTAGCCACCATCTCTTGCTCCTTGCGGTATCTCCGATCTCATGTCTCCTCATCGGAAAGGGCACCACATCTTCGAATCCTTTTACGGGCTCCCGCTTCGTCCGAAGAAACTCGGACACGAAGTTTGCTAGCCGACGTGTCCAAGGTGATGTAGAGAATGTGTGTAGTCACTTTATCTCTTGACACTCTAGGATTCTCAACACATAAGATGGTTAGAGTGGAGGTAAAAGATGATGCCATGGTGGAATATGTGAGATAGAGGAGGAGGAAGAAGAAGAGCCTTTTCTTTCTTGTGTGAGATCAAATATGAGAGAGAGAGTTAGAATGATAAACACAAGAGCAAACCCCTTTACATGGCTGCCCTCTCTCTCTCCATCTTTCATTTCACACTCAAATCCATCAATTAACATGACATGTTCACCAAAAAAGAGACCATGAGTCACCAAATTGAACATGCCACATTAATTGCTTCTTATGATGAATTCCACTCACAATTTCCACCAAAATAAACATTAACCCAAATGTTTATGACAATAAAAAGAACCGGCAACATCTAAAGTAAACTCGTGACGGATCATAAGGATACCCCTCACTTGTATATACATACCTGCATCCGCATTCCGACTGAATACGAATACGATGAGACTAAAGTGATCCAACAAATCTAATACTAGGATCCGGCTTAAACCAAAGCCCACTAGTAGGATCCGCCCGATCATGATCCGTGTACTACTGCACGTATATGATCGAACCCTGCCATATATCATACGGCCTCTACAACGTTTCGCCCAAAACTTGAGAAACTGTCTGTGGGGGACTCTAAAGACTCGTCAATACTTTGGCTGTGGATTTAACCACTAGCACGTCGGTGGTACTAGCTGTACGTAACGAGCTACCAGGTATTGACCAAAAGGGAGGTCGATGAGTGAATTCATCCTGACACCCTACTAAGCCTGTCAGTGACAATATCCGTACAGTCCGGTCCGTTCATCTATGAGCATCGCATGTCGGGCCTAGGGGGTTGGTAAAAGTCAGACCCCCAAAAGCGGTACAAGTCGTGTCGGAGTGTAGCCCAGAACACCTTGAGATACTACTGGAATACCTACCAGTAAATCTCCTGCCTTGGCCAAGGACTTCGTGTAATGGCTCTTCTAGACACGGCGCGATCTCACCCCCAATACCGGGAGAGACGAAACCCCTGCCGATCCACTCACTGCCTCCATGTGGCTCGAGACTGTACCCAACTAAAACCTGTTTGCACGACTCCTTTGAGCCGTGGTAGGGTAGTAATCAAAGCACAATGGGAACTCATACAAGACAAATGACGATCTCAGGTCGATGAACTAACCTGTACACATGTCACCAGGGAACTGCTATCTGATGCTAGATATAAAACCAATTAGTATGTTCCCGGCGAGTCCTGTCCAGTGTATTCATAACCTAATGAGCACTTGTATACGTCTTAGGTGAACCAACTGACACCAATGGCTTGTGAGACCAGCCACCGCCCCTCGTCGGGGTCTCGACCCATATACACTAGTCTACTCTGGAGTATCGATGCCCTGTCTCGAAACTCCCTCGACTAGGGACCTTTTAAGGATGTGCTTATAGACCCCAGCTTCCACGTATTTGATCGCCATCATACTGCTGGCCGTCAAGCAAGAACCCTAAGGGCTCTATCAACGTGCAATAGTGACATGTAATGTCACCTAAAGTATGTACACGATGATAAAGATGAACCAGATAACATACTATCATCTTGAATAAGACTGTCCTACCGGCATTGGTCCTCCCTCAATCATTGCAATCACGTGCCTGCGATCCAATAATTGACTTTGAGGGCACTATATCCAACAATCTCCCACTTGCACTCAAGGCTAATTATTGCGATGCCGCATACTCACAGCCCATGTGATACCGAACACCCAACTCCTCTACTAATCAGTTTTGCAAAGCCCGTTTGCGAAACTATTGCATTCGAGGAATAGCCTCAGTGAGTAGATCCGCCCTAATGTTTCTTTCTATGTCTCTCTTTATCTCAAGTTCGCGGAGAAAGCCATCTCCCGAAATGAGCAATACCTATCTTAGAATATGTTTGGATATCTGATGGGACCTAGTTCATAAATGAACTCCAAATCCAAACTTCTTAGACTATATCGTCAACTGAATTTAATCAGTATCCTGCGTCATGCCTTCCTCAGTGTCCGCTTGGATCACCTGTCCAAATCACTGCCCCTCGTCAGAGGGAAAACTATAACTCTGACAGTCATTCTGTCATCCAGGTCACCTTGGAAGTATGGAATGATAATTGTCTCCTAAATGAGGTTGTTGTTATCATATCCCTAGAACATCCACTTATGTTCTAAAACTGCTTCCGAACGTTTCTCCAGGATAAGATTAATATCAACTTATTGTATCTAGTACAAAAACAATATCTGGTGTGGTACTTGACATTTCATGATTGACTCAATTGCCTAAGCAAGTGATCTGCCAATCATGCACATCTCTCTCCCCTTTAGTCTGTAAGACAGCTTTAGAGAGGGTGACTCCATCACCTGCAGGTACACTACCGTGCCAGGAGTCGTCCATTCTAAAACATCTTTAGAATGCTGTCTAAGTACCCAGATTGGGAAACTACCCAAATCTAGATCTAAAACCATAGATCTAGTAACCAGAATGTCTGATATAATATTCATGTCCTATGTAGAGAACCACTGTGTGACAACCAAAGTATAACCAATCGTAGTATAGGAATTTAATTTCCTACTCTGTGTATGTCATCCAAATACCAGGACATCACACCCCACTACCTTCTTAACAGATCCATCCCCTATTCTGATGAAGTCAAACCTATGACTGTCACATCAGAAATAGATGATCTATCTCCGCTATATCTGCTTTAGTCCATAAATAGACATAAGCTACTTATCCACTAGGCTTCCGCTGCTCCCACTGACTACGACAACCTTCTGGCAGAGTCATATACACGTACACTTCTAAAGCTAGTTTAGAACGACGCTATACTCATCCTCCTGCCGGGTCTCACAGTCTGGAACAACAGCAATGGCAAGTCTGGATAAACAAGAACCTCCTTGTCACCGTCCTTGAGGCCAGCGGAGTACCTTTCGGATGCCTGAGGTTACCCACCACATCTGCGGAGTGGCTAAATGAATGTCAAACCAGATTGAATTTTTAGGTCCTATTAAATTCTCAGTAATCGTTTGCGGTTCTGGAATCACTTCCAGTTCTACCATACTCCCACTACTGTTTTCTGAAAAAATCCAATTTTATCAAAACTGTGGCGAGTCAAGAACAATATCACTATTGATCTTCCAGATGGTAGAAAGTCAACCCTCGTCATAGCCCGGGTTAACCCACAAACAGCCATTACAGAAACGTGCCTTGAGTTATCCAGAGTCTGGTTTTAAGCATAAGCCGGACAACTCCCTGTACCTTAAAATTGTTAAGATATGAACTATTCTATATCCTAATATAGAAACAGAGGTACTGATTTAATTGGAACCAGATTCAAATTATACAGCTGTCTCCAGTGCATGTTAACTAAATGGAGAGAGGCCGATCAGTATTACTCAACTTAGGAGTGCATCCAATTATGAGTAACCTGAAAGAGAAGCAAGTTCTTATAATCATTACTATCAACTGAATACCATACACAAGTATCTACATTTTCGATCACCTTGAAGAATCCTGATACTTGTAATACCTAGTTCTCTACTTTATTCATATACCTATAACTTCTCAAAACTTAGACCTTGCATTTCTACGAAACACATGTCTAAGAACTAAAGAAGTCACAAGTAAACAGAATATAGTACGAGTACCAACCCCTCTGTCCTCATGGACACTGGACAACATACAATACTCTGTATAAGTCTCTTGAGTCTAATAACTCATTCCCTATGTGTCGTAGGTTGAAAACTGTACTTATGGTTAAGAAGAATTACACCGCTGTTTAATGCTCCTTACCTAACCATCCACTGATATAGGTAAATGTCATGAACATAATTTCAAAAAGTTATATCTCACTTTATAAAAATAAACGTACAGATATATCAATTTGAAATTGGTGAATAACAACGGATATTCAAAACCAAATATTTGTCGTCCGGCAAACAACCCAGGCAATTTCCTCAAATATCACCAATTACAACGAATCCCGATATAATGAGGATGATCACCCAATTCCCAATAACTTACTCCCACTCATCATCTGTAAAACCATACAGATGTGAGAATCAAACCTGGTAAATACATACCCTGGAGCAAGGACTAATTAGGAAATCGGTTTTCTTTTAACAATACACAGTGAAACTGAAACATGTAAATGTTTCGAAGGGGTATCCGGGTATTCCCAGTAATACCTCTTCCATTATCAGATTCACAACTGTAACCGTATATTTCTTTGCCATCTCACCAAATCCCTTTATATGTCTTTAGCCATTACCTTCTGTACACCCCCTTAGGCTAAATGGTTTTCTTCCTTTCCTACCGTTCGGCACCAGCTTATGGTTTGAAAGAAGACTATCCAATAAGCATAATGGGTGTACTCTCCTAATTCTAGGAGCACTCGCAACACGAGAGAAGGTAAAAATAAAACAACTGAATAAACCTTATTCCTATTTCTCCTGAACCAGAATACATCCCCGAACTGGAACAAGTTCCTTCGAATTCATATATAACCATACGATGGAGTATCCAAATAACTGTGGATCTTCGTAGTGATACGGAATGTCGTGGAGAAATACAAAGGTGAAGTAGGAGTGGCGATGAAATACTTGGTTTGGTCGTGAATAGCAGTCGCCGTTTACTTTGCCCTCTTTCTAATTCCTTTATTTGTCTTAACTTATTACCTTCTGTACACCATCGTTAGGCTAATTGGTTTTCTTCATTCCCCACCGTTCGACACCTGTCTATGGTTTGGAAGAAGACTATCCAATTAGCATAATAGGTGTACCGTCCTAATCCAAGGAGCACTCGCAACTTGAGAGAAGGTAAAAGGAAAAGACAACTGAATAGTCCTATTCATTTTCTCCAAAACCGGAAACCATCCTCGAATCTGGAACAAGTTCCTTCGAGTTCGTATATAACCATACGATGATTTTATCTAATGGAAGTGGACGTTCGTAGTGATACGAAATGTTCCGGAGAAAAAGGGTAAAAGCAGGAGTGGCAATGAGGTATGCAACTCAGACAATCCAAAAGCCAGTGTTTTTAAGAAAGTTCGGTTAACTTGGTCACTGAGTCATAGTCAAGGGTCGGTTCATGGTCGCTGCCAAAGAGAGAGCAAAGAAACACTCTGCGTGCACTCTAACCTAGATCAGAATCGTTATCAATTTATCTAATCAGGAAACCTCCCACTGTAACCTCAAATTCTCCTCTAAACCTGAAAGAAGAATTAGTCGGGATCACCCAAGGAGTAAACCAACTCATCAGTGGGAATCGGGATCCAACTATCACCGCATGATGACGTAAAGGAATCCACTCACGTTATCACACTCCAGAAGGTATGCGCATGCCTGGCAAGTTTCAGTTTCTTTAGAAACTCCCGATATGATTTTTACCCCTAGGACCCAAGTGACTTTGACAATGCCAACATATCAAAAGGTCCTACTCAAGTTCAACCCGTCATTATCTTGATTGCGTTAAACCCACCCGTACGAGTCCTTGACAATGCCAACATAACCGTACGACTGTCCTAACCAATCCACATATCCATGCGACAGAATAGCATTACAGAGCTACCGAACACTACGCCTCGGCAATGCACGACATACGTAGCACGAATACTAAGCAATACTAATCTGAAATGACGGAGGGCTACAGCTGGATTTTAGCGAAAAACCTTTAACGTAATGAACTTGATATCGTTGAAGGAACCGGACAGCTTTTTATAAATATAGTCTTGAAAACCTTTGCTAAAGAGGTCACTCCCGGTGAAGAGATCTCGGCTCTTTCCCCATAGAATGAGGTGCAGGATAATCCAAATGAATACCGCGATGCAAAGCAAAAAGTAATCGACTATAGTGAAGTTATTACCCTGACACAAACCTCTGTCCAAGGGGTCACTCCCGGTGAAGGGATCTCGGCCCTTGCCTCGTCGACTGAGGTGCTGGATATTCATAACCGAATACCATTGTGCAAAAAAAAAGAGAACGTCCTTGCAATAACAGCTTTTTGAAAAATGTTCCAACAACATCAAACAGGTTTGTTTAACTTGCATTGATCCGAATTAATGCAGTCCCATCAATTAATCACACCACAAAAGAACGAAAATACGATGTACGTATATGCCATCCGCATTCGCCACTGGGTCCCGTCATCACCGTTAGGTTACTTAACTAACGACAGAGCGGGGACTGGACCAGCACGGGTGTAAAACATATATAACATCTACTAGTATATATATAGCAATATATAATAATCGCTCCAGGCGTGACAAATGCAACATCACAGAAAAGTAATAAGCATCATAGAACAATACAGATAATCTGGGATCCCCGGGTTTCATAGAGCCGCTACTGAAACCCGACGTTCCCCTGGTCGTGTGGATAGCCTGTGCAATGAGATCCTAGACCCCTACGGGTGCGGCAAGTTACCCGCCAAAACCTGAAGCGAGGCAGCTCCCTTCAACAAAGTGAATGGACCACCCAGCACTTCACGGAATCCAGTAACTTGAGCACCCCTCCTTGGGTCAACCTATACCCCCTACGAGTGCGGCGAATAGCCCGCCAATTCTAAAGTAAAGCCCCCTCCGTCTTAAAGCCGTGAGATGCGGGCTCGTTGCCCTGTAGAACCCGGCTATCCGTGCACCCCACCGCGGGGTAATCCTAGTACAGAAAGTAAAATATATACAACAGGTACATCGACCTCAGCCCGGTCGTGCCCTAAAAGAATAATATACAAACAGGCAGTGACGGCAGTCCACATGTCGGACGCTCGCCCCGCAATATCAAATGTACAAATAATATCAAACTGCACTACCATTGCAACCAGGTTATCCACCACGACAAATCCGCAACATCACAGCACAACACAGAACATCAACGTGAATATCACGTTCGCAAATCCGTCTAAAAGGGCTATAGCAATTAGACAAGATTTACCGATCAAATGATATTCACGGTCGCAGATATAATGTAAGTACTGTAAACTAACGTATTTAAAATATTCGATCGACAAAATTTCCCGAAGTGGGCCCCAAACACAACTGCTGCACTCAAAATAATCTGGGCCAAAAACAAAAATTCTAGAAACCACAATTCCAAGAGAAAAACCACCTGAAGAAAAATGGTGCAGTGAAACCCCAGAACGGCGGCGGAACCGCGGCAAAAAAGTGTGTACGGCCGCGGTTCCGCGGCGCTTCTGTGGGATCACTCTACCAAATTTCTACAGTGATCTTAAAAAAGCCTGCCTGATTTTCTGAAACACTCAAAATAATTTTTGACGACAAAAAAATTTCGACAGAAACTGCAAAATTGGAATCGCGGTTTTGGAAATTTCGTTCGATCGATATTTTAAAAACGTTAGAACAAGCTAGTAAAGGTTAATGGCGTGGCTCTGATACCATGTAAGTCTACGGTAGCGCCCAGGCCGTCGATCCGAGGCCAAAATGCGGAAACGAAAACTTTTTCTAAACTTGAAACTGGCGCTATCGCGGACTTTAATCCCGAATCGAACCATTAACCTATAACTAGCTAACTAGAGAAGGGTTAGAAAAGCTATACCGATCGATCCGTGTCCTTCGGTCTTTAGCCACCATCTCTTGCTCCTCGCGGCATCTCCGATCTCCGGTCTCCTCATCGGAAAGGGCACCACATCTTCGAATCCTTTTACGGGCTCCCGCTTCGTCCGAAGCAACTCGGACACGAAGTTTGCTAGCCGACGTGTCCAAGGTGATGTAGAGAATGTGTGTAATCACTTTGTCTCTTGACACTCTAGGATTCTCAACACATGAGATGGTTAGAATGGAGGTAGAAGATGATGCCATGGTGGAATATGTGAGATAGAGGAGGAAGAAGAAGAAGAGCCTTTTCTTTCTTGTGTGAGATCAAATATGAGAGAGAGAGAGAGAGTTAGAATGATAAACACAAGAGCAAACCCCTTTACATGGCTGCCCTCTCTCTCTCTCCATCTTTCATTTCACACTCAAATCCATCAATTAACATGACATGTTCACCAAAAAAGAGACCATGAGTCACCAAATTGAACATGCCACATTAATTGCTTCTCATGATGAATTCCACTCACAATTTCCACCAAAATAAACATTAACCCAAATGTTTATGACAATAAAAAGAACCGGCAACATCTAAAGTAAACTCGTGACGGATCACAAGGATACCCATCACCTGTATATACATACCTGCATCCGCATTCCGATTGAATGCGAATACGATGAGACTAAAGTGATCCAATAAATCTAATACTAGGATCCGGCTTAAACCAAAACCTACTAGTAGGATTCGCCCGATCATGATCCGTGCACTACTGCACGTATATGATCGAACCCTGCCATATATCATACGGCCTCTACAACGTTTTGCCCGAAACTTGAGAAACTGTCTGTGGGGGACTATAAAGACTCGTCAATACTTTGGCTGTGGATTTAACCACTAGCACGTCAGTAGTACTAACCGTACGTAACGGGCTACCAGGTATTGACCAAAAGGGAGGTCGATGAGCGAACTCATCCTGATACCCTACTGAGCTTGTCAGTGACAATATTCATATAGTCCGGTCCGTTAGTCTATGAGCATCGCATGTCGGGCCTAGGGGGTTGGTAAAAGTCAGACCCATAAAAGCGGTACAAGTCGTGTCGGAGTGTAGCCCAGAACACCCTGAGATACTACTAGAATACCTACCAGTTGTAGGGTGTTTTTCGTCACCCCATTGAGATGGGAATACGCGCGCGCTTGTCAGGCGCATTACAGATTCCCCCTGCCTAGGGTAGGCCGGGGTTTATTGATTGTGGGGATCCGAATCTCCGGCAACCGCAGACTAAGCTGCCGTTAATTATCCCTCGCATTTGGAGCGAAGGAACCTCCGATTAACGGGTTAAACTGGTCATGCGAACTCAATGTGCAGTATCGTGTTTTGAAGGGGTTTTGGAAATATCGGGGGCCCCGCAGAGTTTTTACGGGGTCCCGCTACCCGGATAGCGGGCTGGGGGTCAAGGGGGCTAGCAGCCCCCTTGCGGGATGCGGGGCAGCGCCCCATTAGAAATTTTTTTCTAACGGAAGACAGTGTCGTGGAGTCTGTGTATGTTTTCCTTCCCCCCCCCCCCTTTCTTTTTTTTTAAAAGTGGAGTTTAATTTCAAAAGGAATTTTATTGTGGAGTTAAACTCCAAAGAATTTTAAATGGAGTTAAACTCCTAAAAGAATTTTATGCGGAGTTAAACTCCTAAAATAGAACTTTATTGTGGAGTTAAACTCCAAAGAATATTTTTTTTAAAGGGTTTTAAACTCCAGAAGGGATTTTGTTGGGGAGTGCACGTAAAACGAGGGGGAAAAGAAAACAAAATGGCTTCTAAAGGACGCTCGCACAGCAGGTGGGCGCCTTAATGCCCGGGGTCACATGCGCGCACGTGACCAATGGGCACTTTGGCGCCCCTCAGGGTCACGTGGGCACACGTGACCGAAGGGGACTTTGACGCCCCGGGGTCACGTGCGCACACGTGACCGATGGGCACCTTGGCGGCGCCCCCCGGGGTCACGTGGGCACACGTGACCGATGGGCGCCTTGGCGCCCCGGGGTCACGTGGGCACACGTGACCGCGGGAAAAACCCGCGGAAAGGGAAGCCTAGCCCCTAGGCTGGGGAGTTGAACTCCCAAGGGAATTTTTGGAGTTGAACTCCTAACAGAAACAAATTTATGGAGTTAAACTCCAACAGAAATTAATTTATGGAGTTAAACTCCAGCCACTTTAGAAAGGAGTTAAGCTCCTGGGGATTTATTGCTCTTCTTTTGAGCCTTGGGTCTGTCTAAAGTTAGATTTTTGGAGATGGGTCTCTTTCTTCTTGCTCTTGACTGGCGGGATCTTGGAGAAAAGGGGATGGGCCTTAAAAGCCTCTCCTTTTCGAGATCTGATTGGAAATCCGAGCTCCCCTTCGTAGGTTTTGTGGTGGAAATCTACTTATTTTGAGAAAAGGAAGAGTTAAACTCTTGATTTAATTCAAAAGGAAAAAGAAGATTTTAGAACCTTGAGGAAGGAGGAAGAGATCTCAGATCTAGAAAATTTTTGGAGAGAGAAAAAGTTGTTGAGATATTTCACTATCTTTGCCTTTATAGGCCATACACTTTACACATAGCCCCTTGGGCTTCACAAAAATGGCATTTTGCCCACCCCATGGCTCATGTGCCATTTCTTTTCGCACATAAGCCATGGGCTTTACAAAAATTTGGCTTTATGCCTGTTTTCCTTACATTTATCCATAAAATAAAATAAAAGAAATACAACAAAATTGTTTATTACAAAATTTTTATCTTGGCGTGGGGGGAGGCCGCCCGCTTCATGTTCGGGCTCGACCCGGGCATGGGCCTACTGAATCTGGGCTTGGGCCCACTTGGCCTGGGGTTGACTTTGATTTTGACTTGGTCAACCGGGATGTAAATTTTTACCCCAACACCAGTAAATCTCCTGCCTTAGCCAAGGACTTCGTGTAATGGCTCTCCTAGACACAGCGCGATCTCACCCCCAATACCAGGAGAGACGAAACCCCTGCCGATCCGCTCACTGCCTCCATGTGGCTCGGAACTGTACCCAACTAAAACCTGTTTGCACGACTCCTTTGAGCTATGGTAGGGTAGTAATCAAAGCACAGTGGGAACTCACACGAGACAAATGACGATCTCATGTCGATGAACTAACCTGTACACATGTCACCAGGGAACTGCTATCTGACGTTAGGTATAAAACCAACTAGCATGTTCCCGGCGAGTCCTGTCCGGTGTACTCATAACCCAATGAGCACCTGTATACGTCTTAGGTGAACCAACTGACACCAATGGCTTGTGAGACCAGCCACCGCCCCTCGTCGGGGTCACGATCCGTATACACTAGTCTATTCTGGAGTATCGATGCCCTGTCTCGAAACTCTCTCGACTAGGGACCTTTTAAGGATGTGCTTATAGACCCCAGCTCCCACGTATATGATTGCCATCATACTGCTGGCCGTCAAGCAAGAATCCTAAGGGCTCTATCAACGTGCAATAATGACATGTAATGTCACCTAAAGCATGTACACGATGATAAAGATGAACCAGATAGCATACTATCATCTTGAGTAAGACTGTCCTACCGGCATAGGTCCTCCCTCAATCATGGTAATCACGTGCCTGCAATCCAATAATTGACTTTGAGGGCACTATATCCAACAATCACAAGGCCGCCGAGCAATTTCTTGCTGGCCCATCTGCAGCGGGTAGCTTCCTGCCCAACAACGCTGTGGATCCAAAGCTCTCCTCGCAAGGTGACCGAGTAGCTTCCTGCTCGGTCATCCACCAGCGGGTAGCCTCTTGTCCAACAACGATGTGGATTAAAGCCCTCATCGTAAGGCCGCCAAGCAATTTCCTGCTGGTACATCCCTAACAGGTAGCTTCCTACCCAACTACGCTAAGAATCAAAAGCCCTCCTCACGAGACCGCCGAGCAGATTCTTACTCGGCCATCAATCGGTTCAGATTCGATGCGCGATCGTCACCTCGACTCAGCGGAAAAGGGAGAATACCGACCTTCCTATACTTGGCTATCATTCGACTCGACGAGCAATCTCCACCTCGACTCCAGGAAAGGGAGGGTACCGACCTTTCTACACTTGTCTATCATTCGACTCACACTCGACGCGCGAGCACCGATCTAACACTCGCGAAACAAAAGTATACGAGCTAAAGGTACTTACGCAGCGAGAAAATATTTGGGCAAAGGAAAAAGGAGTACTTTATTTATAACCAAAAATAAATACAAGGTATTCTTAGCTCCTCAGCCTCATAAAAATGCCCGGAGGTTTATAAAAATTTTGAAAAGAAAAAAAAATCCCCAAAAGGAAAGCTCAGGACGTCGGCTCGGGGAGGATCTCGCCCTGCTCGACACCGGCGTCGGGGACCAAAACTGCGACCTCTGGCAGCCTCACTCCCAACGGCCGCCCCGGCAACTTCCCCCTGCGGCTCCTCCTCAGCCATGGGATATTTAGCGCGGAGCTCGCTGATATCGACCCCCGGCACAGACTCCTTGATGCATCGTGCACGATGTGCCAGACGACGGCCGTGGATTTGGCAAAATCAGCGTAGAATTGGTCCGACGCCTTGTACGCCTCCACGGCCTTCTCCGCCCAGCATTCGGCGAGCTTCACTGTGTCCAGAGCCACTCAGACATCCCTCTTGAGGGCATCCCTCGACTTCTTCACCGAGTGGTAGAAGCCGTTCACCTCCTCCAACTTGGCCTGAATAGCCCGGTTGGACTTGTCCAGAAGCAGATGAGACTCTTTCAGCTTGGAGTTCGTCAACCCCTCGGCGATTAGACGAGAGTCAAGGAGGGCCGCCTTCTCCTCCGCTTGCCGCAGTTGGAGGCGGAGTTCCTCCTCCAGCTTAGAGGACTCGCCCACCTTTTTCATGGCCGAGGCTACCTCCTCGGACTCCATGGCGACGAGGAGTGTGCAGTGATGGAGGACCTGAAGAAAGCAACAAACGGGTTAGAAAGCTCAAACTGAGGAAACAAGACTTAAGATAATTTCTGAGAAAAATCAAGAACCGACCTGAACCGCCTCCTAGGCTATGGCAGCCACCTGGGCCTTCATGGTCCCCCAGGGTATTTTAGCTCCGGCAGCCTGCTCCATGTGATAAAGCAAGCTGTCGGCGACGGAGAGCCCCGAGGGCACCTCAATGCAGAAGTCGCCCTCCTACACTGGGATCCCGGTAGAAGGCGCCCAAGATACCGTCCTCTTATGTCTCTTGAAGGGGGCTTCGGCGGGCTTAGCCTCCTCCTCCTCCTCCTCCTCCTCTCTCGCCCGGGGCGCCGGGTCCTGCACATGCTTGTGACCCCCTCCCCCCCCCGTAGCGTTCTTCTGGGGCTTGGGGAGCGGTGGAAGGCTTAGACGGTGGAGTTGGCCTCGAGGCCGAACTCGGACCGGGTCGGGACGAGCTTGCACTCCCGGCCTTCTTTCTCTGAGTCTTGACGGCCAGGGCAGCTAAGATTTTTGCTCAGTCCATAGCCTCTGCAAAAAATGAACACACAAACAAAGGAGTTAGCAACACAGAAACAGCAAAAGAAACTTGACAAAGTTTAAACAGATCGATGAAAGCCCTAACTTACCCAAGAAACGCGCGGGACTGAGCCTAGCCCAGCTCAGTGCCTGCTCGGATAGTAGGGCATTCGCCCGTTGGATCGGTTCCCACAAGGACACCACCCTTACTTCGGTGGAAGTCAACTGCTTTGCCCTCGGGCAGTCGGCCCTGTGCCACTGTGTAGGCACATGCCAATTCTCGCCCTTGGACGGCCCGACGAATATAAAATTCTCCTTCCATTCATGGATGGAAGAATAGACGGCTACTACCCCCGACCCGGCCATTCTGCGCTTGCATTTTTTTAACGAGAAATACACCCAGCTTGGCTCATCCTTACTAGTGTCGGGGTGATTCTTATAACACAGGAAAGAGACAAGGAGAGTCAAGCTGAATGGGATATTTTCAAGTTTTAACCGGACCAGAAACCCAAGGAGAATTCTCCACGAGTTCGGTGCTAGCTGGCCCGGGGCGAGATGAAAGCAACGGAGCACCCCGCAGACTTCAGTTAGGAAGGGCAGACGCATTCCTGCCGGGAACGCTTCCAAATACAGGGCAATCTCCTTGCCTGCACCTTGTCTGCCCGCTCGCCCTCTCTAGGTAAACAGATGGAATAGTTAGAGATGATGTGGAATCGAGCCCGAATTTCGGAAAGCTCGTCCAGACTCTTCAAAATGGAAGGCGCATCGCGGGTGTCCCCGATGCACACCTTGGGGGCCCTTGTCGCCGCCCGACGTCGATTGACAGGGACGGCCCTGACTCTAGGGGGCGAACCTGACACAGAGGACGAAGAAGAAGAAGAAGAAGAAGAATTCTCTTGACTATCTGAAGTCGAAGAGGAGGAAGATCCACTGGACTCGGCCCCAACGACGGGAACCTCATCGCCCGACTCTGCCCTTACTACCTCTACGGACTCCTCAGATGAAGACATCAAACCTGATTCAAAGGAAGGGATTCACCGAGGTAAAATCAACAAGGGATCCGATCTAAAAGAAGGAGCACCGAGCAATCTTCAGTAATGAAAGAGAATTTGAGCAAAGTATCAACCCTAGGATGGTCCCCTCCTATTTATACACCCCAAAGGGGAACATCCTATGGCCCTAATTGATTCTCGCCATAACGAAACGTCGCGCCCAGCGACCGGCGGGGCTCCACATGGAAATCGGCCATTGGGGACATCTTTTCGACTGCAGGAGTCAGAGACAGCCTGTCACTTCCGCCAACCGACGTCCGACATGTAGCCCGTATCCCAACTGGTGATCGGCTGGAACGGCGCCCCCTCTTTAAAGCGAGATCATTTCATTGATCCGCTGACGCCATCGGGGATACGCGCAAAAATTTAGGCAAACGACGAGGCGACACGTGGGCCCAAAGATCGAAACGACGTAACCACCAAACGCCATGCCGTTCCCGGGTGATCCGCGTTATGATTCCTTGGCGCCAAAATGAACGACAGAAAACCGAGCAGGATACTCTCGACCCAACCCATGAATAGGTCGGAACGAGAGTGGGGGGCTAATGATGATGCTCACAAGTGGTGTCTCCTCAGATTACGACACGCGGCGGATGACGTATCCCGAAGACTACGGAGGTGGAATAGATAGGTTGCATTATGAGGATTTCTCGGGATCCCCTTCTCGAGGATCGTATCCGACCTTTCGAGAGACCTCCCTGAATACATACCACCTTCACCTAGGAAACTACCAGCAGCTCGTCTTCGAGCTTTCTCAGCCTCCTTGCTCATCTCTGAGCCATTTGACGTGCCAAGCTTCCTCGGCCTCCCAACTCGTCTTCGAGCCGTCTGATGTGCCGAGCTTCCTCGGCTCCCTGGCTCGTCTTCGAGCCGTCTGACGTGCCGAGCCTCCTTGGCCTCCCAGCTCGTCTCCGAGCTCCTGACATGCCGAGCTTCCTCGGCCTCCCTCGATCAACCAAGAGTGTGGATCCCATGCGCCCCGCAACAGCTCCGCGCATATCGCCAGGGCGAGATATCCGCTTCCCCACGATCCGCGTCCCACGCTGGCACATCCCCCCATTAATGGGAATATCCCCTATTAATGAGCGTATCCCGCCATTCAAGACGAGGATAATGCTGGGGCGTAACTGATGGCGGTGATCTCGTACATGCTCGCTCCACGCGACTCCTATATAAACCCCTCTCTCAGACGACTCGGGTATCTGAATTTTATCTCAATACGCCGCTACTCTGCATCTATCCCTCGGCTCTAACTTGATCGTCGGAGGGTCCTACGGTGGTCACCCATCCCGGGACTTCTTTGCAGGTAGCTCGGCATCCAACTTCAACCCATTGAGATCCGTAATCAGCAACTCCCAATCAAATCTCAGCCGTCAAATACCGCCATCAAAGGATGGACGGAAGACAACATCTGAAGGAGATCCCAGCCTCCATCAGAGACCATATTGAATTCCCTGGCCATATCCATTGGCTAATTACAGGAAGCCTACTTTGACATGCTAATGTAGATGTTGCATATTATAGGGCACGATGGAGCGTGATCAGAATAGCAAATCGATACCATGTCGACATTGTACTATGGCAACTAATCACTTATCTTATACAACTTTTTTCATGTAAATGTGATACGATGGAAGCGCGGATTTACTCTAGCGAACTAGAAGCTTTTAGACCTACATCCCTGAGCTTAGATTTTGGGGTATCATATACCATACTCTATTATTATGAAGTCGATGTTTTTACGCCGAGTCTAGTCTTATTCATATTTTATCGTATAACTCTCCATGTGAATTTATCAAGTATAGAACGCACACCACAGTATGTGTATGTGTGAATGATATATAACTTTCTCCACAGACTAGCAAGTGAAAAACTCGGTAAGGGCATTCTTAACAAATCTAGAATGCTATGCTAAAATCTAGATATAATAATCTCAAGAATTTTTGCTTGTAGATACATTCTAATGATGCTCTAATATTTTTCTTTTTGTAGTTATATTTCCCATCCTATAGATTTCTTAACAATCGAACGGTCCACCAGCATGTACATACCACATAAAACAATGGATTGCCACCAAAAGTTTTTAAGAATATGGGCAATCACTATAAATAAAAATATAGTATGGAGATCTTGGAAGAAATGTGTCGAATTTGAACAAAATACAAATTGCTATAATTCTTTTTTTACACTGTCAACTCTCCATGTGCGTGACACGTGCAAAAACCAAACATATGCGGAAAGCCATTAACAAATCAAAAGCTTTGAAAGGGCATTCATGAACACAGTGGTCCAAGAATTAAACGGTCAATAGTTTTTGCCATCTTGGTTTCTATTGATGAATCTTTATAAATTTAAGGGAAGCAATACTGATCATAAATGATACGGTTTATAGCGTTCCAAAAGTTCGCGATACAAATACGAATTAAATAAGGAAATTTTGTGTACCAAGCATCTAAACTTCTCGGAATCCAAAATCATAAGCGGAAACTGTTCAGTTCAGATTGCCCATCGAGTCCATTGAATATGTAATATGCATTGTAATCTTTCACCGACACATCTTTATATATATTGTGGTCGTCGTCATCGGATAATAACTCATTGATAGAGCCATAAAGCCTTGATGATGGGATGGATATTGGGTGAAGAGGCCCGTCATTGAAATTCTCGGGCCAATCTTACTTGCAAGCAAGTGTGAACCACAACATACATCAACAAATATATAAAAACTTACGAGTCTTGATTTTATTTTTTATTTTTTTCTGAAAATGAGAAATCAAACCTAAAACACTTAAAAGTAAAATATAATCACTGAAGACTGAAGGAAAATATTCTATAATTTGGACATAAATTGCACACGATGATAACCGAGGATATTAGGAATTCACATTCTACAATTAATATATCAGTGAGGACCAGATGTAGGCCTACATGAAAATAGGTTGAGTTAAAGAAATAAAAGATATGTTAGGTGTCTATTCAACAAGAAGATGGTCAATCAGTAGAGCTATATTGGAAGGAAAGATATGTCTGTGTCAAAGACCTCTCGTCAAACTACCTAAGGTAACTATCAATGAGCAATAACCCACTTAGTATGACACTTCTACTTCTAAGAAGAGTGGGGGATTTGAACCCCATGAAGGAAAGTGCCACAAATTAACGCTTTCGGGGCAAATTCTTGGGTTCCTGGATGCGCGTGCGTGTGTTGTGTGTTTGTATGTGCTGTGTGCGTGAGTGTAGCGTGTGTTCAGATGAGATTTACAGGCCAATTCCCCTCCAAAAATTATCGACCAATAACACATGCCCCCAAATGAGATAATTCCAATAGCACAAATTTTAGATAGGGAAAATTGTTTTCGGGCCCAATTTATAGAAGTGAATTATGTTTAAATCCATGCAAAATCGTCAAAAAACCTTAAATTGGGCCCACATATATTTTTAAAGTATTGGGTTTTTTTAACAATGAAACCCATCATCCATCTTAGAGTATGCCCCCACTAGTCACATGTATAGCATCTTTCCGGACACGGCGAATCATGACCCGTGCTTTTCAAAAAAAATTTGATAAGGCCAACCTCACTTTTCACCGTCGTGGGTGATCTCTCCCATCCCTCTTCATCTATCAACCTTACATCTTGTGCAAGAGAAATAAGCTTCTTAAAGGCTTTTGGTCTTTATCTCGAACACGTCGATGGGTTTCCGCCTCCTCCACAGTTCTCAGAATCCCTTCCTTAGAGTACCTCCGTCTTGTTAACATCATCCACCCGTCATCTGTTAGTGTATATGCCCTAGAGGCCATTACTGTATCATACTAGTTTGTATATTACTTAATGGAAGCTTGGGATATTCACCTTGTATAAACAATCTTGCTCAATATAGTAGTATGCTACTTGGTTTGTTTCTACTTCAATGTGTACATGTGTTTATTTTAGTATATCACCTATACGCATTAGTGGAGCCCTTAGGATCTTTGCTTGATTACCAGCGTTGTGATGGCAATCACACTAGTGGGGGCTGGGTAATCTATAAGCACATCCTTATACAGGTCCCTAGTCGCAGGACTATCGAGACAGGGCATCGATACTCCGGAGTAGACTAGCGTATGCGCTTCTCATCCCAGTGTGGGAGATGGTCTGTCCCACAGCCATCAGCATAGTCACAAATTCGTCGTTCGGGAATAATTCGGCGAGGTCGAAAATTCGGATTCGGAGAACTATTTGAAAAAAATCGGCAGGTATTCGGGAAAGATTCGGTAAGTGTTCGGGAAATGTTCGGGAAGGATTTCGAGCAATAAATTAATATATGAGACACTACGTTTTGATTTTGTGAATTATTCGCTGTTTTTTTGAATTATTCGCTGTTTTTTCACATAATTCGGGAATAATTCACGAATAATTCGCAAATTATTCGGTCAGTTCGGCAATGGCGATTAATACGGAGATTAATTCGTTTGATCAAAAATTCGCGAATAAGGCAATGGCGATTAATTCGGAGATTAATTCGTTTGATCAAAAATTCGTGAATTATTCGCGAATTCGGCGAATAATTCGCGAATTATGTGACTATGGCCATCAGTACGTCGTACTGGAGATAGTATACGGGTGCTCATTGGGTTACGAGTACACTGGACAGGACTCGTCGGGAACTGACAGGTTGGTATTATACCTATCGTCAGTTATCAGTTCCCAGGTGACATGAGTACAGCTTAGTCCGCTGACTTGACACTGGCACTTCGCCTCGAGTGTGTTCCCACTGCACTTTGATCACTACCCTACCACGGCTCAAAGGAGTCGTGCAAACAGGTAATGGTTGGGTGCAGTCCCGAAGCACTTGGAGGCAGTGACGGTTAGACAGGATTCGTCTCTCCCGGTATTGGGGGTTGACATCGTGCTGTGTCTAGGAGAGACATTACACGAGTAGTCCCTGGCCAGGGCAAGCGAGATATACTGGTAGGCTTCCAGTGTTATCTCAGGGTGTTTTGGGCTTCACTCCGACACGACTTGTACCGCTATTAGGGGACTGACGTTTTACTGCCCCCTAGGCCCGACATGCGATGTATTAGACGAACAGACCGGACTGTACGGAGACTGTCACATTCAGACTCAGTAGGAGTTCAGATGGGGTTCACCTCGTCAGCCTTCTTGTCGGCATCTACCTGGGGACCGTTACGCACAGCTAGTGCCGCTTGCGGTCTGTGGTTAAACCCACTGCCAGCATAGTGTCGAGTCTTTAGAGTCCCACACAGAGGGTATTCGCCTCTGGGCAAAACAGAGTAGAGGTCGCATGGTCTTGCGACAGGGTTCGTTCTCATCCGCGCACTTGTGCACGTTTGGAGTCCGGACAGATATTACTAGTAGGCTCTGGTTTGAGCCAGATACTGGTATATGTTTTGTGGTTGATTTTATCTCTTGGTATTCATGTTCCTCGGAACAAGAATGCGGGTGTGTATGCACAGTTGATTGAGGCGAAGGAACAGGATTTTCATTAGGGTTTCGGAACGGGTGCGTATGCACAGTTGACAGTCGTCTTTTTCCAAACCCTAATGGAATTATGATATATCTATTAATAATATTAATCAAATGAAATTGTGTCATGGTTGGATTTTGTTGACTTGTTGACCATGATTGACTTGTTGACTATGGTTGAAGGTTTGACCATCATCATTACAAAAGAAAGATGCTTTTTGATTCTTGCAAAACCATTTAAAGAATGTAATGATAATGGTCATTCCAAACCATCCATCAACTATTTCATTTTATTATTATTGTTAATTGTTAATTCTTTTCATTTGTGATATGGTTGCAAGAAATGAAAAGAATAAGCTCATTTTTCTATCATAACCATTCTCTCTCCTCACTTATTCTTCTTCCTCCTCTAGTTCAAGGAGAATCTTCTCATGAGTTGAGAATCCCTCTCCTTGAGATAAAAACACCCCAAAGACACTCTCTACTCACTCTAGGGTCAAAGGTTTAGCAAGCCGAAGATTCTAGTTCTCTCAAAGTTCGAGAAAGAGCCCGAAGGTTGAACCCTCAGGTGGATCCATCTTTGACGGAAGAAGGCAACAAGGAAAGAACCATCAACCCCTACAAAAGTTTCAAGAAGAAGGAGTTCAAGTTAGGTATAACCTTTTATCCGAGTAGCTAACTCTCTTTAGCATGATAGCTAGTTTAGTTTAGAAAAGATCCCGACTTTGTTAGTCCATGTTGCCCCATGCGCTAAAAATTTGATTTTTATACCGTTTCCGCCTCCCCGTAAGAACCGGGGGTCGCAACGTGGACTTACATCATCAACAACCATTCGGACTCTCGCGAGAATTGTTCACCTTGGCCTGTGGGCATGAGTTTCCCCTCAAAACTGTGCCCCCCTTGACATCCATGTATGATCTTGTATCATGACATCCAACTCCACCACGACCGTGAACGCCGCCACCACCGCCGTGTTCACTTCTAATTAGATCATCTCGGCCCCCGTCCTCGAATAGTCATCTCTTCTCCTCCTATACGAAAACCAGCGCCCCCATCATCATCACCATCACCATGCCCATTACCTTGACCTCCCTTACGAGCATCACCATCCCTCTGAACAACGTTTCCTGATCCATCAAGCACTCTACTACGAACCCATTGCCATGAAACTCACGGTGCCCCACCATAAAATCCATCAAGCACTCCACTACAAAATACTAACTTATAAAAGAACTCCTCTTGCGGTAGATATCAAATCCTTCCATGCCTCCCTATATCCTTTTTAAAATTTTGTAAAGCTTTTCCTAGAAAGAAACTCCTAAATTTCTATTAGTTTGCATCTATAGATTTTTAGAGGAAACCGAAAATGGAGTGCATAAAACATTTTCCTGTGTTTTTTGTTGAGAAGTCAACTATACACTATATGCTTGGATAAAAGGTATTTTGAACTGCCCACCATTGGTCTCCATGGCCTAGCATACAGGGACACTTATGTTGGGGTGATTTAGATGCTCTTTGACTATTCATTAAACCGTTCAAAATGATAATTTAACGAATGTTAATTTTGCAAGTGTGTGGCCAGAGAATATAAAAATTATATACATGTGGTATATCATTATTTTGACTGATGGAGTAGAAAAGTTCCTAGAGTCACAGTCTATATCCAAAATTTTACCCCTCTTAGATATAGTATATAGTTGGCCTCATTTTTATAGGGAATTGCTTAAAGGATGATGATCCGAATCTTTCTTGTTTTTCATTTACTCGAATATTCTTTAAGAATTTTTGGAGTTGACATATATAACTGCAGTCATCTCAACTTCAAAATGAATCCCTAAATTAGGCAAAGATAACACTTTGGAGTTAAGTTTTGCTAACTTCATGAAACTCCAGTTTGGAAACATAACCCCATTCCCAAACTAGGCCTTGAAGCTTAGAATAACTATACTGAACTCTCGTAGTATCCTAACTTCAACTCCAAAGCCAATCACACCCAAAATTTAAAAAATAAAAATAAGGTAAGGGTACCTGCAAGCTAGTAGGAGTTCTTCGGGGGCAGGCTACTCCAGCGGCATGCTGCACATGAGGTTATCCCTCCAATTCGCTGCCGGAAACTGATACAGATCTATATTACAATTAAACTGCACTTTTCTTTCCGGGACTCTCATGTAGTGCTCCTTCTTCGCCCTTAGCATCCTTATCATGAAACCTCTTCACTCCTTGCAGCATTTCATCGAGCATCTCCATGGGGATCCCATGGCCTGCTACTCGGAAGATCCCGAACGCCTCCCCGCCGCTGCCCCAAGTTCTTGTACTATGCATGTCGGGGCGATTCATGTTGGATAAACTGATGATGGGAATGTTGTTGTCGGTGGTGGGGAGATTGAGGGCAATGGGATTTGGGTTAATGAATATATATGCAATGGATTTCGACACAGCCGGTGTCTCGACACGGCCTTTGACGCCGGTTTTGGTGGCGTCGAAGGCCTTGAGCTCACTTGCACGGTCGTACACGGCCATGATGACAACATGCAATGATGACGAAAAAGAGTAGAGCTCCAAAAGCTGATCAGTTTTAAGGCTATATTTGCAGGCAGCAACAACGCAGATAAAATACGGGCCGCAACACAAACAGACGATACTAAACAGGTAAGAGCCAAAACTCTTGCCGGCCATGGTCTGGCAATTCCGTGATGTAGGATAGAGCGATACTTTTCATGCACTTTACTTGGTAGACTCGGCAATAGACCATACTAGTGATAAACCCCAAGCCATGCCATGCGTGGGAGTTTTGAATAATTTGTTGCCATTTTTTGAAGCAGCAAGGAGCTTAAAGGAGAAATAAGAAAATTAAAGCATGTTAACATGCGCTTGGTATGAGGTAATCTAAGTGGTAATCCTGCGTTATCAAGAAATACTACCATCTTGTTTAGCTGTGAACGATATTCCCGAAAATATAGAATTACCAAGGTAATCAAACAACCTCATTTCATGGTAATCTTGTTTACCCCAAAACATATGTCTATCCTACGTTACCACGAAATATTTCCCCTGACATAAAAAGAGTCAAGACCATCTGTCGCGGGCCTCCATTGCCACTCGCCGGCCGGCCGGTCCCGCCGCCCATCGTCAATCGTTCGCCGTCCGGCCCACCGTCAATCGGCCATTCGTTGTCCGGCCCACCGCCAATCGGCCGTTCGCCGCCGGTCATCGCAGTTTGTTCGCCGGTGCCGGCCCGCCGCCGATCGAACGTAGTCCTTCGCCGATCGTCAGCCGACCGGCCCCGACGGCCTTTGTCGGCCCACTGCCAATTGGCCGTTCGTCGCTGGCCTCACCGCCAGTCGACGGTTGCACACACATATTACCGGGAATGATTAAAGTATACCAAGCACGTTAATTCAAGATTCCTTTGAATTAGATGTCTGATCATCCCGTTCCCGAGAATGCAAGAATTCCCGATAATTTTTCATTCCATGTATCAAGCGCAACCTAGGAGCCGTTTGAGGATGGAGTTAAGTTTTTTAAATTACAGTTTCATAAAATTGGTAAAACTCAACTCCAAATGCTACTTTGTCTTATTTGGCGAACATTTTGGAGTTGGGATAACCACAGTAATTATCTCAACTACAATCTAATCATGTCAAAACACGGACCTAGAAATTTACCTTTATTTGAGAAGCCTTATGTTCTATCTTTTATCCCTACCCTTTTATTACTTAATCCTTTTTATCGTAAGGTCTTATTCTTTTAGTGGTAGGTCACACAACAGCTGTCTTAAACCCTTTCTCCCACATGTCCTGCATGTGGCCATGGGGCACACAGTCCAATTAGGAGCCGCCAAGTACACTTGCTGCATAATATTCTCCGATTGAAAATACCATAATTACCTTATAACATTTTCCAAATACCGACGGCATGTAAGAGGATATAGGCATGATATGAGACAATTTCAAGAGGAAATAAGGAAAATACCTCAGCCGCTTCAAAAGATTTCTTTCCATATCCAACTTTAGTAAAATAATTTCACATTTTATAGTTCCAATCCTATTATCAACATTAAAAGCCATATATATGGACGCACACAAAGTAAATTAACCCTATCCCTTCCAACTGTGTGATCGCGCGTCCTGGAAGTAAATTAGCCTTACCCCTCCCAACAAAGGGTCCCTAATTTATTTCTGGGTTGTGCGCTTGCAAATATATATATACATATTGAAATTACGTTATACAAGTAATATAATAAGCACCTCATAGTCCATAATTATAAGCGGAAAATGTTCAATGCAAATTGCCTGACAAATCCTTTTGAGATGATATATGCGATGTAATCTTTCACCGACGGCGTTTCGAACTCGGTATGGACATTACGAGTACTTAGTGATACCCTTCGGAGTAACGAATGCGCCAGCAGTATTCATAGACTTGATGAACCGAATCTTTTCATCGTTCTTGGACCAGTTTATTGTGGTGTTCATTGACGATATTCTGGTTTACTCGAAGAGTTTTGAGGAGCATGCTGAGCATTTGAAGATCGCACTGCAGACGTTGAGACAGGAGAAGCTTTATGCGAAGATGAGTAAGTGCGAGTTTTGGCTGGAGGAAGTAAAGTTTTTGGGGCATGTTGTGTCGGGCGATGGAATTGCTGTCGATCCCGAAAAGATTGCAGCCGTTCGTGATTAGCCAATTCCAAAGAATGTTGCAGAGATAAGAAACTTCCTTGGACTCGCCGGATATTACAGGAGATTTGTGGAGAAGTTTGCTCGTCTAGCAGAACCGCTAACCAAGCTTACGCGCAAGGAGGTACCTTTTGTATGGACGGATAGATGTGCGTTAGCTTTTGAGACGTTGAAGCAGAAGTTGATAACCGCCCCTATTCTGACCGTGCCAGACAATTCCGGAGGATTGGTGATTCACAGCAACGCATCTGGGAAAGGATTGGGATGTGTTTTGATGCAGCATGGGAAGGTTGTAGCGTACGCATCGAGACAATTGAAGACCCATGAGAAGAATTATCCAACTCATGACTTGGAGCTTGCGGCTGTGATTTTCGCTTTGAAGATTTGGAGACACTGCCTTTTAGGCGAAAGGGTCGAAGTTTTTACAGATCATAAGAGCTTGAAGTATGTGTTCACACAGAAGGAGCTTAACATGAGGCAGCGTAGATGGTTGGAACTGATGGCTGACTACGATCTTGATCTTAAGTACCATCCGGGGAAGGTTAATGTTGTGCCGGATGCGCTTAGTCGGTTACCAGCAATTCAGGTGTTAACTACGCAGAAGGAGACCGTTGCAGATTTTCGAAGATTTGACTTGGAGGTTGTACTACCGCGTTTTACGGGACAGTTGATGCAGCTGCAAGTACATTCGTCATTAATCGAGAATATTAAAGCAGCACAATGCAGGATCCTAGACTGCAAAAATTTCGAGGGTAGGTTGAAGCCGGGCTACGAACAGATTTACTGATCCACGAAGATGGTTCGTTGAGGTACGGTAGCCGTTTGTGTGTACCAAAGGGTGATATTCGTGAAGAGCTTGTGAAGGAGGCACACAGTTCAGCTTATTCTGTACATCCAGGAGGCACAAAGATGTACCGAGATATTCAACAGCATTTCTGGTGGGAAGGCATGATACAAGAGATTGCTCGCTTTGTGGCTAAGTGCTTGGTGTGTCAGCAAGTTAAGGCTGAACATCAAAGGGTTGCTGGTTTATAGCAACCACTTCCGATTCCTCAGTGGAAGTGGGAACATATAACCATGGATTTCGTGACGGCTTTACCGCGGAGTCCAAAAGGCAACAATGCTGTATGGGTAATTGTTGATTGGTTGACCAAGGCAGCTCACTTTATTCCTTTCCGGGTTGGTCAATCAACAGAGACCTTGGCGGAGCGGTACATGCAGGAGATTGTAAGATTGCATGGAGTACCGGTGAGCATCGTGTCCGATCGGGACACTCGGTTCTTATCACACTTCTGGAGGAGTTTACAGGAAAGTTTGGGGACTCGATTGAAGTTTAGCACAGCTTATCATCCTCAAACTGATGGCCAGTCGGAGAGAACGATCCAAACTCTTGAAGATATGTTGAGAGCATGCATGTTGGACTTCAAGGGTTCGTGGGAGGATCATCTACATTTGGTGGAGTTTTCTTACAACAACAGTTTTCAGGCAACTATCCAGATGGCTCCGTTTGAAGCTTTGTATGGTCGTAAATGCCGTTCACCTGTTTGTTGGGATGATGTCGGTAAACGAAGATTGTTGGGACCAGATTTGGTTGTGCAGACAGTTGAGAAGGTTAACACTATCAGGAATCATATGAAGGCAGCTCAAGATAGACAGAAGAGTTGGGCAGACACGTCAAAAAGACCTCTAGAGTTCACCGTGGATGATTTGGTATTCTTGAAGATATCACCGACTAGAGGGGTGATTCGTTTTAGGAGTCGAGGAAAGTTTAGTCCCCGATTCGTTGGACCCTTTGAGATCTTGGAGCGTGTTGGTGAGGTAGCGTACCGTTTGGCGTTACCGCAGTCCTTGGCAAATGTGCACGATGTGTTTCACGTATCTCAACTACGAAGGTATGTTCGAGATGAAACACACGTATTGGATCATTCGGAGCTAACAGTACGAGAAGACTTGACTTTTGAGGTGCGACCGGTTGAAATCGTAGATCGAAGGGAAAAGGTTCTTAAGAACAAGGTTATCCCCCTGTGCTTGTTTCTTGGGGTAATCGCTCGCATGGAGAATCCACTTGGGAACGAAAAGATGAAATCCGGCAGAAGTTTCCTCACATTTTCTTGTAGTTATCTATCTTTGTATCCTTGGAATTTCGAGGACGAAATTCTTTTTGTAGTTGGGTATAATGTAACACCTGAGCCCACTGCTACTATTTTCAGTACTGTTTGAGCATAATGTGGTACTTGTTTCATTTAGCTTGCTTGTTTGTTGCTTACTGTAAATTTTTACCCGGTAAAGTCATTTATGCATATAACAAATTTTGGCATCTAAAATAAAATTAAAAATATTCATCTTGGCCTACTTAACACCCCTAGCCTTATGGTAGCGTCCGTGTATCGTGTTCTCGTCCCGTTCAGTGAAACGGGCGAGTTTGGACGGCTACGTGCGCGTACGTGTGTCCGTTTTGGGGGTATGCTTTTTAATCATATGACACTTAATTTTAAAATTTAGAACCCGCTTAAAATCCTATTATTTCAATTTCAAATTTTTGGACCCAACCCGGGCGCGATTTGGAAATGTTTTACTTGGCGCCAAAATCCCAAATTTTAATATTCTTTAAACCATAATATATTTCCTTAACCTATACATATTACTGTTCCATTAATCTTTTAATCAAATTTTCCTAACAGATTATTTTATCTCAGCCAATCAGTGAACTCTATCCCGTGGGCCCTACACCCTTTTCTCTCCTCTCTCCTCTCTCTCTCCGTCTCTCTCTCTCTCTCTCCCCCTCCCTCAAATCTCTCTCTCTCTCTTTCCCTTATATTTTTTTTAAATACTTTTTCCCTCCTCCATATTTTTCTCACGCGAACCCATCCGAGCCCCGTCGTCGCGCTGCCCTAGCCTCGTCCCCTCGCCGCCGCAGCCCCGACGCCGGCGCCAGCATCACCTCCTCATCCTCACCTCGCCAAGCCCCTCTCCCTCCTTCTTCGAGCCACCTGCACACCCCACCCCGGCCGCCTACAGTTCCCTGCACCCGTTCCTGCGTCTCGCCGCCGACGATCACCTCGTCGTCGTCTCCGCCATCGTCCTCGTTGTTCCCTCACCATCCTCGCCCTCTCTCTCATCGACTCCCGAGCACTTGCTCACCCCGACCAGCGCTACAGCCATCTGCAACCCCCCTGTGCACCGTCGGACCGCCGTCTGTCGCCACCGACAACCCCGTTCCCGTGTCCCCGGCCTCGCAGGCACACCCCCTCGGTGAGATCACTTCCCTCCTCTCTCCCTTTCTTCTCTCCCTCTCCGCTGATGTAATTCTTGAATCGGAAGATTTTTCCCCCGCGGTCACTGTAGGCCACCGCCGGAGCCCGTAGACCTCGTCGTCATTCTCGCGTCTCCTCTCTGTAACCACAGAGCAGTACCTTGTAAGCCTCCTCTTCTTCTTCTTTATTTTTCCCTTCCTTTCTTGTTGCAAGTTGCTTAACTTGCACTGTTCACATTCTCGTCGGAATCCGGCGATGCCGACGACGTGATCCGACTTTCCAGCGAGGTACCCCGACCCGCGTGGTTCCATTGCTCGTTGTTTGGGGTCAATCCGTGAACCGAGCGGCCGTCGCGAGTTTTCCCGCCGACGTTACTTTCCGTTTTTCCCGGTTCGCGACCCGTCGAGGCAAGTACCCCTTGCTACATGCTATACAATATTTACATATATATTGTGACACCCTAAATCTGTAAATTTAGTTTTGGTACAATCATTTCTCATTTTTCGTGTACAGTATTACATTATATCATTTTACCGCTACACTTGGAACCTACAGTTTGCAAATTGAACCTGATAACCATATTTATCTGTTTAATCACATTTTTAATGTTAACGTAGCTTATGGCATTTATCACTGTAGTTCTGTTCCATTCGGACACTTGTATGCATTTAACCTGAAATAGCTGTACTGAACCGTTACATAAATCATTGCACCTCTAAGGGTTCTTAAACCTGTTAACATGACTAAACGACTATACTTGTTTTACCACACTCTTGTAATCATCTCTGTGACAAATTTGATAACTATATTGCAAGTTGAATGAAACTGCCTATTACTTAATTCATTACTTATCTCATGTTGTTAATACCCATGTTTGGTTATATATTTGATTGTGAGCACACCCACGATATTGTTTACATCTTGACCTGACTTGCTACATATGTATATATTGATATACCTGACATGGTACCGTACACTGTTGACTTGACCTGATGTACCATGACCTGACCCGTAACCTGATCTTGTGTCTAATGCCAACAAACCTGACATGTAGTCCTCACGGACCGTTCCTGTTGTCTATCCAGACAAACCTGCTTTTACCTGTCCTGTGTTGGCATTAGTTCTTAATTACTGAATACCTGACTTGACATACATAACTTGGGGGTATGGGGAAATCAAAGGTGAAACCTGACTTGTAACTCAACAGTTCGATACATGTTCTGATCAGTCTTACGGGCTAGGCCAGCCCCGGAGTGATGATGCTGACATCACTCGCCCATCCTGCTACCTGTTACTGCCTAGCGGCACGTCTCGGATTCAGCCCGAGAGTCTTAACCGTGGTCCCGGGCACGCACGGGATACTATTGAGTTACATCGACGATTCATCAATTGATTTCAAAGACTTTAGAATAGAAAACCTGATAGAACGGTTTAGTTTACCCACTGCACACTACCATGTACTGATCTGATTCATATTATTGTTATTCTTGCTGGATTCATGTTTATTTTGCATTGCCTGTTACACTGTTCATATTATATTACTTGATGACATGAAGCGCTGACGTCTGGGTTTTGCATGGCCCAGATTCTGTACCGCTGTCGCAGTCTGAGCAGGAGTACTTCAGCCAGCAGGCTGAGCTGTGAGTTCAGTAGTAGTTAGTTTTATTTCCTGCATTTACTTCCAGATGTGAGCCTGCATTATGGGACATACATTTCAGTTATTTGTATTGGATCATTTGCTTCCGCATTTATTTATTATTGACTCTTGTTATCTTGGATTGTGGACATGTTTAGATAGTTTTATTTTGTTCTTGATATCTCTACAGCCGTAATGTGACTGTGGATGGATACTTCCTACCCACAGGTAGCATGATTGGCTATGTCACGTGTCCATTTTAGCGTACTCTGGGAAGCAGGGCGTGACAAAGTTGCATAAGGATGGATATTTGAAACAGTTCGAATTTTCATCTTATGACACTTGCCAATCATGTCTCAAAGGCAAGATGATCAAAACTCCGTTTACGGGACACGGAGAAAGAGTTACCGAACTCTTGGGACTGATACATAGTGATGTATGCGGTCCCATGTCTACACATGCCAGGGATGGTTCTTTGTACTTCATTACATTCACTGACGATCTCTCAAGATATGGATATGTGTTCTTGATAAGACACAAGTCTGAAGCTTTTGAGAAATTTAGAGAATATAAACAAGAAGTCGAGAACCAAACCGGAAAAAGTATTAAAATCCTACGATCTGATCGAGGAGGTGAATACTTGAGCAATGAATTCCTGGACTTCCTAAAAGAGAATGGGATTCTCTCTCAGCTGACTCCTCCATATACACCACAGCACAACGGTGTATCAGAACGGAGGAACCGCGCCCTATTAGATATGGTGCGCTCTATGATGAGCACAGCTGAGTTACCTATTTCCTTCTGGGGGTATGCACTAGAGACAGCCGTACATCTATTGAATATGGCCCCCACCAAATCTGTGCCTACCACTCCATATGAGATATGGAAAAGGAAGAGACCATGTCTTAACTATATAAAGATATGGGGTTGTCCAGCCTATGTCAAACGACAAAATCCGGACAAACTCGAGGCACGGTCTGTTCTATTCAAATTTGTAGGATATCCCAAGAATTCACAAGGGTATATCTTCTACCACACTGAGGAACAAAGGGTGTTTGTTTCTCGGCATGCCACATTTTTAGAAAAGGAATTTCTTGCAAAAGAGATTAGTGGTCATGAGGTAGAACTGGAAGAGGTTCCAGCTACAAAAGCTGCAACAGAAGATTTGGTGGAACCAGAGGATTCGGTACTTCCCAACGAACCTCAGCCTCTCCGCCGATCTAGTAGGGTTCCTCACCCACCTGAGAGATACTACGGTTTTCTCATGGATGGTGGGAGCGAGGATTGCATCATGGTTGATGATGACCCAACTAGCTCCGAGCAGGCCATCACGAGTGGGGACTCAGTGAAATGGCTGGATGCAATGCGGTCCGAGATGGAATACATGTACACCAACAAAGTATGGACTTTGGAAGATGCTCCTGAAGGGGTAAAACCCATTGGGAGCAAGTGGATCTTCAAGAAAAAACTTGGTGCAGATGGGAAAGTGAAGACTTTCAAAGCTAGACTTGTTGCAAAGGGTTTTCGTCAAAGACCAGGTGTGGACTATGACGAAACTTTTGTCCAGTGGCTATGCTTAAATCCATCCGGATCATGCTTGCCATCGCTGCATATCATGACTACGAAATCTGGCAAATGGATGTTAAGACCGCCTTTCTAAACGATGATTTAGAAGAGTGCGTGTACATGACTCAGCCAGAGGGCTTCGTAGATAGTGGGAGCAGCGGGAAGGTGTGCAAGCTGCTTAAATCCATTTATGGATTAAAGCAAGCATCGCGGAGTTGGAACATCTGCTTTGACGTCGTTATCAAAGAGTTTGATTTCGTCAAAAATATAGATGAACCTTGTATCTACAAGAAGGTGGCAGAGAGTAAGGTTGTCTTCCTCATACTGTACGTGGACGGCATACTCTTGATAGGAAATGACATTCCTATGCTGCAATCGGTCAAGCTCTTCTTATCACAAAGATTCTCAATGAAAGATCTAGGTGATGCCTCCTGCATATTGGGAATTAGGATCTATAGAGATAGATCTAAAAGGATATTGGGATTGTCCCAATCCAGGTACATTGACACCATACTAAAGAGGTTTAGTATGGAAGAGTCCAAACGTGGGTTTTTACCCACGATCTCAGGGCTCACTCTCTCCAAAGAGATGTCTCCCAAGACTGATTTGGAGAAAGCTCGCATGCAAGGGATACCCTATGCTTCGGCTGTAGGCTCTATCATGTACGCGATGCTATGTACCAGACCCGATGTAGCATACTCACTAAGTGTAGTGAGTATGTATCAAGCTGATCCTGGAGAGAGTCACTGGACAGCTGTGAAGAGCATTCTCAAGTACTTACGAAGGACTAAAGAGATGCTCTTGGTGTATGGTAACAGAGAACTCCAAGTGGAGTCCTTTACCGATTCGAACTTCCAGAGTGATAAAGACGACTCTAAGTCGCAGTCGGGATTTGTCTTTACCCTTTACGGAGGGGCGGTTAGCTGGAAGAGTTCCAAGCAGGAAACCGTGGCAGACTCGACGATGGAGGCTGAATACATCGCTGCCAACGATACTGCTAAAGAGGCTGTCTGGATCAAGAAGTTCATTACTGAACTTGGAGTGGTTCCATCCATTGAGCATCCAATATCTTTGTATTGTGATAACAATGGAGCGGTGGCTTTGGCCAAGGAACCCAGGTCCCATCAGCGATCCAGGCATATTCTGAGGCGGTATCACCTGATCCGGGAGATAGTTGATCGCCGGGAGATCGAGGTCAAGAGGGTTGACACGAAGAACAACACTACGGATCCACTCACGAAGGCCATTCCCCAGATACAGTTTGAGAGACTCTTCGGGATGCTTGGTATGCGATACTACAGCAGCTGGCCCTAGTGCAAGTGGGAGATTGTTAGTTGTATGTATGCCCTAGAGGCCAGTATTGTACAGATGATGTATATTATATTGGATGCTTGGACATATATAGAGAGGACTTTCTTGCTCGATATGATAGTATGCTATCTGGTTGCACTTTATCTTAACATGTATACTTGTCTCTTTATACTGTCTTATAGTTACATGTTGGTAAAGCCCTTAGGATGTGTACTTGACTACCTGGACTATGATGCGGATCATACTAATGGGGACATGGTAGTCCATAAGTACATCCTTCAAGGTCCCTGGTCATGGGTGTATCGAGACGGGGCATCGATATACCAGTGTAGACTAGCGTATACGCTTCTCGACCCATGAGATGGGCGATGGATGATCCCATATCCATTGGTGTTTGACATCAGAGATCGTATACGGGTGCTCAGTGGAGACTGGGTACATTGGACGGACTCGCCAAGAACTCCCAGATGGTATTATACCTCACGTCAGATGGCAGTTCTCTGGTGACACTTGTGCAGGTTAGTCTGTAGACCCGAGATCATCATAGAGTCTTGTGTGATTCCCACCGTGCTTTGATTTCCACCTTACCACGTCCATGAGGGCGTGCAAAACGGTGGTTTTTTGGGTACAGTCCCGAGTTACATGGAGGTAATGAGCGATAGGAGGGGTTTCGTCTCTCCCGGTATTGGGGGTTGATGTTGCGCTGTGCACGATTGGCCGTAACAGGGAAGTCCCTAACCAGGGCTGATTTAGAGATTTACTGGTAAGTGTTACCAGTAGTTTCTCAACCCGTTATGAGCCTCACATCGGCACGACTTATCGGTTATTGGGGTCTGACGTTTACCACCCCTAGACTTGATATGCGACATATCAGATAAGGAGACCGGACTGTACGGGAAGTGTTACCGGCAGGCTTTTACAGGAGTTGGAGCAGGCTTGATTGCTGATCTTCTGATCGCTCAATACCCGGGTAGCCGTTACGTCCAGCTAGTACCGCTGACGGCTTGTGGGTGCTTGATGTGATCATCACCTACTGCCGGCGTATTGACGAGTCTTTAGAGTCCTACATAGAGGTTTTACTGGTTCAGGCAAAACGAAATAGGAGCACGTATGTGATATGTGCGGGACCGAGAATAATGCGTGTATGTGATACCGTATTCAATTCTCGCGACTTTTTGTATCGGTCGGTTATATATGATATAGCCGGGTTATCGAATCAAGTGTTGATTCGATAAGTCGATAAAATGAAAGTTAGTCGGTTATATGAGATATGACCGGATTATTAAGTCAAGTGTTGATTTAATAATTAAGTGTATAATTGTATATTAGATATACTAGTTTACATTTACTAACACTTGTTCACTTTAGGGTTTTTCTCACATGAGCACAATTTTAATGTATATATGATATATATTAAAATTGTGTTTTCTTAATGTATCATGGTTGATGATACACATGACTTGGGTGTATGAGACTTACACCATGCTATATATTATGTTGGGTTTTTATATTTTAAGTAATTACAAAATTAAGTGGAGGATTAGATCAATGCATGAAACTTGTGGAAGCTTATGGATGCATTGACTAAGTCCACTTGAGTTTGTTTTTACCATAGATATTTCTTAACCCAACCATAAGTGTTAGCTATGGTTATGCCTCTACAAGAGTTAGTATATGATACTCACTCACCATGGTTAGACTTCTCACTTGATCATTATCCTCATCTCTTTCTTTTCTTCTTCTTCTTCATTGTGAAAAGAAAAAAGCTTGCTAGGGTTTGATCCAAAGTGAGAAAGAGTGTGAGAAATAAAATTCTAAAGAGAACCCACTTCCTATTTCTCCATCCTCTACTAGACTAGCACTTTAGTTTAGGGTGTTTGCTTCACTAATTCTCAAGTTAGTGAAGTAGAAGCTTGAGTTGGCATCCCCTCGACGTAGATCATCTTCGACCTCGAAGACTTCAAGCAAGGACGCGTCTTTCGCCTCGTGAAGCTATGCAAGGGTCTGGGAGAACCACGATCGCAGCGAAGGGACTTCAACAAGGAGCTAAAGAAGTGAAGGGCCGATCTACAAAGGTTGCATTTCGTATTCACTTAGTCGTAAAGTTGTTTACTTGCTATTTGATTCGCCTAATCTCTAGTATACGATCTTGCTTAGGGTTTTTCGGCACATAAAAATTTAATTTTGGCATGGTCGATGCTTTGTAGAGCCTTATTAGTGTGCCTAGTAACCCAACAGTAGGTAGCGTAGCTGGTCGAGTTACGTTCTCGTGTTTCCGTATTTTAGGAAATGAGACGTGAAAATTACCAATGGCGGCGAAGGCGACCGTCGGCCCGCAACGAGGATGATCAATCATTAGTCAGTGGTAGTGTCAACGACGATCGGTCAGTAGCGTCGGAAGTCGGACGACTGTCGGTGGGAGCGACAGGCAGCAATCGTCGGCGGCCAATGACTATAAAGTAATTGAAAATAAAGTAATTGAAAATCGAAAAAATATCATTTCAATTTATTAAAAATTCGAATCAGCTCGGATTATGACGGATGTCGAATCTCGTCAAGATGTTACTTTCCGTAGATCTGCTGCAAGCGACGATGGACGGCTGAGATTGAGTTGGGGGTTGCCTCCTGAAGCATGTAGATCTCAATGGGTTTGAGGTGGTTGAAGCCAAGCAACCTGCAGGGAAGTCCCGGGGTGGTTGTACTATCGAGGGCCCTCCGACGATCAAATTAGACCGGATATTTGAGCAGAGTAACGGCCCAGTGAGGAGAAAATTGCGTACCTCGATCGTCTGAGAGAGGGGTTTATATAGCGGCAGTGATGGGCAGGCAGGCGTGAGAATCACGCCGGCCGTTACGCTTCCGACGTCACGCCTGCGTGATAAGCGGGATCCCGCATTAATGGATAGACAGACTCGTTAATGGGGATCGTGATGGTGTGGAACGTGGGATCGTGGGCGGTAGATATCTCGGGCGTGGCGAGATTCGCGGAGTCGTGGCATGGGAGCCTGTGATCAGTGCTGCGGGTCGGTCAGGCTGAGACTGAGGAGGATGAGCTCGGCGGGAGGCTCGGGGACGAGCGGGAGGCTGAGGTATTCTGGTTCTGCTAAAGCCTGGAAATGAGCTGAGAGGGCCGAGAAGGCCAGTTGTGTAGGGGGCTCGGAGGTGAGCCAACAATTGTTTGTAAGGCGGGCACAGGAGTGGTGAGGTCGGTCGCAAAAGTCGGCCACGTCCATGGGCCGCAGACCTTGGGTATTCTACCGACGTACTGTTCATGGTCCCTTCTTGCTAGCTTCGGGACATCTGCCATGTGTCATAATCTGGGAAATCGACAATATCGAGCATCACCATTAACCCCCTACTCTCGTCCCGACCTGTTTAAGGGTCGGGTCGAGAGTGGTCTGCCGGGTCACCCGAGGTGAGCTCCTTTTCATAGATATCGTAAGCGTGCATTCCCGGGCAATCAACAGTATTTTCTTGATGACGTTAGCGAATCAGGGGGCATATCTTGCATTAAAGAGGATGCTCCGGATCATGCGTACGCTCACCGAAGCGACAGCCCACGTGTCTGGCGCTGGTTGGTTGACGCGACGGGCCGCAGATTTCCGGCGTCCGATGCGATGCGATCAATGCGCGTACGACAGGTAGAGCGATGGTGGCTGTCGAATGTAATGATTCGTTTCGGCGGGAGATGACTGCCGACGTTGGATGCGTACGCCGGCAACTGTAAATAGAGGTGGGGTCCTAATCCGGGCCCATACCTCTTCATAATTTCCTCGTCCAGAGTCTCGTTAGCTCGGCACTCTTCTTTTTAGGTCGGATCCCTGCGTTTTCTCTTCCGAGGACCCATCCTCTCCACCAGGTTAGATGTCTTCTTGTGAAGAGTCTATAGAAATAGATCGGGTAGAGTCTAGGGAGCCCTCCGTAGATTCCCTTTCTTCTTCTTCTTCTTCTTCTTCTTCTTCTTCTTCTGCTTCTTCCACTGAGTCGGAGTCTTCCCGGGAAGTTAGGGTCAGATCTTCTTCCCGGGGTCATGCGATGGGAGCGGTTCCCCGAGCGGAGGTTGCGGGCGCCCCTGGCGTGTCATCCACGATAAGGTACGAGGATGAGCTCGCCACCGCTCGAGCTTGTTTCCACAGTCCTCCCGGCTATACGCTACGTTTGGCCGAAGAAGGGGAGATGGCAGATCTGGTACGGGGTAAGGAGATTGCCCTGTACCTGGAAGCTTTTTGGGCCGGAATGCTCCTGCCCTTCTCTCCCGAGGTTGTCAGAGCGCTGAATCATTTTGGGTTAGCCCCGGGTCAGCTAGTGCCAAACCTCTGGAGGATTCTCCTTGGGTTCCTGGTCCGTTTGAAGCTGCACATGATCCCTTTAAGGTTGAGCACCCTGGCCTCTTCTCTTTGTTACAAAAGTCACCCCGGTACTCATGCGGGTGAGCCGAGGTGGGTATACATCTCCTTTAGGAAACAACTGGGGAGTGCTGCCGAGTCGGGGGTCGTCGTGCTACCTTCTTCCATCCATGATTGGAAGAATAAGTTTTTCTTTGTTGGGACGCCCGAGGGTGAGGACTGGCCCGTGCCCACCCAGTGGTCTAGGGATAGTTGCCGGAGGGAGAGTCAGTCGAACGATCCTGACACGGTGAAAGTGGCGGAGTGGGAGCCCATTCCCCGGGCTGACGTGCTGCTTTCCGAGCAGGCCCTCAGTTGGGCTGGGCTCAGCCCCGTCCAGTTCGTGGGTAAGTTGGGAGTTTACAGGCGATCTGTTTAGACTTGCGTTTATTTTCATTTTTACTTACGTTGCTGACTCCATTGTACCTTGTCTTGTGTAGAACGCATGGACGTGAGCAAATTTTGAGCGGCCATGCAAGAGCAGAAGAAGGGATCGAGGGCTAGAGGTGCCAGCTCCTTCCGTCCGACGTCGGCCCCGGTTCCCGCGGCAGCCGCTCCACCTAGGCGTTCGGGTGCGGCCCATGCCCCGGAGTCTAGCCAGGCGCCGAGCCAAAAGCGGGTTTGGGAACAAGAGGCCCGGGCTTCGGAGGTAGAGACTGACTCCCCGTCACCGTCCCTCAAGAGGTTCCACTGGACGGTTCCACGCACCCCGGCCTCCCCGATCTTGGTGGACGAGGGGGACCTCCGCTTTGAGGTACCCTCAGGGCTCTACGTTGTTGACAGCCTGCTGACAGAGATGGAGAGGTCGGCCGGGGGCAAAGTCCCTCGGGGGACTCTCAGGGCGCAAATGGCGGCCATCGCCCAGGAGGCCGTGCAGGTTTGTGGTCGCACTTTACTTGGTTTTTCATTCAGCGTCTTACTACTCGTGAGATTTGGTGCCTCCCTTTTCTTTTTGACCCTCCTCTGATTCCTTCAGATCCTCCAGCACGTTGCCCTCGTCGTCCAGATAGAGGACGAGGAAATTGCCCCGGCAATGCGAGCTGCGGGGGAGTTCTCCTCGCTGGAGGAGAGCTCAAAGTTGGAGCTGGAGGAGCGCTCAAAGTTGGAGCTGAAGGCGGCGATTGCGAGGGTCGCCGTCCTTGAGGACGAGGTGGCGGCCGGGAAGCAGGAGGTCGTCAGGCACCGTGAGGCCGCCCGGGCCACCGAGGCCAAGCTTCAGGACTCTAAGGTGATCGTCGGCACTCTAAAGAAGTCGGCGAGCTCCCTCCGGAAGGAGCTGGAGGCGGCGATGGAGGGGATGAAGCGAGCCGAGCTCAGAGCGTCGAAGGCAGTGGAGAACTGCAAGAAGTCGGGCCGTTTTTACGCCGACCTAGCCACAGCCTCTACCCTCATCTGGCACGATGCCCTCGACACCGTCAAGGCTCGGATGCCGGAGTTCCCTGATGAAGAGCTCCGGGACGAGTATCCTCGCGGGGGCGACGCGCAGGGGGATGCTCCTGGAAGCGCTGCTGAGGAGGAGGCCATCGGTGAGGGCGGTGCCGAGGCACATGTGATGGGCGCCGATCCCCCAGACACAGCCCCGGTCGTGGTGGACGCGGTGCTCCTTGAGGTTGCCCCCGGCCCTGAGGCCTGAAACCCCTCGTCTTCTTATATTTTTTCTTTGCTCTGAAATTTTGTAAGCCTCCGGGCACTTTGTCTTTAGCTCGTAAAGAAGTAAGTCCTCTTTATTAGGCTGGGAAGCCTATAATACTTTGTAGAGACCTTTGATTTTTGTGAATAAAAAATCTTTTTGCAGTTTCTTTGCGTGCACACTATCTTTTTGTTTGCAGAGAACGTTCATATTTGCATGGTTCATCTTTCCAGTCAGGTCGGTTCTTCGTCTGGCGATTGCATGTCGAGTTGAATTCGACCATTTGCTAAGTGTGCAAAGACCGGTGAAGAGTCGGTATCTCGGTATCTTCGTGGCCCCGAATTCGACGTGGGGTCGCGTAGTGAATATTCGTCGGGGTTCTCCTCTAAGTATGGACCGAGCAATGAAGATGTTCGATTGCCTCTTGGCGAGGGCTTAGGTTCCTGGCTTCATGGGGTGGTGAACGACCAGCCAGCATAACCGAGCAGGGTAGCTGCTCGGTTGCCTCTTAGTGGGGGCATCGATCCTTAGCGAGGGAGGGGCCAGAAGAAGTCTGCTAAGGATGGACCGAGCAGTGAAGCTGCTCAGCTACCTCTTAGCGAGGGCTTTGATCCCTGGCATTGTGGGGTAGTGAACGACCAGCCAGGGATAACCGAGCAAAGGCGAGCCCGGTTGCCTCTTGGTGAGGGCTTCGATCCTTAGCACGGAAGGGGCCGTAAGAGGCCTGCTAAGGATGGGTCGAGTAGGGTAGCTGCCCAGTACCTCTTGGCGAGGGCTTGGATCCTTAAGGACGGGCCGAGCAGGGTTATGCCCGGTGCCTCTTGGCGAGGGCTTCGATCCCTAGCGTTGCGGGGTAGGGAACTACCAGCCAGGGATAACCGAGCAAGGGCGAGCCCGGTTGCCTCTTGGTGAGGGCTTCGACCCTTAGCGCGGGAGGGGCCGTAAAGGGCTGCTAAGGACGGGCCGAGCAGGATGACTGTCCGGTGCCTCTTGGCGAGGGCTTTGATCCTTAAGGACGGGCCGAGCAGGATTACTGCCCGGTGCCTCTTGGCGAGGGCTTCGATCTCTGGCGTTGTGGGGTAGGGAACTACCAGCCAGGGATAACCAAGCAAGGGCGATCCCGGTTTCCTCTTGATGAGGGCTTTGATCCTTAGCACAGGAGGGGCCGTAAAAGGCCTGCTAAGAACGGGCCGAGTAGGGTTGCTGCCCGGTGCCTCTTGGCGAGGGCTTTGATCCTTAAGGATGGGCCGAGCAGGGTTACTGCCCGGTGCCTCTTGGCGAGGGCTTTGATCTCTGGCGTTGTGGGGTAGGGAACTACCAGCCAAGGATAACCGAGCAAGGGCGAGCCTGATTGCCTTTTGATGAGGGCTTTGATTCTTAGCGCGGGAGGGGCCGTGAGAGGCCTGCTAAGGATGGACCGAGCAGTGAAACTGCTCAGCTGCCTCTTGACGAGGGCTTGGATCCTTAAGGATGGGCCGAGCAGGGTTACTGCTCGGTGCCTCTTGGCGAGGGCTTCAATCCCTGGCGTTGTGGGGTAGGGAACTACCAGCCAGGGATAACCGAGCAAGGGCGAGCCCAGTTGCCTATTGATGAGGGCTTCGATCCTTAGCGCGGGAAGGACCGTGAGAGGCCTGTAAGGACGGACCGAGCAGTGAAGCTTCTCAGCTGCCTCTTGATGAGGTTATGTCCGACCTTCCCGGCGTGAGTATGGGAAATAGGGACAGTCGCGAGTGACACGTGTTATGAACACGTGGGGGAGGCGAAGCGCCGGAGCCGCGTCGTTTCGATTTCGCCGAAAAAGGCTTGATGTCTGCCGTGTGGCATCACAGTTATGGGTGAAACGGGCAACTGTTGGACTCTTGAGGGTGTAGTGGGGCTATAAAGCGGAGGGAGCGTTGATCACTCCTTTCTTCACACCCAAAACGTAAGAATGGAGGACTTTCCTTTTACCATTCGCAATATTGTAAATTTCGAGGACGTGTACCTCTACGATCAGTACTGCATGCACCGAGGATACGATGCAGTTAGTCATAGGCCGCATTATGGATCATTTCGGCCGACTGCTTCCCCGGCGCTCCCCCCTGCTCCAGCTGTTGTTGTACTCCATCTGGAGGGCATCGCCGGGGCTCTACAACCCCTTGTCCGAACAGCTGAGAGATGAGGCGATTGGTAAGCTCAGGTCTTTGCGGCGCTTCGGCCTAATCTTCACGGGTCGGCGGGATCGCTCGGTGGCGCTCATCCTTGAGTGCTACCAATTGCGGCACGATGCCGGCGTTCGCAGGCGGCATCAGGGGTAGGGGTCTGAGGCCGCGAGGGCTCGGCTGGCGGAAATATCCTTGGAGTACCACGAGCAATGTTCTCTGCACCCCTTTCCCCGCTATTGTAATTTTTCTTTCTCGATGTACGGCTGAGAAGCCTATAGTAAACTCTTCTTTTTGCAATATTTTATCAATCCCTTCTTATTATATAAACAGAAAGTTCTTGAGAAAAGTTTACATTGCTTTAGTAAAAGAAGTACACGCTAATAGATGTTCTTTTTATTGGTACGGTTTGAGATTCTTGGCGGTGTAAAGCCGTCAAAAACGATCGGCTCGGTTTCCCTGGCCTTCATCCTCAGATGGTTGTTGGCCTCCACGACCGGCGCAGGGTGTTGAGTCTCGTAGGTACTCGACGTACCCCCCGCCGACATGACTATAATTTGCCCGATTGTCAACTCGCCGGGAGGCGGGCGCTGTTCCTGCCCGCGGTCAGCTTGTCGCTTGTCCCGCAAGTACGCTGATAGGTGTCCCGAACGGATGAGCTCCTCGATATAGTCTCGGAGCTGTTTACAACTCTTTGTGGAGTGGCCTTGCGACCTGTGGAAACCGCAGTAGGGGCCCCGGGTGCGCTTTGCCGCCATGCACGAGATCCGGGGAGCTTGAAGAACCCCTCGCCCTTAGCCTTCTCAAGCAGTACCGTCAAGGAGACGTTGAGCGGGGTGTATTCTTGAAACTTCGGGGAGTAAGGTTTTGGTCACTCAAGTCTCTTTCTCTCTTCCCTCGCCCTTTTCTTTTGGTCAGTTTGCTCTGCCCCGGGGAGATTCGCGTTCACCTCGGACTCGAGCTGGATCTCACGCTCAGTCCAGGCCTTTACCTCGGCTATGGTCTTAGATTGCGCTAATGCAAAGGAGCGTAACCATTCCTTATGCCTAAGACCAGACCTAAGCACTGTAATGACCGTCTTGTCCCGATATTTTGCGACCTTGAGAAGGGCATTGGAGAAGCGGGTGACGTACCCTTTGAATGTTTCTTTGTCTTGGCTTTTGATTGTGAAGAGATGGTCGACGGTCTGTTTCTGCCGTCGGTTCCTGATGAAGTGGCCGAGGAATTGGGTGGCCAGCTCGTCGAAGGTTGAGATCGAGCATGGCGCGAGTCCTCGGAATCAGTCTCGTCCGGAGGGGATGAGAGTAGCCGGGGAGGCTCAGCATTGGGCAGCGTCAGAGTTGTCTTGGAAGCTCATTCATGCGGTGAGTGCGTCTAAATGGTCAATCGGGTCAGACTTACCGTCGAAGAGAAAGACCCTCGGAGACTTATTCCGGGAGAAGACATGGACGGCGAGCAGCTCCTCGGTGAAGGGTTTTGTGAGCGAGTCGGCGGCGTACTTAGCCCCGTCGCTCGCATGATATAACGCCCTAGTTCATTTATACCAGTTCTATTTTGGGTATTTCTTTATTTATGGCTATTTTTTGATTTATTGTTGTTTGGGTGTGAATAGTATAATTAGCATTTGTATTTGCATCCGACCCGACCCGCTTGCTGGAAACCCGTTTTGATTACTGTTTATGATTTATCTCGGCTAGTTATGAGAATTCATTCACTTTCATGTTGTTTATACTGCATACTTGCATTATAAATCTAGCATCTGCATTTTTTATAAAACAAATAAAATATTTTTTAAATATCTTGTATGGCCTGCATCATACCCCTAACCCTATGGTAGCATCCGTGTATCTTGTTCTCGTTCCGTTCAGTGAAACGGACCCATTTGGATAGCTACATGTACACAGCATGTATCCGTTTTTGGGGGTATGCATTTTCGTTACCCGGATATTATATTTTAGTTTTGGTTGACACGTATATCAACCGTATTTTCAAACCATAATTTTAGACCCGACCCGGGCGTGTTTTGGACTATTTTTTGTATTAGCCAAAATCTCAAATTTAACTAATATTATATTATAATATAATTATGGATGTTAAATATAAATGTATGCGATTTATAAAGATTTTAAAAACAAAAATAATATGTAATCCCAACCAATAACAGATCTCTCTCTGTATCTCTCTCTCTCTCTCTCTCTCTCTGCACACATATATATATTTTATACTTTAAATCCTAACCTAAATATTTGCAGCCCCCTCTCAATCTCTCCACTAACTAATATATATATATATATATATAAATCCATATCCTATTTAAGCCCCCACGTCCTCTCTCTCCCTCATCTTCTTCTTTCCATTTTTTTTCGTTTTCCCGCCTCCTCGCTCAAAACCACGCCCGACGCTCGCGCTCGCCGCCGGAGCTCGCTACCACCCCCGCCTTCATCCTAACCTCACCTTTCCTCATCGCACTCGTCCCCCGATGACCCAACTCCGAGCAACCCCACAACCTTCGAACCCATGCTCGTCGCCGCCCTTCCCTCCGCGCGACGCCGTCGCCGCCTCCACCCTCGTCGTCGTCGACCTTTCCTCGACCACCTCACCTCCTTCCTCTTCTTCCTCCACCCCTCTCTCTTCCCACGACGTCTCTGCACCGCAACCCAACCTGACCTGCATAACACGTTGCCGGCAACCTCACCGCTGATTGCCACCGTCAACGCCTTCGTCACCACGACCTCTCCTCTCTCTATCCTCTCTCCAAACTCCCCGACGCCAACCCAACACCAGAGCCTTTCCCTACACCAAGAACCCCTGCACACCGCGGCCACTACCTTTGGTCGTGGACCACGTCGGGCAACCCATCGTCGCCGTCGTAACCCCCTCATCTTTATTCCAGAACCCTCAAACCAATCCAGAACACCAAACCCCTTTTCCCTTTTTTCTTCTTCTTCTTCTTCTTCTTCTTCCTCTTTTCTTGATTTCTTGGTTTCTCCGGTGATCGCCGGAGCCGTGCCGTCGCCGACGATCCAGGCGACTCAGTGGACATTCCCGGCCAGCGTGGTCACCTTCTTGCTTTGCCTGGTCCTGTCCCGTGTGCGCGTGTGTACATTGCGACGTTTACCCGACGTCGGACGCTGCGTACACACCCCGTATTGAGATCCGATCAGGCAAGTTTACCCGACGTCGGACGCTGCGTACACCCTTCCCTCCGCGCGATGCCGTCGCCGCCTCCACCCTCGTCGTCGTCGACCTTTCCTCGACCACCTCACCTCCTTCCTCTTCTTCCTCCACCCCTCTCTCTTCCCACGACATCTCTGCACCGCAACCCAACCTGACCTGCACAACACGTTGCCGGCAACCTCACCGCTGATTGCCACCGTCAGCGCCCTCGTCACCACGACCTCTTCTCTCTCTATCCTCTCTCCAAAGTCCCCGACGCCAACCCAACACCAGAGCCTTTCCCTACACCAAGAACCCCTGCACACCGTGGCCACTGCCTTTGGTCATGGACCACGTCGGAAAACCCATCGCCACCGTCGTAACCCGTTGTCTTTATTCCAGAACCCTCAAACCAACCCAGAACACCAAACCCCTTTTCCCTTTCTTCTTCTTCTTCTTCTTTTCTTGATTTCTTGGTTTCTCCGGTGATCGCCGGAGCCGTGCCGTCGCCGACGATCAGGCGACTCAGTGGACATTCCCAACCAGCATGGTCACCTTCTTGCTTTGCCTGGTCCTGTCCCGTGTACGCGTGTGTACATTGCGACGTTTACCCGACGTCGGACGTTGCGTACACACCCCGTATTGAGATCCGATCAGGCAAGTTTATCTTGCTACATGCTATGATACATATTTTTGCATCCATATGAATAAAAATATCACATGTTTACTGCATTGTACATCCATATTACCGTTTTACTGTTTTCGGATAGCCGTACGCATCCATATCATTAATTACATATCTGGTTGCATGCAAGTTAGCTTGATATGGCGTCCCATCCTCAGTACAGATGGTATTGTCCGCTCTGACCGAAACCGCACGGTTTTTCCCTTTAGAGGGGACCGCACGGTTTTTCCCTTTAGAGGGGACCGTACCTGACCAGGGGCCACTTCCCAGGAGGTCATCCATTCCAAGACTTCCCTGGCCCGAGCACGCTTAACTACGGAGTTCTCAAGCTCCTGTAATTATGTTTCGCTTAAAAGGCGCCTCTGTAACTGAGGGTGATATCATTATATTTATAATGCAGTTCGGTCTTCTTTCGGAATGTGTTCCGAAAATTCACTCTAGAGGTGGCCTCCACAAATTCAAGAGGTGGCCCCCGCCCTCTTGGTATGACAATTGGCGTGGCACTTTGTTCTGTGTGGCACTTTGCTCCGTGAACAAGAACCGGGTCCCGACATTCTCCCCACCTTTGAACAATGGTTCGTCCTCGAACCACAGACCTACAACTGAAGGACCTGCATGGGCCACCATAAATGTAACGCCCCACGCCCCAGTACAGATGGTATTGTCCGCTCTGGCCGAAACCGCATGGTTTTTTCCCTTTAGAGCGAACCGGACCCGACCAGGGGCCACTTCCCAGGAGGTCACCCATCCCAAGACTTCTCTGGCCTGAGCACGCTTAACTACGGAGTTCAAGCTCCTGTAGTTACGGTTCACTTAAAAGACGCCTCTATAATTGAGGGTGGCATCATTATATTTATAATGCAGTCTGGTTCTCTTTCGTAATGTGTTCCGAAAATTCCCCATTGTTCTACAGTGGGTCCCACGGACTCTAGAGGTGGCTCCAGCCCTCTTGGTATGATAATTGGCGTGGCACTTTGTTCTGTGCGGCACTTTGCTCCGTAAACAAGAACCGGGTCCCGACACTTGATACATGCTATATTATTGTAACAACTCCATTTTTAATGTACAAAGAATTGATTTAAATTCAAAGTATACTTGGAGTATTTAATGTTGCTGATATTTCTTTAAGTATTTATTTCATACAATAATTACAAGAAGGAGCTTGTAGCTCATTGGTAATACCTTGCACTGCTGAACCAAGCCATCAGAGTTCAAATCATATGCCCCACATTATTTTTAATATTGTTTTGTTTTAAATTCTTTAGAAGCCCGACAGTCAACACGTGTTTTCTCACAAAAACCCCACTACCCATGAAAAGTTAAAAGTACTAGAGCCTTAACCAGACGACCCCTCACCTTACGAACCCCCGACTCGGCCTGACTCGGGCCGGCGCCGCCGGCCGGACTCGGCCGGTCGGTCGTGTCATCAACAGGAAAGATGTGCCCCTTCACCTCCTCCACTCCCCTACATACTCTAAATTCTGAGATAAAGTCCAGAGAGCACATTAAACCCTATTTACTCCAAATTTTAATAATTTTTCATATTTCTTTTTACATTTTTAATTAAAAACCCTACATCTACCCTAACCCTAGCCTAACCCTATAAATACACCCCTACCCCCTACCCTCTCATCCCAAAATTCTGAGCCCACTCTCTCAAAATCTCAAGAAAATATTGTGTACTTTGAAAACGAGCGAAAGGCGAAGCTCCGACGAAATCGACGGCGAACTTCCGGTGATCGTGCTAGGAACTCTCGGCGACGAATCGACGCACCGGCGAACCCTCTTCTTCCTTATCACTCTCGTGTTTGTCCAAACCCGTAAGTCCCTTTCTAGCTTCTCTTTTCTTTTCTAAAAAAAATACGAATTTATAAACCCGACGGAATCGGCACCAATCCGATTTCCGATTCGGTTTTCTTATAAACTTCACTTCTCATTATTTCAATTATGTTTAAACATTATCATGTTGACTATTAAACACTAAACAACTAAATTGATCAAATTTCAATTCAAGAAATGATAACTTTTCCATTTATTGTATTTTTTCACTTAAATACCACATTGTTCCAATTTCACATTGAACTCCGTTAAACTTGCTATAACTATAAGTAGAGCACGAGGTAATGACCTACCTCCTTACACACTCCCACCTAAACATAGTACTATAATCTTGGAAATTTAGAATACGAGAAAACAAACATTTTCATTAAAATACCTTTTACTTAATAAAACTTTTAGTATTGATACATTTTTATAAATACATAACTTTTGAAATAATAAAATATATCTAGACTCACCCAATTAAGGACTGTCGCATTCATTAGGAAAGTCGTGAACTTCAGTCGTTTATCTAAACCTGATTTTGTGGTGTCTAGGCTAGACAAGTGAGAAAGGTAACTTTAAAAGGCCCGTCTCACGGTGATTCGTGAGCGGATCCCTCCTTTCTTCACTTGTACTTATCTGGCCACAATTGGCGGTGAAGAGGCGATTTGAACTTGTCACTAAAACATAGAATACAGAAAAATCGACATCTTTACAAATAAATACCTATTACTTTATAAAACCGTTTTCTAAAGGATTTAGTATTTTAAAATCTTTGCAAAGCGCCTCTACAGCCCATTTTGGGAAACCCGTTCAGGATGGTGCGGATTATTGCACATCCTCGGGCTTAGTAGTACGAGATTCAGACCTCTGCAAGAAGCATTCGGTCTCGAAAGATTTAAAATACGACATCTTAAGAAAAATGAGATTTTTAGAATATAAAATATTTATTAAAATTATTTTTGTATAAATATATGTATATTTAACATTTAAATATCTATTTTATTATAATGTAAATATTCCACATTTTTCTAAAAATCACAAGAATAAATTTTACATTAAAATACCATGAACTTCAAATAAATCAATATTAAAGATAAATACCTTTATTTATAAAAACTAGGATATTTTCACTAGAAATGTCACAATATAAAATCCACCCTCATTACAACTCTAAAGACGAATAATAAATACTTAGGGTGTATCTTGAAAACTATACAAAAATATTTTTATATAACCCCCCTCAAGTTTTATAAATTACCCTAAGGACCCTAATAAATATAGGACTTCGATTTACATCTCTACTGTCTGACTCCGGTTTGAGTCTGATCATAATCCGACTTGAATACGATTCAAGTACCATATAAATCTATAATATTACAATTCAATATGAACACACGAATCCATGAATCCAGTTATCAATCTATTCAACTTGAATGAACCAAACCATAGATATACTTTCCATTTACATGATTCCAGTTTACATTCGTTATTGATATCATGGTTTCAGTCAGTCATCCAACTATACAACTTATACAATAAAATATAACAATACAATCAAAACACTACGGGGTTTAAGGGGTAGATTGGTACGGAAGGTGTTAAAAGTGGCACGAGACAGTAAGATTAAGACACCTAACATGAATCATGTTGCTGTTGTACCGTGGCATAACGGTTCCTTGTACTTTCAGTTTGCCCTGATCTCTAGTATATAGAGACCCCTCTCGTATACACTGGCATCCTTCTGTACCAACCTACAAACAACAGCGTTAACACAATATTCAATATTATACAACTTTAAAAGATACATTCTTATTCTGTCTTTTCTATTTCTCCCTTATCTTTGGGACTTACCGAGCGACCTGTTCGCTGACGACATTCTATTTCTTTCTTCTTTGAATATCGTCAGGTGATCTGGACACAGCAGAGATCGAGCCCACCAGTGAAGAGTTGGATCAGTTTCTCGAAGACCCTGAGATCTAAACATTGTACTTTTCCTATTCAGTATTTTTCATTTCCTATTATGCCATTGTTTAGACATTGCTTTTTATTCCAGTTGTATTTACTTTTCATGCATTGTACAAAAGAATGTTAATAAATAAAGTTGTTATTTTTATCTCTTGTCTCTTGTGATTTATCTTTATATTGCTTAGATACGCTTAGCGTATTTACTTCACAGTAAATACGTAGCAGACCAGTCGCGTCCCCTTCGCCGTATACTGGGAAGCGGGGCGTGACAATTATTATACTTGCATCTATATTAATAAAAAAATTGCATATTTATTGTATTGTGCTTCCATGTTACGGTTTTACCGTTTTTCTGATATCCGTTCATATCCATGTTATTTATTATACATCTAGCTGCATGCCAGATCATATCATTTCATATTACTGTTACATTGATACCCTATGCTTGATAATATGCATCCTACTTAGTCATGTTGTTGTAGATGTGATCCCTGATAAATATTTGTACATCCGTGTTTTACCGTGTTTCGATACTAGTTACATTTTACTGTTGGGTATCCATTGGATACACTGTACACCACCTGACATGACTCGATACACCACTGCTTGACTTGATACCTGATCCTGTTACTAATGCCGACAACCCTGACTTGTTGTCCCGATGGAAGTTACTGTTGTCTGTATAGACAAAACCTGTACCTGCTTGATCCTATGTTGGCATTAGATATCGATTGGCAATATCTTACTTGAACACATAACCTTGGGGGTAAGGGGAAATCAAGAATATAACCGAACGTAACTCAAAGGGCTATTATATTGTTTGCCCTTTTTCCGGGCGTTACGGAATATATTGTTTGCCGTTTTTCCGGACATTACGGAATAATCCTGTTACCGTGGTCCCATGGAGAATGAACGGGGTATAGACCGATGGGTTACGATGAGGATTACATTAATTGATTTCGAAGACTTTAGAATAGATAATCCAGTAGTATAGTTTCACTGCACTTCACCTGCACGTATACACTTCACTGTTGCATATCCATGTTTACTGGTTATATTCATGTCATCGTTTATATTCATGTCTGCATATCTCGTGTATCCCGTTCATTTATTATTGTTGATATTATGACGTACCGACGTCTGGGTTTTGCATGGCCCAGATTCTCTGTCTCTTTCACAGGCTGATCAGGAGTATTTCCACCGTCAGGCTGAGCAGTGAGGATCCTGTTGGTGTCTATTTTAGTTTAGTTTTATTTCCGTACTTTCATTTTCTGATGTGAGCCCGTATTTAGGACGTACTTTCCAGATATTATTGTTTATTGGATTTATTGCTTCCACATTTATATTTCTTGACTCGTTTATTCTGGCATATGGACATGTACTAGATAGTTATTTTTATTTTATTGTTCTTGATATCTTATAGACAGTCGTAATGTGACTGTGGAGGGATGTTCTTAGCCACAGGCAGCATGGTTGGCTCTGTCACGTGCCGATCTTAGCGCACTATGGGAAGCGGGGTATGACACATGATGACCCTCCCGATGCATACCTTCGATCTTCTTTTCGAGGGCGTCGAGTAAGCCGTGGTATCCTGACGATTCGACACATTCTGATCTTTGGCCTATGCTGTTAGAGATCTGTGTCTGGCCACGGCCCCAGTTCCTTTCGATGAGGTTCCTTAGGTCCCTTGGCGGGGCCGTCTTCGAGCTGCTGTGACGATTCCCGTCCGCGCGACCCCATCGAGGGAGGGGGTGTCGGTCATGCCTGGGACCAGGAGAGCTGACCAACATCTCCTCGGGAGGGACGGGGGCGCGAAGGGGCTCGGGGTGAGACGCTCTGGCGACGGACCTCGGTGTTGAACTGTGGGGCGCCCATCGGGTCATAGAATATATTGGCCCGGGAGATCCGCGGCCGTGGGAGGTAGCGAGGCGGTGGTCGGCCGTGCCGACGTGAGCAGAGTCTTCTCTCCCTCTGTATGGGTCCCGGTCCCGAGGTGGGGGAGCGGCGACCTAGGGAGCTTGCCCTGCCGTTTGGACACGGATGAGCGCATCCACGACGGGCCCGAGTCGATTTATCCGGACAGCTGGGGCGTTGATGACGTTCGGGGGAGGAGATTCGTCCGCGCCTCCGTTGTGGGAGAGGCGGCGGCTGGCGCTAGGATCGTCGCGGTGATCGCTCGCCATTGAGTTGAGATCGGAAGGTGAACTTTGTTCAGTGGAATCAATCGTTTTCCTACAGACGGCGCCAGCTGACGGATGTCGGATCTCATCAAGATGTTACCTTCCGTAGATCTGCTGCGAGCGACGATAGACGGGTGAGATTGAGTTGGAGGTTGCCTCCTGAAGCGTGTGGATCTTAATTGGTTTGAGGTGGTTGAAGCCGAGCTACGTGCAGGGAAGTCCCGGAGTGGTTATACTACCGAGGACCCTTCGACGATCAAGTTAGATCGAATATTTGAGCAGAGTAACGGCCCAGTGAGGAGAAAATTGCGTATCTCGATCGTCTGAGAGAGGGGTTTATATAGCGGCAGCGATGGGCAGGCAGGCGCGAGAATCACGCCGGCCGTTACGCTCCCGACGTCACACGCCGCGTGATAAGCGGGATCCCGCATTAATGGAGAGACAAGCTCGTTAATGGGGATCGTGATGGCGTGGAACATGGGATCGTGGGCGGCGGATATCTCGGGCGTGGAGAGACTCGCGGAGCCGTGGCGTGGGAGCCTGTGATCAGTGCTGCGGGTCGGTCAGGTTGAGACCGAGGAGGATGAGCTCGGCGGGAGGCTCGGGGACGAGCGGAAGGCCGAAGCATCCTGGTTCTGCTAAAGCCCGGAGATGAGGTGAGAGGGCCGAGAAGGCCAGTTGTGCAGGAGGTTCGGAGGTGAGCCAACAGTTGTTTGTAAGGCGAGCACATGGGTGATGTGCTCGGTCGCAGATGGCCGGCCACGTCTATGGGCCGCAGACCTTGGGTATTCTACCGACGTACCGTTTCTGGTCCATTCTTGCTACCTTCGGGACACATAATCCGCCATGCCATGCCATGTGTCACGATACGAGAAATCGACCATATCAAGCATCTTTAGATTAGCTGCGGTTTATATAAAAAATCCCCATCAAAAGCTCTCTAAACCTTTAAATGGGCATCTCAACTCCCCTCGTTCCATCACAATCCTTCCACTTACCATTCCCTCATCCAATCCCCCATCTCCTTCAACCACCTCCAAAGAGCCCATCAAGTCCATCTTCTCTCAAGATCCTCAACGCGCTCATCAAGGAAGACATCGATTTGGCCCGCGTCTTCTTTCGGAAGAAAATGGCCAAGCTTCACAATGAGCACACATTTGGGATTTTGATGAAGGACCTGTGCGGGGCGAATAGGATTCAAGAAGCATTCAAGCTTCTTTTTCTTTTTTTTCTCTTCCCCTTTCTTGTGACCCAATTGTTGTTCCCATGGCGAAGGCTGGTGGCATACGAAGCCACGGAGGTTTAAGGAGACATTTTAGAGAGGTGAAAGATCAATGGAGGAGCAACTTGACTTTCCTTGATTACTACACGAAGAAGAAGAAGAAGAAGGCGGCGCTTGGCAGAAAAGAAGCGGTCCCGAAATGGACCGATGCCGACGTCGAGGAGTTCATCGCCTACGATCCCATCTATTTAACTTGCATTATTTCCTTTATTTGATTTTATGGCTTCAGTTGAAAGCGATTAGGGACCGTGCTTGGTGCGGTAGATTTGGGAGGGATTTCCTGGAAACAGTCAAGGAGCCCGCGTGGTATGCAAAAGTTTCAATTTTTTTTTCTATTACTGCCAATTCGATTTACATAAAATTGCGACGAGTGTTGCCTTGTTTAGGTTGAATTTTGTTCTATGGTAAACATTAGATATGTGCAAAATGTGATAAAGATATCAGTCCATGCTATTATTTTGCCTATTCTATTCCATACTATTAGTTCCAACGATGAGTTAGAGTGTAAAACAGGAGGCCCAAATAGCAGGAAACCCTTAGTTGCAAATCGGCACTTTACCCTATTCAACCCAAAAACATCATCTTTTCGTTAATTTATCCCCAAGTGGCCCGAAATTTCGATCTTTTCTTGTCCTTGTTTCGTTAACTGGTTATATTTAATATTTCAACCAAGGAGTGTTTTGTAAATTAAGAGACTATTATACACGGATAATATTTCAACCGTGGGGTGTTTTGTAAATTAAGAGACTATTATACACGGATAATATTAATGGTGGCTAAAGCAAGGGGAAAAGTGCTGGTTTTGAGGGTGCTTTCCTACCATTCGGGTCAAACTGAGGAGGGTTTCCTGCAGTTTAGCCATAAATAAGTAAGGAATGTTACAGTATAATTTAATTCTTGGTTAGGCTGGGCTGGCCAATGACCTCGAAGTTGCAGCTTCCTCCTTCAAATCTCGGAGTTAGTTGACCTGGTTCAAGGCAGTGTGCTTCACACTTTTGCATCACATCCCTAAAACATATAGTAACACCTGCCATATGGAACCAGGATCTCTGCTTCTATGTTTAGTGCTATTTCTCTTCATAAATATGTAAGCTATGATATGCTAACAAACATTACCAAACTATTTTGATTTTCTGTTTTCTTTTCCATCCCATATCTTCGATAAACTAAAAAGATTAAAAGAAAGAGAAAGAGAAGGAAAAAAATGCTGCTTATATATTATCCTAATATGCGTTATTTCCTAGAAGGAAACCAGGTGACGTCAAAAGTTCTATATTTATGCCTCTAAGCAGCATGGATTCAAATATAGAGAGATGGGACACAATACGAGTCGAATACATTTAGTCACAAATTTCCCAAAGCTGTAAGATATAATTCATTGGGATACGCCAATTTTATTTTATTTTTGTTTAAAGATATACGTAAGAACGAAATTTATAAGTCTTGGCAAATCTAAACTAAGAATACAAACAATTTCACAATTCCAAGAATAAAAACAACAATATATTGTTAGTTTCGTAGTTATGGATGCATAATCAATATATTTAGATCTAAGTTTTAGCATGTGTCAAAAAAGAGTCCCTCAAATATTCATAATAAATCCGATAGGGGTACAAATTAGATACCGATTCCTCACCTTGATGACGACTCCATGCAACATAATTCCTGACAATGATATTTTTTTTCACTGTGGAAGGAAATCAGGTGATATCAAATCGGCCATTCTCATTTATTATACTATTAGAGGTGATTATTAGCAATAAATGCAGATGATGTTATCTTTAATCTATGATAATTTTTCTCTAGTAGGGCTACAATTGTTTTTACTTGTTAAAGCTAACAATTTGATTCCTTCCATAGTTTCTTTTGACGGTGTCTTATTTTCACCTTATTTTTATTTTCTGTTTGCACCAGGGTTGTAGGTTGATATTTTCAAACCATTCCATATCAACCAATTTTTTCTTCTCTTCTTGATGATGTCTTCATTTCACCTTGTCTTTATTAATCTTGTTATCTTTTTGCACCATAGTTGTATGTTGACATTTTCTTACATTCAATTTCAACCAGTTTGTAACTCTTCATGCGGCAGCATATGTAATTTTCTGATCTTTTCTATATGTGCTGTCTATATATTGTATCTAAACGTCCTGGTTATACAAAAGAAGTCCTATAGAATTATTTCTTATGCTTAAGTAGTTACAAGTATAGACTGACAGCAATAGGAAAGCTCCATCACTTACAGGATCATCCTATGATAATTTCCTTTTTAATTGTCTACTTGGATTTGTTCATGACAGGATCGAGCCAAAAGAATGAAACAATGGTCCTTTATTATTTGGTAGTGCAGTAACCATACCTTGCGTTTACCTGTCATAATTCATGTCATTAAATTGTAAAATTTGTGTATGGCAAGAACTTAGCCATAAGGAATTTAAAGGTTTATTATTTGGTGAAAATACTGTTCTTCTGTTTGGTTTTTTGTTTATGTCCTAAATTATGCTCGATCGTTGCAGGTGTAGTTCTAGCTACTGGATTTGGAGCTCTCTGCGGTGCCATTTTTGGGTGTGAAGTCTCTGAATACTGGAACCAGCTATATAAGATTGATAAGCAGTGTGTGAATCTTAGGTTTTTGTACTGGCGGGATGATAAAACTCAAGGTTAGCGGTCTGCCTTGGCTTTTATCGTGTATTTCACTTTCTATCATTCTATCCCAATCATATGAAGAGGTTAATTTCAAGTTTGCTGCACTAATGTGTTTAATATTTGTATCTTCCGTCTCCACCAATGTTAAATTTGTTATTATCTTATGTTCACCCTCTTTAGGATTCCTTTCATAAAAATATGTTCTATTTTATGTTCGTGCTGCCAATGGGATCTAACTTTTACCATTTTTATTTCCTGTTGGGATTATGTCTAGGCTTAGTTTACTATAGTTCTACGATTAGAAAGTCACTGGAAATTTAATTTAACCTGTTCTGGTGAATGTTGTTTCATGAGAGTTAGGACACTGTAAAAACTATGTAGTATTTCTTTGATTTTGATATTGCCAATGGCGAACTTTATTTCGGCTGTTAATAGTTGGCTAACAAAATCAACTCCAAACGTGGCAGGAAATCACCAATAATGCTGCCTGAAGAAGCCAATACCCACTCGCAATGACCGTCTGGGTATGATTTAGCGAGTCATTAAGGGCAAGCGTCCATAAGGTCTGATTCTTTGGTTCAGGTTTCCAATAGAAATCACATGACTAAACTATATTTTTTTCACATAGGTTTCCGTAGGTGTCAGCTTTTATACAGCAGCTGTTTATTTTTTTTTTCTTTTGCTGTTATAATGGAGTATGCTCCATTGTAAGTACTGCTATGATTTCATTTCTGTGGCAAAGAAAATTTAGTCGGATAATATTTTAATTGTCCTGGAATGCACATATTTGCATTTGAAAGCGCTCATTTGCGATTGAGGTTTCGGCCAAAACCACCGATACGTGGTGGTTTCGTATCGGTTTCGTATCAGTTTCGGTGGAGACCGATACGAAACCGGCCGAGACCGATACGAAGCCAACCATACACAGTGCTTGTTTGGATGAGCTTATTTTCAAGTTATTATTTGCCAAAATCACTTATAAGTGACTATTTTTTGAAAAAAGTGAAACAATCACTTATAAGTGATTATGACACATAAGTTATTTGGTGTTTGAATGATTTTGTATGAAAAGTGATAGGTAAATGATTATTGAGTGTAAAAAGACCAAAAGGACATATCATTAATGCCGTTTTAAAATTTGAATGAAAATATAAGGGGTATTATGGTATATTATTTGGTCAACTTTACTATTCCATAATCACTTATGAAATAAGCCAGAAATCCTAGCTTGTTTTTAAATGGGAAAAGATGACATTTTTAAGTGGAAACATATAATTCAAGGCAATAATCACGTATCTTTAGGATGCATCCAAACAAGCTTATTGATGCGGGACTCACATTGATGTGAAAAATAAGTGATTGTTGACCAAATTATTTTGCATCCAAATAGGCACAATATCGTTACGGCTAAAACCTTTAAAAATTTATTTTTATACCATTTTTACTATTATTGTGATCATTGTAGGTCTTCGTTGTTGGAAAACTGCAAAAAGTGAACCCAAACTCTATATTAATACTTATCTAAGTATACTTTTCAATATATTTTGCATCATGGCTGGATTTCTAAATACTAGGATCTTTGTCTTGTAATATAGAATCATAAATTTAAGTATTTAATATATCTACACTTATATATATTGTATTACCGTCGAAACCGAAACCCGAACCGAGATTAGCGAAACTAGCCGAAACCTAGCGAAACTAACAAAATTACGAGAAACGGAAACCGAGTTCTCGAACCTTACTCTTTTGTAATGAGCTCTATTTTTTGGTAATGTATTTGACAATGTGCTTTTAATCTTGCTTTTTAAAATTTAATGGAAAATTAGATGTAGTTATAAAGAAAATATAACATTGTGATGACCCTGGTTCATAGTTTTTCTCGTACGCTGAATGCTTCCTTGTCTCGAAACATGATTTAGAGAGATGCTCATTTGGTGTTATGTGAAAATAGCTTTCAAGTTTGGTGCCTTAATGCCAGAGGAGATTGGAACTGTAGGAGATGTCGAATGTGCTTTGGAATTATTTTATCTAGTGGAGACACTTTATGTATTGAAGTGATTAGTTGAAGCGGACTGAGGGTGGTTGGAGTTCATGACCGGGAAATTTACCCGGAGTAAAGTGGTTTAATTGTCAGAGGCAATTCAATATCGTTGCTTGCACACTTCATAGGGATCTTTTTATAGGGCCTACGTGTACAGGGTTAATCAGCTTATAAACAGAGTGTTGGTAGCAAAAACATTTCCTTGATACTGTAGAAATCTATATAAGGTTTCATCAAATCTCTGTAACTGAATTCAAATTTATGAATGTTGCATTAACTGGAAGCATGATGTAAATCTAGAAAAGTTGACTAGAAACGCTTATATAATGCATATTTCATGTCAAACCTTGAAAGAAGGTAACAAAGAACAAAGCAAGCATTGACCCATCTTTAGGGCACATAAAACTAAGTTTACACAACAATCCCCATAGTTAGAGGTTTATGAGGGGAAATATACACCTGATCACAATCTGTATATTGGAGCTTCTTAGGTATCTAGGATACACCATAAATATCATTCACAGAGGCATTCAAGCCTTACTATCACCAATAGGATCGTCCTTAATTCTAATACAGAGCTCCTAAAATTGGAATCATATCATTCTTTATGGTTAGTGAGTATGGAACATCAGCTATCATCTGAGGGGATAGATTAAAAAGCCCGCTCTGATCTACTGTCAGTGGGGCCACATCAAAAAGCCCATTCTGTTCTACAATCTGCACTCACATAAAATAAATGATCGATGAGTTCCATTTTATTTAAATGGAGCATGCAAGGAAGTGATTAAGTCGTTACTTTGATATGGGATACTTGCTTTTTCCAGAAGGTGTTTGTTGGCCGCCTTCAGTATTCCCTCCTGCATAAACAATTGGATTAAATAATCTCTGCATACTTTATATGAATTATGAAGTGCTCTTGGCATTCAAACCAAGATGTATAGTTGATGCTAGTCCAAAACACCCACCCTGCATCCTACAGTTGTTGATTCTGAAATTATCAACTTTATGAAGATGGCGGCCTTGCCTAATCTGTTGATCTGATAACTATTGGATTCTTAAATCCCAGTTTGGTGATAAATCCGCGTCCGCTATCTTGTGGCCAAGTGCGGTATCAAGTTCTAGTGTTTAGGATTGACCTCTACAGAGAGATTGTTCGCTTAGCAAAATGACGACGCAGAGCTCGCTGTGTCTTTTGACAACACTAGCAGTGGTTGGAGTGTTCGAGACCTTGGGATAAATTTAATAGAAAATAGAAACAGAAATATGAAGAATCAATATCCCTATCATTCCTTTTTGGAAGATTGATGCAACCATACACCTAAACATGAAACTAATTGAAGCATCTTAGAAAAATCTTATCATCCATCGATCAAAATAATCCCTCAACATTTTTGATATAAAATATTTTTAATGTCTACATAAAAAAATGTGTGATTGTTTGCACATATTTACATGATGTGTCGCTAACCTTGTTTTTAACTGTTGAATCTCTTGAAGCATGATCTGCATCTGTTTATAGAAAAATTATTGGAACGAAATGTTAGGTGTGAAAATTCATGTTAGTGACACTGAAGAAAAGGAAGAAATCGAACCTTAGCTGAGCGTGTGTAGTACATCCACATCTCAAGCTGCCTTTCTAAAGCAAGCAATTCATCCAGTGTCATATTCCCTGCTGATCCCTCTCCGTAAATGTACCTGCTACATTCCTTGGGTGAGCATAACTAATTCCAAAGGCTTCATGGTTTATCCTTCTCATCATTTTACTCTTCTAACTTTTAATGTCATGAACTTTTCTTAGTATTCATGCGATTTATAATTTTATATGCATACTTATGTTCTTGCTTTGTCTCGTAGTTACTCATGCTTGTACTATCACCAAGATGCAAATCAAAAGGTTGAAGTATAAGTTTCACAGTATTATATTTGTAGTTTTTAGGATTTTTTCTCGTACTTTGACCAATCAACCGCCATGACCAGAATTTTGATGGTTACCTGGACCTTCCTTCTTAAAGGCAATTTTGGAAAGAGGACTACCATTTGGAGAAATAGAGTTATGCTTCTGAGAAGCAAAAGCTCGGTGCCTAGGTGGGAACACTAATATCGGTATACTGGAAAATTTCTACATGGATATTGTTGGCCACCTTACCTAGTGAAACATTGTTGCTTAGTTATGCATTGTTCAATTAGTTAATACGTAGAAGGCACAACTATGAACTTTACTTTCAGAATAAACTTTAAATTTATCCTGATAGTTCCTGTAGGCCAACTACAATTGGTCCACATTAATTATGTTCTCGTAAACTAAATCTGCAACTTCTCATACACTTCTCAAGAATTGATAGACAGCATGTTATGTACTGTAAGTCCTATATTATATATATGGAAAATCGAGATAACTAATGGAAGATGTCATCCTCACTATTTTAGTGGTTTGCCATATAAAAAGATTTGGCATGTTTTATGGATAGATCCATACTGTTCTACTCTTACGAAGAGTCCAATTCAATCTGTTGATTTTCTTTTGTCCATTGGATAACTTAATGGCATAAGTATTATTATTACTGTTTCATTACATGCACTACTTGTATGCGTTCAAGTGCATTTGGATTTACCTCAGACCCTTCTGTAGTAGATCGATCTCTTGCTTCAGTATGGCTGTTTCTTGTTTAGGCTCCTTCATGGATGAACAGAAGTGTCAAACTATAGAAAAGTGTAATTGCAAAGTTGCATGTATATGCACTTCGGCTTTATGGTTGTTTGAATTTTGTTTAAGATGAAGTCAATGAGTTAACTAAGTATCAGATTGACCAGATTGAAAAATGATAGGTCAAGATCATGTTGTTTATTGGGAATTGAAGAGGGGAGAACTGAAGTGTCAAACTATAGAAAAGTGTAATAGCAAAGTTGCATGTATATGCACTTCGGCTTTATGGTTGTTCGAATTTTGTTTAAGATGAAGTCTAATGGTGCATGTTTTCAAGGTGAAGCTTCACAGTGCATGTTGTTTAATTATAATGTAAAAGATCACGATAATTGGTAAGTGATAACTGAAAAAATAATACTTAATGAAGTTACTTTCAACAGTTGTTTAAGGATACAAATGACATTAGTAACTATATAGGTGCTGTTGAAATTAGTTATGAAATGTTAATGATGCTTTGAGGAATTTAAAATTTTGGGGTTGCATTGCCTGAAGATATTCCTCGTAAGGCCTGGAAGTTCTTGGGAGATGGGGGTTTTACAACTACCTAAGTTTGTTGACAACATTATTAAACTAAGAACGTGCTTGATTATTGGAGAAACGAATTAATATTTATACATAGATACAAAAGAGACTATTATACTATCCACAAATCAACCTCAATAGTCATAAATGAAATTATGGATGAGAGTACTTAGCAAAGGCCTAAAGAAAAATGGAAAAAGAATGAATGGTAGTGTAACATAGTTAGAAGCTGCTGAAAAAGAATGGTTTAACGGAAAGAAGGTTGACTAGGGAAGCTATTATTTATTGAGAGGAATAGTTGAGGGATGTAGTCACATGATTTTTGCTGATTTGGAAAAATATGAGCAGTGAGCCTATCAAATATGTTTTGTTGTGGGTTTCTAAAAGGCTTAACCCTTGAAAAGTTATAATGTTGTGACTGACAATATGTATGCATGGTAGAGTTGTAACCAAGGGAGGTTCACTCACTTCTTGTTACCTTAGGATTCCCATCACTTTTCTAGGTTACGGATGACTTAGAAGTTTTTTCAACATAAAGTTCAAAATGCATTTTGATCTTGTTTGCTGGCGATATATAATAAGTTAATTATTCTTGTGAATGATATATTTGGAAACAGAAAGATGGAGTCATGGAGATAAGTTTTGGATATGAAACATTTATAATAGATGTTTAGAGCAGTAGAATGTAGTATATGGATTGGAGAAAAATTAAGTGTTGATGGCACTAATTACTAGCGCTGTTTGCTTTTGTTACTGAAGAGCAGTTAGATATAGTGAATTTTTAAAGGGCATTCATAAGTTTGGAGAATCAAAGCAAGTGGTTAAAGTGGATAAATGCTTTGATTTAGAGGATGTTTTGTTTACAACATCGAAATAACTTAAATTACTTTGTTTAGGCGTTTTCAAGTTCTGCTGTATAGTTCCAAATTTGAACCACCTTTTGTTCGAAAAAATCAGATGGAAACACAACATTTGTTGCAAATTTGCTCTTGAGTGTTTTTTTTGTTTTGTTTGGTGGGGATGCTTATTTTAAGCTTATGTTGCATCCGTAATAATTGCCACTAACATTTCCCTAGGTTGCAACTAATGTTGAAAGAATTTGTTGTTTCCATCTTAATTTTTTCCTTGTTAATTTTTTCCTGCCCAAGCTTGGAAAATGAAGTTCTTTTTCAACATCTATTGCATTTGTCTCCGTTTCCTAGCAATTAAACAGACTATTATATGGTAGTAGAATGCCCATAGTATTGAAGATAAAATCTAGGAGATGGCTATATGTCCAGCCATGATTAATTGGTCGGAATTTGAATGTTAAGAAACTCAAACACATACACACACACACCACCCATGCACTCACGCACTCACGCACACAAAATAATTCTATATGAATGGTTGAGATGGATGAATGTAAAAGGGCTGAAGGTAGACTAAGAATTGTGTTCATTCATAAGAACCTATTCGTCAGATGAAGCTTCAGTTGACAATGAATTTGTGAGCTAGGGTAAGATGGTTTGCACATGTGTAACAGTGACCTTTTAAGGAGAATTGATAGCATCGTATTTTAAGCAGGAAGTCTTAAGGTTAGACTTCAATGAATGTGGATTGAGGTCGTAGATAAATATAGTTTAGCTGTTACCTCTTAAGATGTTGCCCTTACTGGAGTAGATATAGAAACCAAAGATTCAGTATGAAGCCTTGTTGTTGTTGTTGATGAATTTTTTTTTTGTTGGTTCAAATATTGGATTGTAGGTTGTGGTTATTTCATGTTTGATGTTTTCGTAATTTTTTTTGTTGATGTACATATTCATAAGACAACATTGACATACATGGTAACTCTCAACAATGAGGCAAAAAAGTTCTCCTTCACCATCATTATGCAGATAAATAAATAGAATATGTAGTCTCATGCAAGTTTATCAACTTTTTGTCCACCTTTATCTGTTTAATTCACATATTAGTACTAGAAAACTCTAGTACTAATATGTTTCTAGTACAATTAGGCAAAAAAGTTCTCTTTCAAGAACTCCTAGCAGCCTTTGTCATATATTTCTATCCGGTTTTACATAGGAGAAATTCCTATACCAAAGCCATGAGTGTCTTGACGGTAATTTTCATTACATTAATGTTGTGCAGACAAAAGCGAAACATATCCGACAATAAAGAAAATGAAAATATAGTAAGTTATCAGCACCGTTTGTAATTTTGTTCATATTGAAATCTTTGTTCCACTATTGCTTAGTTATCGCATCATCTATTTGATTTTATCATTTTACTGAACAATTTCCTTTTCTACTCTGCAGCTAAAGAATGCAGCAACTCTATTATACCCATATAGACATTTGACCCCAGGATCGGAACATGTTCCGCGAAAACAAAACTCTGTACATACCTTAGGACTGATCTCATCATTTCCTTCAAGTTTGGATTCACCATGTGCCCTTGCATACCTCTCCATCATACCTTGCATGGTCCTTCATCAAATCAAGCCCCAAATAACATCAATAAAACATATTTCAAACAACTTGGTTAACTTGTATTATCATGTTCTATCAAAAAACTTGTATTATCATGAAACATTTAGTTTTAGCAGTTGGAACAATTGTGCTAAGGATTAAATTATCAAAACACATAGAGAACCCACCGATGGTTCGAAAAGATATTTATTTCTAATATCGTTACAGTTTACATAAAGATATTTAAATATACAAACCTTCGATGCCTAATATTTACCCACTAAACATAGAAAGCACAATATACAGAAAGCCCTTACAGTAAAGGATATAATTTAACCATAAGCTTCATCATGTTTTTTCTTCTTCAGATTTTTTATAATTTTTGTATAACATGTATATAATTAGCTATGTATGAATTGATTGCCGAAAGAGACAGAGTAAACCTTAGAACTTTTTGTGTTCTGGAAAGCAGAACAAAGAATCACTGAGCTAATGGATTTTTCTTTTCGAGCTAAGAAATTTTTTGCTCAATTTCTATTATTTATATGTTTCCAAATATATTATCTAGGATTAGCACAACATGTGGCAGTTAGGGTCATAGTTTGCATAAACATACCCCTTTGTGGCTAGTTCATAGAGCTTGCCATGTGTGGAGAATATGATGATTCCGATATCGGCATCACACAGCACAGATAACTCCTTGGCTTTCTTGAGCAGTCCTGATCGGCGCTTGCAGAAGGTGACCTGACGATTCACTGGGTTCTCGATCCTTCTCATCTGTATCTTTCCTCTGACCATCTCTGCACGCAACTTCCCACTAGTTTGAACTAGCTTCGAGGTCGATGCTTTGCTCTGAGCTCTTGCTCTCGGTTTAGTTTTTCTTGCACAAAAAAGATAGCTTTGCAAGGGGGAAATACTCCCATATAAATGTCCACACTGGATGGAATCGATGAATACGTTTTCTTTTTCATGAGTGGGTCCTTTGTCTCCTGGACAGCCCCCGCTAAGTTCATTAGCATCCTTCTTTGTGGCTGTTCTGGTGCAGATGAATATAAAAGAAATAAACTTTTGAGGACTAGTTAGCAGTTAGTATATAAATTTTAGATTTCTGTTTGGTTGTAAATCTTATATTTATAACCATTGAATTACCTGCAATAAAAGAGTGACCATGTGATCAAGGTCTAAAATCTCGGAATCGGCTATCTCGGACGTATCGGCCGTCTCGGATTGAAAATATTGGATTTTATATAATTTGACAAATAAAATCTAAAATTATGAATTCTATATTTAAATAGTAATAGCAACTATAAAAAATTTGGCAAATTCTATAGTAATTAACGATGTCTAAAATGGTTGTTTTAGTATTTGGTAAGAATAATTATAATGCTTTTGATATACCTTTTAGTAATTAATGTTTCAAATTAACTGTAACCCGATAACCTATTAAAAAACCCAATAACCCATTGACAAACTTAATACTAGAACCCTACTATTCAAATGGTAAATCTAATACAACTCGGTATTGGACGGTATTAGTATCATAACTCGGACGGTCATGTTTTAGATCAGGATTGGCTATCATGGATCGGGATCGGCCAATATTTCTAACTATGGCTGTGATAAGCGCATATTTCCTACAATCTAGGGATGTGGTTGTAATTGCAATTATAAATGAATTATTACCATTAGCAGGAAATTACATTACAAGTGCCACACCCGGGAAATGATCTTATGCTACTTCAACAATGGTTTTGTACTTCACCACATTCTTCTGTGAACCTTTTCATGTAGAGTCCTTTCTCCTAGGCTTTTCATGTAGTACTCTTTATTGTAAAATAACCAGAAAGGCTTCAGACATAAGCCCTGTAACACCCGAGTTCATTTATACCAATTCCAGTTCTCATATTTTTTTATTCGTGATATTCTTGATTTAACGTATGGTGGGTGCGAATGGTATTTTACACTTTACATTACATTCGACCCGACCCGCTTGCTTGAACCTGTTTGATTCTTATCTATAGATTACCTTGACTTGTTGCATGGACACGTGCATCTTATGTTTAGTACATACTGGTATTTTATCTTTTATCATATAACATTTTAGGTCTTGTAAAATAAATTAAAATTGCATTTCATAGCCTGCATGTTACCCCTAACCCCGTGGTAGCATCCGCGCATCTTGTTCTCGTCCCGTTCAGTGAAACAGACGTGTTTGGATGGCTACGCGCACGTACGTGCATCCGTTCTTGGGGGTATGCTTTTTCGTTACCTGAGCCTTCATTTTGAAATTTGGAAGTAGCATATATTTTTCATATTTTAAATCTGAATTTTTAGATCCGAACCGGGCATGTTTTGGAGTAAGTTTGTATTTGCCAAAATCTCAAAACGGACTAATATTATAATATTATATTCTCTAAAGTTTCTTTAACTAAAAATATATATTTTTAACTTAAAATCTATTTCTCTCTCCTGACTCTCTCTCTCCTGACTCTCTCCCTGTCTCCGTTTCTCTCTCTCCGTTTCTCTCTCTCTTGACTCTCTCTCCCTCTCTCCGTTTCTCTCTCTCTTGACTCTTTCTCCCTCTCTACGTTTCTCTCGCTCTTTCCTGACTCGCTCTCTCTCTGTCTCTCTCTTCTCTCTCTCTGTTTGTTTTTTATATACGTTTTATTTCAAAAACCCTATACCAAACCCATATCTTCTCTTCTCAAAAATCTTTCTTGCTCCTTTCTCCTCTAAACCTGAGACACCCGTCGTCATCGCCCCTTGCCGACTTCCCTGGTATATCAGGGCACCTATCCACTATAAGATCTTTCCTCCTTTTCCCTTTCTAAAGTTTTTCTTTTAATTAAATGTTCACTGTTCTTTTGTTCGCCGGAATCCGGTCGTGCCGTCGACGATCCCGACGACCCAGTAAGCATCTTTGACCCGTGTGATCCCGTTGTGCGTTGTCTGGATTCGTTTCATGTACCGTGCGCGCGTCGCGACTTTTCCCACCGACGTGTGGCGTTCCGTATACCCGTATCGCGATCTGTCAAGGCAAGTGAAACTTGCTACATGCTATTCATAATATTTTTATACTTATTTATTTAATTTCATATTAAACCTATAGATCGAATTTAAAGTCACGTATTCCAAGTTAACAGTTCGATGTTCCGTTTATACCTTTTAGATTCAGAACTTGAAACATACCCGTTGCATTTTAGTTTACTATACCTAGTAACCACATCTGTATTTTAAATCACATAATAACTATTTACATAGTCTATGGTACCATTTTATAGTTTTATCCTATTGGACACCCGTGTGCAACTTTAACCTGTTTTAGATACATTTGCATCCCTAGATCTTTTAACCCATAATAACGAGATTTTAACAATCCATATTTGTTTAAGTGTATGACACTTAATGTTGGAACCATAACCCTAACTCTAATCGATAACCGTACATCCAAATAGTTTAATCGGTATCTATTTGCATATCATATTACATGTTTCAGTTTATTGTTCTATTAGTACCCATGCTTGTGATGTATACCCATGCTTATGTTAGTTTGATTATGAGCACCCACATGACATCTTGTGTACCCTGACATGACTTGTCACACCCGTTACTTGACACGACATGGTACCGTGCAACACTTGACATGACATGATACATATATACATTACTTGACCTGACCTAATATACCATGCTTTACCTATTACCTGATCTTGTGATTAATGCCAACAAACCTGACCTGTTGTCCTTACGGACAGTTCCTGTTGTCTATCCCGACAAACCTGTACCTGCCTGATCCTGTGTTGGCATTAGCTCCAGATTATTTAATACCTGACTTGAATACATATGACTTGGGGGTATGGGGAAATCAATGATGAAACCTGACTTGTAACTCGACAGTTCTATACCTGTTCTGATCAGTCTTACGGGCTAGGCCAGCCCCGGAGTGATGCTACGGACATCACTCGTCATTACCTACCATCTTTTATTGCCTTGCGGCACGTCTCGGTTCAGTCCGAGAGTCGTAGACCGTGATCCCGGGCACGCACGGGATACTATTGAGTTACATCGATGATTCATCAAATTGATTTCAAAGACTTGAGAGTAGTTAACCCAATAGACCAGTTTAGATAACTCACTACACATTACCCCACTGTCCTTACTTATATCACTGTTATGCTTGTTTACCATTTATCCTCATACTTGCATGTATTGCTACCCCTATTTCATTATTGCTTGATGTTATGACGCGCTGACGTCTGGGTTTTGCATAGCCCAGATCCTCTACCTTTGTTGCAGACTGATCAAGAGTATTGCCGCGGTTAGACCGAGCGGTGAAGATCCTGTTGGTATGCAGTTTTACTTTCCAGGTGTTTCATTTATTGTATCTTTTGCTTCCGCATATTATCATTCCTCAACTCATTTATTTTGGCCCATGGACATGTACTAGATAGTTTAGTCTACTTTCCTGTTCTTGATATCTCTACAGCCGTAATGTGACTGTGGAAGAATTTTTCCTATCCACAGGTAGCATGGTTGGCTATGTCACGTGCCCATCTTAGCGTACTCTGGGAAGCGGGGCGTGACAAGCCCCCTGCTAATGTGCCTCTAGATAGAGATTCTTACCAAATCATTAGCTTGAGCTCCTCAGTGGAGTCTCTTATTTCCCCCCATTATTTCTTAAAAATTTCTATGTGGCGTCTCTTATTCCACATGTTTATTTTTCTGTCAAATACTTTTTGGAGCCACACTTCATAGCCGATTCCGTTTCAATGGAAAAGGCTTGGTTGACGATGATGATGATGTTGATGACTCGCTCATGGCCAATGGCTTAGGTAGTGGCTCATGGAGGCATTCCCTTGTATAATGCTCATTGATAATTGTGGTTTGTAGGGCATAAAGGTATTCAAGATTCTAATCACTTTTTTGATTGATAATTGCAAAGGCAAGGGAGAAAACTCATTGGCTTGGCTAAAAGAGGCCTCAATTGCATAGACAATTTGAAAAGCTAATTGGCTCGGCCAAAAGAGGCCTCTAGGTCTTTTTTCTTTCTTTCATGGCCTACTCCTCGTGCGCAGGCTCTTCATTTTACCACCTTGGCAATGAGGTAGCAAGAAGCTCAACTTTTTATATTTTAATTCTAGAAAGTACTTGTGAGTCAGTATACTAAGAAGCTAACTGTGTCTATCTTTTCCAGCCAATTGATGGGTCCAACCAACTGATCAAAGAAGCCTTATTGAACTGAATGCGCCGGTTCCGGTGATTTGATCAGCAGATAAGTATACCTCTTCTATTCGCGGTTCATTTATTTCATTGCATGTCCTACAGTAAAAACATTGCAGAACTAATTGGACCGTAACCTAAACAGTTTTTACCCTTCTCAGATTACTAATAATAATTATAGTACTATTTTTGGTGAATTATAGTGTTTTATTTTGAATCACCCAATTGAGTTAATATTATGATGTGTAGCGCAATATTGTGATACATATTTCTAGTATTATTGTTGGAACTTTTCCAGCCTATTTAGTCTTGTTTCTGATGAAAGCTTCCTTTCTCAGAATCGTTAGGACTAAAGAAAAATGTAACAGCCCTATTTGAATGCAATAATTCAAGAGTTTATTAAGATTCTTTTCCCATAATTTTTGAACTTTTAGTTGGCCGCTAATATATTTTATTTTGGATTTAATTTTGATATGGAAAATATTCAGTTTTTATATTATATAAATAATATTTTCTTAGTGATAGCAAAATAACATTTTTCGTATCTGTTTACTGTTAAAATGAGAACAAGAAAATCTGCACCGATTCTCTAAATGCAACCAATTAAAGATATGCATCTTTATAAATAAATTTATAAAAAATTATATATATACAACAAAATCTCTCTCTATCTCTCATTCTCACATCTCTCTCTCTCCTCGTTCTTCTTCTCATCTCACCGCCGCTTCGCTCCCGAAATCCCTAACCCTAGCCGTCGCCGCGCTGAGCCGGCACCGCCTTCCCCCCGACCTCGACCTTCTCCCCTCATCCACCTCCTCCTTCCCTCTCTCCTTCATCCCGACTACAACCCCGAGCCCGACTCAACAACCCATCACCCTTCGCCGTCGCCTTCGCCCTCGTCTTCATTCCCACCGGCGCCTCCACGAACCACCGATCCCTCGTTACTATCGATCGCTGCAGCAAGTCGATCCCCTCCAGCAACCCCCTCGATCCCCTCCAACAAAACCCCTGCGACCCTCGACGACCCTCTCCAGACCACCGATCTGAGCCATCTATCTCCCATCTAACCTCAACCACTGGCACGCCCCACCCTTAATACAGAAAGTATTGTCCGCTCTGGCCAAACCCGCACGGTTTTGTCCTTCGGAGCGAACCGGATCCGATCAGGGGCCACTTCCCAGGAGGTCACCCATCCTAGGACTTCCCTGGCCCGAGCACACTTAATTACGGAGTTCTCAAACTCCTGTAGTGCCGGTTCACTTAAAAGACGCCTATGTATTAAAGAGTGGTATCATTCCATTTATAGTACAGATCTTTCCCCTTTCGGAATGTATTCCGAAGAGTCCCCATTGTTCTACAGTGGGTCCCACGGACTCAAGAGGTGGCCCCCACGGATTCAAGAGGTGACCCCCGCCCACTTAACACGACACTTGGCGTGGCATTTTGTTCCGTGTGGCACTTTGCTCTGTAAGCAAGAACCGGGTCCCGACATTCTCCCCACCTTGAACAATGGTTCGTCCTGGAACCACAGACCTACTATTGGGGGACCAGCTTTGATACCATTCTGTCATGCCCCACCCCTAATACAGAGAGTACTGTCCGCTCTGGCCAAAACCGCACGGTTTTGTCCTTCGGGGCGAATCGGACCCGACCAGGGGCCACTTCCCAGGAGGTCATCCATCCCAAGACTTCCCTGGCCCGAGCACGCTTAACTACGGAGTTCTCAAGCTTCTGTAGTTCCGGTTCACTTAAAAGACGCCTCTGTATTGAAGAGTGGTATCATTCCATTTATAGTACAGATCTGCCCTCTTTCGGAATGTATTCCGAAGAGTCCCCATTGTTCTACAGTGGTTCCCACGGACTCAAGAGGTGGCCCCCGCCCACTTAACACGACACTTGGCGTGGCACTTTGTTCCGTGTGGCACTTTGCTCCGTGAACAAGAACCAGGTCCCGACATTCTCCCCACTTTTGAACAATGGTTCGTCCTGGAACCACAGACCTACTATTGAGGAACCTGGCTTTGATACCATTCTGTCACGCCCCACCCTTAATACAGAGAGTATTGTCCGCTCTGGCCAAAGCCGCACGGTTTTGTCCTTCGGAGCGAACCGGATCCGACCAGGGGCCACTTCCTAAGAGGTCACCCATCCCAGGACTTCCCTGGCCTGACCACACTTAACTACGGAGTTCTCAAACTCTTGTAGTGCCGGTTCACTTAAAAGGCGCCTCTGTATTAAAGAGTGGTATCATTCCATTTATAGTACAGTTCTTCCCCCTTTCGGAATGTATTCCGAAGAGTCCCCATTGTTCTACAGTGGGTCCCACGGACTCAAGAGGTGGCCCCCACTGTAATACCCCGTCCTTTTGAATACCAATATCCGTATTTTTGTCACTCCCAAAATTTATTTATTTTATAATTATTATTTGTATTATTCTAAAAACCCAAATCCTAATCTAATCTCATATCTTTTAATTTTCCCTAACCCAAACCCTCATTCCCTTCCTCTTTTATTATCCCTTTTCTTTTTCATTTTTAGTCCAGCCGTTACTTTCCCCAAGCCCAGAGCCGGCCCACTCCTCTAATCCTTTTCTCATTCACTTAAAATCCCAAGCCCGGCCCCTTTCTTTTCCCTTGGCCCGAGCCTATTTTCCCTCCCCTGCCCATTAAAATAACAATTATCCCACCTCATTTCTTTTAGATCCCTTCAAATCCAAACCCAAATCTCCTCTATAAATTCCTATTAAACCACCAAGTTAATGCCTTTTTAATCCTAATTAATTTCCCCTATTAATCCCTTTTAAAATCCTATTAACCACCACTTAATTCTCATCTCACCCACGTTCTTTCTCTCTAATCTCACCCACGTTCTTTCTCTCTAATTCCCTCTCTCACAATTTCTCTAATTCTCTCTCTCTAATTCTCCCTTCCTCTCTCTCTAAATTTCTCTCCCTTTATCAGCGTCTCACCCTCCCTCACATCAAATCAAGGAACAACGTGATGCAGTGAAGAAAAGGAGGGCACGAAGAGCAGCTAGATTGAGTGAAATTATCGGATTTCAAAGGACTGAGCCGGTGCGGTGTTCGTGGCGCGATCGTGCTGATACCACTGCAGTATTATTGTCGACACATTTCCAGACAAGTTCTCTACTTGCTACATGCTATTTTATGATAATTACAAATTACAATCGTGTATATTCCATGTTTTACTTTTCTGTTAAATTAAACGACATACCTGTTCGATGTATGATCCCAATGAAAATACTCACCTAATTTGACGGAACTGAATTGTTTATATTGGCCCGTATAGTGTTGAATACCTTGTACAAATTTCGCTGGAAAATATGACCGTTAACGACTAAAACGACTACCCCCAAGTTTACCTGTAAAACTGAAAATTTCTTGTCCTGAAAACCGTTAAAATCACCATAAATTATGTACATATCGAAATGATGCGTTCGAGGGCTTAAATCGAAGCCGACTCGACGAAATATAACCCTTTGCAAGTTTCTAATTGTTTCTGTACTTAAACTGTGACAATATTTGGATCGGAGTGCGACTCTGGACTGCAGTCCAGAGCGACTCTGTTTACTGTGTGCTGTCCCGTAATGGGTACCACACTGTTTCCTTAACTCGTAGGTTGCGGAACTCCACTGTTTATTATAGGTGAATCTGTTAGCTAGATAACACAAGTGGTTTCATTCTGTTTCGTTATCGTTTGTTATTTAATCTGTAATTTAAAAGATCGGGACGTATGACAGTCCCAACAGAATCAGAATTGACATACTAGTATTGAACAGTGTATATATCCTGACGTACAGACACGATTGAAGATCCGTCTGTTGCGTTGAAAACCTTTCTGAAAACTCTAGATTTTATTCAACTGTAGCGTCGCAAAAATTTGATCCCAATTGGGATTAAAATGCGTTGCGAAACGGACTTCCGATTCTGAACCGGATTTCCAGCCGTGAACGCTTAAAATGAAATGGCCATAACTAATGATCCTGAAACCCGATTGCCGTGAAACCAAATTCGCTGGTTAGATAATCAATCATACTATTTATTCCCCGTTTATCGTTTCACTAAACTGTACACGTTTGATTTATGATAAATATTGCAGGTGGTAGATTATTGAATCATGACATCCTAATCGTGCTTTACATACTGTTTACGCATCATATCATACATGTCACTGCATTGATAACTTAGTGATAATGTGCATTACCCAGTGTTAGGTATTAGTGATGATTGTGGCAAGTACGTTAGTGTTCGTGTATAAGTGAATAAGTGAAAGTGACACGTACTTGTACACAATCAGTGAACCTTATCATTCTATTGCATTGTCGACGTCTGTGGGACGCGTGTACGTGTGACTATAAGTGGTATGAGACACTTATGGAAGCTCTTGCACGGGTGTCACAGATAAGGCACCAGACACTGCCATTTATCTTAGGTATTAGTCGGGACGTGCTTGATGGAGGTCATGCCTCCAGTTCTCGCGCAGACTTGTCACAGACCGATTGGTATTTGAGGTTATGGTTAGCGTTTGATGTAGACTACGGGGTGTGGGGTAGTTTGAGTGTGAGTTCAACAGAATCTCGGGAGTCCCTTGCCGACTTATATATATGGAGATATATGGAGATTTACAGGGTACATGATTATTACCGTGAGTTACATGTTGGGCCCGTGGTCCCTTGCCCTTGGGTTCTAACCTTTGGTGGAGGACACTCGCGAGTGGTTGATTCTCACACTTGGACTGACGATAGGCTTAGTGACCTGTACAGTGAGACTTAGAGACTGATAGGAATGATAGCATCGATATACATACTTACTGTGTTGACATACTTGGCATATCATTTTACTGCTTTTACTGTTCCACTGCATCGATTACTGCATGTTCATACCTATACCGTCATTGATTTATTGTTATATATATTTATTATCACTGTTAGAGTTGCCACTTGGATATATATATTATATTGCTATTGTGTCGCTCTGACGACTTGAGTATTGCTTTCATGACCAGGACCAGACGTGCATTACAGACATCTTGATTAGCTATCTAGGGTTATACCCTTCTGTTTCCCATCAGGTCAGTTCTTTATATTACTTTGTTCAGTTACTGCATTTCTCATTACCTGCGCATTATCTACTGGTTACCATGTAAAACTAGAAGCCGAAGTATGACTACGGCAGGACTTTTCCTTGACCGTAGGAGCATGGCTGGCCTTGTCAATCCCTCGTATCCCGTATTTTGGGAAGCGGGGCGTGACATGGTTTAGTTGTTATTAGAGCCAGGTTTTGCTTCGATTGGGATTGCAGTTTTCCGTGTATAGCTTGGCAATCTAAGACATCCCTTGGTCTAGGTTGTAAACTTGTCATTCTTGATCCATATTCACATCGAGTATTCTGCTATCCATTCGCTAGGGTTTCAGGTGACTTGGCAAAGTTTCGTGGTTGTAATTGTGAACTACATCACGATTACACTACCATACTCTGTTTAAGTGACTTAGAGTCATACATTTGATTTTCCACTTGTAATGAATTTCATCACACCTGATATTCTTGAATCTTTGTCCAATCCCTATTATATTCTGATTCTTATAACTTGTGCCTTATATCATCCTCAAAATTATTGTTTCAGAATCATGTCTTCCAACGACTCTTCCTCTATCTCCACTCCCCAGAATCAGACCATTGAGATTCTGAGTGTACTGCAAGGTCTGAAGGAAGCCCAGGAGCGGACGAACGACTTGTTAACTGAAGGACTGAGAAGGCAGGTGAATCAGACACCAGCGGGAGTCTCAAATTGTAAAGGGATCCCTGTTAGATGTGGAAAAGAGAAGAAAGATGAAGCGCCAATTTGTTTCCCCGCGATAGAAGCAACAGAGGACCCAATGTTGTGGGTACTGTAAGAGGCCATGACATCTTCAGAGGGATTGTCGCCGCGCCTAAGGGAAATGTTTGATTTGCGGATCCAGCGAACATCTCATCAACGGTTGCCCAAAAAGGAAAGAGCTACAAGGAGGAGACTCGTCCACACTCTCCACTTCTGCCAAGTGATGATTATTGCGTAGTTAGAACCTCGAGGATAAGGCGGACCCAGCCCAGGATTCAACTCGCGTGACGAGAATACAACGGTCTAGTAGTCAAAGAAGAATTTTCATGTTTTCTACTTTCAGTAGTAATGTTGTCATCCTCCTATAAATATTTCTTTCCGTTTGAAATCTTGTATCTGTCGAACTCTTAGTTGAATACAATAAAACTTGAATCGTAACACACGTATCATTCTCTTGTCCTTCCCCTTATTCATACTATTCATTATCACAGCATTTTAATCTTGATTTTTCAATTCCTGCCACTGCATATCTTTCTATACTTCGTACACTTAGCTGTTTTCTTGATGTATTCCATTGTCTAATCATGACTCTTTCTTTTCTGGCCATGACCCACCCTGAAGCAGCGCCGCATCTAGGTGATGATGCACAGTCATGCGTTTCCTTAGACCGCGCGCTGATGAGTTCTGACGATGAGATCGACGGTCCCCAGGACATTTTCGGAAACAGCGATTCCGAAGACGAAGGAGCAGCCGCCCCAGAGTTTGACATGTTAGACGATTCCGACGAAGAGGAAGGAGACCCTGAAGAGAACCCGATAGAGGAAGATCCCGAAGAAGACCCGATAGATGAAAATCCAGTTGAGGAAAATCCCGTGGAAGAGAATCCAGAAGAAGAGAATCACATGGAAGCGGACCTCGATGAAGAAGCTCCAGCCGAGGAAGAAGGACCAGAAGAACAAGACCCTGCGGTGGAAGAACTCCCAATGGCGATCCCTGCGAGGCGCTATGGGAATGGACGCCTCTACCTGAGCGCACGAGCCTACCGTAACCTGTTGAACCTCCACAACCGCGACTGACGGGATTTTAGCTGTTGTTTTCTCTGGACAAATAAACCTATAAATAGTTTAGGGCCATCTGTTGCTTTTCGAGAGTGCTTTGTTTCGAATTTTCTGGAATGAAATAAACTTTCTGAGTTCACAAATCTTTTGATTACCGGTTCACTTGATGCTTTGACTTTTCCCCTATACCGTTTTTTCCTCCTGAGACCCGTGACTATCTACCCCTGTATCTTGTGCTGTTTCGACCCTCACTTAAATTAAAAAGTACCGCACCCTGATCTTTTGAATGGGCCACCCTTCATTCTTCGTTTATGCCTCGTTTGAAATCCTTCTGGGAAGGGAAATTGATAGTAAAATTTCCGAGTTAGCTGACCCTTCGGATTTTTTTCGCTTGATGTGTCGACCGTTTCCTTCCCATACATTCTCTCCCCTCCTGAGATTCATTACTGTTCACCTTTACACACTGGGCTGAACCGACCCCAAGCTCTTCGACCTTCAGTCTAAAGCCGTCACACTCCAACCTTTTGAATGAGCCACACTCCATTGTAATCCCTACCCTAGCTAGCCTTATACATTTTTTTGTTTTTTCCCTGTTATCCTAACTATAGTTAAGGACATCATTATTCGAAAATTTAGTTTTCATTATTTTGTATTTATCGAAGAGTGCGTGTTATTGACTACTCCGTTTTATGTATTTTAAGTACACTACTATTCTCCTCATTTTTCGGTAGCGCGACCATATGTATTACACACATTATTTTGGTGCTATGTTTCTTATTTTCACCATGTAGTTTTCTAAGTTATGTTAAAATGGTTTGATTGATACGTTATTCTAAAAATGTTTTAAACCACCGACAAGTCCTTCACTGCTTCATTATGATTATACCTTATACTTACTATTTCCGCTGTGCTACTTTTGATATACTTATATGTGCACATATTTAGGTTTCGATTTTATCGAACACGCCTCGAATATTATTGTTCGTTATTGTTATTTATATACTCGTATGCATGTAGTTTGCCCTTATAGTTGTTCCTGCCTTATACTTATTTAGACCTATCCTTTTGTATGTTCTTACATATATAGACCTTCAAAATTTTATCCACCCGTTTCAAGCAAGTCACTATGTATTAGTGTTCGATGTGGTAACTTTTCGCTTACTATTTTATAGCTGGTCGTTTCTTTTAAATTTCGTCCTCGAAATTTTTGTAAGGGTGGTATGATGTAATACCCAGTCCTTTTGAATACCAATATCCGTATTTTTGTTACTCCCAAAATTTATTTATTTTATAATTATTATTTGTATTATTCTAAAAACCCAAATCCTAATCTAATCTCATATCTTTTAATTTACCCTAACCCAAACCCTTATTCCCTTCCTCTTTTATTATCCCCTTTCTTTTTCATTTTTAGTCCAGCCGTTACTTTCCCTAAGCCCAGAGCCGGCCCACTCCTCTAATCCTTTTCTCATTCACTTAAAATCCCAAGCCCGACCCCTTTCTTTTCCCTACTATCTTATCCCTTGGCCCGAGCCTATTTTCCCTCCCCAGCCCATTAAAATAACAATTATCCCACCTCATTTCTTTTAAATCCCTTCAAATCCAAACCCAAATCTCCTCTATAAATTCCTATTAAACCACCAAGTTAATGCCTCTTTAATCCTAATTAATTTCCCCCATTAATCCCTTTTAAAATCCTATTAATCATCACTTAATTCTCATTCATTCTATTCCCTCTCTCTCATCTCACCCACGTTCTTTCTCTCTAATTCCCTCTCTCTCTCAATTTCTTTAATTCTCTCTCTAATTCTCTCTTCCTCTCTCTCTAAATTTCTCTCCCTTTATCAGCGTCTCACCCTTCCTCACATCAAATCAAGGAACAGCGTGAAGCAGTGAAGAAAAGGAGGGCACAAAGAGCAGCTAGATCGAGTGAAATTGTCGGATTCCAAAGGACTGAGCCGGTGCTGTGTTCGTGGCGTGATCGTGCTGATACCACTGCAGTATTATTGTCGACACATTTCCAGGCAAGTTCTCTACTTGCTACATGCTATTTTATGATAATTACAAATTACAATCGTGTATATACCATGTTTTACTTTTCTGTTAAATTAAACGACATACCTGTTCGATGCATGATCCCAATGAAAATACTCACCTAATTTGACGGAACTGAATTGTTTATATTGGCCCGTATAGTGTTGAATACCTTGTACAAATTTCGCTGGAAAATATGACCGTTAACGACTAAAACGACTACCCCCAAGTTTACCTGTAAAATTGGAAATTTCTTGTACCTGAAAACCGTTAAAATCACCATAAATTATGTACATATCGAAATGATGCGTTCGAGGGCTTAAATCGAAGCCGACTCGACGAAATATAACCCTATGCAAGTTTCTAATTGTTTCTGTACTTAAACTGTGACAATATTTGGATCGGAGTGCGACTCTGGACTGCAGTCCAGAGCGACTCTGTTTACTGTGTGCTGTCCCGTAATAGGTACCACACTGTTTCCTTAACTCGTAGGTTGCGGAACTCCACTGTTTATTATAGGTGAATCTGTTAGCTAGATAACACAAGTGGTTTCATTCTGTTTCGTTATCGTTTGTTATTTAATCTGTAATTTAAAAGATCGAGACATATGACAGTCCCAACAGAATCAGAATTGACATACTGGTATTGAACAGTGTATATCTCCTGACGTACAGACACGATTGAAGATCCGTCTGTTGCGTTGAAAACCTTACTGAAAACTCTAGATTTTATTCAACTGTAGCGTCGCAAAAATCTGATCCCAAGTGGGATTAAAATGCGTTGCGAAACGGACTTCCGATTCTGAAACCGGATTTCCAGCCGTGAACGCTTAAAATGAAATGGCCATAACTAATGATCCTGAAACCCGATTGCCGTGAAACCAAATTCGCTGGTTAGATAATCAATCATACTATTTATTCCTCGTTTATCGTTTCACTAAACTGTACACGTTTGATTTATGATAAATATTGCTGGTGGTAGATTACTGATTCATGACATCCTAATCGTGCTTTACATACTGTTTACGCATCATATCATACATATGTTACTGCATTGATAACTTAGTGATAATGTGCATTACCCAGTGTTAGGTATTAGTGATGATTGTGGCAAGTACGTTAGTGTTCGTGTATAAGTGAATAAGTGAAAGTGACACGTACTTGTACACAATCAGTGAACCTTATTATTCTATTGCATTGTCGACGTCTGTGGGACGCGTGTACGTGTGACTATAAGTGGTATGGGACACTTATGGAACCTTTTGCACTGGTGTCACAGATAAGGCACCAGACACTGCCATTTATCTTAGGTATTAGTCGGGACGTGCTTGATGGAGGTCATGCCTCCAGTTCTCGCGCAGACTTGTCACTGACTGATTGGTATTTGAGGTTATGGTTAGCGTTTGATGTAGACCACGGGGTGTGGGGTAGTTTGAGTGTGAGTTCAACAGAATCTCGGGAGTCCCTTGCCGGCTTATATATATAGAGATATATGGAGATTTACATGGTACATGATTATTACCGTGAGTTACATGTTGGGCCCGTGGTCCCTTGCCCTTGGGTTCAATCCTTTGGTGGAGGACACTCGCGAGTGGTTGATTTTCACACTTGAACTGACGATAGGCTTAGTGACCAGTACAGTGAGACTTAGAGACTGATAGGGATGATAGCATCGATATACATACTTACTGTGTTGACATACTTGGCATATCATTTTGCTGCTTTTACTGTTCCACTGCATCGATTACTGCATGTTCATACCTATACTGTCATTGATGTACTGTTATATATATTTATTATCACTGTTAGAGTTGCCACTTGGATATATATATTATATTGCTATTGTGTCGTTCTGACGACCTGAGTATGCATGCTCAGTGTGAGGAGAAGATTTAGCCTGGACCAGGACTGGACGTGCATTACAGACATCTTGATTAGCTATCTAGGGTTATACCCTTCTGTTTCTCATCAGGTCAGTTCTTTATATTACTTTGTTCAGTTACTGCATTTCTCATTACCAGCGCATTATTTACTGGTTACCATGTAAAACTAGAAGCCGAAGTGTGACTACGGCAGGACTTTTCCTTGACCGTAGGAGCATGGCTGGCCTTGTCAATCCCTTGTATCCCGTATTTTGGGAAGCGGGGCGTGACACTCACGGATTCAAGAGGTGGCCCCCGCCCACTTAACACGACACTTGGCGTGGCACTTTGTTCCGTGTGGCACTTTGCTCTGTAAGCAAGAACCGGGTCCCAACATTCTCCCCACCTTTGAACAATGGTTCGTCCTCGAACCACCGACCTACTATTAAGGGACCAGCTCTGATACCAACAAAACCTTGGCACGCCCCGCTTCCCAAATCGTGGAATACGAGAAGCGACGAAGGCCAGCCGTGCTATCTACGGTAAGGAAAGTCCTTCCATTGTCACATAAGACTGTCTAGATTAACCTGTCAAAAATAAAATCCAATACCAAAAGAAATAATACTGATAATCATGCTGCAATGAAACCACAAGAAATCCTAAAAATGGGTCCACTAGATAATTGATGCAATTAAAGATCCATAACAAAAGATTCAGAATAAAATAAGATCCGAAAGAGATACAAAAGTCCTAATGTCCCATAAGGGCGCACATGCTAAAGGCTAAAAGTAAAGGAAAATAAACCTACGATTACTGATCTTCAACAAAGTCCTGGTAGCCGCTCTGATCCTGTTCAGCCTGCAGATCTGTCTCTAAATCTGAGATGGCAAATCTCAGGGATATCAGAACATCCCACCAAGTACCCAACGTATAAAGAGTGTGTAGCATAATAACAAGAATATATAAAAGTGAAGCCCGGTGCGCAAGAAAATCAGGTAAATAAATAATTAGATGCATTAACACTATGAAACATGTATGTAAGGGGTCAATTCATAACCTGACTGGTCACTAAAAGGTAAACTATCCTATCGTAAGCTCAAGTGTGCGTCAACCTCTGCAGGAGTATTCCTAACCCAAGAGTGGCGTCCCAGGGGCTAGGAAACACGGGCCCAACTGTGGAATGAACAAGAGACCGCTATAGCCCGGTACGAGCTGTAATCATGAGACCGCTATAGCCCGGTACGAGCTGTAAACATGAGACCGCTATAGCCCGGTACGAGCTGCCGGCATGGGACTCCTAAGATCCTGTTGTACAACGCACTCAAACTACCCCAACACCCACGTATTTATAGCTGCTATGGTAAGGATTAAAATCACTAATTAAGAATGCTGAAAAGACAGGAACTTGTGGTATGGTAATTGTATGGAAATAAAACTGGTGAATAGTGGTGCCATGGCATGTAGTTCAGCATTCTAATTAATGATTTCATTTTAATATAAATAACAAGGATCACGAATAGGCATGTCAAATACAATAGTTATAAAATGATAGTGTCCATAAACAAAGAATAGCATGTTAAGGTTTCTCAAGCATGCCGACAATGATAGTCTCAAGTAAAATGTTAAATATAGACGATAGAATATGATAAGGTCAAAAATGTAAACACTCAACATAAATATGCAAGCATCTGTATTTAACATCCGAGTTTATTTATTGAAAAGAATAATAAATTAAAATATGGTTTTAAAGGGTTAATATAGTTAAATAGAAATGACAAATTACAGATGCATAAAATGGATGGTGGTAATAGTATAATTACGAGATAATAGTAAGATAAAATAAATGACAGATTGACTAGTTATCATGTAAGTGCTAATAATAAGTTTTATAATCATGTGATAATAGAAAATATCAATACAAATTATAGTATCAAAATAATTTATATGACTAGGGTATATAGAGTGCAGCGATATTATAAGGAGTGATGGTGTAGAAAGCTTAATTTATATATATAAAATATTAAGCCCAAAGCGTTTATTGATTAACAGTAATAATGGTATATTTTATGTTTTAGATTAGGATATAAATGTTGACATTTTACATGCTAGTGTATACCAATATTGTTGCAACAGAAACATATAATTACTTATAAAGCTTTTTATATATTAAACCACATTTACATGTTAATGGTTATTTTATTACGCTTGCACTTTTACAATTCACTTGATGAAAGGATTAATAGGTATTCTAGATCTTGGGATTTTCACCATATGTACAAGTATTATAAGATATATTAATAAAGCGGCAGAATATTACAATTTTATTTAAATATTGTAAGTTAATAATTTATTTAGAGAATTACTGATGTTGCATCAACTAAAAAAATAAAAGAGTAAGAGTACTTGCCTCGGAGACAGATAAACACGACGATATGAAGAACAACTCCAAGGTTTGATTGCTCGGCTAATTTTGAAGAAGAAAATATTGTGATGGGAAAAAGAGAAGGTTGATTTATATGAAAAGGGAAGAGATGATAATAATTAGGTTGTTATTTATAGGGAAGAGAGATGTTAAAGATTGGAGAGATTATTATAATTGGAGAGAGAAATATTCTGATGAGATGAGATTTGGATTTGATTTTATAAAAGAGAGATATGATGGGTTGTTATATACTTCTATAAGATATTAGAAAAGTTGTATATATACATATTAGTTTGTATTTAGTCAGAATACTAGAAAAGTATATGTATATATACATATTAGTATATAGTGAAAATATATGTAGATATGTATATGGTTATGGGTTAATGAAAATAAATACAATTAGTTATATATATAGGATTTTTTGATATCAAACAAAAATATATTTCAGTTAAACTATCATAATAAAATATCTTCAATTATATATATGTATGTATTTATATAGGTTTGTAGAAAAATAGTTAAAGAGAGTAGATTTGAGAAAGAGAATCTGCTGAGAGAGATTAGATTAGATTTGAGAGAGAGGGATTTTGTTAGGGAATATATATAGAAAGAGAGCGAGGGTTTGGTGAAATATAGTTAGTGATATAAAAAAATATGTAGATAGAATAGAATATGAGGAGAAAGAAATCTGTTGGAAAAGATATTTGTTTGGAGAGAGAATAGTATTTGTTTTAAAAGAATAAAGTTATCAGGTGAGATATATATGGTGATTGGAGAGCGAAAATTGAGGAGTTAGTTTAGGACAAATATTTATATGGTTAAAAGATTTAATAGGGGCTCTCATGACTTTTCAAAATTAAATATTTTAACCAAATAAATATCTTAAAACAAAATATCTTATAAATAGAATTTAAAAATGGGTAAAATCTTATGTATATGTATTGTTTAAAGAAATACCAAATAAAATATCTTTTGTTTAAACTATGCTACTAAAATATAAATATGGTTATAAAATAGTGTTAGACAAATAAATATTCAACTACTAATAATATTCATATTTAACAAACTTGAAAAACCATAATTATATGTATATATCTTGATTAAAAGTATTAAACTCCAAGTTATAATAATAAAAACAAAACAAAACCCAATATATCCAAAAGAAAAAAAAGAAACGTATGATTGAACTAGGATGTTACATTCTACCCACCTTACAAAATTTCATCCTCGAAATTTGAAGAACGAAAATACAAGATCGCGAACTAATTACAAGGATCAATGAAAATAGATGGGTGTGAAAAATTAAGGATCAAGGAAGCAAATGTTATTAAGAGTCATGGTTTGGGCTCGAAAATTCGGCATGTGAAAGAAAATCAAATCAGTGGAAATAAATTAGGTAGAACTCTAAGTTACTCAAACAGAATAACGTATAGTAACCATGCCGCGGTACATGGGTACAATAATGTAATACTATCTCAGTCGCCCGAATCCTACAATCAGAGTCAAAGGAATATACAGCATGACACAGTGGGGAGAACCTATATATGTGATTCTAACCTAAAAGGTCGGTAGAACCAAGACTAACTTTGATGTCAGCCTGGGCTCTGATACCATTCTGTCATACCCCACCCTTAATACAGAGAGTATTGTCCGCTCTGGCCAAAGCCGCACGGTTTTGTCCTTCGGAGCGAACCGGATCCGACCAGAGGCCACTTCCCAGGAGGTCACCCATCCCAGGACTTCCCTGGCCCGAGCACACTTAACTACGGAGTTCTCAAACTCCTATAGTGCCGGTTCACTTAAAAGGCGCATCTGTATTAAAAAGTGGTATCATTCCATTTATAGTACAGATCTTCCCCTTTTCGGAATGTATTCCGAAGAGTCCCCATTGTTCTACAGTGGGTCCCACGGACTCAAGAGATGGCCCTCACGGATTCAAGAGGTGGCCCCTGCCCCCTTAACACGACACTTGGCGTGACACTTTGTTCCGTGTGACACTTTGTTCTGTAAGCAAGAACCGGGTCCCGACAACCACTCATTATCATCATCCCCAATCTCACACAAACACTAACCCTAACCCACCACAGCCACCCTCGTCCACTTCGTGCACCTCGCCGGAGACTCCCTGACACCAGATCGACCTCGCTGGAGTTCATCGAAGCAAGTGAACCCTAGCTTGATACTCATCCTCTGTAAGTTTCTGTAATCCCTGTTTTTTTCAGAAAAAAAATATAAATATATATGAATAAAAAATGAAATGATAACAGTGAACATTGAAAAAGGGGAAAATTAGTATTAAAACCCTAAGTTATAATTGTGTTCGGTTGTGTGACAATTGTTATGTAGATATTTATGATTTAATCGATGAAATTTATCTAGGCGGATCGTATAACTCAGATCCCAAGTCGCACCTTAGCTGGATTTGTGCCCGCATTTCGTACATCATTTTCCGTGATCGTTAACCTCAGGTAAGTACTCTTGCCTTTTCTTTGTGATGCTATGACATGATTACTATGCACAAGAATCCCTTTTCATACTTTATACACATTCGAGGCTCTTGTTGATTTACTTGTATAGAACATCTTGATTTGACATGCCTATTCATGAACCTTATTATTTATTTATTTTAAATGAAATCATTAATTAGAATGCTGGACTACATGCCATGACACCACTATTCACCAGTTTTATTTCCATACAATTACTATACCACAAGTTCATGTCTTTTCAGCATTCTTAATTAGTGATTTTAATCTTTACCATAGCGGCTATAAATACGTGGGCGTTCGGGTAGTTTGAGTGTGCATTGTGCAACAGGATCTCAGGAGTCCTATGCCGGCAGCTCGTACCGGGCTATAGCGGTCTCATGTTTACAGCTCGTACCGGGCTATAGCGGTCTCTTGTTCATTTCACAGTTGGGCCCGTGTTTCCTAGCCCATGGGGCACCACTCTTGGGTTAGGAATACTCCTGCAGAGGTTGACGCACACACTCAAGCTTACGATAGAGTAGTTTAACTTTTAGTGACCAGTTAGGTTATGACCTGATCCCTTACATACATGTTTCATAGTGTTAGTGCATTTAATTATTTATATACATGTTTTTCTTGCGCACCGGGCTTCACTTTTATATATTCTTGTTATTATGCTACACACATTTTATACGTTGAGTATTTGCCGGGATGTTCTGACATCCCTGAGATTTGCCATCTCAGGTTTAGAGACAGATCTGCAGGCTGAGCAGGATCAGAGCGGCTACCAGGACTTTGCTGAAGATCAGTAATCGTAGGTTTATTTTCCTTTACTTTTAGCCTTTAGCATGTGCGCCCTTATGGGACATTAGGACTTTTGTATCTCTTTCGGATCTTATTTTATTCCGAATCTTTTGTTTTGGATCTTTAATTGCATCAATTATCTAGTGGACCCATTTTTAGGATTTCTTATGGTTTCATTGCAGCATGATTATCAGTATTATTCCTTTTGGTATTGGAGTTTATTTTGACAGGTTCATCTAGACAGCCTTATGTGACTATGGAAGGAGCTTTTCTTACCTTAGGTAGCACGGCTGACCCTCGTCGCTCTCCGTATTCCGTATTTTGGGAAGCGGGGCGTGACAAAAAAGGAGAATACCGATGCTCAAGCAATATAAGGTTTTGACTGTCATCTTTGAACCATGGATTGAAGCATCAGTCTCCAGTTTCTAGCTTAGAAGGTGATCAATTTTACTCTTCCGACCAAATGCTTCTATGTTTCGAGCGAATGTTTACTAGACTTGCGGAATCTATTGAATTTCATCTTTTATGTGTTGGCTTGAGAGAAAATCTGGGTCATTCAATAGACAGGTGGCAGGAGGTGAGGAGAAAGATTATGAGCACATTTATCATTAGTCAATTAAAAAAGTATATGGCGTAAAGATTATTGGAAAGGGCTTGCAACTTATGCAAGATTTAGGTGGTGGATTCTCATTCCCAACCATTTTATTATAGACACCATCATTAGCCTGAAAGGAGTTTTCTTAATCCGAAAGGACAAACATATATATCAGTGGAAGCCAGATGCCTATAAAGTAAACTATAATATCTATAGTCCACCGATGATTCTTAAATGACCATCTTTAACATGGGTGCACCAAGAGATATTATAAATTTGTATAAAATAAATAACTTTTGATTGGTGGATAGAGTCGAATCTAATTTGATGATATGTTAATTTTTTATTTACATTTTTTAGGAAGCACTTGATGTTTTTCAAGGCTTCTGCTTTTTACAGAATCTGAGGTAATATCAAAACAGAGCCAAATATTGCGAGGAAAAGAAAAATTAGTCCTTTTCTTTTTTTTGTTAACCAAAATTTTTGTGGAAGAATGTTCTATAATTTCGTAATAAGTCCATCATCACAAGTAACAAGTTACACCACCAATAATGATCTATAGCATCTAAATTTGGAAGATTTGTATTCCAACATGGTTGCATGATTGGTGAATGTTGTTTTGGAAGGATCTTAATTATACGAGGAAACTGTTGGAAACGAAAAAAAATATTTTTATTTATTCACTTTTAAATTCTAGGACTTTAAGTCATTAAGGGAAGTTATCAATTTTTTCGGCAGGTGCAATCTTCTGTTGTAGCAACAAATTTACCAAAATTAAAAAAGGCTCATGTAGCTCGAAGAAAGCAATTGAGCTTTGATATTTACAAGACCAAATCTCAAAGTTCATCCCATAAGCATGATTCTTGATGCCCGCCAAACTCGTTGAAGTCCCTAAAAACTTGCATGTTATAGATTTCCCTATTTCACTGCTTTAATAGAGGAGTCGATAAACAGGTTGATTTGATTTATGTTTCACTCCATTTTTTGGCGAGTTTCTGTGTATCTACAACTTAAAATCCTTGCGAAGCAAAATTCACGGAGTTTGTGATTAATTATATGTTTGTTGTCATACAGGTTGGATTCAAGTCCAACTTAGAGAATCTAAACTGGATGTACCAAGCTCCGAAATCCCCTCGATTGAAGGTTCAAACCTGGAGACTGGGATACTTAATGGTGAACGTTTTGGTACCTTTTGAGGCAAGTGTACGTTTTTGCTATAAATTGAGGTCCGTTTCTTCACTTATTCTTTCTGTATTCATTATTCTTCGAGCTTTCGTGCTAAAGTTTCAAATCTTCTTTATGCATTTTCACTCGATTAGATCTCTCGATCTCAAGCTTCAGCCCTTATTGTATTTTTCATTTACTCATTGGACTGACATTGATTCTCACCATGCTGTGATGAAGTAAGTTGACTGCTTCTATGGGAGAGATGATCGCTTCTTTGAAAACACAAGGTGAAAATGTCATTTATACAATTTGGAAGTAGGTTATAGTAGAAAATTAATTCCTGAACGTACATTTCGCTGCTAATATGATACTCTCCCGATGAGCTATTGAGCTCACATTGATCCCTTGCAAGTTTTATTAAAGGCGGACATAGGTTATATGAAAAGAAATTGTTAGTCAAATTTAATCAAACACATCGATATGGGGGGAAAAAGAATCGTTTTTTTTGTTTCTGTGTGTGTGTGTTGATGGGGGGGTAGGGGGGGGTGGGGGGGTGCATATCCACTTAGTATTATACTAAAGGGTAAACCCCACGCGATGTGTGGGAGTTTTGGATAATTTGTCAGCATTTTTTTAGGAGCAAGGGGATAAAAAAAATTCAGGAGAAACAATAAAATTAAAGCAAGTTAATATCTAATACTTTTACTTCATCAAAGAAGCCTTCTTTCTTTCATCCCTGCCCGTTTAACCTTATCCTATTTATTATGTGTTCTTATCTTGTTAGTAATCGACCCCACAATAAGCTGTCTTGAACTCTCTCACCCCACCCCCCTACACCTGGCATGTGGTCAAGGTGCCCACAGCCTTATTACGTGCCGCCAAGTAACCTAATTGGCCACACAATAAGCTGTCTTGAACCCGCAACCCCCCAAACTGGCACGTGGCCAAGATGTCCACAGCCTTATTAGGTGCAGCCAAGTAACGCCAGCTGCAGATTGTTCTCCAATAGAAAGTGCCACAAATACCCTACAACATTTCCCAAATACCAACCAAATATATGGGGGGATTAGAAAATCAGCAGCTTCTTTAGAAGATTCATTTCTTCCCGCCTTGGTAAGGTTATATGATAGAGTTAGGGTTCAGGGCATCCCGACACCTTGATAGATTCGACGCGCTTTAGTTCAAACGACACGGTTCATTTTAACATTTTGTAGTATGTGAATTGAAACAGAGAAATAAGCATGTCTGTTACAAGGAAAACACTAAAGTACAACGCAGCATGCCGACTCGTTGTTGAGCCGAATATAACAGTCAACAAAAAATATGTTAAGACCGAATAATTACAATACGCACAATTACATAGCTGAGCCAAACTTAGGCGGTGAACAAGAAATAGATTTACCTTTGGCTTTACATAACCACTCTCACATGAATTCACAGTGAACAAGGATCTAGTTCGTAGGGATTCGCATTGAACGAACTGTGTTTAGGTCCTAGACCCATCGACGTGATCGTTGTCAAGGATTTGCACTGAACACCTAGCCCTAAGGACAAAGACAACCACGTTGGCCCCGTTGTAATGGGCATCTCAGGGATTGGCATAAATGCTTCCCTCTTGGCCGACGTTGTTATCCTCTACGGATGTGAAATTTAGAAATGAATCTAAAGACAACGGCAGTGAGGGTTACCTCCTCTAGAAGGGATTCACGCTTCGATCCCCTCGTTTCTCCTACATGGCCCTTTGCACTTTGTATTTCCTCGTGATGCCTCTATTGTGGCCACATGACATTGTGGATTCATATTCGGCCATGCTCCGTATCTACGTAAGTGGATGCGGTTTTTGTCCACTTACAAGTGTAAGCCACATCACATATCCGACTTGGTGATGGGAACTTTTTCGGTCGCTAAATTCGGATCCAAAGGCTTATGTGACTTTATTTTAGTGCAAACATATACATATATCCATTAAATAGAAAAAGCTTATAGGCATGATGATGTGATGCCTCCGATCTTCAAAACACAATTCAAAAATTAAACATCAAAGAAAAATTAATCATTATTTTAAATAAAAGAAACAACCATCTCCTTCTCTCTATAAATTATAGTACATATAAAACTTCACAAATCCATTTATGCAAACAAATGGAACAGGCCAGGGCCTTCAATAACAAATAGAAAAGCATTAAGAGCATGACTAACTCATCTCTTAATTACCTTTTTATTACAAATTAATCATCTAACGATGTAGCGCGGCTGAAGCCGATTCATTCAAGAAATGGATAATCGGTGTATCCGACAACAGGGTCCTGTGAATAGAACGTGAACCTATTATACTTATTCAATGGCGCATCGAGTTCGAATCTCTTAGGCAAGTCAGGGTTTGCCAGAAACACTCGTCCAAACGCAACCAGATCAGTATAGCCTTCGTCCACGACCTTATTCCCTTCCTCTCTATCATACCCTCCTGCTGCAATGAACGCCGTCCCTTCAACCACCGCCTTTCTCATTGGTAACAACCTGTGCGGGATTTGCCTGCGGCCATCGACAATGGACATTCTAGGTTCGACCATGTGGACGTACGTGATTTTGAAATTGTTTAGCGACTCGATCATGTAAAGCCCTAAGGCTTCTGGGTTGGAGTCGTAGCAGTCCATGCAGTCTGCGAAGGGTGAGAGTCGAATGCCAACTCGATCGGCTCCGATTTCGTCGACTACAGCTGAGACGACTTCGATGGGGAAGCGGCAGTGGTTGGCTAAGCTGCCCCCGTTCTCGTCGGTGCGATCGTTGGTGCTGTCTTTCATGAACTGCTCTAGGAGGTACCCGTGCGCACCATGGATTTCAACTCCATCAAAACCTGTATTTATTTAATTAAATGTCACTAATCATGTTTATCACTTTTGTTGGTAATTAACAATTGTATGTATATTATATTTATTAGGTGATGTATATACGTACCAGCTTAAATGGCATTTCTTGCAGCAAGTCTGAAATCGTTGACGATTCGAGGGATTTCATTGGTTGCCAGTCGGCGAGGAGGAGAGTATTCGCTGACGGAATCGTCGAAGCTAATCTGTGATGGAATGCCTTTGTCTGTACTAGAGATGGGTGCTTGCCCATTTGGCTGATAACCTTTGAAAATTAACACAAAAGTTCAAAGTGTAAGCTAAAAATGTTTATTTGTTTTAGCAAGTTGGCTCCAAATATTAAATCATATGCATGCATCTTACTGTTATTGGAGACTCTTCCAACATGCCAGAGTTGGCAGAAGAAGACGCCACCCTTGTCATGCACAGCCTTCACTATTGGTTTCCAGGCCTCAACCTGCTCTTTTGTCCAAATGCCTGGAGTCTCTGGGTACCTATTCAAAAGGACAGTTTAGTTTAGCTGTGGTAGGCGCAGCCGTAATGATGTCAAACTGGAGAGGTATCCGTATGTAACGGGCGGCCTCATCATCATTAAACTATATAATTAAGTTTGGCAGGATACCCTTGAGCAGTATCAGAGATGCCGGTGGCTTCACTGATGAGAAGGGCCTCCATTTGTAGTCCTTTGAGAGTAGTACAAGACGGCATGAGGTTGAGGAATGATCTACATCGTTTCAATGGAGCCAATAACCCTGTGTGTTTTTTAATGGAAGATGGTCAAATGTACCCATTTGCAAGAATATAGCAACGATGTTGACTTGGTTTCTGAGGTTTGCGATGGCGTCGCTTTAGTTAGAGTCTGATTTAAAATTTAGTTTGTTGTGATTCAGCTATTATTTTCCATCTATTTTGCAGGCGTTATGCATGTTAATATTCATTTTGATCTGGGTTTTTCCTTTTTACATTCTCATAACTATTTTTGTTAGACATCATATTTTTTTAAATAAAATATTGGCTCCATAAATGCTTTTATTGATGTTGTAAAAAGCTTTATAATGTAAATTTCGGCTTCATATGTTTGAATTTAAATTTGAGAAGTTGGTGAAAACTAAGGGAGGTTGTCTTTATTACTAATTTGTTTTATTATTGATGACATGACATTCTCTAATCCATTATGCATGCCAACTTTTTCTTTCTTTTTTTCTTGTATTTAAAAAAAAAAGATGCATATGAATGAGCAATAAAAGAGTTGTCGTTATAATAGTAGAGATGTTAGGTCCAAGCTCTTCGTCACAGATCAAGGCAAGCCACATTTTTTACCTTCATTCATATACATACAAATTACTAAAGCTCGGCAACCTATATTTTCTTGTCTATGTTTTGTCATTTAGAGGGAAAATTAGCCTCCGCTTCTAGGTTTTATGGTAGTTTGTATTGACCCTTTTAACTTACAATACACCCAGAAAAAATCCTTGTAAAATTTGACTCTGCTCCTTAGATTTCGTCATGCCCTGCTTCTTAAAAGACTATGGCGGGGACGCGACGAAACCCGCGACATAACTATATCGAGAAGTACATCCCATGAAATAGATACGCTACGCGTGACAAGCTATAATATCACAAGAACAAAAGAATTTTCGTAATAAATAAACAATATCCAATGGCTATTACATCCAGATAATTCGAATAAGAGTTCACATGAAAATAAACCTTGAACAATTAAGGCATTTATTAATAATCAAGGAAAAATAAGACTAAGAAACGAACGTCTAAAATTAGTAAAGATTAGAAGTGGGCTTGGCCTAAGAAATGCACTAAGTCTTCTATGGTAATGTCATGCTCTTCCTTTGTTTCCTCCTCTTTCTTTAAACCTAACGAACATTTCAATCGGAAAAAGAAAGAAATGTCCGTCAGAGAGCTGAAGCTCATGTAAGTGTCCCAAACGAGTTTAATTGTGAAAGCGAAAAGACATTTTAGATGAAAAACATGAACATGATAAAGATACATGAATAAAGTAGGATGTCTAGAAAGTGAGGTGTTCACTAATAGTCCATGGAGCATGAGTAACTATACACGTAGAGCGGTAATGCTGCATGACATAATCTATCTAACGTTAGTATTAGTCTAGTAAAGATGTTGAACTGAGTTTTAAGAGTATTCCGTTAGCCTTACGGAACAACATCAACATGAATGAGGGTTAACTTCCGTCAATATCTGAAATCACGGCTACACGACAGGGTACTTCTGATAAGAGTGTTTCGTTTATGCCGACGAAACACGGCTACACGACAGGAATAGTGGGAGACTCTTAATCAGCAAGTGTTTCGTTTTATACCGACGAAATACGACTACACGACATTGTAAGTTAGCATTCCGTCTATACCCAGAACCACGACAGCATGACATGAGGGGACTCTCGAAACCTTTTCTGCTACCTTCACTAAACTATCCCATCCCCGTTTTAAATGTCATGGCAAAAGATTCCATACTATGTAAAAGATTCCATTTCCCTGACCTAACTTTATATTAGTTAATTAGAAGGCCACATTGTTCCTGTATTAAGAAATTATATATCTATTTTTTTCATTCAATATTTAAGCATGTAGGGTAATTATTAATGTTTATTTTTATACTGTAACCATTCTGTTTTTAATGTACAGAATTTTTTAAAATTAATGTACAGAATATAGTATTTGTAAGTCTGAGCACAAATTATAAATTTAAATTGTTTTTAAAAAGCAAGAAACAACTTGTAGCTTATTGGTAAAGCCTTGCACTGCTGTGACATAACTGTAAGTCGATGTGCAACACCCCACGAGTTGCGGGGAGGCAGAAATATGAAAAACGATCTTGTTTTGAAGCATACATCGACTAACCGAAGATCTTTGCTAAACGATAATTAACAACAACCATAGAGTTCTTAGCTACTATGTAAAGAGATTATACCTAATGATTTTAGTCCTTCGTCTTTGTGATCTCTACGTCCTCCTCGGCCTCCTTTCCGTAATAGATGATCCACCCGAGTACCCTAATCCAAGCTACACCTCAAGACTTGAGGTAACTAAGTTTCTCTAGTTGCTAACCAAAGAAACTAAGATGATGTAGAGTTAGGTTATGGAGTGTTTGGTCTATCCTAATCCTTGGTCTCAACTCATGAGTGGTAAGATTAGGGTTTGAGGAAGGAGTGAAATTGAGGAGAGAGAAGGTGGAGATGATAATGAGAATGAAAAAGCTTTTCACTTGAATATATGAAACATAATGAATTATCAAATAAATGAATATAAATGATTATTCACCATGTTTCATTAATTCAATAAGAGTGATTCACTATGTGAGTCATTAAGCAATAAATGATGCATTAATGACATAGTGAATCACACTAATGAGTCACAATTTGCATTAAATGAAAATGCCACCTTAACCTCCTTAGTCACCCTCTTTCTAGAAGTTTCTCGGAAAATTACGAGAACGCCCCTCGCATCCGTGAAAACAAGGAAAAACTTTAGACTGTATAAATCCAATAACCCGATACTAGAATCTGGCTTAAACCAAAGCCGGCTAGTAAAAACTGTCCGAATGTCGTACGTGCGTTTAAACACGTATGCGTCCGAACCCTTTGTCGTAAAACCGTACGACCTCTATATCATTTTGCCTGGAGTTGGGAAAACTCTGTGTGGGACTCTAAAGACTCGACTATTACGCTGGCAGTGGGTTTAACCACAGACCGCAAGCGGCACTAGCTGTACATAACGGTCCCCAGGTAGATGTCGATAAGAAGGCCGGTGAGGATACCCATCCGAACTCCTACTGAGCCTGTGCGTGACAATATCCGTGCAGTCCAGTCTGTTCGTGTAAGAGTATTGCATGTATGGTCTAGGAAGGTGGTAAACGTCAGACCCCTAATAACCGTACAAGTCGTGTCGGTATGGCTCTATCACCATCCGAGAATCTACTGATCAATCTATCAGTAATTCTCAATCAGCCCTGGCCAGGGACTTATGGTAATGACCAACCGACCACTGTGCGATATCAACTCCCTATACCGGGAGAGACGAATCCCTAACAGTCACTCACTGCCTCCACGTGGCTCGGGACCGTGCCCAACTAAAACCTGTTTGCACGACTCCTTTGAACCGTGGTAGGGTAGTAATCAAAGCACAGTGGGAACTCACACGAGACAAATGACGACTTTAAGTCAACGGACTATCTGCACACATGTCACCTGAGAACTGCTATCTGACGTTAGGTATAAATACCATCCAGTCAGTTCTCGGCGAGTCCTGTCCGGTGTACTCACACCCAGTGAGCATCTGTATACAATCTTAGGTGCACTCCACCAATGGCTGCGGGACCAATCCATCGCCCCTCCTCAGGGTTTAGATATGTATACACCAGTCTACTCCGGAGTATCGATGCCCAGTCTCGATACTCCTGCGACCAGGGACATCTAAGGATGTGCCTATTGACTATCCAGCTCCCATTAGTATGACTGCCATCATAACGCCGGAAGTCAGGCAAACACCCTATGGGCTTTATCAACACGTATATATATATATGAATACTACGCAAAATATATCATATGTCAAGATAAAGACAAACCAAATAGCGTACTATCATATTAAGCAAGACTGTTATGTACATACATATCCCCAGTATCCTATACAATGAAGGCCTCTAGGGCATATACATCCAACAATCTCCCACTTGCACTAAGGCCTATAATTGGCGCAATGAGTACCCACTGTCTTCACTATATCCAGTTGCTGGAGTACCGCATGCCCAACATCTCAAACAGCCTCTCGAACTGAACTTGAGGGATGGCCTTTGTGAATGGATCTGCAGTGTTGTCTTTTGTATCCACTCTCCGTACCTCGATCTCCCGACGATCAACGATCTCCCTGATCAGGTGAAAACGCCTTAAGATATGCCTGGATTTCTGATGGGACCTGGGTTCCTTTGCCAATGCTACGGCCCCATTGTTATCACAATACAAAGGTATTGGATTGGCAATGGACGGAACCACCTGAAGTTTAGAGATGAACTTCCTCATCCAGACAGCCTCTTTTGCGGCTTTACTAGCAGCTATAGACTCAGCCTCCATAGTTGAGTCTGCGACGGTATCCTGTTTGGAACTCTTCCAACATACCGCCCCTCCATTGAGGGTAAACACAAAACCCGAAATGGATTTAGAATCATCTTTGTCACTTTGGAAGCCGGAGTCGGTAAAAGCCTCTACCTGGAGGTCCCCACTACCGTAAATCAAGAACATCTCCTTAGTCCTTCTCAGGTACTTGAGAATGTTCTTTACCGCTATCCAATGTTTCTCACCTGGGTCAGACTGATACCTGCTTACCACACCAAGTGCGTAAGCTACATCCGGTCTTGTACATAACATCGCATACATTATAGATCCTACCGCCGAAGCGTAGGGTACAATGCTTATGCGATCCATCTCTTCATCAGTCTTTGGAGACATCTCTTTGGAAAGGGTGATCCCGTGACAAGCGGGCATGTTACCGCGCTTGGAATCTTCCATACTAAACCTCTTTAGTATAGTGTCAATATACCTGGACTGTGAAAGTCCTAACATTCTATTAGATCTATCACGATAGATCTTAATACCCAAAATGTAGGTTGCATCACCCAAGTCTTTCATGGAGAATTTCTGTGACAAGAAGAGCTTTACTGATTGTAGCATAGGGACATCATTCCCTATCAGTAGTATGTCGTCGACGTACAAAACGGGGAAGACTACTGCTCCTTCTACAATCTTCCTATAAATACATGGTTCATTTACATTTTTGATAAAGTCAAACTCTTTGACTGTCTCATCAAAGCAGATGTTCCAACTTCGCGATGCTTGCTTTAATCCATAGATGGATTTAAGAAACCTGCACACTCTTCCGCTGTTCCCACTGTCTAAGAAACCTTCTGGTTGATCCATGTAAACACTCTCTTCTAAATGTCCATTTAGAAAAGCTGTTTTTACGTCCATCTGCCAGATTTCATAGTCATGGAAGGCAGCAATGGCAAGCAGGATCCGAATGGATTTAAGCATAGCTACAGGTGAAAAAGTTTCATCATAGTTCAATCCTGGTCTTTGACGAAAACCTTTTGCAACGAGTCTAGCTTTGTAGGTTTCCACTTGTCCAAGTGCACCAATCTTCTTTTTGAAGATCCATTTACATCCAACTGGTTTCACCCCAGGAGGAGCAACTTCTAAAGTCCATACTTTATTGGTGTACATGGATTCCATTTCGGATCTCATAGCATCCAGCCACTTCATCAAGTCAATACTCGTGATAGCCTGCTGAAAACTAGTAGGCTCATCATCGTCGATGATGCAATCCTCTCGATCCCCATCTAGAAGAAAACCATAGTATCTCTCTGGAGGATGAGAAAACCTACTAGATCTGCGGAGTGGCGTTGGTTCATCATAATCTATTGAAATCTGAGGTTCTTCTAAGTCCTCGGTAGCAGTTTGAGGTTCTGGAATTTCTTCCAGCTCTACCGCGCTCCCACTAATTTCTTTTGCAAGAAATTCGCTCTCTAAGAAGACAATATGGCGAGCGACAAACACCTTTTGTTCTTCAGTGTGGTAGACCATGTACCCCCTTGAATGTTTGGGGTATCCTACAAACTTGCACAAAACCGATCATGACTCGAGCTTGTCCGGTTTATGCTTTTTAACATATGCCGGATACCCCCATATCTTGATATACTTGAGATATAGTCTCTTCCCCCTCCACATTTCATATGGAGTGGTAGGCACAGACTTAGTTGGAACTCTATTCAATAAGTATGCCGCTGATTCTAGAGCAAATCCCCATAAGGAAAGTGGCAACTCAGCACTATTCATCATTGAACACACCACATCTAATAGCATGCGATTCCTCCTTTCTGATACACCATTATGCTGAGGTGTATAAGGCGGAGTAAGCTGAGAGAGAATTCCATTCTCTTTTAAGTATTCAAGGAAACTGGTACTTAAGTATTCTCCACTTCGATCAGATCGAAGTGTCTTGATGCTTTTACCAGTTTGTTTCTCTACTTCATTTTTATACTCCTTAAACTTCTCAAAGGCCTCTGATTTATGTTTCATTAAGAACACATGTCCATACCTAGAGGTAGGAGTGACTGCTTCGCGCATGTGTAGACATTGGACCACATACATCACTGTGTACAAGTCCCAAGAGTTCAGTAGCTCTTGCTCCGTGTCCGGAGAATGGAGATTTGGTCATTTTTCCTTTGATACATGATTGACAAGTTGCATATGATGAATATTCAAACGGATCTAGATATCCATCTTTATGTAACTTAGTCAACCTTGTTTCGTTTATATGACCAAGTCTACAATGCCATAGGAAAGCTTGATTTGAATCTGGAGCCTTTTTTTTAAGTGTGTTTTGAATATTGAAAATTCGAGGTTGATTAAGTATGTATATGCCGTTTTCCAGTGTGCCAAACCCAATCGGTTCTTGATTTATGAGAATGTTCATGACATTACTTTCAAGCGCAAAATTATATCCTTTATTAGACAACAAAGATACTGATATAATATTACACAGCATACTGGGAATATAAAAACAGCTGTACAACACCAAAACGTGCCCACTAGTCAACCCTAGGTGATACTCCCCTATTGCAACAGCATCTACATGCATTCCATTGCCCATCCGGAGAGTCATATCACCTGTCTTCAGTACTCTACTATTTCTCAGATCCTGCAATGAATTACAGATGTGAGAACCAAAACCGGTATCAAGTACCCATGATGTAGAGTTTACTGAAAGACAATTTTCGATTACGAACACACCTAAAGCAGAAGCAACCGCTTGCTTCGTGTCCATTGCCTTGAAGGCCATATAGTCCTTCTTTCAGTACCCTTGCTTGTGACAATAATGGCATTCGTTTATATCCGCTTTCACCCTTCCTGCCTCGTTCTTTCCCTGCACCTTCTTGACCCCACCCTTCGGTTTGGGGGCTTTCATCTTCTTCTTCCCTTTAGCTTTCGCTTTAGATTTAGAAGAGGATGATTAGCCAACATACAGAACGGGGGTCTTCTCCTTTTTCAAGGAGGTCTCTGCTACCCTCAACATGTTGAGGAGCTTCGGAAGATCAGCTTCCATTTCGTGCATGTTGAAGCTAAGCACGAACTGAGAGAAGGTGTGGAGAAGGGACTGCAAAATCAAGTCGATATACAAATCATTCTCTAGCATGCATCCCAGGTTTGCAAGTTCCTCAATGAGGCTGATCATTTTGAGGACGTGCTCTCCTACAGGCGATCCTGGAGCTAACCTCATTTGGAAGAGTTTCCTTGAGGTCTCGTACCTTGCGATACGAGAGTGCTCTCCATATAATTCCTTAACATGGAGAAAGATGGATACAATATCCATACTCTCGTGCTATTTCTGGAGTTCATTGTTCATGGACGCCAGCATGATACACTTAGCTCGCTCACAATCCAGATCCCAAGTTTTGCGAACTTCCTAGTCCACAACTGAGGAATCTGGTCCATGGATAAGAGGAGGAACAGCGGTGGTAACATATGCTACTTTGTCATAAGTCAGTGCAATGTTGACGTCCCTTAGCCAATCATTATAGTTCTGCCCGGTCAATATTTTTTTTCCAAGTAATAGTTTTAGTCCTGTCATGGTAGCTGCAAGAGAGAGAGAAAAGAAAACACTCAGCATATATTTCTTGCAAGTTTAGATTGGTTATTAGTTTATCTAAACATGATGGCTCCCACTGTTCCTTCAAATCCTTCTTCAAAACCTAAAAGAAGAACTAGTCGGGATTTAATCACACGTCACGATACTTGCTTAACCTTTCAGCCAGGCTGGTGTTGGTACCTCGAGGGAGGTTTTCCAACGCTTTCGCGAAGTTTCTTAATTAAATAACCTCTTTTCTCTGGAGGCGTAGCCCCTCTAACACCTTTCTGGACACCTACTTGGTTTATAGCATTGATTGTTAAGTGAGAATGTTTCCTGAGAGTAATCCTACTCATCAATGGGATCGGGATCCAACTATCATTGCATGATGCACTAGATGGAAGCCACTCTAGTCACCATACTCCAGAAGGTATGCTAAATCTGCAAGTTTTCTTTATGTTTGAAACTCCCGATGTGTTTTTTATACCCCAAGCTCTTATAGACCTTGACGTAGGCCAACAAGTCATAAGACGCAAGTCAAGTTCTACCCGTCGTTGTCCTGATTAATTTAGGTACATCGTACATGCCCTTGACGTAGGCCAACAAGGTTGTACGTCTGTCCTATACTAATGCATCTATCTATGCAACAAATAGGCAAACACACTGCTACAATACACTATGCCTTGACGTAGGCCAACAAGCACAGCATGAATACGATGTGCTGTCTATCTGAAACGACGGAGGGTTATGGCTGGTTTTTGGCAAAAAAAACCGTTAACGTAATGAACTTGATTTGATCGAAGGAACTAAGATAGCTTTTAAAAGGAGTGGTTTAAGCTCCGCATTTAAAATTTGCTTTTCCCAGAAAACCGAGTGGTTTTTAGAAATTGTTCCAACGATTCAGTTTAGGTTTTATTTTTCTTTGCATTAAAAATAATGCGTCCCATCTTTAACCTATCATTACAGATAACAACGAAAATACAACGTCCTCTTATGCCATCCGCATTCGCCACGGGGTCCCGTCATCACCCATTAGGTTACTTAACTAACGGCAGAGCGGAGGCTGGGCTAGCGCGGGTGTAAAACATAAGTGACGTCTAAATAGCTATTATATATAGATATTGTACATTCGTCAGACGCAATAATAGGCATTCCAGATCACAGATAAACTTTATTGGATATGCAAGCAATCCGCGTTTCTTTTGAGCCTGTAAGAAAAGACGGATTACACAGTTGTGATGAATAGTCATTACCCCACCCTAGACCCCTACGGGTACGGCAAACTACCCGCCAAGTACCCGAAGTGAGGCGGTCTCCCTCAACGACGTGAGTAGGCCACTAAACACTTCGAAATACCCGGTAGTTTGTTCACCCCACCTTGGGTCTATCCTAGGAGCAAAAACAGTAAAAAGAAATAATACAACGGTGGCTACAACCGCAACCTGGATGTGCCCCGCAAAATAATATTACAACTTATTACAATTACATCGAATGAATTAATATAATAACCCATCACAGATCCCCGGCTAATCATCACAACAGTCCAATAGAGTTCATAATCACAAACAGCTAAAACATTACAGATATGTGCAACCCCTTGCCAACCGACATACTAGCAGTTAGGGGAGATTTACGAACACATAATACAGTTTACAGATATAATCAAACAAGCAAACATCGTATAATTTCGATTGATTAAACACATTAAATTCTACTCCAAATCTTCTCTATAAATCTGAAACCTGAGCAGAAAATAAACAACAACAGAAAATACAAAATATCACAAAAGATGCACAAAGGAAAACTGGGCTGAATCGGCCCCAACTCGGCCGCGGATCCGCGGCGGATCGGTGGGATCAGCCGCGGTTCCGCGGCGCAGTGTCCGATTCAGGAGCCCATTTTTCTTCTGTGTTCTTATATTTTCATGCTGGTCATTCTGGAGGAACCTGAAAAATTTTAGGACCTCATTTTAAAATCGACAGAAACTATGTGATATCGTGGTGTTTTCCGGTTCGTTTCGCGTTCGAAAATCATACGACTTTGCAAGTGAGTTAATTATTGTTCAGTGAGGCTCTGATACCACTATCAGTCGATGTGCAACACCCCATGAGTTGCGGGGAGGCGGAAATATGAAAAACGATCTTATTTTGAAGCATACATCGACTAACCGAAGATTTTTGCTAAACGATAATTAACAACAACCATAGAGTATGTAAAGAGATTAAACCTAATGAAACTAGTCCTTCGTCTTTGTGATCTCTACGTCCTCCTCGGCCTCCTTTCCGTAATAGATGATCCACCCGAGTACCCTAATCCAAGCTACACCTCAAGACTTGAGGTAACTAAGTTTCTCTAGTTGCTAACCAAAGAAACTAAGATGATGTAGAGTTAGGTTCTGGAGTGTTTAGTCTATCCTAATCCTTGGTCTCAACTCATGAGTGGTAGGATTAGGGTTTGAGGAAGGAGTGAACTTGAGGAGAGAGAAGGTGGAGATGATAATGAGAATGAGAATGAAAAAGCTTCTCACTTGAATATATGAAACATAATGAATTATCAAATAAATGAATATAAATGATTATTCACCATGTTTCATTAATTCAATAAGAGTGATTCACTATGTGAGTCATTAACCAATAAATGATGCATTAATGACATAGTGAATCACACCAATGAGTCACAATTTGCATTAAATGAAAATACCACCTTAACCTCCTTAGTCACCCTCTTTCTAGAAGCTTCTCGGAAAATTACGAGAATGCCCCTCGCATCCGTGAGAACACGGAAAAACTTTAGACTGTATAAATCCAATAACCCGATACTAGAATCTAGCTTAAACCAAAGCCGGCTAGTAAAAACTGTCCGAATGTCGTACGTGCATTTAAACACGTATGCGTCCGAACCTTTTGTCGTAAAACCGTACGACCTCTATATCATTTTGCCTGGAGTTGGGAAAACTCTGTGTGGGACTCTAAAGACTCGACTACTACGCTGGCAGTGGGTTTAACCACAGACCGCAAGCGGCACTAGCTGTACATAACGGTCCCCAGGTAGATGTCGATAAGAAGGCCGGTGAGGATACCCATCCGAACTCCTACTGAGCCTGTGCGTGACAATATCCGTGCAGTCCGGTCTGCTCGTTTAAGAGTATCGCATGTATGGTCTAGGGAGGTGGTAAACGTCAGACCCCTAATAACCGTACAAGTCGTGTCGGTATGGCTCTATCACCATCCGAGAATCTACTGATCAATCTATCAGTAATTCTCAATCAGCCCTGGCCAGGGACTTATGGTAATGACCAACCGATCACTGTGCGATATCAACTCCCTATACCGGGAGAGACGAATCCCTAACAGTCACTCACTGCCTCCACGTGGCTCGGGACTGTGCCCAACTAAAACTTGTTTGCATGACTCCTTTAAACCGTGGTAGGGTAGTAATCAAAGCACAGTGGGAACTCACACGAGACAAATGACGACTTTAAGTCAACGGACTATCTGCACACATGTCACCTGAGAACTGCTATCTGATGTTAGGTATAAATACCATCCAGTCAGTTCTCGGCGAGTCCTGTCCGGTGTACTCACACCCAGTGAGTATCTGTATACAATCTTAGGTGCACTCCACCAATGGCCGCGGGACCAATCCATCGCCCCTCCTCAGGGTCTAGATATATATACACCAGTCTACTCCGGAGTATCGATGCCCAGTCTCGATACTCCTGCGACCAAGGACATCTAAGGATGTGCCTATTGACTATCCAGCTCCCACTAGTATGACTGCCATCATAACGCCGGAAGTCAGGCAAACACCCTATGGGCTTTATCAACACGTATATATATATATATATATATATATATATATATATATATATGAATACTACGCAAAATATATCATATGTCAAGATAAAGACAAACCAAATAGCGTACTATCATATTAGGCAAGACTGTTATGTACATACATATCCCCAGTATCCTATACAATGAAGGCCTTACAAGTGGTGTCTCCTCATATTACGACACGTGACGGATGACGTGTCCCGAAGGCTACGGAGGTGGAATAGATGGGTTGCATTATGAGGATTCTTCGGGATCCTCTTCTCGAGGATCGTATCCAACCTTTCGAGAGACCTCCCTAAATACATAACACCTTCACCTAGGAAACTACCAGTAGCTCGTCTCCGAGCTTTCTCAGCCTCCTTGCTCGTCTTCGAGCCATTTGACGTGCCGAGCTTCCTCGACCTCTCGGCTCGTCTTCAAGCTGTCTGACGTGCCGAGCCTCTTCGGCCTCCCAGCTCCTGACATGTCGAGCTTTCTCGGCCTCCCTCGATCAACCAAAAGAATGGATCCCATGTGCCCCGCAACGGCTCCACGCATATCGCCAGAGCAAGATATCCGCCCCCTCTCCCCCCACGATCAGCGTCCCACGCTGGCGCGTCCCCCCATTAATGGGCGTATCCCACCACTAATGCATCTCGCCATTCAAGGTAAGGATAACGCTGGGGCGTAATTGACGGCGGCGATCTCGCACCTGCTCGCTCCACACGACCTCTATATAAACCCCTCTCAGACAACTCAGGTATCTGAATTTTATCTCAATAAGATGCTACTCTGCACCTATTTCTCGACTCTAACTTGATCATCGGAGGGTCCTACGGTGGTCACCCATCCCGGGACTTCTTTGCAGGTAGCTCGGCGTCCAACTCTAACCCATTGAGATCCACACTCAGCAACTCCCAATCAAATCTCAGCCGTCAAAGACCGCCATCAAAGGATCGATGGAGGACAACATCTGAAGGAGATCCCAGTCTCCATCAGTTAGCGCCGTCTGTGGGAACAAAAGATTTTTTTTTCCACCACGAAAGTTGATCTTCCGCTCTCGACCCAATGGCGAGCGATGACCGTAATGATCCGAATACGAGCCGCCACAACGGAGGTGGGAGCGGCTCGCCTCCCCCTCCTAATGCCATCCACGCATTGTCCGTCCGGATAGACAGGCTCATGACGCTGGTGGATGCCCTCGTCCGCGTTCAAGCAGTGGGCCCTACCCACCAGACTTCGGCTCCCCATCCCCCAGATAACGATGTCCGTCGAAGGACGGACGGGTACACCCTGGCCCTCGATGTCCCTCACCCTCATCACAGCAACACCTAGTGTCGGCGGGCCGACTCCGGCCACTTTAACCCGCATGCGGCGATTGATTCCATGACCCGCTGGACGCCGGACGGCTCCACACCGTGGTACCAGAGAAGACCGGGTCGTCGCTCCAATGATCGTCGCGCGGTCTTTCCACCTGAGGAGGTGTCGGTCAGCTCGCCTTCTTCCAGGCATGACCGACGCCCCTACTCTCGTCGGGATCGTGCGAACGACGAGCGCATGGACTGCTCGAGAAGGGCCTCATCCGAGAATTTGAGACATCTGATAAAGCGAAATTGAAGCCGTACCTTGGAGCAAACCTGGAGCGGGGTTTGCCAACACTCCGACTGTGCGGAATCCTCAGGTTACTACCATCGACTCGAAGCCCTCGAGAAGAAAATTGAAGGCATAAGTCGGGACGGCCATGCATCTAGCGAAGGGGACCGATACTCTGCCGATTCACCGACGAAGCCCTTTACGGAAGAGCTGCTGGCCGAGCATGTCTCATCCAGGAACAATCCACCAAAAGTGGCCCTCTTCGACAGGAAATCCGACCCGAAGGACCACCTTGACGCATTTACGGCGAGCATGAGCTTCTAGGATAACTCCGACGCAGCCCAATGCCGAGCTTTCCCTACCACCCTCATCCAGGCTAGCCGGGATTGGTTCCGAGAACTTACGCCATGCTCCATCTCGACCTTCGACGAGCTGGCTTCCCAATTCCTTGGTCATTTCGTCGGGAATCGATGGCAGAAGAGGACGGTCGACTACATGTTCACCATCAAGTATGGAGACAAAGAATCCTTCAAAGGATATGTGACCCACTTCTATAACGCGCTCCTCGAGATCCTCGAGCACCGTGATGAAACGGTCATCACCGCGCTAAGGTCGGGTCTTAGGCACAAATAGTGGCTCTGCTCTTTTGCATTAGCGCAAGCTAAGACTATGGCCTAGGTGAAAGCTTGGACCGAGCGAGAAATCCAACTCGAGTCCGAAGTGAACTTAAACCTACCCGGGGCCGACCAGCCAGACAGAAAGATGTTAGTGTAATATACCTCGGAGGCCATTATTGTATAGTACAAGCTTGTATATTACATTTTGGAAGCTTGGGATATATACATGGATTTATAACAGTCTTGCTTAATATGGTAGTATGCTACTTGGTTTGTATCTATCTTAACATGTGTATATGTTTCTTTTGACATGCCGCTAATACATATTGATAGAGCCCTTAGGATCTTTACTTGACTACCAGCGTTGTGATGGCAGTCACACTAGTGGGGGCTGGGTAGTCTACAAGCACATCCTTATACAGGTCCTTAGTCGTAGGATTATCGAGACAGGGCATCGATACTCCGGAGTAGACTAGTGTATACGCTTCTCATCCCAGCAGGGGAGATGGTCTGTCCCACAGCCATTAATACGTCGTACTGGAGATAGTATGCAGGTGCTCGTTAGGTTACGAGTACACTGGACAGGACTCGTCGGGAACTATTGGTTGGTATTATACCTATCGTCAGTTAGCAGTTTCCAGGTGACATGAGTACAGCTTAGTCCGTTGACTTGACACTGCTACTTCGCCTCAAGTGTGCTCCCACTGTTCTTAGATTGCTATCCTACTACGGCTCTATTGAGTCGTGCAAACATGTAGTAGTTGGGTGCAGTCCCGAAGCACTTGGAGGCAGTGGCGGTTAGATATGATTCGTCTCTCCCGGTATTGGGGGTTGATATTGCGCTGTGTTCGGAACGCCATTACACAAAGTCCCTGGCCAGGGCAAGCGAGATTTACTGGTAGGTACTCTAGTAGTTTCTCAGGGTGTTTTGAACTGTGCTCCGACACGACTTATACCGCTATTAGGGGTCTAACGTTTACCGCCCCTAGGCCCGATATGTGATACTCTTAAACGAACAGACCGGACTGTACGGAGATTACCACAGACAGGCTCAGTAGGAGTTTGGATGAGCTTGCTCGTCGACCTTCTTATCGGCAGATACCTGGGTAGCTGTTACGTACAGCTAGTGCCGCTGACGTGCTTGTGGTTAAACCCACTGCCAGAGTACCGTCGAATCTTTAGAGTCCCACATAGAGGGTTTCCCAGCTTCGGGCGAAACGATGTAGAGGTCGTATGGTTTTATGACAGGGTGCAATCACATACGTGTACTTGTGTGCGTGTGATGCTCGAACGGACAATACTAGTGGGCTTTGATTTAAGCCGGATCTTAGTATTTGATTGTTGGATTAGTTTCTTCTCATAGTATTCGTGTTTCTCGGAACAAGGATGCGGGTATGTATATACGGATAAGAGGAGGTATAGAAGGAGACACCTCATTAGGGTTTTAACTATTGACTTGGTCAAAACAAAAATGAGGTGGAGAAAAGAATTTGTTATTTTTGGTAAATGATAATTATATAGCATGGCTACTTGGGTTGACCTTTTGACTTGGCTTGACTTGTTGACCTTAGATATTTTTGTGAGATATTTTTGACTCTAGATATTTTTGGTGAGATATTTTCCATGCCATGTTTATGGTCATATAAAAGTTAGCCATTTTATTTTTGTTATCATTATCACAAATACTTTCTCTTTCCTCAAGCTTGCTCTCTCCTTCTTCCTCTCAAAACCCTAGTGTATCATGTGTTGATAATCAAGGATTAGTGAGACTAAACCACTCTAAATCACACTCTACACATTCTAGGTTACTTAGTTTAGCACACCAAGTGATCTAGTTGTCTCAACTTGGAGGTTTAGCTCAAGGTTGGAACTCTTGGGTGGATCTTCTACTACTTCGAGAAGCCGACGAGGAGGTTCTTTCCATTTCCACTCCAAGGAGCCCGCAAGGTGAAGGAGAAAGGCAAGAGGAGAAGAAGGGCATGGAACTTTAGGTATAATCTTCTTACATAGTAGATAAAACCTCTAGTTAGTTTGTTAGTTATGGTTTAGCTAAGATCTTGATGTTAAAGTCGATGTTACCTTGTTGTAAAAATCGTTTTTTACCCGTCCCGTCTCCCTGCAAACCCGTGGGATGAGTAACGTCGACATACAAAAGAAAAGGGACCGGGTGGAGAAAAAGAAAGCCGATCATCCAGAGCCTTACTCCCCGAGGTTTCAGGAATACACTCCTCTAAACATCTCCCAGACCGAGCTGCTGGAGGAAGTTAAAGGGGAGAGGTTCTTCAAGCTCCCGCCAATGACCCAAAGGGTGGGCAAGCATCTTCGAGGCCCGTACTGTGCCTTCCACAGGTCGCAGGGACACCCGACCGAAAACTGCAAACAACTCTGTGACTACCAAGGAGTTGATCTGCTCCGGCCACCTGGCAAAGTACTTGCGGGACAAGCGGCTGGCAGAACGGGAGCAAGAGAACCAACCTCCTCCCAGGGAATTAAGGATCGGCCACATCATGGCCGTTACCTCATATCAAGTTCAGGAAGGTGGGGGAGACCGTCGCCCCCGGCCTTACAACGCTGAAAAGCTCAAGTTGTATAAATAAGAAAAAAAATGTATCCCCTTTTGAAATAATATAATTCCTGTTGGCGATTAGTTAAGTCCATAGAATGTACGAAGAGAAAAGAAAAAGAAACAACACACTACCGTCAAAAACATTGTTTATTTATTGATTAAAGGGTATTATGGGCTCCCCGGCCTTACAATAATTACAATAGAAGGGGCGGGGATCAAGGAAGCACTGTTGATGGTACTCCTAGGAAATCTCTTGTAGTCGAGCCTGAGCTACCTCAACCCGCTCCATCTGACGGTGTCCGCGGACCCTAGATGCCATGGAAGCGCTGAGGACCCCATCCGCCGGACTGGAGGCAACGATCAGCCTTTTCTTGAAACACTCCAGAAGAAGACCCGCTGATCGCTCCTGCCTGCTCTGCGAGATCAGGCCGAGGTGGTAGAGCGTGTGCACCTTGTCAAGCGCCTCGTCCCTGAGCTGTGGAGACAGGGCGTTGTGCAGACCCGGGGACATCCTCCATATTGCATAAAGAAGCATTTGGACGAGAGCAGATCCCGGGGAAGTAGGCGACCAAAATAGCCCTCCACGCGGTCTATCACCGTCTCGTACGTCTGCTCGGAGCGATCAAGGCAGTAAAGGTACAAGTTGTTGCGAGAGATGATCTCCCTGATGAGGAATATACGCCTAGACATCTTAGAAGGAACGCAAGATTGAGAGGAAACTAACACCCCCTCAAGGATGCACCTTCGGTATTTATAGCTTTTACAAAATCTTCCAATGGCCGAAATTTACTTGCGTAGCGACGCAAATCACGGAACGTCTCAATTTCCCGATATAGAACTGCCACGTGTCGGCCATCCCAGTCTTCACGAGCGGCTATGCGGGCCGCAGAAGGTTGAACGACGCCCCACGAAGACGCAAAGGAGTCTTTAAATCCCTCCTCACTGTCACGCCCCGCTTCCCAGTATACGGCGAAGGGGACGCGACTGGTCCGCTACGTATATACTCAGAAGTACATACGCTAAGCGTATCTAAGCAATATAAAATAAATACACAAGAGACAAGATATAATAAAAACAACAACTTTTATTTATTAACATTTTTTTGTACAATGCATGAAAAGGAAATACAACTGAAATAAAAACGATGCCTAAATAGTGGCATAACAGAAAATGAAAAGTACTGAATGGAAAATGTACAATGTCTAGAGCTCGGGGTCTTCACTGATCTGGTCCAAGTCTTCCGTAGATGGCTCGATCTCTGCCGGGTCCAAACCACCTGACGGCATTAAAAGAGGAAAGAAATAGAATGTCGTCAGCGAACAGGTCGCTCGGTAAGTCCCAAAGATAAAAGAGAAATAGACAGAGAGTAAGAGAGAGAGAGTAGCTTTTACAGCTGTATTATATTGTTATATTGTTGTATTTACGCTGTTGTTTGTAACTTGGTACAGAAGAATGCCAGTGTATACGCGAGGGGTCTCAGTATGCTAGAGACCAGGGCAAATGGAAGTACAAGGCTCTGTTATACAACCCGGAACAACGGCAATTGGATTCATGTTAGGTGTCTTAATCTTACCGTCTCGTGCCACTTTTAACACCTTCCGTACCAATCTACCGCTTAAACCCCGTAGTGTTTTGATTGTATTGTTTGTCTTGTAAATTGTATTGATTGTATAATGAATTGACTGACCGAAATCATGATATCGGTAAACGGATGTAACCGTAGAATCATGTAAGTGGAATAACTGGAGAACCGTGTAAATGGAATGTATATCCATGGTTCGGTTCAGTCAAGTTGTATAGATTGATAATTGGATTCATGGATCCATGTGTTCATATTGAATTGTAATATTGTAGATTGTAGATTATACTTGAATCATATTCAAGTCAGATCATAATCAAACTCAAACCCGAGTCAGACAATTAGTAATGTAAATCGAAGTCCTATAATAGCTAGGGTCCTTAGGGTAATTTATAAAACTTGAGGGGGGTTTTATGTAAAAATACTTTTATGTACTTTTCAAAATACACCTCAAGTATTTATTATTCGTCTTTAGAGTTGTAATGAAGGTAGATTTTATATTGTGATATTTCTAGTGAAAATATTCTAGTTTTATAAATAAATGTATTTATTTGAAATTCATGGTATTTTAGTGTAATTTATTCTTAGGATTTTTAGAAAAAGGTGGAATACTTATATCATAATAAAATAGGTATTTTAAGAATAAATATACATATATTTATACAAAAATAATTTTAATAAATATTTTATATTTTAAAAATCTCATTTTCTTAAGATGTCGTATTTTAAATCTTTCGAGACCGAATGCTCCTTGCGGAGGTCTGAATCTCACACTACTAAGCCCGAGAATGTGCGATAATCCGTACCATCCCAAACAGGTTCCCCAAAAATGGATTGTAGCTGCGCTTTGCAAAGATTGTAAAATACTAAATCTTTTAGAAAACGGTTTTATAAAGTAAATGGTATTTATTTGTAAAAATGTCAATTTTCCGTATTTTAGGTTCTAGGGTTTCCTAAGTCAACTAGACTATTTCTAATGGTCTAAACGACAAGTTGTTAGGTGCCTCAAATCGCCTCTTCACCGCCAATTGTGGCCAGGTAAGTACAAGTGAGGAAAAGAGGGATCCGCTCACGAATCACTGTGAGACGGGCCTTTTAAAGTTACCTTTCTCACTTGCCTAGCCTAGACGCCACAAAGTCAGGTTTAGATAAACGACCGATGTCCACAACTTATCGTATTTTCCTAATAAGAGGTATTTATTTAAAAGTGTATCAACTCTAAATCTTTTAGAATAGTTTTATTAAGTATATGGTATTTAAACGTAAATTCTTGTTTTCTCGTATTCTAAGGTTTCAATGGTATCGTATTAGGTTGTATGTAAGTGCGTGAGGAGGTAGGTCGTTACTTCGTGATCTACTATAAATGTATAGCAAGTTTGATGGGGTTAAATGAAGGATTGAAACAATGTAGTATTTAAGCGAAAAATACGATAAATTGAGAAAGCTATCATTTCATGTAATGAAACTTGTTCAAATTGTTTGATTAGTGTTTAATAATCAACATGGGGAAGTTTAAGAATGATTGTATTAATGAGAAGTGGAATTTTATAGAAACAGAATCGGAAATCGGATTTGTTCCGATTCCGTCGGGTTTTGTAATTTCGTGTTTTTGAGAATAGGCAAGAGAGATAGAATGAGACTTACGGGTTTTTGATTATACAAAGGAGTGAGGGGAAATTAAAGGGATCGCCGATGCGTTGCGTCGTCGCCGGTAGTTCCTAAAAACGTCGCCGGAATTTCCGCCGGAATTTCGTCGGAGCTTCGCCTCGAGCTTGTTTTCAAAGTACACAACTCTTGGAAAATTTTTGAGAGAGTGGGCTCAGGATTTTAGGATGAGAGGGTAGAGGGTAGGGGGTGTATTTATAGGGTAGACTAGGGGTGGGGTAGGTGAAGGGTTTTTAATAAAAAAATTGTAAAAATGTGTGAAAATTATTAAAAATTGTAGTAAATGGGGGATAATTAAGTCTCGGAAACCGATCCAATAAATTAGAGTATGCAGGGGGGTTTGGAATACAAAAAGACAAATTTTTGGTGTTGGGGACTCGGCTGAGTCGGGCCTAGTCGGGGGTCGAGGAGGTGGGGGGTCGCCGAGGTAAGACACTGGTATATTTAGGTTTTTAGGTTTAGTTCAACTTTCGGGAGTTATGGTGTGTGGACTGTTGGGCTTCCAAAGGATTTGAAACAAAATAATATTAAAAATAATGTGGGGTATGTGATTTGAACTCTGGTGGCTTAGTTCAGCAGTGCAAGGTATTACCAATGAGCTACAAGCTCCTTCTTGTAATTATGGTGTGGATTAATTACTTAAGTCTTGTGCTCAGGCAATAAATACTTAAAAAAAAAATTAAAAATCTGTATAGAAAAAGTGTATAAGAATATTAGGGTTGTTACACTCACGAGTCCGCCGAGCAGCTCCCTGCTCGGTCCATCCATAATAAGTAGCTTCCTATCCAACTATGCTGTGGATCGAAGCCCTCCTCACGAGGCGGCCGAGCAGCTTCCTGCTCGGTCCATCTGCAGTGGGTAGCTTCCTGCTTAACAACGTTGTGGATCAAAAGCCCTCATCACAAGGCCATCGAGCAATTTCCTACTGGCCCATATGCAGTAGGTAGCTTCCTTCCTAACAACGCTGTGGATCCAAAGCCCTCCTCGCGAGGCGACCGAGTAGCTTCCTGCTCGGTCATCCACTAGCGGGTAGCCTCCCGCCCAACAACTCTGTGGATCAAAAGCCTTCATCACGAGGCCACCGAGCAATTTTCTGCTGGCCCATCTGCAGCGGGTAGCTTCCTACCCAACAACGCTGAAGATCCAAAGCCGAGGTGACCGAGTAACTTCCTGCTCGGCCATCCACCAGCGGGTAGCCTCATGTCCAATGACACTGTGGATCAAAAGCCCTCATCACGATGCCGCCGAGCAATTTCCTGCTGGCCCATCTGCAGCGAATAGCTTCCTGCCCAACAACGCCGTGGATCCAAAGCCCTCCTCACGAGGCGACCGAGTAGTTTCCTGCTCGGTCATCCACCAGCGGGTAACCTCTTGTCCAACAACGTTGTGGATTAAAGCCCTCGTCGTGAGGCCGCCAAGCAATTTCCTGCCGGTCCATCCCTAGCGGGTAGCTTCCTACCCAACAACGTTGTGGATTAAAACCCTCATCGCGAGGCAGCCAAGCAATTTCCTGCTAGCCCATCCCTAGCGGGTAGCTTCCTACCCAACTACGCTAAGGATCAAAAGCCCTCATCACGAGGCCGCCGAGCAATTTTCTGCTGGACCATATGCAGCGGGTAGCTTCCTGCCCAACAACGCTGTGGATCGAAATCCCTCCTCGCAAGGCGACCGAGTAGCTTCCTGCTCGGTCATCCACCAGCGGGTAGCCTTCTGCCCAACAACGTTGTGGATCAAAAGACCTCATCACGAGGCCGCCGAGCAATTTCCTGCTGGCCCATCTGCAGCGGGTAGCTTCTTACCCAACAACGCTGTTGTTCCAAAGCCCTCCTCGCAAAGTGACCGAGTAGCTTCCTGCTCGGTCATCCACCAGCGGGTAGCCTCCTGCCCAACAACGCTGTGGATTAAAGCCCTCATCGCAAGGCCGCTAAGCAATTTCCTGCTGGCACATCCCTAACGTGTAGCTTCCTACCCAACTACGCTAAGAATCAAAAGCCCTCCTCACGAGACCGCCGAGCAGATTCTTACTCGGCCATCAATCGGTTCAGCCTCGATGCGCGATCGTCACCTCGACTCGGGGGAAAAGGGAGGATATCGACCTTCCTACACTCGGCTATCATTCGATTCGACGAGCAATCTCTACCTCGACTCCAGGAAATGGAGGGTACTGACCTTTCTACACTTGTCTATCATTCGACTCACACTCGACACGGGAGCACCGATCTAACACTCGCGAAACAAAAGTATACGAGCTAAAGGTACTTACGCAGCGAGCAAACATTTGGGCAAAGGAAAAAGGAGTACTTTATTTATAACCAAAGATAAATACAAGGTATTCTTGGCTCCTCAACCTCACAAAAATGCCCGGAGACTTACAAAAATTTTGAAAAGAAAAAAATCCCCAAGAAAGGAAAGCCCAGGACGTCGGCTCGGGGAGGATCTCTCCCTGCTCGACACCGGCGTCGAGGACCAAAACTGCGACCTCTGGCAGCCTCACTCCCAACGGCCGCCCCAGCAACTTCCCCCTGCGGATCCTCCTCGGCCATGGGATATTTAGCACGGAGCTCGCTGATATCGACCCCCGGCGCAGACTCCTTGATGATATCGAGCACACTGTGCCAGATGACGGCCGCGGATTCGGAAAAATCAGCGTAGAATTGGTCTGACGCCTTGTACGCCTCCACGGCCTTCTCCGCCCGGCACCCGGCGAGCTTCACTGTGTCCAGAGCCACTCAGACATCCCTCTTGAGGGCATCCCTCGACTTCTTCACCGAGTGGTAGAAGCCGTTCACCTCCTCCAATGGCCTGAATAGCCCGGCTGGACTTGTCCAGAAGCTGATGAGACTCTTTCAGCTTGGAGTTCGTCAACCCCTCGACGATCAGACGAGAGTCGAGGAGAGCCGCCTTCTCCTCCGCTTTCCGCAGTTGGAGGCGGAGTTCATCCTCCAGCTTAGAGGACTCGCCCACCTTTTTCATGGCCGAGGCTACCTCCTCGGACTCCATTGGCGACGAGGAGTGTGCAGTGATGGAGGACCTGAAGAAAGCAACAAACGGGTTAGAAAGCTCAAACCGAGGAAACAAGACTTAAGATAATTTCTGAGAAAAGTCAAGAACTGACCTGAACCGCCTCCTGGTCTATGGCAGCCACCTGGGCCTTCATAGTCCCCCAGGGTATTTTAACCCCAGCAGCCTGCTCCATGTGATAAAGCAGGCTGTCGGCGACGAAGAGCCCCGAGGGCACCTCAATGCAGAAGTCGCTTTCCTGCACTGGGATTCCGGTAGAAGGCGCCCAAGATACCGTCCTCTTATGTCTCTTGAAGGGGGCTTCAGCGGGTTTAGCCTCCTCCTCCTCTCTCGCCCGGGGCATCGGGTCCCACACATGGTTGTGACCCCCCCCCCCGCAGTGTTCTTCTGAGGCTTGGGGAGCGGTGGAAGGCTTAGACGGTGGAGTTGGCCTCGAGGCCGAACTCGGACCGAGTCGGGACGAGCTTGCTCTACCAGCCTTCTTTCTCCGAGTCTCGGCGGCCAGGGCAGCTAAGATTTTTGCTCGGTCCATGGGCTCTGCAAAAAATGAACACACAAACAAAGGGAGTTAGCAACACAGAAACAACAAAAGAAACTTGACAAAGTTTAAACAGATCAATGAAAGCCCTAACTTACCCAAGAAACGCGCAGGACTGAGCCTAGCCCAGCTCAGTGCCTGCTCGGATAGCGGGGCATCCGCCCGTTGGATCGGCTCCCACTAGGACACCGCCCTTACTTCGGTAGAAGTCGACTGCTTTGCCCTCGGGCAGTCGGCCATGTGCCACTGTGTAGGCACATGCCAATTCTCGCCCTCGGACGGCCCGACGAATATAAAATTCTCCTTCCATTCATGGATGGAAGAAGAGACGGCTACTACCCCCGACCCGGCCATTCTGCACTTGCGTTTTTTGAATGAGAAATACACCCAGCTTGGCTCATCCTTACCGGTATCGGGGTGATTCTTATAACACAGGAAAAAGACAAGGAGAGTCAAGCTGAATGGGATATTTTCAAGTTTTAACCGGACCAGAAACCCGAGGAGAATTCTCCACGAGTTCGATTCTAGCTGGCCCGGGACGAGATGAAAGCAACGGAGCACCCCGCAGACTTCAATTAGGAAGGGCAGACGCATTCCTGCCGGGAATGCTTCCAAATACAGGGCAATCTCCTTGCCTGCACCTTGTCTGCCCGCTCGCCCTCTCTAGGTAAACGGATGGAATAGTTAGAGAGGATGTGGAATCGAGCCCAAATTTCGGAAAGCTCGTCCAGACTCTTCAAAACGGAGGGCGCATCGCGGGTGTTCCCGATGCACACCTTGGGGGCCCTTGTCGCCGCCCGACGGTGAACGACAGGGACGGCCCTAACTTTAGGGGGCGAACCTGACATAGAGGACGAAGAAGAAGAAGAATTCTCTTGACTATCTGAAGCCGAAGAGGAGGAAGACCCACTGGACTCGGCCCCAACAACGGGAACCCCATCGCCCGACTCTGCCCTTACTAACTCTACGGACTCCTCAGATGAAGACATCAAACCTGATTCAAAGGAAGGGATTCACTGAGGTAAAATCAACAAGGGATCCGATCTAAAAGAAGGAGCATCGAGCAATCTTCATTAATGAAAGAGAATTTGAGCAAAGTATCAACCCTAGGATGGTCCCCTCCTATTTATACACCCCAAAGGGGAACATCCTATGACCCTGATTGATTCTCGCCATAACGAAACGTCGCGCCCAGCGACCGGCGGGGCTCCACATGGCAATCGGCCATTGGGGACATCTTTTTGACTGCAGGAGTCAGAGACAGCCTGTCACTTCTGCCAACCGACGTCCGACATGTGGCCCGTATCCCAACTGGCGATCGGCTGGAACGGTACCCCCTCTTTAAAGCGAGATCATTTCATTGATCCGCTGATGCCATCGGGGATACGCGTAAAGATTTAGGCGAACGACGAGGCGACACGTGGGCCCAAAGATCGAAATGACATAACCACCAAACGCCATGCCGTTCCCGGGCGATCCGCGTTATGATTCCTTGGCGCCAAAATGAACGACAGAAAACCGAGCAAGCCACTCTAGACCCAACCCATGAATAGGTCGAAACGAGAGTGGGGGCTAATAATGATGCTCACAAATGGTGTCTCCTCAGATTACGACACGCGGCGGATGACTTGTCCCGAAGACTACGAAGGTGGAATAGATGGGTTGCATTATGAGGATTTCTCGGGATCCCCTTCTCGAGGATCGTATCCGACCTTTCGAGAGACCTCCCTGAATACATACCACCTTCACCTAGGAAACTACCATCAGCTCGTCTTCGAGCTTTCTCAGCCTCCTTGCTCATCTCTGAGCCATCTGACGTGCCGAGCTTCTTCGGCCTCCCAGCTCATCTTCGAGCCGTCTGACGTGCTGAGCTTCCTCGGCCTCCCGGCTCGTCTTCGAGCCGTCTGACGTGTCAAGCCTCCTTGGCCTCCCAGTTCGTCTCCGAACTCCTGACATGCCGAGCTTCCTCGGCCTCCTTCGATCAACCAAGAGTGTGTATCCCATGCGCCCCGCATCGGCTCCGCGCATATCGCCAGGGCGAGATATCCGCTTCCCCACGATCCGCGTTCCACGCTGGCGCATCCCCCTATTAATGGGCATATCCCCCATTAATGAGCGCATCCCGCCATTCAAGGCGAGGATAATGCTGGGGCATAACTGATGGCGGTGATCTCGCACATGCTCGCTCCACGCGATCCCTATATAAACCCCTCTTTCAGACGACTCGGGTATTTGAATTTTATCTCAATACGCCGCTACTCTGCACCTATTCCTCGGCTCTAACTTGATCGTCAGAGGGTCTTACGGTGGTTACCCATCCCGAGACTTCTTTGCAGGTAGCTTGGCATCCAACTCCAACCCATTGAGATCCACAATCAACAACTCCCAATCAAATCTCAGTCGTCAAATACCGCCATCAAAGGATCGACGGAAGACAACATTTGAAGGAGATCCCAGCCTCCATCAGAGACCATGTTGAATTCCCTGGCCATATCCATTGGCTAATTACAAGAAGCCTACTTTGACATGCTAATGTAGATGTTGCATACTATAAGGCATGATGGAGCGTGATCAGAATAGCAAATCGACACCATATCGACATTGTACTATGGAAACTAATCACTTAGCTTATACAACTTTTTTCATGTAAACGTGATACGATGGAAGCGCGGATTTACTCTAGCGAACTAGAAGCTTTTAGACCTACATCCCTTAACCTAGATTTTGGGGTATTAGATACCATACTCTATTATTATGAAATCGATGTTTTTACGCCGAGTCTAGTCTTATTCATATTTTATCGTATAACTCTCCATGTGAATTTATCAAGTATAGAACACACACCACAACATGTGTATGCGTGAACGATATATAACATTCTCCACAGACTAGCAAGTGAAAAACTCGGTAAGGGCATTCTTAACAAATCTAGAATGCTATGCTAAAATCTAGATATAATAATCTCAGGAATTTTCGCTTGTAGATACATTCTAATGATGCTCTAATATTTTTCTTTTTGTAGTTATATTTCCCATCCTATAGATTTCTTAACAATTGAACGGTCCACCAGCATGTACATACTACATAAAACAATGGATTGCCACCAAAAGTTTTAAGAATATGGGCAATCACTATAAATAAAAATAGAGTATGGAGATCTTGGAAGAAATGTGTCAAATTTGAACAAAATACAAATTGCTCTAATTCTTTTTGTACACTGTCAACTCTCCATGTGCGTGACATGTGCAAAAACCAAGCATATGCGGAAAGCCATTAACAAATCAAAAGCTTTGAAAGGGCATTCATGAAGACGTGGTCCAAGAATTAAACGGTCAATTGTTTTTTCCATCTTGGTTTCTATTGATGAATCTCTATAAATTTAAGGGAAGCAACACTGATCATAAATGATACTATTTATAGCGATCCAAAAGTTCGCGATACAAATACGAATTAAATAAGGAAATTTTGTGTACCAAGCATCTAAACTTCTCGGAATCCAAAATTATAAGCGGAAACTGTTCAGTGCAGATTGCCCATCGAGTCCATTGAATATGTAATATGCATTGTAATCTTTCACCGACACATCTTTATATAGATATGTCTGTGTCAAAGACCTCTCGTCAAACTACCTAAGGTAACTACCAATGAGCAATAACCCAGTTAGTATGGCACTTCTAATTTTAAGAAGAGTGTGGGATTTGAACCCCATGAAGGAAAGTGTCAGAAATTAACGTTTTCGGGACAAATTCTTGGGCCCCTGGATGCGTGCGTGTGTGTTATGTGTTTGTATGTGTTGTATGCGTGAGTGTAGTGTGTGTTCAGATGAGATTTAGAGGTCAATTCCCCCAAAAAATTATAAACCAATAACACATGCCCCAAATGATATAATTCCAGTAGCACAAATTTTGGATAGTGAAAATTGTTTTCGGGCCCAATTTGTAGAGGTGAATTATGTTTAAATCCACGTAAAAATTGTCAAAAAAACCTTAAATTGGGCCCACAAATTTTTAAAGTATTGTGTTTTTTGACAATGAAACCCATCATCCATTTTAGAGTATGCCCCCACTCGGCACATGTATAGCACCTTTCTGGACACGGCGAATCATGATCCGCGCTTTTCGAATTTTTTTTGATAAGGCCAACCTCACTTTTCACCGTCGTGGGTGACCTCTCGCATCCCTCTTCATCTATCAACCTTACACCTTGTGCAGGAGAAATAAACTTCTTAAAGGATTTTGGTCTTTATCTCGAACACGTCGACGGGTTTCCGCCTCCTCCACAGTTCTCAGAATCCCTTCCTTAGAGTACCTCCGTCTTGTAAACATCATCCACCCTTCATCACAACGACCATTCGGACTCTCGCGAGAATTGTTCACCTCGGCCTGTAGGCGTGAGTTTCCCCTCAAAACTGTGCCCCTCTTGACATCCATGTATGATCTTGTATCATGACATCCAACTCCACCACGACCGCGAACGCCGCCGCCGCCGCTGCGGCGTTCATTTCTAATTAGATCATCTCGGCCCCCGTCCTCGAATGATCATCTCTTCTCCTCCTATATGAAAACCAGAGCCCCCATCATTATCACCATCATCATGCCCATTACCTTGACCTCCCTTACGAGCATCACCATCCCTCTGAACAACGTTTCCAGACCCATCAAGCACTCTACTACGAACCCATTGCCATGAAACTCACGGTGCCCCACCATGAAATCCATCAAGCACTCCACTGCAAAATACTAACTTATAAAAGAACTACTCCTGCAATAGATATCAAATCCTTCCATACCTCCCTATATCCTTTTTAAAATTTTGTAAAGCTTTTCCCGGAAAGAAACTCCTAAATTTCTATTAGTTTGCATCTATAGATTTTTGGAGGAAACCGAAAATGGAGTGCATAGAACATTTTCCTGTGTTTTCGGTTGAGAAGTCAACTATACACTATATGCTTGGATAAAAGGTATTTTGAACTGCCTACCATTGGTCTCCATGGCCTAGTGATGATGCTCAATATTGGTGATCCTAAGGATCACGACACGTGGCAGACGACGTGTCCAAGAACTCAGAAGAAAGGTCCTGCATGGAGCCGACCAGACCACCCTTATACCCGACCTGCAAGCACAAGATGGCTCTCTTCAGAGCCCCTGAAAATTGGCCTCCTCGGCCTCTCAGCTCGCCCCCGAGCTACCACAGGACCAAGATGCCTCGGCCCTCCCGCTCATTCCCGAGCTCCCCCGCCGAGGCCATCTTCCTCGGTCCTTCCGACCGACTAACTCCACCACTCACAGGCGTAACTGCCGCTCCGCAAATCTCGCCATGCGTGGATTCTCCGCCGGCAACATCCCACGTTCCGCACCATCACGATCCTCATTAACGGGCGATCCGCTTATTACGCGGGCGTGACGTCGGGAGCGTAACTACCAGCGAGATTTTCGCGCCTGCTGCCGTGAGCTACCGCCGCTATACAAACCCCCATCACAGAGGGGTCAAGTAAGCTATTTTTTACATTTTACGCCGTTACTCTGCTCGGATCTCATCACTAACTTGAGCGTTGGAGGGTCTTCGGTGGTACCAAACCACCCCGGGACTTCTTTGCAGGTACTCGGCGATAGCCTCCTCATCCCACCTTCTCCTCTCAAAACCCATTGAGACCCACACGCCAACGAAGGACAATCAGCCAAGTTCACCTCGAGATCAACGGAAGAAAACATCTGACGGAGGCCCGAGAAGGAGCTCCATCAGTTGGCGCTGTCTGTGGGAACAGAAACTCCACGAAGAACAAAGTTGGCCTTCAGATCTCCATCCATATGGCAAGCGATCACCTTGAAGATCCAGATACCAGCCGCCGCCTCCCCCTCACCGGAGGCGTGGGTGAACCTCCTCCAACGAACGCCATCAACGCCCTTGCCGGCCGAATAGACCGACACCCTCTCCCTTGACGGGGTCGCACAGAGGGGGCTCGCCACGGCGGCTCGAGGGCCACCTCGCCCAAGGATCTAAGCCCTCACTAAGAGGCGGCCTAGCAGCTACCCTGCTTGGCTATCCCTGGTGGGTAGCTTCCCTACCGCAACGCCAGAGATCAGAAAGTCCTCCCAGAGGCAGTCGAGCCCGAGGATCCCTCGCTCGGCTATCCTTGGCGGGTAGCTTCCTTACCACAACGCCAGGGATCAGAAAGTCCTCCCAGAGGCAGTCGAGCCCGAGGATCCCTCGCTCGGCTATCCCTGGCGGGTAGCTTCCCTACCGCAACGCTAAGGATCAGAAAGTCCTCCCAGAGGCAGTCGAGCCCGAGGATCCCTCGCTCGGCTATCCCTGGCGGGTAGCTTCCCTACCGCAACGCTAGGGATAAGAAAGTCCTCCCAGAGGCAGTCGAGCCCGAGGATCCCTCGCTCGGCTATCCCTGGCTGTCACGCCCCGCTTCCCAGAGTACACTAAGATGGGCACGTGACATAGCCAACCATGCTACCTGTGGATAGGAAAAATCCTTCCGCAGTCACATTACGGCTGTAGAGATATCAAGAACAGGAAAGTAAACTAACTATCTAGTACATGTCCATAAGCCAGAGTAAAAGAGTCAAGAAATAGCAATATGCGGAAGCCAAAAGATACAATAAATGAAACACCTGGGAGTGAAACTACATACCGTCAGGAACCTCACCGCTCGTCTAACAGCGGCAATACTCCTAATCAGTCTGCAACAAGGTAGAAGAATCTGGGCCATGCAAAACCCAGACGTCAGCGCGTCATGTCATCAAGTAATAAAATATGAACAGTGTAACAGGCGATGCAAATGTAAACATGAAATAAGCAAGGGTAACAGTAATATAAATCAGGGCAGTGCAGGGTAGTGTGCAGTAGGTAAATTAAACTGTTCCGTTCCTCTCCGAAAGGCGGCGCACAAGACTGCGAAGTCCTGACGCTAAGATTCGGGGCAGATGCTATTTGGTTTTATCCGTCCACCTCTCCGAAGATGCCAAGTTGATTTATGGCACCGTGTATCGGAGGTTTAGATGGATGCGGCCGATGTAGCAGACTTCGTCAGATTCCCCCTCGCTTGAGGGGTTTTTGATTATGGGGACACTCTTCCCTGCAGGCGCAAGCCCCTGCAGTTAATTACGCTACCGCATCGCGGTAGCCACTTTCTCCTTCTCCAGAATTTCACTTCGTGTCGTGTGTGTTTGTTTTGTTTGTGGTTGCCCGTGGATTGTATACGGAGACTGAGTAATGCCGTTGCCCGTAGGACGTGGATTAGTCCAAATCCGTACTTACTTAGATTTGGATTTGGTGTTTTGGTTTAAGGATACGTTAGCCGTATTCAGGCTAAGATCGACTTAAACGTTCGTTAAGGATACGTTAGTCTGATTTGAGACTAAGATCAACTTAACGAGATCGTTTGGATCCGACAAAAGAGCATTTGGGGGCTCTATTGTTCCAGTTTAGAGACATAGTGGTCCATATTCCAGTTTAGGGACATGGTGGTCCATATTCTAGTTTGCGGACGTGGTGGTCTATATTCCAGTTTAGGGACGTGGTGGTCTATCGCCAGTTTAGGGACGTGGTGGTCCATGTTCCAGTTTAGGGATGTGGTGGTCCATCGCCAGTTTAGGGACGTGGTGGTCCATCATTAGTTTAAGGACATTTCGGTCCAACATTAGTTTAAGGACGTTTCGGTCCACGAGTTTAAGGACCCCGCAGTCCGTATTCATGTGTGGTCGTTGGGACCCGTCACCTCTCTGACGTCGTTGAAGGATTACAACGAGAACTATCAGAGGAGTTCGGAGATTTACCCTCGAACCGAATGTAAATTGATTTAGGGAGCAGCCGTGCTCAGTCAATTTAATTTGAGGACTTATGGCCACGACTGGGCTAAGTCCAGTTTCAATATTCTTTTGTTTTTGGCCTATTGGACCTGTGCTAGGGCCTTGCCCCCTCACTGCATTATTTTTCTTTGTTTTGGTTGGGCTCTGCCCTTTTATAAATGATGCAGAGCATCTACTTTGTTTGGGCTCTGCCCTTTTTAAAATGTATAGCATTTTTTATTAGGCCTGTTGGGCCTTTTAATTGGGCTCTGTCCCTTTTCTTAATAATGCAGAGCATTAAATACTCTGACAGTGCCCCACATGGCTTGTCAGGCGCTTTGCGCAAATTAAAGAGTGCAAGCGCATATGGAAGTGACACGTGTCACGCTCTGATGAGCGCAAGCGCAACAGCGCAGTGCGCTGTGTCAGTGCGCTGCGCTGTTGCACTGCTGACACGTGGCGCTTCCTGGCGGCTTGCGCAATGGTGCAGTTTTGGCAAGTGCTAGGCACTGTTTTTATTCTTTTGGATCAATTTTAGATCAAAGAAAACAAGTTTTTTCTTGTTTTCAAAGAACCAGTGGTTCATAAAAGGTGCAAGGCACTGTTATTGTTTATTTTTCTTTTTCCTTGAAGATCACTGATCTTGTTCTTAGATCAATGATCTGTTTTTAAGAGAATTTTCTCTTTTTCTAAAGGTTTTTTACCTTTTTCTCTTGTTCTTGAGAAATTCTCTCTAATTCTTCAAAGTTCTCTTTGTTTGAAGTTCTTGATTTCTCCCAAAAATGTTGATCCCTTTGAATTGAGGTCTAGGGTCCTTTTTATAGTGCCCATAAATTAGTTAAATTTGTTAAAGAGATCTTTCTCTGAGTGATTTGGGGAATTTTCCCCACCGTTGGATCTTTGATCCAAGGGCTTCTGTTTTACAGAAGAAAATCTTCTTGTTTTAACAAGAACAGAAAGATTTCTTTAGAATCTTAATTCTGTTAGGCGTAAACGCCCCAGCGCTTGACACGTGTCGCGCAGCGCTTGCGCAGTTGTGTTTGCGCAACTGCGCAGACACGTGTCACGCAGCGCAATGCTTGCGCGGCTGTGCTTGCGCAGCGCAGTGCTTGCGCAGCTGCGCAGACATGCGTCGTGCAGCGCAGTGCTTGCGCAGCTGCGCAGACACGTGTCGTGCAGCGCAGCGCTTGCGCAGCTGAAGCGTTGCTTCCTGTTGTCTTTTAATAGAGCTTTGCTCTGATTGGGCGTGCTGCTTCGGGTGCTGCGCTGACATATCTGCGCCTGACACGTGGCATCCTGTGCACAGCGCAGGGGATCTGAAGCGTTGCTTCATTTATTAAAATTTAGATTTTCAAGGTAGAGCTTTGCTCTGATTGGGAGAATCGGAAGCGTTGCTTCACCTGAGATATCTTTTCATCTCCTCTTTTCAAGTCAAACTTGTATTTCCCCGAAATTTTGATTTCCCGGGTCTTGGAAATAATTCCATTGTGCACAGAATTTTCTGTGCTTGGGTCTATATATAACCCAAGGCCGAGCATTTTCTTTTCTCATCTTCAGAGAACTTCCTCGATCATGGCTTGCAACCGCCCTCATGCCTGCCGACAACTGTGGGAAGTGCCGATCCGGGACATCGTTCCCCGTTTTACTGCGCGCTTGGTAGACCCTTCTTTTACGGACGAGCAGTGCGATGCTGCAATGTACGAGCTTTTGACTCGTGTGGGGTCTCCTCTTCCTCCGCACTCCATTTGGCTCCGGATGATCCTTGCCTCGGTGCTCGCCGATCTTCCTCCTACTCCAGAAGAGATGTCCTCGGCAATGCTTGACGCCGCCGAGGATAAGATCGAGTGCTTCTTTGAAGCGCACTTGATCACCAAAGCCCTGAGAGACTGTTCTTTCCACTTGCTGAGCCAGATACGGGCTCGCCGGGTTGTCATCGCCACCTTTTTTGACGAATGTGGCGATGATCGTTGGGCGTCTACTTCTCGGGAGGACCGACGCTTCAATGTGGTGGAGAAGACAGAAAGGGAACTGGAGAATCTTCTTCTTATTTTTGCGAACCCTTGTCTTTCCGATCCCATATTTGGTGATCTTTTTTAAATTTAATAATAATAATAATGAACAAGTATCTTTCTTTTTAATCAAGTACTTCATTATCTGTTAAGGGTTCTTTTTATTTTAGTTCTCTGTTGTGCTTGTGCATCGTATGATTTAATTTGCATGTGATTCTTGCAAGGATAAATTGCCTTTGGTGTTTAGCCTCTTTCATGAAGCGGTGCTTTATTTTTCAGTCTTAGAAATAGAGTTTCATTCTAATTGGGGAAAACATGTTCTATCAGGTTTTCTGTTCTAAAGTCTTTGAAATCAAATTGATGAATCATCGATGTAACTCAATAGTATCCCGTACATACCCGGGATCACGGCCCAGATTCTCGGGCTGAAACCGAGACATGCCGCTAGGCACTAAACAGGAATGTGTACAGATGAATGATGTCAGCAGCATCATTCCAAGGCTGGCCTAGCCTCTAAAACTGATCAGAACAAGTAGCGAACTGTTGAGTTACAAGTCAGGTTTCACCTTTGATTTTCCCATACCCCCAAGTTATATGTGTATGTCAAGTCAGGTATTCAGTAATCAAGAACTAACGCCAACACAGGATCAGGCAAGCAGGTTTGTCTGGATAGACAACAGGAACGGTCCATGAGGACTACAAGTCAGGTTTGTTGGCATTAGACACGAGATCAAGTAACGGGTCAAGCCATGGTGTATCAGGTCAGGTCAAGTAGTGTACGGTACCATATTGGGTCAGATAATGTATAAAGGTGTCATGTCATGTCAGGGGTGTACAAGATATCATGCGGGTACTCAAAATCAACTAGTATATTCATGACATACAGAACAAGCATGTGTATTAATAGAATCAACAAGCTGGAATTTATAACGTAAAATGCAGTCAGGTACAGATTAAAGTATGTAGATGCACAGTTATCAGTTTGTATTTAATAGATGGTTCCGACCTTATCTGAATACAGCAGAACACATATGAATGTTACAATCATGTTAATACGTATTAAATACTCTAGAGATGCAATGATATATAAGATAAGTTCAATTAATGCCACTGGGTATTCGGGGTGGAAGCTATTTAAAGGTGCTAGGAGTTATGCAGTTAATTAATAAGCAAATTAAACACGGATGTGGGTATACAATATGGTGCTCTAACATGCAACGAATTATGATATAAGATCTGAGTCTACTATGATATACTCTGACATCGAAATGCAATAATGAAGATTAAGAGCCTTAGATTCCATTTACCATCTTAAACATGAAATAAATATATATATAGATGTTATAGTAGCATGTAGCAAGATTAACTTGCCTGGACGGATCAAGAACGGGAATACGGAACATCTCACGTCGGCTGGAATGTCGCGACGCGCGCACGGTATACGGAACAGATCCGAACCACGCACAGCGTGATCACACGGGTCAGGTACGCTCGCTGGGTCGTCAGGATCGTCGTCGGTACGACCGGATTCCGGCAATCCCCGAACAGTGAACACCAATTCCTAATACGTAAAGAAATACTATAGAAATACAGTAAAATATAGAATGGAAGGGAGGAAGGAGAATGAAGCAAGAAGGATTGCTCACCGGGTAACACAGAGGAATGATGGCGTCGATGGCGATAGTCGGAGGAACTCCGGCGATGAAACTAGGATGTTAGGGGTTCGGTTAGGGTTACGCCAAGTGTTTAGTTGGCTGGGCTCAAGGTGCAGAGGGATTCAAGGCAGGGGAGCAGATGAGAAGGGATAGAGATGTGACGACGAGTCACAGTCTCCGGTGAAGAGTTGCCGGCGAAGTGTAAGGGGGGTGCAAGGGGTGCTCGGGTTCTAGGGTCGCAAGCTCCCCGGGATGCTAGTGCAGGGTGACGAGAAGGAAGAGTTGAGGAGGTAGAGACGATGACGACGGGGTTGAGGGATTGCCGGCGACGAGATGTTCAGGGCGATGAATTCTCGTCGCGGTGGGTGCAGGAGTTACTAAGATGGGAGAGAAGAGAGAGAGAATGAAGAGAGTAAGACATAGATGATAGAGACGAGGAGAGAAGGACATGTCGGCGATGACGATGTGATCAGCGGCGATGGGGGTGAGTATGCTAATGGGTTCTGGCCGTAGGGGTCTCATGAAGTGCAGGCTCGGGTTACGGAGGGAGAAGGAGAGGAAGATGGCGACAAGGAGGAGGAGATGGGATGGAGGTGATGATGAAGTCGAGGAGGTGTCGAGGAAGTAAGAGACGGCTAGGGTTCGTGGGCGCTCTGGCTCGACGAATAGAAGAAGAAGATGAGATAGAGGGAGGTGACGGTAGCGGTATGGGGAGGTGACGGGACTCTCGTGCACCGCGAGAGGAGGGAGAAGCGGGCGCGAGAGGAGAGAGAGAGAGAGAAATGAGAGGAGAGAGAGGGGGGAGGAGATATGGACTTGTCTCATAGCGGGGGTGAGAGAGAACGAGGGAGAGAGAAGGGAAAAAGGGAGAGAGAGAAAGGAAAAAGAGAGAGAGAGAGAAATAGACGGTGGGGACCGGGGTTAAAATGGGGTGTTGCGATTGATTGAGGGAGTAGAAGTTGTTTGGGAAAATTGGAAAAGATTTTCTTTTAAAGGCTTGAGTATTAATTCAGATTGTTTTGTTAAGGAAAGATGTGATTCACAGTTAAGGTTTAATAATACATAGATTTAGTATGGATATTGGTGAGTAAGAAAAATCTAATAGGCTGAAAAAATGTTCCGGCTGATTTAAAAAGATTTAGAAAATAGGATTTGGCGGAAATACGAAATATTTCAGAATTACGCCCGGGTCGGGTCCAAAATTTTGAATTTGAAATATAAAAATTATCTGCAAGCTCCAAAATTTAAAATGAAGGATTTATACTTAAAAAGAATACCCCTAAGAACGAACGCACGTACGTGCACGTAGCCGTCCAAACACGTCCGTTTCATTGAACGGGACGAGAACACGATGCAAGGATGCTACCACAGGGTTAGGGGTGCCAAGCAGGCCATGAAGTGCAATTTTAAATGATTTTACGTGATTTAAATTGTTATATGCAAAAGATGAGATAGTAGAAAAATGTCAGTATAAGCTAATTTATGAGATGCAAAAGCCCATGCAACCAGTCAAGGTAAACTATAAATGAGTGTCACGCAGGTTCAGTTAAGCGGGTCAGATCGAATGCAAGGTAATACGTAGAAATACCAATCGCACCCAAACACGCCAAATCAAGAAAGACCACGGATGAATAAATGCGGAACTGGAATTGGTACAAATGAACACGGGTGTTACACTGGCGGGTAGCTTCCCTACCGCAACGCCAGGGATCAGAAAGTCCTCCCAGAGGCAGTCGAGCCCGAGGATCTCTCGCTCGGCTATCCCTGGCGGGTAGCTTCCCTACCGCAACGCCAAGGATCAGAAAGTCCTCCCAGAGGCGGTCAAGCCCTAGGATCCCTCGCTCGGCTATCCCTGGCGGGTAGCTTCCCTACCGCAACGCCAGGGATCAGAAAGCCCTCCCAGAGGCAGTCGAGCCCGAGGATCTCTCGCTCGGCTATCCCTGGCTGGTAGCTTCCCTACCACAACGCCAGGGATCAGAAAGCCCTCCCAGAGGCGGTCGAGCCCGAGGATCCCTCGCTCGGCCATCCCTGGCCGGTAGCTTCCCTACCGCAACGCCAGGGATCAGAAAGCCCTCCCAAAGGCAGTCGAGCCCGAGGATCACTCGCTCGGCTATCCTTCAGGACTAAAGCCCTCGCCAAGAGGCACCGGAAAGTAACCCTTCCCGGCCAGGGGTCCTTGGTAGGCTTCTTACATCCCTATAGCTCTTCCCGCGCCAAGAACCAAAGTCCTCCCAAAGGCAGTCGGGTCCTTGCTCGGCTATCCCCGGCTGGTAGCTTCCTACCACAACCGACAGGGATCAAAGTCCTCGCCAAGAGGCACTGGGCAGCAACCCTGCTCGGTCTCCGTCCTGAAGGATCAAAAGCCCTCCCAGAGGCAGTCGAGCCCGAGGATCCTTCGCTCGGCTATCCCTGGCGGGTAGCTTCCCTACCGCGATGCCAGGGATCAGAAAGTCCTCCCAGAGGAAGTCGAGCCCGAGGATCCCTCGCTTGGCTATCCCTGGTGGGTAGCTTCCCTACCACAACGCTAGGGATCAGAAAGCCCTCCCAGAGGCAGTCGAGCCCGAGGATCCCTCGCTCGGCTATCCCTGGCTGGCAGCTTCCCTACCCCATAACGCCAGGGATCAAGCCCTCACCATGAGGCCGCCGAGTTTCTTCCTGCTCGGCGTATCCCCAGCGGGCATCCTCCTGCCCATCAGACGCTGATGGTCTGAAGCCCTCATCGCGAGGCCGTCGAGTTCCTTTCTGCTCGGCGCATCCCCGGCGGGCATCCTCCTGCCCATCAGGTGCTGATGGTCTGAAGCCCTCATCACGAGGCCGCCGAGTTCCTTCCTGCTCGGCGCATCCTCAGCGGGCATCCTCCTGCCCATCAGATGCTGATGGTCTGAAGCCCTCATCGCGAAGCCGCCGAGTTCCTTCCTGCTCGGCGCATCCCCAGTGAGCATCCTCCTGCCCATCAGACGCTGATGGTATGAAGCCCTCATCACGAGGCCGCCGAGTTCCTTCCTGCTCGCCGCATCCTCAGCGGGCATCCTCCTGCCCATCAGACGCTAAGGATCTCAAGCCCTCATCGTGAGGCCGCCGAGTTCCTTCCTGCTCGGCGCATCCCCAGCGGGCATCCTCCTGCCCATCATACGTTGATGGTCTGAAGCCCTCATCACGAGGCCGCTGAGTTCCTTCCTGCTCGACGCATCCCCAGCGGGCATCCTCCTGCCCATCAGACGCTGATGTTCTAAAGCCCTCATCGCGAGGCCGCCGAGTTCCTTCCTGCATGGCGCCGAGTTCCTTCCTGCTCGGTACATCCCCAGCGGGCATCCTCCTGCCCAGCAGACGCTGAGGATCTCAAGCCCTCATCGTGAGGCCGCCGAGTTTCTTCCTGCTCGGCGCATCCCCAGCGGGCATTTTCCTGCCCATCAGATGTTGAGGATCTCAAGCCCTCATCGCGAGGCCACCGAGTTCCTTCCTGCTCGGCGCATCCCCAGCGGGCATCCTCCTGCCCATCAAACGCTGAGGATCTGAAGCCCTCATCGTGAGGCCGCCGAGTTCCTTCCTGCTCGGCGCATCCCCAGCGGGCATCCTCCTTCCCATCAAACACTGAGGATCTGAAGCCTTCTTCGCGAGGCCGCCGAGCCCCTTCCTACTCGGCGCATCCCGACGGGTAGCTTCCTACCCAAAAAAGACAACTGACAGCCCGGGGACGCGTCCCGATGAAACCTTAGGAGGGAGCTCACCCCGGGCGGCCCGACAATCCACTCCTGACCCGACCAGCTAGCTGGTCGGGATAGGAGTGGGGGGCTAATGATGATGCTCAATATTGGTGATCCTAAGGATCATGACACGTGGCAAACGACGTGTCCAAGAACTCAGAAGAAAGGGCATGCATGGAGCCGACCAAGCCACCCTTGTACCCGACCTGCAAACACAAGCTGGCTCTCTTCAGAACCCCTGAAAATTGGCCTCTTCGGCCTCTTAGCTCGCCCCTGAGCTACCACAGGACCAAGATTCCTCGTCCATGTTCCCCTCCGAAAGACGGCAGCGACGCGGGGCATCTCGCCTGAGATTCGGGGCAAATGCTAATTGGTGCTATCCGTCTACCTCTCCGAAGATGCCAAGTTGATTTATGACACCGTATATCGAAGGTTTAAACGGATGCTTCCGATGTAGCAGACTTCGTCAGATTCCCCCTCGCTTGAGGGGTTTTTGATTATGGGGACGCTCTTCCCTGCAGGCGCAAGCCCCTGCAATTAATTACGCTACTGCACTGCGGTAACCACTTTCTCCTTCTCCAGATGGTCACTTCGTGTCGTGTGTGTTTATTTTGTATTTAGTAGCCCGTGGATTGTATACGGAGACTGAGTTATGTCGTCGCCCGTAGGGCGTGGACTAGTCCAAATCCGTATTATCTTAGATTTGGGTTTGGGGGTTTGGGTTTAAGGATACGTTAGTCTCGTTTGAGACTAAGATCGACTTAAACGTTTGTTAAGGATATGTCAGCCTAGTTTTTAGACTAAGATCAACTTAACGGGATCGTTTAGATCCAACAATAGAGCAATTAAGGGAGCCCTGTTGTTTAGTTTAGTGACATCACGGTCAGTAGGTAGCTTAAGGACATTGCGGTCCATAGGTAGTTTAAGGACATTACGGTCCAATGTTAGTTTTAAGACGTTGCGGTCAAGGTTAAGGACGTCATAGTCCATGGATTTAAGGACTCCACAGTCCGATATTAGTTTTAAGACATCACGGTCAAGGTTAAGGACGTCATAGTCCGTTGTTAGTTTTAAGACATTCCGGTCAAGGTTAAGGACGTCATAGTCCATGGGTTTAAGGACCCCACAGTCCGATGTTAGTTTTAATACATCCCGGTCAAGGTTAAGAACGTCATAGTCCATGGGTTTAAGGACCCCACAGTCCGATGTTAGTTTTAAGACATCCCGGTCAAGGTTAAGGACGTCATAGTCTATGGGTTTAAGGACCCCACAGTCCGATGTTAGTTTTAAGACATCCCGGTCAAGGTTAAGGATGTCACAGTCCATGGGTTTAAGGACCCCACAGTCCGATGTTAGTTTTAAGACATCCCGGTCAAGGTTAAGGACGTCATAGTCCATGGGTTTAAGGACCCCACAGTCCGATATTAGTTTTAAGACATCTCGGTCAAGGTTAAGGACGTCATAGTCCATGGGTTTAAGGACCCCACAGTCCGATGTTAGTTTTAAGACATCCCGGTCAAGGTTAAGGACGTCATAGTCCGTGGATTTCGGGACTCCACAGTCCGATGTTAGTTTTAAGACATCACGGTCAAGGTTAAGGACCCCACAGTCCATGAGTTTAAGGACCCCACAGTCCGTATCAATGTGTGGTCATCGGGACCCGTCACCTCTTTGAAGACGTTGAGGAATTACAACGCCAAGTATCAAAGGAGTGAAGAGATGTACCCTTGAATCAAGGTAGATTAAATAGTCTTTGGCCCAATTTGGGACCAAGACCAATCAATTATGTTATGAGCCCATTGGCCCAGTTAAGTTTGGATTGAGGACTTATGGCCATCTTGGGCTAAGTCCAATCATGTTTGGAATATTAGCTTTCTGTTGGTCCATTGAAGGAGAGGCTTTACCTCTAGAACTTAGCCAATTGGGCTGAAGCTAGTGTTAAACACTAAATACCAATCAGTGTTGAACACTGGGAATGAGGTTGACAAGTTAATGTTTAACACTAAAAGATAGTTGGTGTTAAACAGCAGCAACATGGGCTTTCAAATTAGTGTTAAACACTAAAACAAATCAGTGTTAAACACTGGCAACAGAGATCTCAAATTAGTGTTAAACACTAAGGTAATCAGTGTTGAACACTGGTGACATAGATTTTAATTTAGTGTTGAACACTAAGAAAATTAATATTAAACCCTGTTAACAGAGGTTTAATTTAATGTTAACACTAAGAAATTCAGTGTTAAACACTGCAAATAAAGTTCTTCAATTAGTGTTGAACACTAAGGTAAATCAGTGTTGAACACTGGATTCAGAGGTTCCAATTTAGTGTTAAACACTAAGGCAAGAGGGGTCACGTGGTAGCACGTGAGGGCGCCCTCCCCTGCGGAGTTTTTCAGGGGGTCACGTGGTAGCACGTGACCCCGCTTCTTTGCATTTTTGTTTAAGACTTAAATTCTTCATTAAATCCCTATTTTCTTGAAGAATTATATTCTTAGATAGAGTTGAACTCTAGATTCTTTTCTGTAGGAATTAAATTCCTCATATATGTGAAGAACTGGATTCTATCATAGGGTTCAACCCTAATAATAACTTTAGAGAAATTAACTTCCCAATTTCTCTTAGAGAATTACTCTTAGATAGAGTTAAACCCTTAATTTATATTCTGAGGAATTGAATTCCCATATATGTGAGGAATTAGGTTCTGTCATAAGGTGAAACCCTAATTTCTTCTTTCTTAAGGGAATTAAATTCATGTTATTTTGACAGAATTAAGTTCTTAACTGGTTCTGTTCATTTCGAAAGAATTAAATTCCTATAACATAGGGTTAAACCCTAATTTTATTTCAAAGGAATTAAATTCCTATAGTTCCGTGAGAATTAAATTCTCAAACTTCCATTCCTTCTCTATGCTTTGGATCTGCATGGCAGGATCTCAACCCAATGAGAATTAAATTCTCAATTCATGGGGAGATGTGCACTTTGCAGATCCTCTACTAAAGAAAGAACTAAGTTCTTCTTTTTTAATATAAGAGTTAAACTCATTTGAGAATTAAATTCTCTTTTTAAAGGCCTTCCCTTTCTTACCCAAGGTTTTCTTCTGCAGCAGATCAAATTCTTCCAAAGTCTCAAGGCTCTATTTCTTTTTCTCTCTCTGTCTCTGTATATCTATATCTCTGTATATCTCTTGGCTCCTATTTATAAAAGAAGGAGTAGAATCAATTAGTTTTAGTGAATCATTCATTGAGGGATTTGATTTGTATTCATTAGAGATTTGATTTGCATTCATCATTCATCTGGACCTTTGGATTATTAGGTGAATTTTATTCACCATTGGATTTTAAATCCAAAGATATTCCTTTGTTATTACGGTTAGATTTTAAGGGGAAATCTTTCCAAGTTCAAGATTTTTCCATAGATAGGTAATATTTAATCACATTTAAATCTTTAATCCAATCGGTTCCAAATAATCATTCTCCTTTGGAAAGATTTGAATGTTGTTCAGAATTTAATTCTGTTAAATAGATAGGCTTTGAAAGCCGGTCACGTGTGGCCACGTGACCCCTGGTCACGTGTAGGCACGTGACCCCTTGGAACGAGCTTTCTTCTGCTTTTTGCGCTCTGTTTTCTAGCTGCTGTTCAACCGTCACGTGCCAACACGTGACCCCTGGTCACGTGTGAGCACGTGACCCTTTCTGGAGCCTTTTCTTTGATTTAATCAAGGAACTGAATCTGCCTTCACCGCTGCTTTTAATTGTCACGTGCCAACACGTGACTACTGGTCACGTGCTAGCACGTGATGCCTCCTCCGTAAACTTTCCTGATTTTAATTCAGGAAACAAATGCCCCCACAGCGTTGTTCTCACGTGTCTGCACGTGAGTGCAACGCTGTCACTTTTGTGACCGTTGGATCCATCTGGGGAATCGGGAAGATGAAGCGTTTTCCATCCTATCCTATAAATATAGGGGTCATTTCAGAGACGCCTCCACTTTGCTTATCTTCCTCCTTGCAAACTTTTTCTGAGAATTTAATTCTCTTCTTCCATAGCTTAGTTCTCTGTCTCGAATCATCTTCAGAGTTTAACTCTGCCCGAAAAAGACTCTTTTCTTTAGGTAATGCTCTTGAATGAATGATGAAATCTCACATTCCTCTGGATTTTAAATCCAAAACAAGGGTTTTTACCGTTTTTGAATATGAACCCAATTTTTCTTTAAGTTTTTCAACCAAAGTATGAGGCCATTTAACCTTCAACAGTAGATCTTTTTAGGGTTCATATGATCTTTAGGGAAATGATGGTGACAGTTCAAGTCCATAGAGTTTAACTCCGTTCGCAGAAAAAAAATTTCTGGGAATTTAATTCCCCTCTCCAAAAGGAATTTAATTCATGTGAAGAACTAAGTTCTTCCCCTGGAGGCTTCTTAGGGTTTCCTTGCCCTAGGTTGTCCTCCTTCACATCCGAGAGGAAAAAGTTTGTAATGAATTTTTCATGATCGCTATTTCAGGTGTCATGGATGCTCATTTGTATGATCTTAACGAAATCATTTCTTATGGGAATATTCGTGCACTGGGCCGTAGTCAGAATCAGGAATTCACCAACGCTCAGTGTGCTGAGATTATGAGCCGCTTTGATGAGTACAACCACCGGCTACTCCCCCGTCGCTCTTTTCTTCTGAGACTCATCGTGCTGGCGATTTGGGAGGCGCTTCCTCTCTTCTGCACCGGTGTGCCGTTCAGGGCATTGGACGCTGCCGAGGATAAGATACATTCGGTGTATCTGATGAGTCTAATCTCGAAGAGAAGGCGCGGCAACCTTATTGATCTCTTGCACCAGGCATTTCAGCAGTCGGCCATACTTGCCGCCTATCGGAGGGTGGAGGACATTCGCGAGGACCCTGACGCTTGTGATCGTGAGAGAAAACATACTCGAGCGGTTCGAAATGCTTGGAGGATCTTGGACAAAGTCAAGCTTGAGTTTCTCAATCCGTGCCCCGTGTCTGAGATATTGCCATTGTAATCGTTTTCTTTTCATTTTGTATGGACTTCTTAAAGCATGAATGATAAGCTTTATCATGCCTTTCTATGTTTGCATGCCTTTCTACGGGATTTTATCATTTTGCTATTGTCGCTGTTGCTGTTTTTTAATGTGCAGGGTGCTATTCCATTTTTTTAGTGCACGTCAAGTTTGGGCCTCACGTATTCTGCACGTGGGGTCCTTTGATGCCATATTTTTAGTGCACAATATCAGATGCAGAAAAGGAGCCTTGGAAATAGTTCCATCTCCCTGATTTTCTATGCCTTTCCTTTTTTGGGCCTTGGAAACAGCTTTTACATGCAAGATTTTCCGCACACAGCACTTAATGCACCTCTTTATATCTGGGGCAATGGCCTTCCTTTTCTCTTCACAGAGAGATGTATTCTCATTTTGGTGTGATTTTTCCTGAGAAACAACTGAGCACCATGGCCTGTAATCGCCCTCATGCTCGTCGACAGGCATGGGAAGTTCCTATCGAGGAGATGATCCCCCGCTTTGCTGCCCGATTGGTGGATCCACTCCTTACCGATGACGAATGCGATTCGGCAATGTATGAACTCTCGATCCGTAGGGGGTCCCCCCTCCCGATGGGGTCCCACTGGCTCCGGACGATTCTCACGGCCGTGCTTGCCGACATCCCTCCTCACCCGGCGGAGATGACCCTGGCGATACTTGATGTGGCTGAAGAGAAGCTTGAGGGCTTTCACGAAGCGTGCCTGATTACTCAGGCTTTGAAGGATTGCTCGATTCACCTGCTGAGCCAAATAAGGGCCCGGCGAGCTATTATGTTTGCTTTCGCGGACGAACATGGCGCCAATCGATGGGGAGCGACTCCTCGTGAGAACCGTCGCTTTGATGTGCTGGAGAGAGCGGAGAGAGAGATGGAGAATTTTGCTCTTTGCTTTGTTAACCCTTGTGCTACTGATCCCGTGTTTGGTGACCTTTTCCCGCTAGCGTAGTATATTTAAATTAGTCTTTTTTTTGTATGCTTTATGCTGAACTTCCATGTTGGCTTGGTACTCGTATGTGTGTTTTTGCTTGCATAAATAAAATTTGTGTTCTTCTTATGAGAACTTTCTCTAATTATCAACACTATCATCATGTCGCATGCACATTAAAGCTTCGAATATTATTTCTTTTTCGGATGTTCATATAATTGCAAACACATGCTCGATAGGATAAACGTCGGAAATTTTCTCGTTGCTTTTCATACCAGGTGATGTGAGCGTGTTTTAGATTGACTATCGTTGTCGAATGGAAGCCCATTTATACGGTCTTGAGCGTGTATGTCATGTTTCCAAGGTTGCGGTCGCGAAAGTGAGCTTACGTGACCTGATAGGGCGACACATGGCGAACAAATTGTTGTGCAAGAAAAGGGCTCGGCCATAAATTTTCGGAGAGGGAGCTGGCTTCTAAGGCGCTGAGCGAGCTTCAAGCTAATCTTACCGCCAAGGACAACAAAGCGTATGAACTCTGGCGAGTGCTCCAGGAGTCCATCAAAGAGGTGGTGGCTCTCGATAAAGCTTCCACGTTCACTCGTGAAAGGGTCGAGGCCCATAAGGCCACCGAGAAAAAGCTTAAAGTTCGGCTTGCTTCGTATCAGGCTCAGCAGGCTCAGGCGGAGGCTCGTCTTCAGGCGATCTTGAATCATGAAGCCGTGACTCAGCAACAGGAAGATGAGCTGGTAAAATTGCTACATCGCCTGCCGGCTTAAAGACTTGTATCTTTTCCTTTCTTTTTTATACATACTCATGGATGAGAGTATTTTCTTTTTGTTCTTTCATGGATTGTAGTTTGTATTCATTTTGGTTTATGAATAAAAGATACAATTTTCTTCTTAATGGTGTGTCTCTTTTCATTGAATGTATTTTGCGGACAATTTATCTTGATCTCTTTGCAGGGCAGCGATGGCTTAGGATTCAGGGTTAAGATCTGCTTCCTAAGACTTTTGCGCTTTATGAGCCGTGGTGGATCTCATAAAGAGTTTTTCTCCCTACAGGTCGAGAGGATCCCATAGGTGTAAGTTCTTCTTAAGAATCGTGAGGATTCTTGAGCGGGTTTTCCCTTGAGAGTCGTAAGGATTTCACAAGAGAGTTTTTCTTCCTTACAGGTCGTGAGGACCTGCAAGTGCTGGATGTGGTCACCCTTATCCGTGTTTCACGGGGTCAGGGGTTGCTCAAGGCAACGTAGTTTAAAGACGTCGCGGTCAAGGTTAAGGACATCATAGTCCGTGGATTTAAGGACTCCACAGTCCGATGTTAGTTTTAAGACATCACGGTCAAGGTTAAGGACGTCATAGTCCGTGGATTTCAGGACTCCACAGTCCGATGTTAGTTTTAAGACATCACGGTCAAGGTTAAGGACGTCATAGTCCGTGGATTTCAGGATTCCACAGTCCGATATTAGGTTTAAGACATCACGGTCAAGGTTAAGGACGTCATAGTCCGTGGATTTCAGGACTCCACAGTCCGATATTAGTTTTAAGACATCACGGTCAAGGTTAAGGACGTCATAGTCCGTGGATTTCGGGACTCCACAGTCTTATGTTAGTTTTAAGACATCACGGTCAAGGTTAAGGATGTCATAGTCCGTGGATTTCAGGACTCCACAGTCCGATGTGTGGTTGTGGGGACCCGTCACCTCTTTGAAGACGTTGAGGAATTACAACGCCAGGTATGAAAGGAGTGAAGAGATGTACCCCTAAACCAAGGTAGAATCAATATAGAATCAGGGTGGTTGATCGTTAGTTTTAAGACATTACGGTCGAGGTTAAGGACATCATAGTCCGTGGATTTTAAGGACTCCACAGTCCGGTGTTTGCTCTGGATGCTTTACACGGGTTCACTACCGTGCTTGGCGAGGGCCAGGCTCCGCTCTGGGCGTTTTCCGCGGGGTCAAAGAGTGACGTTATCCGCGTTCTACGTAACCAGGAATTTTGCACTAGATGCTTCACACGGGTTCACTGCCGTGTTCGGCGAGGACTAGGCTCCGCTCTGGATGCTTCACACGGGTTAACTGCCGTGCTCTGCGAGGACCAGGATCCGCTCTGGACGTTTTCCACGGGGTCAAAGAGTGACGTTATCCGCGTTCCACATAACCAGGAATTTTGCACTAGATGCTTCACACGGGTTCACTGCCGTGCTCGGCGAGGACTAGGCTCCGCTTTGGATGCTTCACACGGGTTCACTGCCGTGCTCTGCGAGGACCAGGATCCGCTCTGGATGTTTTCCGCGGGGTCAAAGAGTGACGTTATCCGCGTTCCACGTAACCAGGAATTTTGCACTAGATGCTTCACACGAGTTCACTGCCGTGCTCGGCAAGGACTAGGCTCCGCTCTGGATGCTTCACACGGGTTCACTGCCGTGCTCTGCGAGGACCAGGATCCGCTCTGGATGTTTTCCGCGGGGTCAAAGAGTGACGTTATCCGCGTTCCACGTAACCAGGAATTTTGCACTAGATGCTTCACACGGGTTCACTGCCATGCTCGGCAAGGACTAGGCTCCGCTCTGGATGCTTCACACGGGTTCACTGCCGTGCTCTGCGAGGACCAGGATCCGCTCTGGATGTTTTCCACGGGGTCAAAGAGTGACGTTATCCGCGTTCCACGTAACCAGGAATTTTGCACTAGATGCTTCACACGGGTTCACTGCCGTGCTCGGGGAGGACTAGGCTCCGCTCTGGATGCTTCACACGGGTTCACTGCCGTGCTCTGCGAGGACCAGGATCCGCTCTAGACGTTTTCCATGGGGTCAAAAAGTGACGTTATCCGCGTTCCACGTAACCAGGGATTTTGCTGATTGTATCCGCATTTCACGGAATGGAGGTTTGACTGTTGGTGATATGTATATCGCCGAGCCATGGAACTAGGGGTTGCCGCTGCTCCGCTTTGTTTGAAGTCGTGTCCGTCGTTACGAGACGAGTGTTGGGATGATCTCTAGGTCGCTTATGGCCCATCGAGATTTAGCTTCTTTCTTTGATGAAACCTAGGGGAAGTATGATCACTTCTTCGTTTACGCCCTTGGATTGTATACAGGGTGTGATGGAACATCACCTGTAGGGCATAAATTAATTTTTTTTATTTCATTTCTTTTTCTGCGATGCTCCATCATTTCAGCTTTTATATCGCGAAAGTCGCGATTGCCCTATCATTTCGGCTATTTTTCGCGGTGCCTAATCATTTCGGCTATTTTTTTTTACTCGCTGCTTTTTATTGCGAATTGCCCCATCATTTCGGCTATTTTGCGTGCATACATTTTTACTTGCTGCTTTTTATTGCAAGTTGCCCATCATTTCGGCTATTTCGTATGCACGTGCGGCCTACTGGCTTTTCGCCATAAACCTGAAATTAGACACCGATTTCGACATCAGCACCGCTACAACTGGGATATGGCCAGGAGCGAATCATCATCTGCCTCTGTCGATGTTGAACAAGGGTGGCTTAGCAAACAGGATTAGGGTCCTGTCGACTAAGGCTTTTGACTTCATGAGCCGTAAGGGCCTCACAAAGGTATTTCCCCCTACAAGTCGTGAGGATCTTGTAGGTGTATTTTCTCTCTAGGAATCGTGAGGATTCCTAAGTGTATGTTCCTCTGTAAGTCGTAAGGATCCTACAAGAGGGCTTTCTCCTTATAAGTTGAGAGGACTTATAAAGGTTGCTCACCATAGGGACATACCCCTCGTCACGGGTGGGACTTTGCTGAGGAAATCTTTATTCGCGCCCGTGGATTGTATACAAGGGTCAGTATGAGCCGCTTGTAGGGCATTGTCGAAGGTTATGGGGGATTTTGCTTAAGCACAGATTCAGGTTTCTGTAACTTAAGACTTTCAAGTCTTATGAGCCATGAGGGTCCCAGAAGAGAGTTCTCCTTGTGAGTCGTGAGGATCTCGCAAGTGTCTTTTCTCCTTAGGAATCGTGAGGATCCCTAAGTGTGTTACTCCCTTGTGAGTCGTAAGGATCTCACGCGGGTGGTTTATCCTTACAGGGTCGTGAGGATCCCGCAAGTGTCCTTTAACGAGGTTGCGTCCTTTCAGGTTTTCACAAACACTCGCCGGTAGCCCCGCTGTTTTTACTCACGGAGCCCTTTCGGGTTTTCATCCGTGCCCATTTTGCTTATGGACATACCGTTTTTTTCATTCTTTTTTTTACGAGGTCGCGCCCTTTCGGGTTTTCACGAACACCCGCCGGTAGCCCTGCTGTTTTTACTCACGGAGCCCTTTCGGGTTTTCATCCGTGCCCTTTTTGCTGATGGACATACCGTTTTTATTTATTATATATTTTTTTCTCTTTTTTTTATCTCGTCAGCCTAAAGATGCTACGGTATTAGTTTAAGGACGTTTCGGTCCGTCGTTAGTTTAAGGACGTTTCGGTCCGTCGTTAGTTTAAGGACGTTTCGGTCCGTCTTGGAGAGGGCCTGCTACTACTTATAGAGCTTGAGCTTAGGAAGATAGCGAGCGGGCATAGTCGTCGTCATCTATCACTGGCCTAGGCTGTGACTCCTTAAGCGTAGTATTTCTTTAGGAAGAGGCCGTTTATTGGCCTGAAAGGCCTCTCACCGTGCATATCCATGAGTAGATAGGCTCCACCCTGGTAGACTCTGTCTATGATGTATGGGCCTTCATAGTTTGGCTCGAATTTTCCCCGCTTGGCGCGATTAGGGATCATAGGCCTTTTGATCACTAGCACGAGTTCGCCTTGGCGGAATGTCCTCGGCCTGGTCAATCTTTCATACGAGCGCGTCATTTTCGCTTTGTAAGCCTCCAGATTCTGTTGCGCTATGAGCCGAGTTTCATCGAGGGCGTCAAGCTCCTCAAGCCAGAGGTGAGCATTTTCTTCGTCTGTCAACTCGTGGTGGACTGCCACTCGTAGAGAAGGTAGCTCTATCTCGAGGGGGAGTGCTGCTTCCGTACCGAATACCAATGCGTATAGCATCGTGTTCGTGGACGTCTTGAACGTAGTCCGATATGCCCAGAGAGCTTCTTACAGTCTCTCGTGCCGGTCCTTCTTATTTCGGGACACCGTCTTCTTCATGATCTTTGTCAAGGTCTTGTTGAAGGCCTCAGCTAGACCGTTAGCTCGTGGATTATAAACTGAGGAGTATCTCCAGTCTATATTATGCTGTTGCGCGAAGCGGCTGATCTTATGGCTTCTGTAGGCCGGCCCGTTATCGGAGATAATCCGCCGCGGAGTTCCAAACCGATAAATGACGTGCGTCTTGAAAAAGTGGAGGATATTCTCCGTCTTCACTTCCCTCAGCGGCACTGCTTCTGCCCATTTGGAGAAGTAATCAGTCGTCGCCAGGATGAAACGATGTCCCTTAGACGATACCAGTTCGATAGGGCCGACTAGGTCGGTTCCCCACATTTCGAATGGCCAGCTAGCCACCGTTGGATGTAGCAGATTTGGATGTTGGTGGATGAAATCCCCATGGATTTGGCATTAGTGGCACTGCTTCGCATATTCGAGGCAGTCCTGGATCATCGTGGGCCAGTAGTAACCCATCCGTTTAATTTTTAACTTCATCTTCAAGCCTGCTTGATGAGAACCACAGATTCCGTCATGAACTTCCTGAACGACTCTTTCTGCTTCGTCAGGTCCTAAACATCTCATCCATAGAGAATCAAACGACCTCTTGTACAGAGTATTGTTGACGAAGGCGAAAGACAGAGCTCGTTTCATGAGCTGATGTCTTGAGGACGCTTCTTCGGGCATTCGATGGGACTTAAAGTAGTCTATGAAGACCTCCCTCCAGTCCTCAGCCTTCTTACGGTCTTTTATTTGTAGGGTCGTCTGCTCAGTCACTCCCTTCTCTTCGGATGATTCTGGAGATATTTCTGCTGGGGCAAGCACTCGACGGCTTTGCACCACGATTTTAACGTCATCAAGGTTCTCGTCAGCCAGTTCTTTAGCGAGCTTGGCCAACGCGTCTGCTTTGCTATTTTCCGCATGTGGTATGCTTTCCAGAGTATAGGAGGGAATTTGGGTCAACAGTTGTCGCACCTTTTCACCATACTTCACCAACTCCGGTTTGCACGTTTGGTAGTCGCCGTTTACTTGACTAACGACCAGTTGAGAATCCCCGTATATGAGGAGGTTTTCAATTCCCATGTCGATGGCGATCTCGAGGCCTGCTATCAAAGCTTCATATTCGGCTTCATTGTTCGTCCCCGGTTCTGTTAAGGAGAAAGCGAAGCGCATTATCCCTCCTTATGGAGTTATGAAGATGAGGCCTATCCCCGATTTGATCATTGGTGTATTTTGTTTGCGCTTCTTTACGGAGGACGCTCCATCGAAATAAAGCTCCCATCGGGTATCACCACCGTCGATCGCGTCAAACGCATGTTCGTCTGGCAAATCGCAATTTAGAGGAGAACCGGCAGGTACTGGATGCTCAGCAAGGAAGTCGGCGATGGCTTGACCTTTCACTGCCTTAAGAGGCTGATAGGTTATTGAAAATTCCATCAGGAGCAGGGCCCATTTAGCGAGTCTCCCAGTCAATATGGCCTTTGACATTAGATATTTTAGGGGGTCCACCTTTGATATAAGACGGACTTCATGTGCCAATGCATAGTGCCGGAGTTTTGTTATCGCAAAGATTAACGCCAGGCAATGTTTTTCGATAGGGGAGTAATTGCTTTCTGCCCCCAGAAGAACTCGGCTTAAATAGTAGAGCGCTCTCTCCTTCCCTTGGTCGTTTTCTTACGCCCATAATGCGCCTAAAGAACCTTCTAGGGCGGTTGTATAAAGAATGAGAGGCTTTCCCTTGACCGGAGCAGCCAGCACCGGCGGGTTCTGCAGGTATTGCTTGATTTCATCTAGCGCGCTCTGGCATTTTTGGTCCCAGACGAACGGAGTTCCCTTCTTCATCAGGTGACTGTAAGGACGGCACTTGCCTGACAGGTTGGCGATAAATCGCCGAATGTACGCGAGCTTCCCTTGGAGAGACCGCAGCTGTTTGAGAGTCCTTGGCGGTGGCATTTCCATGATCGCCTTGATCTTAGATGGATCTATTTCGATACCTCGGTGTCGGATGATGAATCCCAGGAATTTACCCAAGGAGACTCCGAACGCGCATTTGAGGGGATTCATCTTCAAATTATATTGCCGAAGGCGTTGAAATACGGTTTTCAGATGCTCTAAATGCTCTTCATATGACATGCTCTTTACTACGAGGTCGTCGATATAGCACTCGACGATTTCATGTATGAGATCATCAAAGATCTTTGTCATGGCCCTCTGATAGGTGGCACTGGCATTTTTTAATCCGAAGGGCATAACTTTGTAGCAGAATATACCCAAAGGAGTCCGGAAAGCGGTGTGTTTCTGGTCGTCGGGATGCATCTTTATTTGATTGTGCCCTGATGAACCGTCCATGAAGGAGAAAACCTCATGAGTGGACGTATTGTCTATCATCAGTTCGGTGACCGGCACTGGGAAATCGTCCTTCGGGCAGGCTTCATTGAGATCTCGGAAGTCCACACGTATACGCACTGTCCCATTTTTCTTCATCACAGGGACGATGTTGGCGACCCAGTCAGGATACTGTACCTCCTGGATAAACCCAGAATTGATCAGCTTCTTGACTTCGGCGTTAATGCTCATCTCAAGCTCGAGCCGCATCCTTCTCGGCGCCTGCTTGACTGGCTTGATATCCGGGGATATTGCTAATTTATGCACAACAATCTCTGGATCTAATCCCGGCATCTCGGAATAGTTCCACGCGAAGCAATCTCTATGCTGTAGAAGCATATCCTTTAACGCAGCCACCCTTTCTTCAGATAGCAGCTCGCTGACAAATGTCGGTCGCGGATCGTCTGCCGATCCCAACTGAATCTTCTTGAGGTTATCTGCAGTAGTATGTATGCCATCTTCCAGTTCTTTCGGAGCCGGTGGAAATTCTGAGATTACCTCATTGTCATTGTTTTCGAAGCACCAAGGGAGCTCATCTATGTCCTCGGGCTCTTCTTTTAATACTGTAATCATGTGACAGGTGCGAATCCGCTTCCAAGACCGATGTGGATCTGGTTCTGCTCTTGCGGCTTTGGGTTCGTGCTTTTGTGGCGGCGTTACCCTCCAACTGCTGGATAAAGCAAATCTGCCTTGCTGGTACTGGTCTTCGACCCAGTTCTTGAAGGTGAAGCAGTCTTCGATAGGGTGTCCTATGACTCGGTGATAAGAGCAATAGCCCGGATGAGAAACTTTGTTAGCTTGCTCAGGGTGTTTAGACTCTGGAAGTGCAATCATTTGATGTTTTATAGCGAGCTCGAGTAACTTCTTCGTCTTGTCTCGGGGGAAGGAATACGCTCGACTCATCTTCTTTATGAGGGACAAATCCGGGCCGCGCAATGCCCGATTACATGACTCTCTAATCCTGCGTCGTTGTTGTCGGCTCCTTTTTCCGCTTCTTGACTTACTTCTGCCTCTGCGTCGGGCCTTTTGTACAACGGGTTGACAGGGAGGAGCATCTTCGTCTTTTGCAGCCTGTTGAAACAGACGTTGCGTCCTGGCCTTCTCGTAGATGGCCATCTTGCGATTATGGTCTTCCCGAGCTTTTTGACCCGCTTTCCTGATAAGCTTGTCCATTCGTTCTTCAAACGATGGACTCGGCATTTCGATTGCGGGATCTAGTTTTGATGAGGGGTTGGCATTGCTGGACAGGGCGTTTTCCTCCTCATCAAAGTTATATACGGCGTAGCTACCGTGGACTCGCTCCCGTTTACCGGATCTCACATATCCAAGCCCAAGTGTTTCTATTCTCCCGTTGGGCAATTTGCGCTGGGTCTCAGGGACTTCCCAAATCCTGTTGTAGAACCGAGCTTGTCGAACAGTCTGTTTTAAGGGTACTCCTTGGCGCTTCAATAGCCTCTTTAGTCCATTTGTGTAATATCTGGACAAACGGATGGGTTGGAGCCTGGCGAGTGTAGCATCCGCGCCATGCCATATCTCTTTCTCCACTCTCGTTTCTGTGGATTGGTAGAATAGGATCACCTTTTCACCCTTTCGTCTGGGAGGGACGTAAAACGTCTGCAGGTCCTGCACATTGTAAGCTTGAAGTGCGTCGAGATCCTTGTAGTGTTTCCGCGGCACCATGGTGATTTGCAAACTCTGATCATCGCTAGGGGATGCTTGTATTGACGGCCGACTGGAGAACACGGCATTAACCTCATCTTCCGAGTCACTTCCGAAGATCAACATGGGGGCGGACGGTCCCGGGTTGTTGCGTCGAGACGGCCCAGCGTAAATTATCTCTTCTTCTTCTTCGGTATCGCTCCTGAAAACAGGGATGGTGGCGGCGGGTTTGTTTTCCGGCTTGCGACACTTTTCTGTATCCTCTAAGTCTAGCAAAAAGTACTTTGCATCTTCGTACTTGTGGACTTCGTTCACGGAAAATGGGTTCAGCTCACCCGTTACGGTGTACTCGAAACCATCCTTAAAGTACTTCATACACTGATTCTGTGTAGAAGGGATGATGTTGTACTCGTGTAACCAAGGGCGACCGAGCAAGGCGTTGTATCAGGTCTTGGCGTCAATGACGTGGAATTTAATGTCTGTGACAAGCAGCCCGAAGCGTAATGTTAATATCACAGATCCGAGAGTCCGTGACGACTGGGAGTCGAAACCGGAGATGGTAATTTTGTCACGAGCGAGGTACTGCACGCTCATGCAAATTTCCTTCAACACCCGAACATTAAGGAGATTGACGGAGGATCCATTATCTACCAGGATCTTGTCTATCTTGATATCATGGCAGTATCCAGAGACATATAGGGGACGGTTGTGGTCGCACGCCCCGAGGAGAAGGTTTTCGTCACCGAAAGTGATGTCGGCCGTGTGCACTTCTTCCAGTTCATCCTTCATCCTTTCTGCTGCGAGGAAGGCTTGGAATTGCTCGGGTTCTTGTAACGCCTTGATTAATGAATCTCGCGCTTCTTTTGATAATAGGAGGGCATCGAGAATGCTGAGCTGAGAAGGTAGCTTCCTTAGGTGCGCTAGGATGTTGTAGTCCACCTTACTCTTCCTGGGAGGGTCCTTGGCAGTCAGCTCTTTCATGACTTGGTCATCTAAGGCGATATCCCCAGTGACCTTTTCCTTTCCTTTATCTTTTCTATTTGCGGGCCCGAGATTCTTTTCCGGGAGCGTGCGATTGCGCAGCTGAATGTTCTCGCAGGCCTCCGGTTCTTCCTCTTTCCCTAAGACGGACTCTTTAAAGAGAGGGCCCAAAGCCATTTCCTCATCAGAGTCGCTCCCAAAGGTGAGAACTTGTGATCCTCCGGCGTCGACCATGTAACAGCTACCGGTAGTTCTTTTGTGCCTGTCGGTTGTACTTCTCTGCTCCCGACGAGTTCTGCGTTTCATGCGCTTAAAATGTTGCCGGTGAGCAACATATCCCTGCCACCATATCCTAAAAGCGTCGCACTCCTCCGTAGGGTGTGAAATTTTCCGATGATATGAGCAATAATTAGGGTGCCTCTCCGCCCCCTCGAACGCGTTCTCTTCCGAGGGTGGTAGCTTCATCCCCATTGACATGGCTTTGGCAAACCTTTTCCTCGTCTTGAACACGTTTTTATTCGCATCGGATATCTTTTGATCTGGCAGGAGTGCTTCGACTCTTTCGTTTAGTCGCCTGCGCTTGGCTCCTTCCGATGCAGCCATCTCACGCTCCTGATCGGCTTTATTCTTCAAACGAATCTCGTCTAGAAAGGCGTCGATCATTTCATCTGTTGGCCATACAAGTTCTGGCTCAGGCTGTGCCCCCAGTTTCTCAGTGTCAGGAGTTTTCTCATCTTCCGAGTGGGAAATTACATGACAACTCGCCACATATCCCTCGGATTCATCCGATGAGCTCTCTCCATCATCTTCCTCCTAAAAGACGTGGTTGAAGAACCCTTGCAGCGTGACGGGAGTCCGCGCCTTTTGATTGTACTCCTCCAGCGCGTCAATCTGTTTCTGCAAATCCGTACGCTTGTCTCCAGGCTTCACGGGCTTTTTGGATTTCTTCTTCTTTTTCTTCGAAGATTTTGACGGTTGGGTGTGAGTATTTGGTCCATCACCATGAATTTTTGTAGTTGGGAGCGGGTTCAGCATCCCTTCAATGATTTGAAGTTCAAGCGGGTTCTTCCATTCGACCGCCGGGCACGCATGAAGGTCCCTCAGCATTCTTTTGGTTTTAGTTGATAGCACGACCTCCCATGGAGCTTCTTCAATAAAGGAACAGGTTGCCCCCGGTGTATCTACTTTCTTAGGAGTATGCGGCTGTGGCGGGTTCACCTTCCACTTTTCGGATAGTGCAAACTTCCCCTGGAGGTATTGATCTTCAATCCATCCTATGAAAACGAAGCAATCCTCAATCGGATGGCTTACCGTTTGATGGTAAGGACAATAGTTGGGGTTATTCACCTCAGTGGGTTGTGGCGGTCGCCTTGGATTTGGCAAGTTTATAAGTCTGTTGCGTACTGCTAGCTCAAATAACCGTTTCGTCTTGTCCCATGGGAACGAGTAGGGACGCTTCATCTTCTCATTATAATACCGCCGTCTTTCTTCCAACTGATCCGCCAGCTTTGAGGCACTGGGTTGCTGCTGAGCATTCGCGACGAAGGTTGCCTTCCCTTTACCCTTGTCACTCCGAGGCTCCGGCTTCGGGGGAGACGGTCTGTGACCCATCCGGTCCATCTGGGCCAACTTGTCGATCAAAGCCTGAAACGTGGTCGGCTTAAAGAACATCATAAACTGGGAGATAGTTGCATGAGGGTCTAGGGTTCCTACGAACATGCCCATCGCGGGCGCTTCCTCAATGCGTTTCTCGCATTTCAACTACAAATTTCGCCAGCGTATAGCATACTGGACCCACGTTTCGCCCGGTTTCACCCTGGCATTAATCAATGCTGTTATTGGAGTGCGTTCGCTGGCGCTTGCGAATCGCTGAGTGAATAGCAACTCCATTTCAGCGAACGTCTTGATAGAATCATTCGGGAGTTCTGAATACCATTCGAACGCTGTTTCTGATAAGCTGCCCACGAACTGGCGAAGCAACAGTTTATCGCCACCGCCGGTGTTACCGCAAAGGGCCCTGAACTGGGCAACATGTTGGTAGGGATTGACAGTCCCCTTATACACGTGGAATTTCGGTATTGTATAACCCGGCGGATATTTGATTTGGTCGTACCAGCTCGGATACGGTCGCCCCGTTTTTACGACTTGACCAGCTGCCTCAGTCGCATGATGAACCCGGATCTGCTGGGCTATATAGTCGTTCAAGTCAGCCTTAGAGATTGTCTCCTCCTTGGCCGTTGACAGAGCCGGTGGTGGATTTGACGTTTCTCCCCTGTCGTCTTCAAGGACGATCAGAGGATCCTCAGCAGGTGGGTCTTGTTGGATCATCATTCCCACCATGTCCTGGAATAAGTGGGCTATTTGCTTTATATTGGCCGCTTGTTCCGTAACCTCTTTATCTTTCTTTTCCAATATCCTCCGGAGGAACTCGGCGTCGGTTTCCTGTTCTTGTTGCTGATTCGAGGACGCCTCGGGGCTTTCTTTCGGTCCAGTAAGCGCGGCCATTGCGATCATCATTTCCTGGAGCTTTTACTGTTGCTCCTGAGCTTTGGTCACCGACCGTGTAAGCGGTCTATGACCCGTGGACGCGCGGCTGTCTTCTTTTCCCGACGCCATGTATACAGTGTGGACCATCCTGCCCCCAGCCTTAGGGCGTCTGGGCTCAGCGCTTTTAGCTTTCGTTGCAGGCCCGGGGATCCTCTCTGGCCTCTTCTTTTTATGAGCAGTGGAAGTTGAGGGGGCCGTTGAGGTGGGCACCCAGACAGCTTTTCGTGGCTTAGCCTGGTGACTGACTCCCTGTTGGATTTTCAGCTTCTTGTGCTGGCGGGAGAAATTTGTATCGATTACCGAGTCTCGGGTCTGCCGCCAGACTTTATAGATTTGGGAGGACAGCCGTTGAGGAGATTGGGGCCGTTCTGGCTTTACTTCTACAGCCTTTTTCAGCGGAGGGGGAGACCTTTTTAGCACCGCGGTAGGAGAATTCCTACGCACCTTATTCAGCATCTCAAAACTGTTCCCAGTTGGAACAGCAGCATTAACTTCTGCCATCGGGGCTGGAGGAGTTAACCCAAGAGGGGAGTTGCCTCCGGCTTTCCTCACTCGGCGCTAGTAACGACGTCGAGCGCATCGTGCTGACGGAACCGGCTTAGTGAGGGCGATAGTCTCGTCTTGCCCCTTGTGTAGGTGGGGGGTCGCTGCTGGTGTCAACCTGTTAAAGACCGATGTCCTTTGGGTAGTAGGAGCGGGAGCTGGAGCCGTCAATCTTATAAAGACCGACTTTTTGGCAGGGAAAGCCGCCTTGTCGACTTCAGGAGCATGGCTGGTTATTTTCTTAGGAGCAGCCTTCTCTGGGATTGTAGGCCCCATCGTGGGCCCACAGGAGCTCTGGCCCAATCTGGAGAAGACCGAGGCGCTGGTGTTGGGCGACTCGTTGAGAGGGGCCACGGTAAGTGTAAGCCGATCAAAGACCGACTTCTTGGGAGCTTCCGTTGTCAGCGTAGGAGCGGTGAAGCTCGTTGGCGGGAGCATGGTCCCGAAAAACAACCCTGTGGTGGCTCGAGTGACCTGTTCCACGGGCATTGTGAACAGCGAAGCAGCTTGGGGTCCGTAGGCTATGCCTCCTGGCGAGGCAGAGCGCCGGTTGCAGTTGCAGTTGGAGCATTTCGCACAAGTGGAAGCCATTGATTCTTTGCTTTCTGCAATAAGCAAGACGCCAAATCTTAGTACCTTGAAACCCAAGGGCAACCATTAGCGAACCGTGTTTGGTTCGCGAACACAACACACGAAATGTGGAGTGGAAAGAGGAAAAGGTCCCATCGGGCATGCTAGAATCTGTTCCCCTCCGAAAGACGCCCCGCGTCGCCGCCGTCTTTCGGAGGGGAACAGATGCCGAAATTGGTGTCTAATTTCAGGTTTATGGCGAAAAGCCAGTAGGCCGCACGTGCATACGAAATAGCCGAAATGATGGGGCAACTTGCAATAAAAAGCAGCAAGTAAAAATGTATGCACGCAAAATAGCCGAAATGATGGGGCAACTCGCAATAAAAAGCAGCGAGTAAAAAAAATAGCCGAAATGATTGGGCACCGCGAAAAATAGCCGAAATGATAGGGCAATCGCGACCTTCGCGATATAAAAGCTAAAATGATGGAGCATCGCGGAAAAAGAAATGAAATAAAATAAAAAAAATTAATTTATGCCTTACAGGTGATGTTCCATCACACCCTGTATACAATCCAAGGGCGTAAACGAAGAAGTGATCATACTTCCCCCCAGGTTTCATCAAAGAAAGAAGCTAAATCTCGACAGGCCACAAGCGACCTAGAGATCATCCCAACACTCGTCTCGTAACGACGGACACGACTTCAAACAAAGCGGAGCAGCAGCAACCCCTAGTTCCATGGCTCGGCGATATACATATCACCAACAGTCAAACCTTCATTCCGTGAAATGTGGATACAATCAGCAAAATCCCTGGTTACGTGGAACGCGGATAATGTCACTCTTTGACCCCGTGGAAAACGTCCAGAGCGGATCCTGGTCCTCGCAGAGCACGGCAGTGAACCCGTGTGAAGCATCCAGAGTGGAGCCTAGTCCTCGCCGAGCACGGCAGTGAATCCGTGTGAAGCATCTAGAGTAAAATTCCTGGTTACGTAGAACGCAGATAACGTCACTCTTTGACCCCGTGGAAAACATCCAGAGCGGATCCTAGTCCTCGCAGAGCACGGCAGTGAACCCGTGTGAAGCATCCAGAGCGGAGCCTAGTCCTTGCCGAGCACGGCAGTGAACCCGTGTGAAGCATCTAGTGCAAAATTCCTGGTTACGTGGAACGCGGATAACGTCACTCTTTGACCCCGCGGAAAACATCCAGAGCGGATCCTGGTCCTCGCAGAGCACGGCAGTGAACCCGTGTGAAGCATCCAGAGCGGAGCCTAGTCCTTGCCGAGCACGGCAGTGAACCCGTATGAAGCATCTAGTGCAAAATTCTTGGTTACGTGGAACGCGGATAACGTCACTCTTTGACCCCGCAGAAAACATCCAGAGCGGATCCTGGTCCTCGCAGAGAACGGCAGTGAACCCGTGTGAAGCATCCAGAGCGGAGCCTAGTCCTCGCCGAGCACGGCAGTGAACCCGTATGAAGCATCTAGTGCAAAATTCCTGGTTACGTGGAACGTGGATAACGTCACTTTTTGACCCCGTAGAAAACGTCCAGAGCGGATCCTGGTCCTCGCAGAGCATGGCAGTGAACCCGTGTGAAGCATCCAGAGTGGAGCCTAGTCTTCGCTGAACACGGCAGTGAACCCGTGTGAAGCATCTAGTGCAAAATTCCTGGTTACGTGGAACGCGAATAACGTCACTCTTTGACCCCGCAGAAAACGCCCAGAGCGGAGCCTGGTCCTCGCCAAGCACGGCAGTGAACCCGTGTGAAGCATCCAGAGCAAACACCGGACTGTGGAGTCCTTAAAATCCACGGACTATGATGTCCTTAACCTCGACCGTAATGTCTTAAAACTAATGATCAACCACCCTGATTCTATATTGATTCCACCTTGGTTTAGGGGCACATCTCTTCACTCCTTTGATACCTGGCGTTGTAATTCCTCAACGTCTTCCAAGAGGTGACGGGTCCCCGCAACCACACATCGGACCGTGGAGTCCTGAAATCCACGGACTATGACATCCTTAACCTTGACCGTGATGTCTTAAAACTAACATCGGACTGTGGAGTCCTGAAATCCACGAACTATGACGTCCTTAACCTTGACCGTGATGTCTTAAAACTAATATCGGACTGTGGAGTCCTGAAATCCACGGACTATGACGTCCTTAACCTTGACCGTGATGTCTTAAAACTCATATCAGACTGTGGAGTCCTTAAACCCATGGACTATGACGTCCTTAACCTTGACCGGAATGTCTTAAAACTAACATCGGACTGTGGAGTCCCTAAATCTACGGACTATGATGTCCTTAACCTTGACCATGATGTCTTAAAACTAACATCGGACTGTGGAGTCCTTAAATCCACGGACTATGATGTCCTTAACCTTGACCGAGATGTCTTTAAACTACGACGCCTTGAGAAACCCCTGACCCCGTGAAACACGGATAAGGGTGACCACATCCAGCACTTGCAGGTCCTCACGACCTGTAAGGAAGAAAAACTCTCTTGTGAGATCTTTACGACTCTCAAGGGAAAACCCGCTTAAGAATCCTCACGATTCTTAAGAAGAACTTACACCTATGGGATCCTCTCGACCCATAGGGAGAAAAACTCTTTATGAGACCCTAGTGGCTCATAAAGTGCAAAAGTCTTAGGAAGCAGATCTTAACCCTGAATCCTAAGCCATCGCTACCCTGCAAAGAGGTCAAGATAAATTGTCCGCAAAACACATTCAATGAAAAGAGACACACCATTGAGAAGAAAATTGTATCTTTTATTCATAAACCAAAATGGATACAAACTACAATCCATGAAAGAATAAAAAGAAAATACTCTCATCCATGAGTATGTACAAAAAGAAAGGAAAAGATACAAGTTTTTCAAGCCGGCGGGCGATTTAGCAGTTTCGCTAGCTCATCCTTCTTTTGCTGGGCCACGGCTTCATGATTCAGGATCGCCAGAAGACGGGCCTCCGCCTGAGCCTGTTGGGCATGATATGAGGCGAGCCGACCTTCAAGCTCCTTCTCGGTGGCCCTATGAGCCTCGACCCTCTCACGGGTGAACGTGGCAGCCTTATCAAGAGCCACCACCTCTTTGATAGACTCTTGAAGCACCCGCCAGAGTTCATACGCTTTGTTGGCCTTGGCAGTAAGATTAGCTTGAAGCTCGCTCAGCGCTTTAGAAGCCAGCTCCCTCTCTGAGAATTTACGGCCGAGCCTCTTCTCGCACGATGTCATGTTTGCCGTGCACCGCGCTATCAGCCCCCGCAAGTCCGCCTTTGCAGCCATGACCTCCGAGGAAAGACGGGAACATTCAAGTGCGTGCAAGTAAGCCTCCACCTGCCGACAGAACTCCACCCAGACTCGCACCACCTCTTCGCTATGGTAGGTGGCAAGAAAAGGAAGAGAACCGTTAGCCTCGGCAGCAAATGCTTCAGCTGTGGTTGCACTGCCAGCACGAAGCTCCTCGATCAAAGACGACAGGGAGACAAGGCTCAATTGGGCCAAGCGTTCTGAAGCTCGCAAAGCATAAGGGCCGGACGGCATGACGACACGTGATTCCAACGCTATTGGAGCTGGCAAGGCTGTTCAGAGTTGAAAAATATTAGTAAGACTCTTAAGCAAAGGAACAAGTGAGGCTATACCGGAATGTCACTTACCTACGGTCATGCAAGTAGGAGCTGAGGGTTCCCCTGGCCTTTCGAGAACCTCGACCTCATCATCGGCCTCCAAAACTGTAGAGAACATCATTGTCAATACGCAAAATAACAACGATGCTATGAGAAGTGATGAGCAACACTCACCTTGTCCAGATGAGAGGACGATGCGCTGAGGAGATATCGCCTGCGGAGCGGCCATTTCCAAAAGACGCTGGAAGGATTGCCGAGGAGACAGATCGACAATGGAGGCTGCCAGTCCACGCAATTCTGAAAAGACAAAAGAGTTCAGGTAACAGAAAGATTACTAGCTCAAAACGTGGAAGGTTACCTTCGACACTCCTCCCATTTTGAGCCGGGAGGATAGCAGCTTCAACGGCCTCTGTCGTGACCTCAGGCTCCAACAAAAGGAGGGTAGTCCCGACTATCTCCATCTCAACCTCTGGGCCGCCTTCGGGTAGAGTCGTTGGGACGGCGACCACCGAGGGAACCTCTCCCAAAGGAGCGAGTACCCTGGAATCAAGAGCCGCCACCGGAGGTTCTATTGCGAGAGGAATGGCATTGTCGACCCCATCTGCATTGAGTAAGGTTGCATCGGGAATGTCAACGGGCTCTAGCTACAGCAAGCCAGTGGGGGTCTCTCCCATCGCCGAAGACTCTGCACAAGTCGCACAAAATAAGGATACATATATACAAGCATAAGCAATCTGAAGAACTGCAAAAAAAAATATATAAAAACATACCAATGCGCAGGGAAGCCTTCAGTATGGCTTCTTCAAGCTGATGCTCCTTCTCAAGGAGGCGTGCTCGCCGGGGTTCGAGGGTAGACTCATGGCCGCCGGTCCACAAGGAAAGCGCGTCCGCAGCATCTTCCGAAGCGGCCTGTTTCAGGGCCCTTTGTCCCCATTCCTCCAAAGGGCCAATGAACCGCCACCGAATCCATGAAGGGTCTTCATAAAAGATTACGGCAGGATAGGGCTTCTTCGGAACCCTGACATTCTGGGACTCATCTTGGGAACGTCTTATAGCCTCAGCCAATTATGCGGCCTCCTCAGCAGCCGAACCCGGGAAAAGAAGACCAGCGTCCGACTCTTGCACGGCCAGCGACTCATCTGGAAGTATGGGCTCCGACTCCGTTAAAGAATCAAGTAGGTTAGTGGCCACCCTCTTCAGCCTCTTAGATCCAGAACCGGTCGCCGAAGACGACCGTTTCTTTCCTCGCGGAGCCTTGGTGTGGCGGCGACCCATGTCGCCTTCAACACCATCGTCCCTATTACCCTGGCTTGGTGCCACAACCGAGGATGACACCGCCATTGTCGATGCCACGGGAGGCAATGCCGCCGCAGGCGGTGGTGCTACTACTAGGGCCCGTCTACCCCACGATCGGGTACCTAGAGGCATACCAGATGTTGGAGTAAGGTCCACCCCTGACTCCCCCGGAATGAGCGCGGTGCCAATCTCCCTCAGAGGGAAGCGGACCGGAACTCGCGGTCGCGACACAGCTCCCATGACCGGAACCTGAGGAGGGGCATCATGACCAAGAAGCACCCTTCTTTCCTCAAGAATAATTGGGCTGATCCGATGGAGATACCAACCCGTAAACGAGCCCACGCACCGGGGCATGTACTCAGCTTCAGGGACCATGAAGTGGGAGCCGGTGTTTAGCCTCACGAAATGATGAGCGGCATCGCGAACGGCATCAAGCGAAGGGACCGATGCGACTATGAAAGCCTCGAAAGGAACTCCCTGGTCGTATCCAAGCTGTCGAGCGAATCGATGCGGGTTGTACCGCATGAAAAGAGCTGCACTGTCCTGGCGAAACACCAAGTAGCCCGGTCTAATTGTATACAAGTGCGCGGCCTCCCGGGGCCTCAGAGAGGGTGCATTGTCTTTTGACCGGTCCCAGAGTTGCTGAACTGGACTTAAAGGAGAAGACAGGACCCGATCATTAAAAACCAGCCCGCCAGCGGTGGCGTGAGGAGAAATCAGCACCCGAATAGCCCCGAATTGAGTCGGATCGGCGGCAGAAGCATCCACCAATCGCATAAGTCGCGGGAAGGGGTAGGCGTCGTAAAATGCGGGCCTCTGATGCATAGCGAAAGCCCCCAACACGTGCATTTCGATCCAGGACGTGAAGTAATGAAGCGAAAAGTTTACTACATCCACGCCAGGAGTAGAGGTATTAGCGGCGGTGCCCAACCCGTGATAAAGATGCGCCAACGCCGGGATGCCGATGGCCAACCGCGTCCCCTCAGCGATACAATAAGCCAGGTAGATAACCGAAGCTCTCATAAAGCGACGATGCATGGGGATGACAAACCAACTGAGCCAGACACTAACAAACCCCACGAAGAACGTCTCCTTATCCATGCCGGGAGCAGCAATGGATTCAAAAGACATCGGCGACATAATAGGGATGTAGTACTGTGGTAGATCCGATTCAGTGGTCGGCAGCTTCTTCGGACCAAACCCAAAGGGGTCTCTAATGTAGGCGAACTTCGGAGTTGTCTTCGACAAGACGTCCTCGCGAAGGAAACAAGCAATGAAGCTCTTGAAAGTAACACCCCGCTCTTCAGATTCGGTGAACAAACGATCGAAAATACCTAGCGCCTTGATCAAACTGGGGCGCTTGTGACGGACGGCATTCTCAGCAGATAGGCCGTCAACCGGAGCAGGCTCGGGCTCAAAAATGTACTCGTCAGAAGGCAGCAACTCCTCATACAGGCTACCCCTGATTGGCAACCCCAAGATGTCATAGAATTCTGCCAGAGAGATCGAGACCTCGCGGTCCCCTAAAAGGAAAGTGTTGGTGGGGAGGTTCCACTGGTTCAAGAACGCCTTAACCCACCAGACATGCGGGGATTGGTAGTTAAAGAGCGACGCATATATCGCCTGGTGAAGCCCTACTTTTTGTAGCCGCGCACGATGGGAGGACAGGATGTAACGAGCCCAGAGAAGGTACCCCGTAGGGTGTCGAGGGGTGAGCCCTATCTTGTAAATTTGTCCCCATGGTTAGGCCTCACCGTGGCAAATACACCGCCCCAAGATGTCTATAGCTGGGATCGGATGGTTCGGGATACTGGTCGTCGAAGGCTCGAGCCTCCCCGTTGGAGTCCAGTTTGGCATCTCCATAGCAAAAACCGTCCTCGGAGGGTCCATCGGCAAAAACGGGAAAGCAGGCTCTGTTGGTATTGCGCAGAGGAAACTCCGGCGACCCCGGATAATATGACTGTACCAAGTTCCCCATAGAAGCAAGTTGGTGCAGTTCGGGTCATGAGCCCGGATCATTGCCATCGCTTCCTCGTCAGATGGTGATTGAGGAAAAGCGGCCTCCGAACGAGTAAAGGGAAAACACGGAACAGAAGCCATCGCACCTGAAATCGAATAAAAGAAGACTGTCAAAAGCAAAGTCAGCAATATATACACATGTATGAACATGAAGACTAGTTAAAGAAAGCAACAGCAGACTCTTTTATGGGGCCATTGGCTACAAAACATATGGGCCCCACAGAATCAGGATGACGGCTTGTTAATAATGAGACCAAGCAGTTATAATAAGACAAAGGGGATATCCTCATTAAATAAGGAGTGGGTTTCAAGTGACCCTGCACATCTCTTAGAAGATAAATCTGCCTCGGACTCCACAACAAATCAAGCAGGATCAAGAGAATTAAATTCCCCCAGAAGACATCATTGCAAGTTTCTGTTCCATTAATTACAAAAGGACAACCTAGGGCAAAGAGACCCTAAGAAGCCTTCATGCGAAGAAACTGAGTTCTTCATTGGAATTAAATTCCTTGTTGAGAAAAGGGAATTAAATTCCCAGAAACATGTTTTCTGAGAACGGGGTTAAACTCCATGGATTATGACCATCATTCCCTAAAGGATCATCTAAACCCTAAGAGATCTACTGTTGGAGGTTAAGTGGTCTCATATTTTGGTTAAAGAACTTGAAGAAAAATGGGTTCTTTGTTAAAAAAGGAGTGAAGCCCTTGATGGGGATTTAAAATCCAGCGAGTTTTGTCAAAATGAAGGCGCACCGATCACCATTACCTGAGGAAAGAGAGTCTTTTTAAACAGAGTTAAACTCTGAAAATGTTTCAAGGCAGAGAACTAAGCTCTGCAAGAAGAGAATTAAATTCTCAGAAAAAGTTCTTAAAGGAAGGAGATGAGCAAGTGAAGGCTCTTCTGAAGGGACATGAACATTTATAGGATGTGATGGAGACGCTTCATCTCCCCAAATCCTAGAGGAATCCAACGGTCATAAAAGTGACAGCGTTGCACTCACGTGCAGACACGTGAGAACAACGCTGTGGGGGCATTTGTTTCCTGATTTAAAATCAGGAAAGTTTACGGAGGAGGCATCACGTGCTAGCACGTGACCAGCAGTCACGTGTTGGCACGTGACAATTAAAAGCAGCGGCGAAGGCAGATTCAGCTCCTTGATTAAATCAAAGAAAATGCTCCAGAAAGGGTCACGTGCTCACACGTGACCAGGGGTCATGTGTTGGCACGTGACGGTTGAACAACAGCTAGAAAACAGAGCGCAGAAAGCAGAAGAAAACTCCTACACGTGACCAGGGGTCATGTGCCTACACATGACTAGGGGTCACGTGGCCACACGTAACCGGCTTTCAAAGCCTATCTATTTAACAGAATTAAATTCTGAACAGCATTCAAATCTTTCCAAAGGAGAATGATTATTTGGAACCGATTGGATTAAAGATTTAAAGGTGATTAAATATCACCTATCTATGGAAAAATCTTGAACTTGAAAAGATTTCCCCTTAAAATCTAACCAAAATAACAAAGGAATATCTTTGGATTTAAAATCCAATGGTGAATAAAATTCACCTAATAATTCAAAGGTCCAGATGAATGATGAATGCAAATCAAATCTCTAATGAATACAAATCAAATCCCTCAATGAATGATTCACTAAAACTAATTGATTCTACTCCTTCTCCTATAAATAGGAGCCAAGAGATATACAGAGATATAGATATACAGAGACATAGAGAGAAAAAAAATAGAGCCTTGAGACTTTGGAAGAATTTGATCTGCTGCAGAAGAAAACCTTGGGTAAGAAAGGGAAGGCCTTTAAAAAGAGAATTTAATTCTCAAATGAGTTTAACTCTTATATTAAAAAAGAAGAACTTAGTTCTCTCTTTAGTAGAGGATCTGCAAAGTACACATCTCCCCATGAATTGAGAATTTAATTCTCATTGGGTTGAGATCCTGCCATGCAGATCCAAAGCATAGAGAGGGAATGGAAGTTTGAGAATTTAATTCTCACGGAACTATAGGAATTTAATTTCTTTGAAATAAAATTAGGGTTTAACCCTATGTTATAGGAATTTAATTCCTTCGAAATGAACAGAACCAGTTGAGAACTTAATTCTGTCAAGATAACATGAATTTAATTCCCTTAAGAAAGAAGAAATTAGGGTTTCACCCTATGACAGAACCTAATTCCTCACATATATGGGAATTCAATTCCTCAGAATATAAATTAAGGGTTTAACTCTATCTAAGAGTAATTCTCTAAGAGAAAGTGGGAAGTTAATTTCTCTAATGTTATTATTAGGGTTGAACCCTATGATAGAATCCAGTTCTTCACATATATGAGGAATTTAATTCCTACAGAAAAGAATCTAGAGTTCAACTCTATCTAAGAATATAATTCTTCAAGAAAATGGGGATTTAATGAAGAATTTAAGTCTTAAACAAAAATGCAAAGGAGCGGGGTCACGTGCTACCACGTGACCCTCTGAAAAACTCCGCAGGGGAGGGCGCCCTCACGTGCTACCACGTGACCCCTCTTGCCTTAGTGTTTAACACTAAATTGGAACCTCTGAATCCAGTGTTCAACACTGATTTACCTTAGTGTTCAACACTAATTGAAGAACTTTATTTGCAGTGTTTAACACTGAATTTCTTAGTGTTAACATTAAATTAAACCTCTGTTAACAGGGTTTAGTATTAATTTTCTTAGTGTTCAACACTAAATTAAAATCTATGTCACCAGTGTTCAACACTGATTACCTTAGTGTTTAACACTAATTTGAGATCTCTGTTGCCAGTGTTTAACACAGATTTGTTTTAGTGTTTAACACTAATTTGAAATCCCCTGTTGCTGGTGTTTAACACCAACTATCTTTTAGTGTTAAACATTAACTTGTCAACCTCATTCCCAGTGTTCAACACTGATTGGTATTTAGTGTTTAACACTAGCTTCAGCCCAATTGGCTAAGTTCTAGAGGCAAAGCCTCTCCTTCAATGGACCAACAGAAAGCCAATATTCCAAACATGATTGGACTTAGCCCAAGATGGCCATAAGTCCTCAATCCAAACTTAACTGGGCCAATGGGCTCATAACATAATTGATTGGTCTTGGTCCCAAATTGGGCCAAAGACTATTTAATCTACCTTGGTTCAAGGGTACATCTCTTCACTCCTTTGATACTTGGCGTTGTAATTCCTCAACGTCTTCAAAGAGGTGACGGGTCCCGATGACCACACATTGATACGGACTGTGGGGTCCATACACTCATGGACTATGAGGTCCTTAACCTTGACTGGGATGTCTTAAAACTAACATCGGACTGTGGGGTCTTTAAACCCATGGACTATGACGTCCTTAACCTTGACCGGGATGTCTTAAAACTAACATCAGACTGTGGGGTCCTTAAACCCATGGACTACGACGTCCTTAACCTTGAACGGGATGTCTTAAAAGTAACATCGGACTGTGGGGTCCTTAAACCCATGGACTATGACGTCCTTAACCTTGACCGGGATGTCTTAAAACTATCATCGGACTGTGGGGTCCTTAAACCCATGGACTATGACGTCCTTAACCTTGACCGGAATGTCTTAAAACTAACAACGGACTATGACGTCCTTAACCTTGACCGTGATATCTTAAAACTAATATCGGACTGTGGAGTCCTTAAATCCATGGACTATGACGTACTTAACCTTGACCGCAACGTCTTAAAACTAACATTAGACCGTAATGTCCTTAAAATACCTATGGACCGCAATGTCCTTAAACTACCTACTGACCGTGATGTCACTAAACTAAACAATAGGGCTCCCTTAATTGCTCTATTGTTAGATCTAAACGATCCCGTTAAGTTGATCTTAGTGTAAAAACTAGGCTGGCGTATCCTTAACAAACGTTTAAGTCGATCTTAGTCTCAAACGAGACTAACGTATTCTTAAACCCAAACCCCCAAACCCAAATCTAAGATAATACGGATTTGGACTAGTCCACGCCCTACGGGCGATGACATAACTCAGTCTCCGTATACAATCCACAGGCAACTAAATACAAAATAAACACACACGACACGAAGTGACCATCTAGAGAAGGAGAAAGTGGTTACCGCAGTGCGGTAGCGTAATTAACTGCAGGGGCTTGCATCTGCAGGGAAGAGCGTCCCCACAATCTAAAACTCCTCAAGCGAGGGGGAATCTGACGAAGTCTGCTACATCAGACGCATCCGTTTAAACCTTCGATATACGGTGCCATAAATCAACTTGACATCTTCGGAGAGGTAGACGGATAGCACCAATTAGCATATGCCCCGAATCTCAGGCGAGACGCCCCGCGTCGCCGCCGTCTTTCGGAGGGGAACAGATTCTGGCACGCCCGGTGGGACCGCAAAAAATAGCCGAAATCGGCGTGCCAGAATCTGTTCCCCTCCGAAAGACGGCGGCGACGCGGGGCGTCTCGCCTGAGATTCAGGGCAGATGCTAATTGGTGCTATCCGTCTACCTCTCCAAAGATGCCAAGTTGATTTATGGCACCGTATATCGAAGGTTTAAACGGATGCGTCCGATGTAGCAGACTTCGTCAGATTCCCCCTCGCTTGAGGGGTTTTTGATTGTGGGGACGCTCTTCCCTGCAGGCGCAAGCCCCTGCAGTTAATTACGCTACCGCACTGCGGTAACCACTTTCTCCTTCTCTTGATGGTCACTTCGTATCGTGTGTGTTTATTTTGTATTTAGTTGCCCGTAGATTGTATACGGAGACTGAGTTATGTCGTTGCCCGTAGGGCGTGGACTAGTCCAAATCCGTATTATCTTAGATTTGGGTTTGGGGGTTTGGATTTAAGGATACGTTAGTCTCGTTTGAGACTAAAATCGACTTAAACGTTTGTTAAGGATACGTCAGCCTAGTTTTTAGAGTAAGATCAACTTAACGGGATCGTTTAGATCCAACAATAGAGCAATTAAGAGAGCCCTGTTGTTTAGTTTAGTGACATCACGGTCAGTAAGTAGTTTAAGGACATTGCGGTCCATAGGTGGTTTAAAGACATTACGGTCCAATGTTAGTTTTAAGACGTTGCGGTCAAGGTTAAGGACGTCATAGTCCGTGGATTTAAGGACTCCACAGTCCGATATTAGTTTTAAGACATCACGGTCAAGGTTAAGGACGTCATAGTCCGTTGTTAGTTTTAAGACATTCCGGTCAAGGTTAAGGACGTCGTAGTCCATGGGTTTAAGGACCCCACAGTCCGATGTTAGTTTTAAGACATCCCGGTCAAGGTTAAGGACGTCATAGTCCATGAGTTTAAGGACCCCACCGTCCGATGTTAGTTTTAAGACATCCCGGTCAAGGTTAAGGACGTCATAGTCTATGGGTTTAAGGACCCCACAGTCCGATGTTAGTTTTAAGACATCCCGGTCAAGATTAAGGACGTCATAGTCCATGGGTTTAAGGACCCCACAGTCCGATGTTAGTTTTAAGACATCCCGGTCAAGGTTAAGGACGTCATAGTCCATGGGTTTAAGGACCCCACAGTCCGATGTTAGTTTTAAGACATCCCGGTCAAGGTTAAAGACGTCATAGTCCATGGATTTCGGGACTCCACAGTCCGATGTTAGTTTTAAGACATCACGGTCAAGGTTAAGGACCTTATAGTCCATGAGTTTAAGGACCCCACAGTCTGTATCAATTTGTGGTCATCGGGACCCGTCACCTCTTTGAAGACGTTGAGGAATTACAACGCCAAGTATTAAAGGAGTGAAGAGATGTACCCTTGAACCAAGGTAGATTAAATAGTCTTTGGCCCAATTTGGGACCAAGACCAATCAATTATGTTATGAGCCCATTGGCCCAGTTAAGTTTGGATTGAGGACTTATGGCCATCTTAGGCTAAGTCCAATCATGTTTGGAATATTGGCTTTCTGTTGGTCCATTGAAGGAGAGGCTTTGCCTCTAGAACTTAGCCAATTGGGTTGAAGCTAGTGTTAAACACTAAAGACCAATCAGTGTTGAACACTGGGAATGAGGTTGACAAGTTAATGTTTAACACTAAAAGATAGTTGGTGTTAAACACTAGTAACAGGGGCTTTCAAATTAGTGTTAAACCCTAAAATAAATCAGTGTTAAACACTGGCAACAGAGATCTCAAATTAGTGTTAAACACTAACGTAATCAGTGTTGAACACTGGTGACATAGATTTTAATTTAGTGTTGAACACTAAGAAAATTAATATTAAACCCTGTTAACAGGGGTTTAATTTAATGTTAACACTAAGAAATTCAGTGTTAAACACTGCAAATAAAGTTCTTCAATTAGTGTTGAACACTAAGGTAAATCAGTGTTGAACACTGGATTCAGAGGTTCCAATTTAGTGTTAAACACTAAGGCAAGAGGGGTCACGTGGTAGCACGTGAGGGCGCCCTCCCCTGCGGAGTTTTTCAGGGGGTCACGTGGTAGCACGTGACCCCGCTCCTTTGCATTTTTGTTTAAGACTTAAATTCTTCATTAAATCCCCATTTTCTTGAAGAATTATATTCTTAGATAGAGTTGAACTCTAGATTCTTTTCTGTAGGAATTAAATTCCTCATATATGTGAAGAACTGGATTCTATCATAGGGTTCAACCCTAATAATAACTTTAGAGAAATTAACTTCCCACTTTCTCTTAGAGAATTACTCTTAGATAGAGTTAAACCCTTAATTTATACTCTGAGGAATTGAATTCCCATATATGTGAGGAATTAGGTTCTGTCATAGGGTGAAACCCTAATTTCTTCTTTCTTAAGGGAATTAAATTCCTGTTATTTTGACAGAATTAAGTTCTTAACTGGTTCTGTTCATTTCGAAAGAATTAAATTCCTATAACATAGGGTTAAACCCTAATTTTATTTCAAAGGAATTAAATTCCTATAGTTCCGTGAGAATTAAATTCTCAAACTTCCATTTCCTCACTATGCTTTGGATCTGCATGGCAGGATCTCAACCCAATGAGAATTAAATTCTCAATTCATGGGAAGATGTGCACTTTGCAGATCCTCTACTAAAGAGAGAACTAAGTTCTTATTTTTAATATAAGAGTTAAACTCTTTTGAGAATTAAATTCTCTTTTTTAAAAGCCTTCCCTTTCTTACCCAAGGTTTTCTTCTGCAGCAGATCAAATTCTTCCAAAGTCTCAAGGCTCTATTTCTTTTTCTCTCTGTGTCTCTGTATATCTATATCTCTGTATATCTCTTGGCTCCTATTTATAAGAGAAGGAGTAGAATCAATTAGTTTTAGTGAATCATTCATTGAAGGATTTGATTTGTATTCATTAGAGATTTGATTTGCATTCATCATTCATCTGGACCTTTGGATTATTAGGTGAATTTTATTCACCATTGGATTTTAAATCCAAAGATATTCCTTTGTTATTTCGGTTAGATTTTAAGGGGAAATCTTTCCAAGTTCAAGATTTTTCCATAGATAGGTGATATTTAATCACCTTTAAATCTTTAATCCAATCGGTTCCAAATAATCATTCTTCTTTGGAAAGATTTGAATGCTGCTCAGAATTTAATTCTGTTAAATAGATAGGCACGTGGCCCTGGTCACGTGTAGGCACGTGGCCCTGGTCACGTGGAGGCACGTGGCCCCTGGTCACGTGTAGGCACGTGACCCCTTGGAACGAGCTTTCTTCTGCTTTCTGCGCTCTGTTTTCTAGCTGCTGTTCAACCGTCACGTGCCAACACGTGACCCCTGGTCACGTATGAGCACGTGACCCTTTCTGGAGCCTTTTTTTGATTTAATCAAGGAGCTGAATCTGCCTTCGCCGCTGCTTTTAATTGTCACGTGCCAATACGTGACTGCTGGTCACGTGCTAGCACGTGATGCCTCCTCCGTAAACTTTCCCGATTATAAATCAGGAAACAGTCCCGAGCTCCCCCGCCGAGGCCATCTTCCTCGGTCCCTCCGACCGACTAACTCCACCACTCACAGGCGTAACCGCCGCTCCGCAAATCTCGCCATGCGCGGATTCTCCGCCAGCAACATCCCGCGTTCCCGCCATCACGATCCTCATTAACGGGCGATCCGCTTATTACGCGGGCGTGACGTCGGGAGCGTAACTGCCGGCGAGATTCTCGCGCCTGCTGTCGCAAGCTTCCGCCGCTTTATAAACCCCCATCACAGAGGGGTCAAGTAAGCCATTTTTTACACTTTACGCCGTTACTCTGCTTGGATCTCATCACTAACTTGAGCGTCGGAGGGTCCTCGGTGGTACTAAACTATCCCGAGACTTCTTTGTAGGTACTCGGCGACAGCCTCCTCACCACACCTTCTCCTCTCAAAACCCATTGAAACCCACACGCCAACGAAGGACAATCAGTCAAGTTCACCTCGAGATCAACGGAAGACAACATCTGACGGAGGCCTGAAAAGGAGCTCCATCACCTAGCGTACAGGGACACTTATGTTGGGGTGATTTAGATACTCTTTGACGATTCATTAAACCGTTCAAAATGATAATTTAATGAAAAAACGTTAATTTTGCAAGCACGCAGATAAAATACGGGCTGCAACACAAACAGACGATACTAAACAGGTAAGAGCCAAAACTGTTGCCGGCCATGGTCTGGCAGTTCCGTGATGTAGGATAGATCAATACTTTTCATGCACTTTACTTGGTAGACTTCGGCAATAGACCATACTAGTGGTAAACCCCAAGCCATGCCATGCGTGGGAGTTTTGAATAATTTGTTGCCATTTTTTGAAGCAGCAAGGAGCTAAAAGAAAAATATAAGAGAAATAAGAAAATTAAAGCATGTTAACATGCGCTTGGTATGAGGTAATCTAAGTGGTAATCCTGCGTTATCATGAAATATTACCATCTTGTTTAGGTGTGAACGGTATTCCCGAAAATATAGAATTACCATGGTAATCAAACGAACTCATTTCATGGTAATCTTGTTTCCCCCAAAACATATGTCTATCCTAAATTACCACGAAATATTTCCCCTGACATGAAAAGAGTCCAGACCATCTGCCGCCGGCCTCCATTGCCACTCGCCGACCGGCCGGTCCCGCCGCCCATAGTCGATCGTTCGCCGTTCGGCCCACCGTCAATCGGCCGTTCGCCGTTCGGCCCACCGTCAATCGGCCATTCGCCGTTCGGCCCACAGTCAATCGGCCGTTCGCTGTTCGGCCCACCGCCAATCGGCCGTTCGCCGCCGGTCATCGCCGTTGGTTCGCCGGTGCCAGACCGCCGCCGATCGAACGTAGTCCTTCACCGATCGTCAGCCGACTGGCCCTGACGGCCTTTGTCGGCCCACCGCCAATTGGTCGTTCGTCGCTGGCCTCGCCGCTAGTCGACAGTTGCATACACATATTACCGGGAATGATTAAAGTATACCAAGCACGTTAGTTCAAGATTCCTTTGAATTAGATGTTTGATCATCCCGTTCCCGAGAATGCAAGAATTCCCGATAACTTTTAATTCCATGTATCAAGCGCAACCTAGGAGTTGTTTGAGGATGGAGTCAAGTTTTTTAAATTACAGTTTCATAAAATTGGTAAAACTCAACTCCAAATGCTACTTTGTCTTATTCGACGAACATTTTGGAGTTGGGATAACCACGGTAATTATGTCAACTACAATCTGATCATGTCAAAACACAGACCTAGGAATTTATCTTTATTTGAGAAGCCTTCTGTTCTATCTTTTATCCCTACCCTTTTATTACTTAATCCTTTTTATCATAAGGTCTTATCCTTTTAGTGGTAGGCCACACAACAGCTATCTTAAACCCTCTCTTCCACATGTCCTGAATATGGCCATGGGGCACACAGTCCAATTAGGAGCCGCCAAGTACGCTTGCAACATAATATTCTCTGATTGAAAATACCACAATTACCTTATAACATTTTCCGAATACGGACGGCATGCAAGAGGATATAGGCATGATATGAGACAATTTCAAGAAGAAATAAGGAAAATACCTCAGCCGCTTCAAAAGATTTCTTTCCATGTCCAACTTTAGTAAAATAATTTCACATTTTATAATTCCAATCCTATTATCAACATTAAAAGCCATATATACGGGGGCACACAAAGTAAATTAGCCCTATCCATTCCAACTGTGTGATCGCGCGTCGTGGAAGTAAATTAGCCTTACCCCTCCCAAAAAAGGATCGGGCTAATTTATTTCTGGGGTGTGTGCTTGCATATATATATATATATATATATATATATATATATATATACACACACACACACACACACACACACATATTGAAATTACATTATACAAGTAATATAACAAGCACCTCATAGTCCATAATTATAAACGGAAATTGTTCAATGCAGATTGCCCATCAAGTCGAAATTACATTATACAAGTAATATAACAAGCACCTCATAGTCCATAATTATAAACGGAAATTGTTCAATGCAGATTGCCCATCAAGTCGAAATTACATTATACAAGTAATATAACAAGCACCTCATAGTCCATAATTATAAACGGAAATTGTTCAATGCAGATTGCCCATCAAGTCCTTTTGAGATGATATATGTGATGTAATCTTTCACCGACACATCTTTATATGCATAGGGTTGTCATCATATATATAATAACTCCTTGATATATATGGCCATAAAGCCATGACGATAGGATGGATCTTGCTGTGAAGAGGCCCGCCACTGAAATTCTCGGGCCAACCTTGCTTGCAAGCGCTCTATGCTCAATGCTTTTGAGCTTGTCATTGGTGATGAGCTGTAAAATTGCCGAGTGTGAACCACAACACATATCAAGAAATATATAACTTAAAGGGTAAATTGTCAAAAAGCCCCTAGCCCACTCGAGAGTTGACTAAATTCCCCTGTAATTTTCGAGATTGTTGGGAATAACCTATCTTTCAAAATCTTGTGAAAAAACTCATGCGCTGTATTTCATTTAGACTTTATATTCCCTCAACTGTTTTGATATTACATGCAACTGTTTTGATATTACATGCAACTGTTTTGATATTACAGACAACTGCAACTGCTTACATATCACATGCAATTGCTATAAGGGTTTTTGATAGGCCCAAAGTTTTTTTAACCAGAGCAAAAAGCTCAGGAATTTTTACATAGGTTTGAAGAGGGCCGAGGCTTTTGACAATTTACCTTAATTTAAAAGGCTTGATTTTATTTATTTATTTATTCCAAAATGAGAAAGCGCACTTTAAGCACTTAAAGTATTATTTGATTGCCTAATATTGAAAACTGAAGGAGAATATTTTATAAGCTGGACATAAATTGCACATCCCTTCGTGGGTCTAGGTATTGGGCAAATAGCATGTACAACAAAACAAAAGCGTGTTAGATAAAATGAATATGTGAAAATGGCCGAGTAGCAATACTAACTAGTGAGAGCATTGGTAATAATTTGGAGTAGCTCGTATAAAGGATAAAAATAAAAGAGAAAGATTTAGATGGCTTGGATATGTACATGTTAGGAATCACATTCGATAGTTAATATAACAGTGAGGAATAGAAGTAGGCCTACATGAACCTAGGTTGAGCTACTTAAAAAAAGGGCTCTCTTATACTTCGTTAATTACTAAAAAGCCCTTCTACTTTATATTTACTTAAAATACCTTTCATACATTTAAATTCCACTATAAAAACCTCACTGGTTTTCTATAAAAAATCAGTGTCCCGTTAGGAAGATGGAACTGGAGCTTGTGTTTGAGCTGTTTTCTTAACTTCTAGATATTTAAGTAGGTGTTCTTCTATAAAACAAACTCACATTCTCGTTTAGTTAAATATTGGGATTTAGCGCTGTTTAAGAATCGCTCTCTTTCAAATGAAGCTGCCGACGAACTCAAAGCTTGCATTTAAAGGGACAACAGCACTCGACGGACTCGTTGATGGAAAAAGGTTGAGAAAACGAGTCGGTTTTCATGATCAATTTAAGAGATCTTTGATTGAAACCCTAATGCTTAAGCTAATTTAGAGGGAAAATTAAGAATTTTGGAAAAGAATATGGGTTGTGAAGATTTTAAACCCCCAATCGATATTCATTATTAGTCTCCTGATAGAGTTATGAAAGATTCCAAAAAATTCTTTTTTTCGTATGTTGGGAGGCTTTTTAGTACAACTTAAATGTATGGGTTTTTTTAAAAGTAAATATGAAGCATGGAAAGGTTTTTTAGTAATTAGCGAAGTATAAGATACGTTTTAGTAAAAAAAAACCAAAAAAATAACGATAAGTCAAATCGAGATTTGGATAAATTGGTATTAAACTCATTAACGAGGCATCAAGATTTGGATCACGAGGTATAGTTAAGCCTAAAAATATATCGTTTTTATGTTAACTAGTTTAATTGTTTGAACTCTTGTTTTGATCATTAGTTTATATTATGTCAAATAATCGTTGTTGTAAAATATATGTGAAAAATATTATAGTTTTGTATATGAAATGTCGTCGCCAAGCGGAGACGATAATTTTGGAATTTACTGTACCCTTTGGGTTGGAAAATTCATTATAAATTGCACAAAAATAGTTAGCAGGTGTTCTTTAGCTCGTTTCGAAACCAACTCAGGATAACTTAGATCTGTAAAAGGTTTTCCTGCTAAATAAATTGTTTAACTATCTAAATTACGAAGAAACTCACATCCGGACTGCTGTCCAAGGAAGTTTCAGACCCAAACTCCTAATTTCGAATATCCATAACTCTTTGTAAAAACAATATGAGATGCTCTATTTTATATCAGTGTAAACCTTACCGAGTTAGCTCCGTTTTGGCTTTTGTTTCGTCATTTTTAAAGATCGTTTGTTATTTTTAAAGTATTTTACAAATCAGGATACTGCTGAAATTCCAGAACCGAGCTTCCATGTTCATGACCAATGGATACAACTTATTCATTGTTATTGATGTGATTATGTTGTTTCTGATAATGCTAGTTATATTGATTACTTACATGTACCCATACTTGAACGTGTTTACTCGTTATCATGTCATGATATTCTGACAATTTAATTATTACCCAATACCAACGAATTCATGGCACCGCTTACTGATTCTACTGCTTGACTTAACTTGACAAGTTACGTGATTGTTCTAGAGTTGGTATTAGGAAAGAATTAGATTGACACTTGACATGAAACATAAAACCAGAGAAAGGGAAAATTAAAAAATGAAACCCAAATTATAACCCAAGAAGACTTAGATTTTATAGACTGATCGATCGAGAGGGGCTTCAGTGTTCCGGAATGATGATGCTGACATTATTCGATTGTACTTGATATTATAGAATTTAGTGTTTAGTGGTGCGTCTCGGGTTTAGCCCCGAGAGTATGTTACCGTTGTCCCGGGGACCCACAGGATCTTGTTGAGTTATAAGAAAGATTTTATTAACTGATTTCAAATACCATTAGGATAAACAAGACTTATCGACATTGACACATAAATTTCATATGATATATTAATTTACCATGTTCCGACTGTTATATCACATGCTGCTCTTGTTATTGTTTATTGATGTATAAATGTCGCCAATTCCTGTTATAACGATCTATCACGTTATATTCATTCCATTGTTATTATCATACTATTTTAGACGCTCTGACGTCTGGGTTTTATATGGCCCAAATACATTGGCATTAGAACTACAGGATCAAGAGTATTTCGAGGAGCCAGCCGAGTTTTGAGGCACATCTTCATTTATCTAGGTCATTAGGTTGCTTTGGTTTATTCCAGTACTGAATTTTATTTGATTAGATTCCTTTTGTGAGTCTACAAGGGACTAGAACTTGTTACTGTTTACTCATTTATCATTTGGACCGGTCTGAGATTTGAGACTTTTGTTATTCCAGCATTTGTTTTCATTATCGTTGTTTGATGTGACAATGGACTTGTATTAGAATTATTATTATTTCGGTGTCGCTTGATATACTGCAAGAATCCTTAAGATGACTATGGGAAGATGATTCCCAACCGTAGGTAGCGTAGCTGGTCGAGTTACGTTCTCGTGTTTCCGTAGTTTAGGAAATGATCAAAAAAATATCATTTCAATTTATTAAAAATTCGAATCAGCTCGGATTAGCTGCGGTTTATATAAAAAATCCCCATCAAAAGCTCTCTAAACTCCCCTCGTTCCATCACAATCCTTGCACTTACCATTCCCTCATCTCCTTCAACCACCTCCAAAGAGCCCATCAAGTCCATCTTCTCCCAAGATCCTCAACGCGCTCATCAAGGAAAACATCGATTTGGCCCGCGACTTCTTTCGGAAGAAAATGGCTAAGCTTCGCAATGAGCACATTTGGGATTTTGACGAAGGGCCAGTGCGGGGCGAATAGGATTCAAGAAGCATTCAAGCTTCTTTTTCCCTTTTTTCCTCTTCCCCTTTCTTGTGACCCAATAGTCGTTCCCATGGCGAAGGCTGGTGGCATACGAAGCCACGGAGGTTTAAGGAGACATTTTAGAGAGGTGAAAGATCAATGGAGGAGCAACTTGGCTTTCTTTGATTACTACACGAAGAAGAAGAAGAAGGCGCTTGGCAGAAAAGAACCGGTCTCGAAATGGACCGATGCCGACGGCGAGGAGTTCATCGCCTACGATCCCATCTATGGCCCTGAGGCCTTGTATTTAACTTGCATTATTTCCTCTGTTTGATTTTATGGCTTCAGTTGAAAGCGATTAGGGACCGTGCTTGGTGCGGTACATTTGGGAGGGATTTAAAGGTTTATCATTTGGTGAAAATACTCTTCTTCTGTTTGGTTTTTTGTTTATGTCCTAAATTATGCTCGATCGTTGCAGGTGCAGTTCGAGCTACTGGATTTGGAGCTCTCTGCGGTGCCATTTTTGGGTGTGAAGTCTCTGAATACTGGAACCAGCTATATAAGATTGATAAGCAGTGTGTGAATCTTAAATTTTTGTACTGGCGGGATGATAAAACTCAAGGTTAGCGGTCTGCCTTGGCTTTTATCGTGTATTTCACTTTCTATCATTCTATCCCAATCATATGAAGAGGTTAATTTCAAGTTTGCTGCACTAATGTGTTTAATATTTGTATCTTCCGTCTCCACCAATCTTAAATTTGTTATTATCTTATGTTCACCCTCTTTAGGATTCCTTTCATAAAAATATGTTCTATTTTATGTTCGTGCTGCCAATGGGATCTAACTTTTACCATTTTTATTTCCTGTTGGGATTATGTCTAGGCTTAGTTTACTATAGTTCTACGATTAGAAAGTCACTGGAAATTTAATTTAACCTGTTCTGGTGAATGTTGTTTCATGAGAGTTAGGACACGGTAAAAACTATGTAGTATTTCTTTGATTTTGATATTGCCAATGGCGAACTTTATTTCGGCTGTTAATAGTTGGCTAACAAAATCAACTCCGTTCCCCTCCGAAAGACGGCCAAGACTGAACGTCTTGCATGAGATTCGGGGCAAATGCTATTTGGTTTTATCCGTCTACCTCTCCAAAGATGCCAAGTTGATTTATGGCACCGTGTATCGGAGGTTTAGACGGATGCGGCCGATGTAGCAGACTTCGTCAGATTCCCCCTCTCTTGAGGGGCTTTTGATTGTGGGGACGCTCTTCCCTGCAAGCACAAGCCCCTGCAGTTAATTACGCTACCGGATAGCGGTAACAACTTTCTCTTTCTCCAGAATTTCACTTCGTAACGTGGGTGTTTGTTTTGTTTGTGGTTGCCCGTGGATTGTATACGGAGACTAATTTATGTCGTCGCTCGTAAGACGTGGATTAGTCTAAATCCGTATTTACTTAGATTTGGGCTTGGGATTTTGGTTTAAGGATACGTTAGCCGTGTTTGAGGCTAAGATCAACTTAAACGTTCGTTAAGGATTAGTCCGATTTGAGACTAAGATCAACTTAACGGAAAGAGCATTTAGGGGCTCTATTGTTCCGGTTTAAGGACGTAGTGGTCCATTTAATATATGGCCGTCGGGACCCGTCATCTCTCTGACGACGTTGAAGGATTACAACGACAGGTGTCAGAGGAAACGACAGGTGTCAGAGGAGTTCAGAGATGTACCCTTGAACCAAAGTTGATTGGGGGTCTTATAGTCCAATTTGGGACTAAAGTCTGTTTGAATGTTTAAGGATACGTTAGCCATATTTGAGGCTAAGATCAACTTAAACGGGATCGTTTAGATCCGACAAAAGAGCATTTGAAAGCTCTATTGTTCCAGTTTAGGGACGTAGTGGTCCATGTTCCAGTTTAGGGACGTAGTGGTCCATGTTCCAGTTTAGGGACATGGTGATCCATTTCCAGTTTAGGGACATAGGAGTCCATCGTTCCCGTTTTAGGGACGGATATTAGTTTAAGGACGTTTTAGTCCATGGGTTTAAGGACCCCATACTCCATATGGATGTGTTTAAGGACGCATTAGTCCATTAGTTTAAGGACGCATAGGTCTATGGGTTTAAGGACCCCACGGTCCATATTAATGTGTGGTTGTCGGGACCCGTCACCTCTTTGACGTCGTTGAAGGATTACAACGATAGGTGTCAGAGAAGTTCGGAGATGTACCCTTGAACCGGATGTAAATTGATTTAAGAGAGCAATCTTGCTCAGTCAATTTAATTTGAGGACTTACGGCCATGTTGGGCTAAGTCCAGTTGAGAATATTCAACGTTTTTTATTTTTGGCCTCTTAGGCCTGTGCTAGGGCTTTGCCCTTGTTTAATAATGCACCGTATTTTCTTTTGGCCTGCTAGGCCTTTTTGATTTGGGCCCTGTCCCTTTTTTAAATGATGCAGAGTATCTGTTTTTGTTTGGGCTCTGCCCTTTTAAAACAATGCATGGCATTTTATTAGGCCTGTTAGGCCTTTTTTAATTGGGCTCAGCCCTTCTGCAATGCATTAATTATCTGACAGTGGCTTGTTAAGCGCTTTGCGCCAATTATTGAGCGCAAGCGCTTGTGGAGGTGACACGTGTCACGCTCTGGTGAGCGCAAGCGCAACAGCGCAATGCGCTGCGCTGTTGCGCTGCTGACACGTGGCGCGCTCTGGTGAATTGCGCCAACTTAAGAGAGCAATGCTCTATCTTAAAAGCGCATAGCACAAATTGTTATGGTGCTGACACGTGGCGCTCTCTGGTGACTTGCGCCAACCCAGGAGCGCAACAGTGCAGATTTACAAGTGCAAGGCGCTGTTTTTATATCTTAATCCAATTTTGGATTTAAGATTCCAGAATCAATGGTTCATAAAAAAGGCAATGCCTTTGTTATTATTATATTTTTTTTATTGAAGATCCTTGATCTTGTTCTTAGATCAATGATCTATTCAGAAGTTCTTTTTAAAAGGTTTTACCTTCTTTTCTTTCTGAATTTCTTCTCAAAATTCTCTAGAGTTCTCTCTCTGTTTCTTGAGTTTCTCTATTCTCTGTGTTGTTGCTGTGTGTTTTGGAATTGGGGTCTAGGGGCCTTTATATAGTGCCCATTAATTTGTTAAATTTGTTAAAGAGATCATTCTCTGAGTGATTTGGGGAATTTTCCCCACCGTTAGATCTTTTGATCCAAGGGCTTTTGTTTTACAGAAAACAATTTTCTTGTTTTAACAAGAACAGAAAGATCTTACTGGAATTTTAATTCTGTTTGGTGCAAAAGCACCAGCGCCTGACACGTGTCGTGCAGCGCACAGCGCCGCGCAACTGCGCTGACACAAGTCGCGCAGCGCACGGCGCAGCGCAACTGAAGCGTTGCTTCCTTTAATTTTGTTTTAAATAGAGCCTTGCTCTGATTGGGCGCGCTGTCTTGGGCGCTGCGCTGACGTATCAGCTTTTGACACGTGGCGCGTTGCGCACAGCGCAAGGGATTTGAAGCGTCCCTTCAATTTTTGAATTTTTGAAATTCAAACAGTGTTTTACTCTGATTGGGGAAAACAAATGCCCCCCACCGTTGCGCTCACGTGGCGCACACGTGAGTGCAGCGGTGGCAAGATCTTGGCCATTGGATCAACTGGTGAGTTGAAGGGGCGCAGACGCCTATAAATAAGACCCTTGGTCCTTAGTAAATGATTTACCATTTTCAAGAACTTGAGTTTTCAGAGCCTTACTCTTGTTTTTAAGAACTTTAGAGCCTTGCTCTCGTTTCTTTTCAAGAACTTCAGAGTTCAAAACCTAGAATCATCTTAGGTAAAATTTAATTTAAATTAAATTTAATTTAATTAAGAGAGCCTTGCTCTCATAGATTTTTGATCTAAAGAAAACCCCTTTGGGGTTTCACCAACAGAGCCTTGCTCTCAAAAGTCCATAGATCTACATAGATCTTGTTTCATGGGTTTTAACCCATGAACAGAGCTTTGCTCATGGATCAAATGTAGATCTTTTTGATCTGAAAATGAAGAACTCCTAAGAGTTTTCATGGATCTTTAAGATCCCAATTTTTTTAATTCTTTCAAGAGTTAAATTTTTCTTTTGAGGGATCTTTCCATCATTATTACAGAGCTAGGCTCTTTTTAGGAAATTTTTATTCCCTTGAGACCAGATTTTGACAAATGTCACTCTGTGATAGACTTTTTTGCTCTAAAAGAGGAGATTTTCTCCTTGTCTCCAGGGATTTCCCATTAATGAGAATATTCTCTTGGGGATTAATTGACAGTCTTATCCAATAATGGGGTTGTCTTATTAACTGATGCACCGTCATCCAGATTTTGTGGGTCCCCCTTTGGTCCCCTTACCACTGCATTGCAGTGGTATAAATTTTAAAATGCCAAGCGTTGGAATTACAACGCTGACAGCTAATTTTTGTCCCTCCACAGGAAACATGCCTGCTGACCTATCATTCCCGTTTTCGCTCGGAGGGAGGATTTCCCCAGGCACCAGTGGACCGAGAGGTGCTCACTCTCATCAAGGATCATGACCCCGAGCACAAGAACCTTCACCTGTATGGTAGGTGGTATAACGAGATCATCCAGGGTCGCCGAAGCTTCGGTTCCGCTACGCCGTCTGAGCCCATATTTTCGATCCCCTATGCGGATGAGCCCCCGGTGAAGTATGCCGTGGAGGTCAAGAATTGGAATTCGGATGATCTCCTCCAGCCTGCAATTGGTGCTATTCCCGTGCAGCCGCCGCCGGCAATAGACATTTTGGGAAGGTGAATCTGTCAGGGTGAAGCACGCCCTTGGGGACAGGCCTATAACATTGGATTGATCCCGCGACCACCCGCCGGATATTTACAGTAGGCCCGATACATCTTATCGGCGAAGAGGACTCATCTGATGAATATTGGTTTGTATTTGGCAATCTACGCTCGCTTTTTGAGTATCCCTCTCCCCCAACGTGGTAGATTAAGGCTTTTATTGAACAATGGAATATCCCCACCCACACCTTTCTGATGACGGACATGGAAGTCTCTATCTCTTTGGAAGAGTTTGCTGAAATCTCGGGTCTGCCGATGAGGGAGCATTACGAGGAGCTGCTTCCTCCTGACGAATACGTCTTTGCCACCAAGCCGCTGGTGTTTGATCTGACGCCGGAGAACGCTATTCAGCACCAGTTTCCGGGCTTGGTGAAGGTGCTGGACATATATGAAGGGCTCTATCTAGAATCGGGCGTTCGGAGAGTCAGTTTTGCAGATTTTATTGCCCGCTTCATTCGACCGGAGTTTCTATCGGAGCGGAGCGAGAAGTTCGCCCAACTTGATAACCCTTTTGGCTTCGGCTTGGACCGTCGACCCATATCGGAGGACGGTCAAAAGGACTTTTATCTCCCCGGTGCCGCCGTCATGCCCTTGTCAGAAATTGCCGTCCCGGACATGGACGAGGAGACTTTTTTTGTAGGGTTCCTGGGATTGTGGCTGTGCAGCTTTGCACTCCCCATGCACCCGCGCCACATGCGGCCGTCCGTCTTCTACCCAGCGCATCGGATGGTGGCTGGCCTGCAGTTGACAGTAGGAATCGCCGGGTTGGCTCACCTATATAACGGATTTAGCGTGGCGGCGGACGCTAATGAACCTGGGGTGCAGCCTGCTAATTTCCCGATGCACTACTTCACCTCATGGATGAAAATGCATGTGCACGGGGTGTTCGGCGTCCATAGGATCCCTCTGTTTTTTGAGAAGTGCAGACTCCAAAGAGTCATGCGGTTGGTCGGCGTCTCGATCGTGGTTGCGCCTCCGCGGGAGGCTAGGGGGTTGCTCCTTCGTCCACACCTGGTCGGAGCGAAGGTTTTTTTTTTGGATAAAGTCATAACCATAGGCTCAGAAACCACCAAGTCAGTGGTGCCGCTGCGCGATGATTTTAAGGACGGGGCCTCCATATTGAAAGCCCGGGAGATCCTTCACCTCTACTCCATTCGGCCGGGCTACCTGGTGTTCAGGCAGAATGAGACGGCGCTTTTCATGAGGTATAACCCTCACCGGTTCGCTCAACAATCCAGCTATCACCAGGGGATCCCGCTGGAAGCGTTTCTGGAAGAGCCCGTGACCAGCCGGGAGGGGATAAGGAGTGCGATGCACCATTTCATGCGGGTTAACACGGGCTCCTACTTCATCAGCGAGCCGAGCTGCGTTCCCAAGGTCCTCAACGCGTACGTGGCCTGGTACGCGCACGCAATGGGTCCGGTTATCCTTATGGAGAAGCACATGCTGGTTGACCGCAAGGGTGCGCTTCCTGGCGGCGATCGTAAGGCTCCCTTGAAGCCAAGGATCCCGGTCATTCCTCCGCTGAAAGATGCTGGAACTGTGCCACCGCGCGTGTTGAGCCCTCCGCGTGGATTGCCGCTCCGTGATACTGTGGATGCACCACGAGCGCGCCGTGCTCCAGTGGAGACGGTAGATGTGATTTCGTCGGAGTCCGGCGTGGGCGCGGATATCGGGACCCGCCGCCCTAAGGTGCCTGCAAAGCGCGAGTCGATCTCGGGTGCACCCAGGGCTGGCGGGCAGAAGAGGAAGAAGAAGTCGCTCCTCTCTCTCGATACTATCCTCGGTTTAGAGCCTCAGGCCCCTTTTATCGAAGGTATAAGCGAATATGGCAGCAATAAGGGCTTCTCGGTAGATCCAGCAGACACCGATCTGGTGGCCGCTATTGCGGCTTCTGAGCGATCAGCCAGAGTCGAAGCGTGGTTGAATAAACTCGCTCAAGCAGGTAATCATTAGCTGCATTTTTCGTCATTTTATCGCATTTTTATCCTTATCTTCAACTAATGCTTCCTCCCTTTTTTAATAGGTGTCACTACCGAAGAAGCCACCGCTGCCTCTCTACAAACCTTCCAGGAGGAGGAAAAGAAACACGCTTTATTTGGCGTTGGTACGTCTCGCCTCATTAGGTTTTTGTCCTCTTTTCTGATGGCCAACCTAACCTTCTTCCTTTGTCGCTTTGCAGGGGCTGCGCCAACTGATGCAGGGACTCTTTCCGGGCCAGCTACTGAAGTCCCGGTCTCTTCGGGGCTGCCGCGAGAGCCTCAACTCGACAAGTCAATGAGGGATGCCTTGAAGAATTTGGAGGCATCACTGTTCACGGACGATGACGCCTTAATGAAGGAAGCTTTGAAGAGCTCCGTCTTGACGGCTCGGGAGGAGAGAAAGCGGTTGAGGCGTGAGGCGAAGGCACGCAGAGCAGCTTTGGCCGTGGGAGCGGGCCCAAGCACTGTTCCACGTGCTGATACTCCCTCGGAAGAGCCCCCGGTCGCTTTGTCTACCGCTCACAGACGGGCGGTGCGTGCAGCTCGTGGGGCTAACGATCAGTCCACCTCAGGTAACGCGTCTTTCAAGATTTGTTGTAAGAATTGTAAACCTGTCGGTTCTTATATATCTTGTCCTGCAGGGCCAAGTCCAACCGAAGGGGAGGCGGAAACCGTCGAACCTAAGGGGATAGAGGAAGAGGCACCGGCTGAACCCGAGCCAACGGTGGACGACGTCGCCGGGGTTGCTGGACCTAAGCTGGGGGCTGAGGGAGCTGCACCAGAGAAGGTCGTTGATGCCGAGCCCGAGGTAGCGGCAAATGAAACGACTACTATAACTGAGCCTGGGGCAGTAGCGGGCGAAGCGCCTGAGACCGGCGACCCCATGGCGACGGCGGACAAGACAGCAGCGACTGCCGAGTCCAAGGGAGTAGCGGGTGAGACGAGCACGACTCCCGGGGACAAGCCAGCCGCTCTTTCTCAAGAGTCTGGCAATGCTCCAATCATTGCTCTTCCCGTCTACGGTCCCCCACCGTCTCCTGGTCGTGCGAGCACGACAACAGCCCCTGTCGAGTCCGGTGATGAGGCCACGGGAGGTGGACTCGTATCGATGGAGGAAGGAGACGCCTCTGGCGGCTCATCAGGTAAATTTCGGGTTACCGTCTCCCTTTTTTTTATCTTGCAATCCTTTCTGACAAGCTTATCTTTGTTTTTAACGCAGGTGCGGCCAGTGCTGATGCTCCATTGCTCGAGGGAGCGCCGTCAGCTACTGCTTTGGCGGTGGCCACCTCTCAGCCATCTCTCATACCATCGCAGATGTTGGAAGGTATGGATTCGCAACCCATTAGTTTTATCTTTCAGCCGCATAATTTATGTACTAATGTCGTACAATTGCGTCTTTTCAGAAGTGCTTTTTGATCATCTTTATCAGGTGTTGCACCCGCACTTCTCCTTCCCATCTGAACTCGCTTCTTCCTCCAGTGGCGCTGGTGAGTATAGTTTCCAATTGATGCCTTTCTTTTTTCAATAATGGAATTATTTTTGACTTTTCCTTGTCCTGATTGCAGTGCTACAAATCGAAGGAGGAGATGAAAGATCGGTCGCGCCACCGGCCCTCTCGGCCTTGCCGCCTGCTACAGCTGGTATAGTAAACTATCCCATTGATGACTTTTTCATATTTCTTAAACCGTCATCTAATCGTATTTTGTTTTTTCAGCTGTCGTTCCGATTCCGGCGCCCTTTGAGTCTCGCGTTATAATGTCGGCAGGCCCCTTCCTGAGACGTTCGTCTTCAAAGGGTGCCGTAATGAGCTTGGGCATGCTGAGCGGATACGTCGAAGAACTTGACGCAGACGCTCCCTTATCTGCTGCGGATTTCGCTGCGGAGGTTAATCCGATGTTGGCGGCGCTTGTGAATTTTCATGATGGAAGCGTCGTCGAGCTTTGGGTTAATCACTGCAGGAAAATCGAGGTCCGCCTGCATCAATCGGAGTTTATACGCCCTGCTCCCGAGACCTTAACCGCAAGCAATCAAAGAGCAGCATGGATCGAGCAAAGCGCTTCTTACTTCCGTCACTTGGAACAAGAAGCGGCTTTAAGGCTGAGGGAATTCCAAGAGACCTCAAGCGAGACGGCTCGTCTGTGCGCTGAGGTTGAGGCGAACGCTGCCCAGGTGAAGGCTATCTTCGAGGGCCTTCTAGAGCGTATCTCTAATAGGCTAAACCTGAAGCGGAAGCTCGATGCCGCCGAGCGTGATGCCCAAGGCCGCGAAGCAGCTCAGCAGGCAGTTGTGGAGCAGCTTTCATCCTTCTTGCAGCAGCGGGCGGAACTGGCGGTGGTGGCCGATCAGGAGAAGGCATGGAAGGAAGTGCGCGAACAACTGATAGGGCTATTTAAGACGCTTCCTTCCCAGTAGTTGCCCTTGTATTGATGTACTTGTAAAAAATTTCTTTTTCGAATAAGATGTATCCATTCTTTATTCTTTTATACAATTCTCCTTGTACTTGATTGAATTAATGAATAAAGATACACATTTTTTCTTTGCAATGTCTTGTATGCTCCTTTGCTTACTCCTTTCTCTTATTATCAGCATGTTGTCTTAATAAACATGGTTGACAGATAATAGAGTAAGCATCTTGGTTTCTTAAAGAGATAGCGATGGCTTAGGCCGCAGGTTCAGATCTGCTGCCTAAGACTTTTCAACTCTATGAGCCGTGAGGGTCTCATAAAGACTTTTCTCCCTACGGATCGAGAGGATCTCGTAGATGGATTTTCTCTTTAGAAATCGTGAGGATTCCTAAGTGCGTTTTCTCTTATAAGTCGTAAGGATCCTATAAGAGAATTTTCCCTCTTACGAGTCGAGAGGACCCGTAAGTGATTGTTTCCCTCTTTGTCGAGATTCGAGTTTGGAGAGTGAGACCCGTGGATAGTATGCAAGAGACCGTTTTGGACCAACTTGCAGGGTCTCGGTGCTTAGGAAACATGTTTTTTAATCCTTACTGCCTAAGGCTTTATCTTACGAGTCGAGCCGCATCGAGAAGTTCTCGCAAAGACATCAATTTCTTCACAAGTCGAGACGAATCGAGCATTTCTCGCAAGAATATCCTAATGTCACAGTTAACCTCTGCTCTTTACGACAGAAGTCCGTTAGGGTCTGTAGTACTTAGGGTTTTGGCCGTCGTACCGTCGCATCAACTGATATATTTCTCGATAGGCAATCGTGCTGTTCGAGTAGCCCTGCGACTGCCGTGTCTCTGATTCCTTCGGGGTCTGGACAAGACGTCTTTAAGCAATCCTTCTTGGCAGTTTGACCGTTGGAAGAGCAAAGCTTTAGGAATTTTGCCATGCCGCTTTTACTTGAGGTTAGGCTCATTTTGGAGAGCCCCGATGAGTCATAACCACTCCGCGCTGGTGTAGGATGATCTCCGATAGTCTTTCAGGTTTTATATGAGTTGCCGTCAAGACCCTGAAGTTAGGAATTTGGCCTTTGCTTCGTTTGCTGGCATTGCGTCTGCTGTATCGAGACGAATGCCGCGGTTGTCTCTAGGTTGCTGGTGAACCGTCGAGGTTTGGAACTAGGGATTTTGCCGTGGCTCTGTTAGTTTGATTGTCGCGTCTGAACCTTGCTGGAGGAAGAACGCTGTGGTGACATCTCGTCTGCTGTATCGAGACGAACGTCGCGGTTGTTTCTGGGTTGCTGGTGAACCGTCGAGGTTTGGAACTAGGGATTTTGCCGTGGCTCCATTTATTTGATTGTCGCGTCTGCTGTATCAAGACGAACATAAAGGTGGTGACCATTCCACGTTGGTGTGGGATGATCTCCAGTTGTCTTTCAGGCTTTATATGACTTGCCGTTAAGACTTTGAAGCTAGGAATTTGTCATTCGCTTCGTTTGCTGACATTGCATCTGCTGCATCGAGACGAATGCCGCGGTTGTCTCTAGGTTGCTGGTGAACCGTTGAGGTTTGGAACTAGGGATTTTGCCGTGGCTCCGTTAGTTTGATTGTCGTGTCTGAACCCTGCTGGAGGAAGAACGCTGTGGTGACATCTCGTCTGCTGTATCGAGACGAACGTCGCGGTGGTGACCACTCCGTACTGGTGTGAGATGATCTCTGATGGTCCTTCCGGTTTTATATGACCTGCCGTCAAGACGTGGCTCCGTTTTCTGATGGAGTATGGGCAGGGAAAATGTAATTCCTTCTTTGTTTGCACCCTTGGATTGTATACAGGGATTGCTGTGCTATCGCCTGTAGGGCAAAAGTTTCATCAATTTTTTTTGTTATTGTTTTATTTCCGCGACGCTTTATCATTTCAGCTTTTATATCGCGAAGGTCGCGATTGCCCAATCATTTCGGCTATTTTTCGCGATGCCCAATCATTTCGGCTGTTTATTTTATATTTACTCGCTGCTTTTTATTGCGAGTTGCCCAATCATTTCGGCTATTTTGTGTGCATACGTTTTTACTTGTTGCTTTTTATTGCAAGTTGTCCCATCATTTCGGCTATTTCGTATGCATGTGCGGCTTACTGGCTTTTCGTCGTAAACCTGAAATTAGACACCGATTTTGGCATCAGCACCGCTACAACTGGGATATTGTCAGGAGCGAATCATCATTTCCCTCCGTCGATGTCAAACAAAGGTGTCTTAGCGAACAGGGTTAAGGTCCTGTCGACTAAGGCTTTTGACTTCATGAGCCGTAAGGGTCCCACAAAGGTATTTCTCCCTACAAGTCGTGAGGATCTTGTAGGTGTATTTTCTCCTTAGGAATCGTGAGGATTCCTTAGTGTATGTTCCTCTATAAGTCGTAAGGATCCTACAAGAGGGTTTTCTCCTTGTAAGTCGAGAGGACTTACAAGGATTGTTCATCATGCGAACATATCCCCAGTCACGGATGAGACTTGGTTAGGGAAATGTTTATTCGCGCCCGTGGATCGTATACAAGGGTCAGTATTGAGCCATTTGTAGGGCAATATCGAACGTTGTGGGGGTTGCTTAAGCACAGGTTTAGGTCTTTGTAATTTAAGACTTTCAAATCTTATGAGCCGTGAGGGTCCCAAAGAGAGTTCTCCTTACGAGTCGTGAGGATCTCACAAGTGTATTTTCTCCTTAGGAATCGTGAGGATACCTAAGTGTGTTGCTCCCTTGTGAGTCGTAAGGATCTCACGCGGGTGGTTTCTCCTTACAAGGTCGAGATGATCATGTAAGTGCCCTTTAACGAGGCCGAGCTCTTTCGGGTTTTCACAAACACTCGCTGGTAGTCATGCTGTTTTTACTCACGGAGCCCTTTCGGGTTTTCATCCGTGCCCCTTTTGCTTATGGACATACCGTCTTCTTCTTTTTTCAATTCTTTTTATTCTATATATATATATTTTTTTAACGAGGTTGCACGCCTCCGGGCTTTCACAAACACTCGCCGGTAGCCCTGCTGTTTTTACTCACGGAGCCTTTTCGGGTTTTCATCCGTGCCCGTTTTGCTTATGGACATACCGTTTTTATTATTATTTTTTTATTCTTTTTTTTATTCTTGTTTGCCTGAGGATGCTGCGCTAGTAGTTTAAAGACGTTTCGGTCGTTTGCAAGTTTTAGGACATTGCGGTCCATCATTAGTTTAAGGACGTTTCGGTCCGTCGTCGCCGTATTTGAGGCGAATCTCTAGTTTACTGACTTTTCGGTCTATGGGGCTTTATCTATTACTGAGCATGATGCCCCCGGCGTATCCATCTTTCTCGGAGGGTGCGGTTGTGGCGGGCTCACCTTCCAGTTTTCGGAGATGACGAACTTGCCCTGTTGGTATTGGTCATCAACCCAGTTTTTGAAGAAGTAGCAATCCTCGATCAGGTGACCTACCGTTTGGTGGTAAGGGTAATAATTGAGATCGTTAACATCGCCGGGCCGCAACGGACGTTTTGGACTCGGCAAATTGATGAGTCTATCGCGCACTGCCAGCTCGAACAGTCTTCTTGTTTTATCTTGAGGAAACGAGTAAGGACGTTTCAACTTTTCATGAAGGGGTTGCCGCTTGTTGTTTCGACAAGCAACCGGTCTAGGGCCACTCGATTGCTGTTGAGTATTGGCTACGAGGGCTGTTTTTTCCTTCCCTTTATCCTTTTTGCTCGATCCTTTGTTTATGGGGCCGAGATTTTTCCGAGTAGCGTGCGATTGCACGGTTGAGCGTTCTCGCAACTTCTCAATTCTTTCATTTTTGAAATGGCTTCTTTGAGGAGAGGGTTAAGGGCAGCTTCTTCGTCAGAGTCGCTTCCAAAGGTGATAATTTGCGATCCCTTAGAGTCGGCTATATGACAGTCGGCGGCGGCTCTTTTGCGCTCATCTATCGCATTTTTCTGATGTCTACGAGCTTCACGCTTTGTCCTATTGAAGTGTTGCTTTTGAGCGACATACCCTTGCCACCAACACTTAAAGGAGTCGCAGTCTTCGGTAGGATATATGATCTTCTGATGATATAAGCAGAAGTTAGGATGCATCTCTACTCCACCGAGAGTATTTTCTTCAGAGGGTGGTAGCTTCATTCCCACTGATAGGGCTTTGGCGAACCTTTTCCTCGTCTTGAATTTGTTTTTATCCGCAGCGGATGACTTTTGATTTGACGGAAGTGCCTCGACTCTTTGGTCTAGTAGTCGGTGTTTGGCTCCTTCCAGTATGACCATCTCACGCTCTTGATTGGCTTTAACTTTCAGACGAATCTCATTCAGGAAGGCATCGATCAACTTGTCTGATGGCCGTGGAATTTCTGGTTCAGGTTCCGCCCTCAGTTTCTCGGCGCAAGGAGCCTCTTTATCATCCACCAATGAGTGAGATGTCACATGACAACTCGCTACATAGTTTTCGGATTCATCTGATGAGTCTTCTCCATCGTTTTCGTCCTCAACAAAAGAACAAGCTGCCATCATCGTGTCCGTCTTCTTTGGAGTGTGCGGCTGTGGTGGGTTTACCTTCCACTTTTCAGACATCGCAGACTTGCCTTGTAGGTACCGATCCTCGATCCATCCCTTAAAGACGAAGCAATCCTCGATCGGGTGACTTACCGTTTGGTGGTAAGGGCAATAATTGGGATTATTGAGATCGCCTGGCTGTGATAGACGTTTTGGACTCGGCAGATTGATGAGTCTGTTGCGCACTGCCAGCTCAAACAGTCTTCTTGTTTTATTCTGAGGAAATGAGTAAGGACGTCCTAGTCTCTCCTCGAGGGATGGGCGTGGACGCATGTTGTTTTGGCAAACGATCGGCTTTGAGTTGCTCGGCTGTTGTTGAGCATTGGCGACGACGATCGCTTTCCCTTTTCCTTTCTCATTTCGAGAATCTGGTTTTGGAGGAGACGGTCCATGGCCCATCTGGTCCATTTGGGCTAATTTGTCGATTAAGGCCTGGAAGGTGGTCGGCCTGAAGAACATCATGAATTGCGAGATGGTCGCTTGCGGATCAAGAGTGCCCACGAACATGCCTACCGCAGGTTCCTCTTCTATGCGTTGTTCGCATTTCGACCATAGGTTCCGCCATCGTGTTGTGTATTGGACCCACGTTTCGCCGGGCCTTATCCTGGCGTTAATCAGTGCTGTTATCGGGGTGCGTCCACTAGCACTCGCGAATCTTTGTGTAAACAGTAGCTCCATATCCGCAAACGTTTTAACAGAGTCATTAGGTAGCTCTGAATACCATTCAAAGGCTGTTTCCGCTAAGCTACCGACGAACTGGCGAAGCAGCAGTTTGTCGTCGCCTCTAGTGTTGCCGCATAAGGCTCTGAATTGAGCGACATGCTGACGTGGATTCCGTCCCTTTATATACATGGAACTTAAGGATCGTATATCCCGGAGGGTAATTGATTTGGTCATACCAGCTCGGATAAGGTCGTCCGGTTCTAACAATTTGCGCAGCCGCTTTATTCGCTTGATGAACTCGTATTTGCTGAGCTATATAGTCATCTAGTGTGGCCTTGGAAATGGTTTCCTCTTTTGGCTGCTGAAAGGGCCGGAGGAGGATTAGATGTTTCCCCTCCGTCGTTTCCGACAATGATTGGAGGGTCTTCAACTGGAGGGTCCGGCAGTAACATCATCCCTACTATATCTTGGAAGAGGAGCGCTATCTGTTTTATGTTAGCTGCTTGCTCTGCGGCATCTTTGTCCTTCTTTTCGAGGACTCTACGTAGGAAGTCAGCGTCAATTTCTTGTTCGTGACGCTCTTCTGATGACGACTCCAAGCTTTCTTTTGGCCCAGTAAGTGCAGCCATTGCAGTCATCATTTCCTTAAGCTTTTGTTGTTGCTCCTGGGCTTTCGTCACGGATCGGGTGAGCGGTCGGTGGCCCGTAGAAGCACGGCTTTCCTCCTTTCCGGCAGCCATATAAACAGTGTGCACCACCATGCCCTCAGACTTGGGACGTTTGTGTTCAGCGCTTTTACGCTTTGCCGTGTTCACGGGGCCTTTTTGCGGCCTCCTTTTCTTTTGAGTGATTGGAGTTGAGGGGGCTGTTGTAGTGGGCATCCAAGTAGCTGTTGCTTTCTGTGGCTTGACGGAGTAATCCTTCTCCTGCCGAACCTTCATCTTTTTCTGTCGGCGGAGATAGTTTTCATCAATCACCGACTCTTGGACCTGTCGCCAGACTTTGTAAATTTTAGAGGACAGCCGTTGAGGGGTCTGCTCTAGCTTCCTCTCTAGAGTATTCTCCACAGGTGAAGGAGTTCGTTTCAACACCGCAGCAGGAGAGTTTCTGCGCACCGTGTTCAGCAATTCAAAGCTGTTCCCGGTTGGAACAGCAGCTTTGATTTCCACCATCGGAGTCGGCGGAGTTATCACAGAGGGGGAGTTGCCCCCAGCTTTCCTAACCCGGCGCCAGTGACGACGGCGAGCATGTCTAGCGATTGGAGTTGGTTTAGCCGTAGGGGTGATTTCATCATGCCCCCTCTGGGCAGGAGAAGCAGCTTTGAGGGCGTCGCCTGGAGCAAAAACCGGAATGGTCAGCCTTGTAAAAACTGACTTCTTGGAAGGAGAAGCCTTTCTAATGATTTCGTCTGCTTGAGCCGGGATGGCTATCCGTTTTGGGATGGCAACTTCGGCTATCGCGAGCTTGTAGACGTTCTGGCCCAGTCTGTTGAAAACTGAGGTATTGAAATCGGGCGACCTGTTGAGAGGGGCCGCGGCAGTAGCAAACCGATCAAAGACCGACTTCTTTGGAGCCTCTTGCAACGTCGTTGTGGCATTGAAGCTCAACGGTGGGAGCATGGTCCCGAAGAATAATCCAGTGGTGGCTTGAGTTACCTGCTCCACTAGCATCTTGAAAAGAGAGGCCGCTTGGGGCCCATAAGTCACTCCTTCCGGAAGGACGGAGCGAGAGTTGCAGTTGCAGGTAGTGCAGTTTGAAGCCATTGATCTTCTGTTTTCTGCACGGAGCAAGACACCAAATCTTAGTACCTCGAATCCACAGGCAACCACATCAAACCGCGATTTGTTCATGAAGACGACACACGAAGTGTGGAGTGGAAAGAGTAAAAGGTCCCACCGGGCGTGCCAGAATCTGTTCCCCTCCGAAAGACGGCCAAGACTGAACGTCTTGCCTGAGATTCGGGGCAGATGCTATTTGGTTTTATCCGTCTACCTCTCCGAAGATGCCAAGTTGATTTATGGCACCGTGTATCGGAGGTTTAGACGGATGCGGCCGATGTAGCAGACTTCGTCAGATTTCCCCTCTCTTGAGGGTTTTTTGATTGTGGGGACGCTCTTCCCTGCAGGCGCAAGCCTCTGCAGTTAATTACGCTACCGCATAGCGGTAACAACTTTCTCCTTCTCCAGAACTTCACTTCGTGTCGTGAGTGTTTGTTTTGTTTGTGGTTGCCCGTGGATTGTATACGGAGATTAATTTATGTCGTCCCCCGTAAGACGTGGATTAGTCTAAATCCGTATTTACTTAGATTTGGGTTTGGGATTTTGGTTTAAGGATACATTAGCCGTGTTTGAGGTTAAGATAAAATTAAACGTTCGTTAAAGATACGTTAGTCCGATTTGAGACTAAGATCAACTTAACGGAAAGAGCATTTATGGGCTCTATTGTTCCGGTTTAAGGACGTAGTGGTCCATTTATTATATGGCCGTCGGGACCCGTCACCTCTCTGACGACGTTGAAGGATTACAACGACAAGTGTCAGAGGAGTTCGGAGATGTACCCTTGAACCAAAGTTGATTGGGGGTCTTATAGTCCAATTTGGGATTAAAGTCTGTTTGAACGTTTAAGGATACGTTAGCCATATTTTAGGCTAAGATCAACATAAACAGGATCGTTTAGATCCGACAAAAGAGCATTTGGAAGCTCTATTGTTCCAGTTTAGGGACGTAGTGGTCCATGTTCCAGTTTAGGGACATAGGGGTCCATCGTTCCCGTTTTAGGGACGGATATTAGTTTAAGGACGCATTAGTCCATGGGTTTAAGGACCCCATAGTCCATATGGATGTGTTTAAGGACGCATTAGTCCATTAGTTTAAGGACGTATAAGTTCATGGGTTTAAGGACCCCACGGTCCATATTAATGTGTGGTTGTCGGGACCCGTCATCTCTCTGACGTCGTTGAAGGATTACAACGATAGGTGTCAGAAGAGTTCGGAGATGTACCCTTGAACCGGATGTAAATTGATTTAAGAGAGCAGTCTTGCTCAGTCAATTTAATTTGAGCACTTACGGCCATGTTGGGCTAAGTCCAGTTGAGAATATTCAACTTTTTTTATTTTTGGCCTATTAGGCCTGTGCTAGGGCTTTGCCCCTGTTTAATAATGCACTGCATTTTCTTTTGGCCTGCTAGGCCTTTTTGATTTGGGCTCTGTCCCTTTTTTAAATGATGCAGAGCATCTGTTCTTGTTTGGGCTCTGCCCTTTTAAAACAATGCATGGCATTTTATTAGGCCTGTTAGGCCCTTTTTAATTGGGCTCAGCCCTTCTGCAATGCATTAATTATCTGATGGTGGCTTGTCAGGCGCTTTGCGCCAATTATTGAGCGCAAGCGCTTGTGGAGGTGGCACGTGTCATGCTCTGGTGAGCGCAAGCGCAACAGCACAGTGCGCTGCGTCAATGCGCTGCGCTGTTGCGCTGCTGACACGTGGCGCGCTCTGGTGAATTGCGCCAACTTAAGAGAGCAATGCTCTATCTTAAAAGCGCATGGCGCAAATTGTTATGGTGCTAACACGTGGCGCTCTCTGGTGACTTGCGCCAACCCAGGAGCGCAACTGTGCAGATTTACAAGTGCAAGGCACTGTTTTTATATCTTAATCAAATTTTGGATTTAAGATTCCAGAACCAATGGTTCATAAAAAAGTCAATGCCTTTGTTATTATTTATTTATTATTATATATTTTTTATTGAAGATCCTTGATCTTGTTCTTAGATCAATAATCTATTCAGAAGTTCTTTTTAAAAGGTTTTACCTTCTTTTTCTTTCTGAATTTCTTTTCAAAATTCTCTAGAGTTCTCTCTCTGTTTCTTGAGTTTCTCTATTCTCTGTGTTGTTGCTGTGTGTTTTGGAATTGGGGTCTAGGGGCCTTTATATAGTGCACATTAATTTGTTAAATTTGTTAAAAAGATCATTTTCTGAGTGATTTGGGGAATTTTCCTCACCGTTGGATTTTTGATCCAAGGGCTTCTGTTTTACAGAAGACAATCTTCTTGTTTTAACAAGAACAGAAAGATCTTACTGGAATTTTAATTCTGTTTGGCGCAAACGCACCAGCGCCTGACACGTGTCGCGCAGCGTATAACGCCGCGCAACTGCGCTTGCACAACTGCGCTGATACGTGCCGCGCAGCGCAACTGAAGCGTTACTTTTTTTAATTTTGTTTTAAATAGAGCCTTGCTCTGATTGGGCGCGTTGCCTTGGGCGCCGCGCCGACGTATCAGCTTTTGACATGTGGCGCGATGCGCGCAGCACAAGGAATTTGAAGCGTTGCTTTAATTTTTGAATTTTTGAAATTCAAACAGAGCTTTGCTCTGATTGGGGGAAACAAACTCCGAACATGGCAGGAAATCACCAATAATCAATGCTGCCTGAAGAAGCCAATACCCACTCGCAATGACTGTCGGGGTATGAATTAGCGAGTCATTAAGGGCAAGCGTCCATAAGGTCTGATTCTTCTTTGGTTCAGGTTTCCAATAGAAATCACATGACTAAACTATATTTTTTTCACATAAGTTTCCGTAGGTGTCAACTTTTATACAGCAGCTGTTTATTTATTTATTTTCTTTTGCTGTTATAATGGAGTATGCTCCATTGTAAGTACTGCTATGATTTCATTTCTGTGTCAAAGAAAATTTAGTCGGATAATATTTTAATTGTCCTGGAATGCACATATTTGCATTTGAAAGCGCTCTTTTGCGTTTGAGGTTTCGGCCAATACCACCGATACGTGGTGGTTTCGTATCAGTTTCGGTGGAGACCGATACGAAACCAGCCGAGACCGATACGAAGCCAACCATACACTGTACCTGTTTGGATGAGCTTATTTTCAGGTGATTATTTGCCAAAATCACTTATAAGTGACTATTTTTTGAAAAAAGTGAAACAATCACTTATAAGTGATTATGACACATAAGTTATTTGGTGTTTGAATGATTTTGTATGAAAAGTGATAGGTAAGTGATTATTGAGTGTAAAAAGACCAAAAGGACGTATCATTAATGCCATTTTAAAATTTGGATGAAAATATAAGGGGTATTATGGTATATTATTTGGTCAACTTTACTATTCCATAATCACTTATGAAATAAACCAGAAATCCTAGCTTATTTTTAAATGGGAAAAGATGATATTTTTAAGTGGAAACATATAATTCAAGGCAATAATAACGTATCTTTAGGATGCATCCAAACAAGCTTATTGATGCCTCACATTGATGTGAAAAATAAGTGATTGTTGACCAAATTATTTTGCATCCAAATAGGCACAATATCGTTTCAGCTAAAACCATTAAAAATTTATTTTTATACCATTTTTACTATTATTGTGATCATTGTAGGTCTTCGTTGTTGGAAAACTGCAAAAAGTGAACCCAAACTCTATATTAATACTAATCTAAGTATACTTTTCAATATATTTTGCATCATGGCTGGATTTCTAAATACTAGGATCTTTGTCTTGTAATATAGAATCATAAATTTAAGTATTTAATATATCTACACTTATGTATATTGTATTACCGTCGAAACCGAAACCCGAACCGAGATTAGCGAAACTAGCCGAAACCTAGCGAAACTAACAAAATTACGAGAAACGGAAACCGAGTTCTCAAACCTTGCTCTTTTGTAATGAGCTCAATTTTTTGGTAATGTATTTGACAATGTGCTTTTAATCTTGCTTTTTAAATTTTAATGGAAAATTAGATGTAGTTATAAAAAAAATATAACATTGTGATGACCCTGGTTCATAGTTTTTCTCGTACGCTGAATGCTTCCTTGACTCGAAACATGATTTAGAGAGATGCTCATTTGGTGTTATGTGAAAATAGCTTTCAAGTTTGGTGCCTTAATGCCAGAGGAGATTGGAACTGTAGGAGATGTCGAATGTTAACTAGTTTAATTGTTTGAACCCTTGTTTTGATAATTAGTTTATATTATGTCAAATAATCGTTGTTGTAAAATATATGTGAAAAATATTATAGTTTTGTATATGAAATGTCGTTGCCAAGCGGAGACGATAATTTTAGAATTTACTGTACCCTTTGCGTTGGAAAATTCATTAGAAATTGCACAAAAATAGTTAGCAGGTGTTCTTTAGCTCGTTTTGAAACCAACTCAGGATAACTTAGATTTGTAAAATGTTTTCCTGCTAAATAAATTGTTTAACTATCTAAATTGCGAAGAAACTCACCTCTGGACTGCTGTCCAGGGAAGTTTCAGACCCAAATTTCTAATTTCGAATATCCATAACTCTCTGTAAAAACAATATGAAATGCTCTAGTTTATATCAGTGTAAACCTTACCGAGCTAGCTTCGTTTTGGCTTTTGTTTCGTCATTTTTAAAGATTGTTTGTTATTTTTAAAGTATTTTACAAATCAGGATACTGCTGAAATTCCAGAACCGAGCTTCCATGTGCATGACCAATGGAGACAACTTATTCATTGTTATTGATATGATTATGTTGTTTCTGATAATGCTAGTTACATTGATTACTTACATGTACCCACACTTGAACGTGTTTACTCGTTATCATGTCATAATATTCTGACAATTTAATTATTACCCAATACCAACGAATTCATGGCACCGCCTACTGATTAATCTACTGCTTGACTTAACTTGACAAGTTACGCGATTGTTCTAGAGTTGGTATTAGAAAAGAATTAGATTGACACTTGACATGAAACATAAAACCAGAGAAAGGGAAAATTAAAAAATGAAACCCAAATTATAACCCAAGAAGACTTAGATTTTAGAGGCTGATCGATCGAGAGGGGCTTCTGTGTTCCGGAATGATGATGTCGACATCATTCGATTGCACTTGATATTATAGAATTTAGTGTTTAGTGGTACGTCTCGGGTTTAGCCCCGAGAGTATGTTACCGTTATCCCGGGCACTCACAGGATTTTGTTGAGTTATAAGGAAGATTTTATTAACTGATTTCAAATACCATTAGGATAAACAAGACTTATCGACAATTACATATGGCGGCGAAGACGGACGTCGGCCCGCAACGAGGATGATCATTCATTGGTCAGTGGCAGTGGCAACGACGATCGGTCGGTGGTGTCGGTGGCAGCGACAGGCAGCAATCGGCGGCAGCGACAGGCAGCAATCGGCGGCGGCCAATGACTATAAAGTAATTGAAAATAAAGTAATTGAATATGAATATAAAGTAATTGAAAATCGAAAAAATATCATTTCAATTTATTAAAATTCGAATCAGCTCGGATTAGCTGCGGTTTATATAAAAAATCCCCATCAAAAGCTCTCTAAACCTTCAAATGGGCATCTCAACTCCCCTCGTTCCATCACAATCCTTCCACTTACCATTCCCTCATCCAATCCCTCATCTCCTTCAACCACCTCCAAAGAGCCCATCAAGTCCATCTTCTCTCAAGATCCTCAACGCGCTCATCAAGGAAGACATCGATTTGGCCCGCGACTTCTTTCGGAAGAAAATGGCTAAGCCTCACAATGAGCACACATTTGTGATTTTGATGAAGGGCCTGTGCGGGGCGAATAGGATTCAAGAAGAATTCAAGTTTTTTTTTTCCCTCTTCCCCTTTCTTGTGACCCAATAGTTGTTCCCATGGCGAAGGCTGGTGGCATACGAAGCCACGGAGGTTTAAGGAGACATTTTAGAGTGGTGAAAGATCAATGGAGGAGCAACTTGGCTTTCCTTGATCACTACACGAAGAAGGAGAAGTGCTGGTTTTGAGGGTGCTTTCCTACCATTCGGGTCAAACTGAGGAGGGTTTCCTGCAGTTTAGCCATAAATAAGTAAGGAATGTTACAGTATAATTTAATTTTTGGTTAGGCTGGGCTGGCCAATGACCTCGAAGTTGCAGCTTCCTCCTTCAAATCTCGGAGTTAGTTGACCTGGTTCAAGGCAGTGTGCTTCACACTTGCATCACATCCCTAAAACATATAGTAACACCTGCCATATGGAACCAGGATCTCTGCTTCTATGTTTAGTGCTATTTCTCTACATAAATATGTAAGCTATGATATGCTAACAAACATTACCAAACTATTTCGATTTTCTGTTTTCTTTTCCATCCCATATCTTCGATAAACTAAAAAGATTAAAAGAAAGAGAGAGAGAAGGAAAAAAAATGTTGCTTATATATTATCCTAATATGCGTTATTTCCTAGAAGGAAACCAGGTGACGTCAAAAGTTCTATATTTATGCCTCTAAGCAGCATGGATTCAAATATAGAGAGACGGGACACAATACGAGTCGAATACATTTAGTCACAAATTTCCCAAAGCTGTAAGATATAATTCATTGGGATACGCCAATTTTATTTTATTTTTGTTTAAAGATATATGTAAGAACGAAATTTATAAGTCTTGGCAAATCTAAACTAAGAATACAAACAATTTCACAATTCCAAGAATAAAAACAACAATATATTGTTAGTTTCGTAGTTATGGATGCATATTTAATATATTTAGATCTAAGTTTTAGCATGTGTCAAAAAAGAGTCCCTCAAATATTCATAATGAATCTGATAGGGGTACAAATTAGATACCGATTCCTCACCTTGATGACGACTCCATGCAACATAATTCCTGACAATGATATTTTTTTTACTCTGGAAGGAAATCAGGTGATATCAAATCGGCCATTCTCATTTATTATACTATTAGAGGTGATTATTAGCAATAAATGCAGATGATGTTATCTTTAATCTATGATATTTTTTCTCTAGTAGGGCTACAATTGTTTTTACTTGTTAAAGTAGCAATTTGATTCCTTCCATAGTTTCTTTTGACGGTGTCTTATTTTCACCTTATTTTTATTTTCTGTTTGCACCAGGGTTGTAGGTTGATATTTTCAAACCATTCCATATCAACCAATTTTTTCTTCTCTTCTTGATGATGTCTTCATTTCACCTTGTCTTTATTAATCTTGTTATCTTTTTGCACCATAGTTGTATGTTGACATTTTCTTACATTCAATTTCAACCAGTTTGTAACTCTTCATGCGGCAGCATATGTAATTTTCTGATCTTTTCTATATGTGCTGTCTATATATTGTATCTAAATGTCCTGGTTATACAAAAGAAGTCCTATAGAATTATTTCTTATGCTTAACTAGTTACAAGTATAGACTGACAGCAATAGGAAAGCTCCATCACTTACAGGATCATCCTATGATAATTTCCTTTTTAATTGTCTACTTGGATTTGTTCATGACAGGATCGAGCCAAAAGAATGAAACAATGGTCCTTTATTATTTGGTAGTGTAGGAACCATACCTTGCGTTTACCTGTCATAATTCATGTCATTGTAAAATTTGTGTATGGCAAGAACTTAGCCATAAGGAATTTAAAGGTTTATCATTTGGTGAAAATACTGTTCTTCTGTTTTGGTTTTTTGTTTATGCCCTAAATTATGCTCGATCGTTGCAGGTGTAGTTCTAGCTACTGGATTTGGAGCTCTCTGCGGTGCCATTTTTGGGTGTGAAGTCTCTGAATACTGGAACCAGCTATATAAGATTGATAAGCAGTGTATGAATCTTAGGTTTTTGTACTGGCGGGATGATAAAACTCAAGGTTAGCGGTCTGCCTTGGCTTTTATCGTGTATTTCACTTTCTATCATTCTATCCCAATCATATGAAGAGGTTAATTTCAAGTTTGCTGCACTAATGTGTTTAATATTTGTATCTTCTGTCTCCACCAATCTTAAATTTGTTATTATCTTATGTTCACCCTCTTTAGGATTCCTTTCATAAAAATATGTTCTATTTTATGTTCGTGCTGCCAATGGGATCTAACTTTTACCATTTTTATTTCCTGTTGGGATTATGTCTAGGCTTAGTTTACTATAGTTCTACGATTAGAAAGTCACTGGAAATTTAATTTAACCTGTTCTGGTGAATGTTGTTTCATGAGAGTTAGGACACTGTAAAAACTATGTAGTATTTCTTTGATTTGATATTGCCAATGGCGAACTTTATTTCGGCTGTTAATAGTTGGCTAACAAAATCAACTCCAAACGTGGCAGGAAATCACCAATAACCAATGCTGCCTGAAGAAGCCAATACCCACTCGCAATGACCGTCTGGGTATGATTTAGCAAGTCATTAAGGGCAAGCGTCCATAAGGTCTGATTCTTCTTTGGTTCAGGTTTCCAATAGAAATCACATGACTAAAATATATTTTTTTTCACATAAGTTTCCGTAGGTGTCAGCTTTTATACAGCAGCTGTTTATTTTTTTTTTTTCTTTTGCTGTTATAATGGAGTATGCTCCATTGTAAGTACTGCTATGATTTCATTTCTGTGGCAAAGAAAATTTAGTCGGATAATATTTTAATTGTCCTCGAATGCACATATTTGCATTTGAAAGCGCTCTTTTGCAAGGTTTGAGGTTTCGGCCAAAACCACCGATACGTGGTGGTTTCGTATCAGTTTCGGTGGAGACCGATACGAAACCAACCGAGACCGATATGAAGCCAACCATACACTGTGCCTGTTTGGATGAGCTTATTTTCAAGTGATTATTTGCCAAAATCACTTATAAGTGACTATTTTTTGAAAAAAGTGAAACAATCACTTATAAGTGATTATGACACATAAGTTATTTGGTGTTTGAATGATTTTGTATGAAAAGTGATAGATAAGTGATTATTGAGTGTAAAAAGACCAAAAGGACGTATCATTAATGCCATTTTAAAATTTGGATGAAAATATAAGGGGTATTATGGTATGTTATTTGGTTAACTTTACTATTCCATAATCATTTATGAAATAAGCCAGAAATCCTAGCTTATTTTTAAATGGGAAAAGATGACATTTTTAAGTGGAAACATATAATTCAAGGCAATAATCACGTATCTTTAGGATGCATCCAAACAAGCTTATTGATGCAGGACCCACATTGATGTGAAAAATAAGTGATTGTTGACCAAATTATTTTGCATCCAAATAGGCACAATATCGTTTCGGCTAAAACCTTTAAAAATTTATTTTTATACCATTTTTACTATTATTGTAATTATTGTAGGTCTTCGTTGTTGGAAAACTGCAAAAAGTGAACCCAAACTTTATATTAATACTTATCTAAGTACACTTTTCAATATATTTTGCATCATGGCTGGATTTCTAAATACTAGGATCTTTGTCTTGTAATATATTATCATAAATTTAAGTATTTAATATATCTACACTTATGTATATTGTATTACCGTCGAAATCGAAACCCGAACCGAGATTAGCGAAACTAGCCGAAACCTAGCAAACTAATAAAATTACGAGAAACCGAAACCGAGTTCTCGAACCTTGCTCTTTTGTAATGAGCTCTATTTTTTGGTAATGTATTTGACAATGTGCTTTTTAATCTTGCTTTTTAAATTTTAATGGAAAATTAGATGTAGTTATAAAAAAAATATAACATTGTGATGACCCTGGTTCATAGTTTTTCTCGTACGCCGAATGCTTCCTTGACTCGAAACATGATTTAGAGAGATGCTCATTTGGTGTTATGTGAAAATAGCTTTCAAGTTTGGTGCCTTGATGCCAAGAGGAGATTGGAACTGTAGGAGATGTCGAATGTGCTTTGGAATTATTTTATCTAGTGGAGACACTTTAATGTATTGAAGTGATTAGTTGAAGCGGACTGAGGGTGGTTGGAGTTCATGACCGGGAAATTTACCCGGAGTAAAGTGGTTTAATTGTCATAGGCAATTCAATATCATTGCTTGCACACTTCATAGGGATCTTTTTATAGGGCCTACGTGTACAGGGTTAATCAGCTTATAAACAGAGTGTTGGTAGCAAAAACATTTCCTTGATACTGTAGAAATCTATGTAAGGTTTCACCAAATCTCTGTAACTGAATTCAAATTTATGAATGTTGCATTAACTGGAAGCATAATGTAAATCTAGAAAAGTTGACTAGAAACGCTTATTAAATGCAAATTTCATGTCAAACCTTGAAAGAAGGTAACAAAGAACAAAGCAAGCATTGACCCATCTTTAGGGCACATAAAACTAAGTTTACACAACAATCCCCATAGTTAGAGGTTTATGAGGGAAAATATACACCTGATCACAATCTGTATATTGGAGCTTCTTAGGTATCTAGGATACACCATAAATATCATTCACAGAGGCATTCAAGCCTTACTATCATCAATAGGAGCGTCCTTAATTCTAATACAGAGCTCCTAAAATTGGAATCATATCATTCTGTATGGTTAGTGAGTATGGAACATCAGCTATCATCTGAGGGGATAGATTAAAAAGCCCGCTCTGATCTACTGTCAGTGGGGCCACATCAAAAAGCCCATTCTGTTCTACAATCTGCACTCACATAAAATAAATGATCGATGAGTTCCATTTTATTTAAATGGAGCATGCAAGGAAGTGATTAAGTCGTTACTTTGATATGGGATACTTGCTTTTTCCTGAAGGTGTTTGTTGGCCGCCTTCAGTATTCCCTCCTGCATAAACAATTGGATTAAATAATCACTGCATACTTTATATGAATTATGAAGTGCTCTTGGCATTCAAACCAAGATGTATAGTTGATGCTAGTCCAAAACACCCACCCTGCATCCTACAGTTGTTGATTCTGAAATTCAACTTTATGAAGATGGCGGCCTTGCCTGGGCTGTTGATCTGATAACTATTGAATTCTTAAATCCCAGTTTGGTGATAAATCCGCGTCCGCTATCTTGTGGCCAAGTGCGGTATCAAGTTCTAGTGTTTAGGATTGACCTCTACAGAGAGATTGTTCGCTTAGCAAAATGATGACGCAAAGCTCGCTGTGTCTTTTGACAACACTAGCAGTGGTTGGAGTGTTCGAGACCTTGGGATAAATTTAATAGAAAATAGAAACAGAAATATGAAGAATCAATATTCCTATCATTCCTTTTTGGAAGATTGATGCAACCATACACCTAAACATGAAACTAATTGAAGCATCTTAGAAAAATCTTATCATCCATCGATCAAAATAATCCCTCAACATTTTTGATATAAAATATTTTTAATGTCTACATAAAAAAATGTGTGATTGTTTGCATATATTTACATGATGTGTCGCTAACCTTGTTTTTAACTGTTGAATCTCTTGAAGCATGATCTGCATCTGTTATAGAAAAATTATTGGAACCAAATGTTAGGTGTGAAAATTCATGTTAGTGACACTGAAGAAAAGGAAGAAATCGAACCTTAGCTGAGCGTGTGTAGTACATCCACATCTCAAGCTGCCTTTCTAAAGCAAGCAATTCATCCAGTGTCATATTCCCTGCTGATCCCTCTCCGTAAATGTACCTGCTACATTCCTTGGGTGAGCATAACTAATTCCAAAGGCTTCATGGTTAATCCTTCTCATCATTTTACTCTTCTAACTTTTAATGTCATGAACTTTTCTTAGTATTCATGCGATTTATAATTTTATATGCATACTTATGTTCTTGCTTTGTCTCGTAGTTACTCATGCTTGTACTATCACCAAGATGCAAATCAAATAAGGTTGAAGTACAAGTTTCAGTGTAATATATTTGTAGTTTTTAGGATTTTTTCTCGTACTTTGACCAATCAACTGTAAGTCAACGTTACACACCTCACAAGATACAGAGAGGCGGAATAGGTAAAACAATCATTTTGTTTAAGATAACATAGACTAACTTTATGGATCTTTGCTAAACCCCAACTAACAACTATCTAGAAGTGCTAAACTACTATGATAAATGATTATATCTCAAGATACCAGTCCTTGTTCTTGTTGTTCACCTCCTCGTCGGCCTCCTCGATATAATAGAAGATCCACCCGAGAGTTCCTCCTCCAAGCTTTAACCTCTCACTTGAGGTAACTAAGTGGTTAGGATTGCTAATCCAAGTGACCTAGAAGATATAGAAGTGGATTAAGAATCTATTAGTCTTTCTAACTCTTGAGATATCAACACATGAGAGGATTAGAGTTAGGTTGAAGAAGAGGAGAGCTTGAGGAGAGAGTGTGTGTATGTGAGAATGAAATGAAAATATAACTCATTTCTATATTTTATGAAGCATAATAATTATCAAATAAATCATATGAGATAATTACAACCATGCTTCATTTAATACAAATGAATGAATCATCTCATTGGTCATTAAAACAATTAATGCTTCATTAACTCACTTGGATGAATCATCTCATGAGTCACCAATTCATTTAATACAAATAACACATAAGCTCTCCACCTCATTTAGTTTAATTCATAAATGAATTAAATCTAAACGAGTCACCTTTCTTCTAGAAACTTCTCGACTAATTACGAGAACGCCCCTCCCATCCGTATTTACGAAAAGCACGGATATACTGAGACTGCATAAATCCAATAATCCAATACTAGAATCTGGCTTAAACTAAAGCCTGTTAGTATAATCTGTCCGAATATCATACGTGCACAAGTATACGTATATGTCCGAACCCTGTCGTAAAACCATACGACCTCTATATCGTTTTGCCTGAAGCAGGGAAACTCTCTGTGTAGGACTCTAAAGACTCGACACTACGCTGGCAGTGGGTTTAACTACAGGCCGCAAGCGGTACTAGCTGTACGTAACGGTCCCCAGGTAGATGTCGATAAGAAGGCCGATGAGGAAACCCATCCGAACTCCTACTGAGCTTGATGTAACAATCTCCGTACAGTCCGGTCTGTTCGTCTAAGACTATCGCATATCGGGCCTAGGGGGTAGCAAGCGTCAGTCCCTTAAAAGCGGTATAAGTCGTGTTGGAGTGAAGCCCATTACACCTTGAGAAACTACTGGAAAACTTACCAGTAAATCTCGCTTGCCCTGGCCAGGGACCTTGCGTAATGGCTCTCCAAACATAGCGTGATATCAATTCCCAATACCGGGAGAGACTAATTCTTTCTAACTGCCACTGCCTCCAAGTGCTTCGGGACTGCACCCAACTGTTACCTGTTTACACGACTCTTTTGAGCCATGGTAGGGTAGCAATCTAAGAACAGTGAGAACACACTCGAGACGAAACAGCAGTGTCAAGTCAACAGACTATGTTGTACTCATGTCACCTGGGAACTGTTAACTGACGACGGGTATAATACCAACCAACAGTTCCCTGTGAGTCCTGTCCGGTGTACCCGTAATCCAACGAGCACCTGCATACTATCTCCAGTACAATCTACTAATGGCTGTGGGACAGACCATTTCCCCAACTAGGATGATAAGCGTACACATTAGTCTACTCCGGAGTATCGATGCCCTGTCTCGATAATCCTACGACTAGGGACCTGAAAAATGATATGCTTGTAGACTATCCAGCCCCCACTAGTGTGACTGTCATCACAACGCTGGTAGTCAAGCAAGATCTTATGGGCTCTATCAATATGTATTTGCGATATGCTAAAAGAAACATATACACATATTAAGATAGATATAAACCAAGTAGCATACTATTATGTTGAGCAAGCCTGTTAATATAACTATGAATATCTCAAGCTTCCATTAAGTAATATACAAGCTAGTATGATACAATAATGGCTCCTAGGGCATATACACCAACAATCTCCCATTTGCACTGGGGCCATGTACTGGCGTATCGAAGACCTATCATCTCGAGTAGCCTCTCGAACTGAGTCTGAGGTAAGGCCTTTGTGAATGGATCTGCAGTGTTCTCCTCTGTAGCAACTCTCCGGACCTCGATCTCCCGGCGATCTATGATCTTCCTGATCAGGTGATACCGCCTTAAGATGTGTCTGGACTTCTGATGGGACCTGGGTTCCTTCGCTAAAGCTATGGCGTCGTTGTCATAATACAGCGGTATTGGATTAACAATGGTAGGAACCACCTGAAGTTCTGTTAGGAACTTCTTTATCCAGACTGCTTCTTTTGCGGCATCGCAAGCAGCGATATACTCCGCTTCCATCGTCGAGTCAACAACGGTGTCCTGCTTGGAACTCTTCCAGCACACCGCCTCTCCATTGAGGGTAAAGACATAACCCGGCATGGACTTGGAGTCATCCTTGTCACTCTGGAAGCTGGAGTCAGCAAAAGCCTCGATTTGGAGGTCTTTTCCGCCGTAAACCAAGAACATATCCTAGTCCGTCTCAGGTACTTGAGAATGTTCTTTACTGCTATCCAGTGCTTCTTCCCTGGGCCTGACTGATACCGGCTTATCACGTTCAGTGCGTAAGCTACATCTGGTTTGGTACACAACATCGCATACATTATAGAGCCTACCGTAGAAGCGTAGGGTATAATCGACATGCGATCCCTTTCCAAATCAGTCTTGGGAGACATCTCTTTAGAGAGGGTGATTCCATGACAAGCCGGTAAATTACCGTGCTTAGAATCTTCCATACTGAATCTTTTCAGTATAGTGTTGATATACCTGGATTGCGAAAGTCCCAACATGCTCTTAGATCTATCACGACAGATCCGGATCCCCAGAATGTAAGAGGCATCATCCAGGTCTTTCATGGAAAACCTGTGTGACAAGAATCCTTTGACAGATTGTAGCATAGGAATGCCATTTCCTATCCAGAGAATGCCATCCACATATAAGACGAGGAATACGACAGTTCGTGCTACAATTTTACTATACATACATGGTTCATCTGGATTTTTGATAAAGTCATATTCTTTGACCGTTTCATCAAAACAGATGTTCCAACTCCGCGATGCTTGCTTTAGTCCATAAATGGACTTAAGCAACTTGCACACTTTCCCGCTGCTCCCACTCTGATTGAAACCTTTTGACTGATCTATATAGACGCATTCTTCTAAATTACCATTTAGAAAAGCCGTCTTTACGTCCATCTGTCAGATCTCATAATCATGGAAGGCAGCAATGGCAAGAAGGATCCGAATGGATCTGAGCATAGCCATTGGAGAAAAAGTTTCGTCTTAGTCCAAACCAGGTCTTTGACGTAAACCCTTTGCAACAAGTCTAGCCTTATAGGTTTCCACCTGTCCATCTACACCAATCTTCTTCTTGAAGATCCACTTGCATCCTATGGGTTTTACCCCATCTGGAGCAAAGTCCAAAGTCCATACGTTGGTGTACATGGACTCCATCTCGGTCCGCATTGCATCTAGCCATCTTACCGAGTCGCCGCTCTGGATGGCCTGGTGGAAGCTAGTAGGTTCATCATTATCAATGACGCAATCCTCTTTATCCCTGTCTATGAGAAAGCCGTAGTATCTCTCAGGCGGATGAGACGGCCTACTACTCCCGCGGAGGGGTGCGGGAATATCGTGTTCTTCTGAAACTTCTAGTTCTACCAAACTTTCAGCAGTAGTTTGTGGTTCTGGAATTTCTTCCACTTCTATTGCGCTCCCACTTGTTTCCTTTTCTAAAAACTGCTGTTCTAGAAAATGAGCATTACGAGAAACAAAAACCTTTTGTTTCTCTGCGTAATAGAAATAATACCCCTTGGAGTTCTTTGGATATCCCACAAACTTACACTGCACTGATCGTGCCTCGAGTTTGTCCGCATGCTGTTTTTTAACAAAAGTCGGACATCCCAATATCTTCATATACTGAAGATAGGGTTTCTTCCCACTCCACATCTGGTATGGTGTGGTAGGTACAGTCTTGGTAAGAGCCTTGTTCAAAAGATATGCAGCTGATTCTAGTATATAACCCCAGAAAGATCGCGGTAACTCAGCATTACTCATCATGAAACGTACCATATCTAATAGGGTTCGGTTCCGTCTTTCCGATACACCGTTATGTTGTGGAGTGTATGGAGGAGTGAGCTGAGAGAGAATTCCATTCTCTTTTAGGTAACCCAAGAACTCGGTACTCAAGTATTCACCACCTCGATCAGATCTCAGTGCCTTGATACTTTTGCCGGTTTGGTTTTCTACTTCATTCTTATATTCTCGGAATTTCTCAAAGGCATCGGATTTATGTTTCATCAAGAAAATGAATCGATACCTAGAATAATCATCCATAAAAGTAATGAAATATGAAAAACCGCCTCTTGCATGAATAGACATTGGACCACATACATCGATGTGTATGAGTTCTAAGAGCTCGCTCGCTCTTACTCCATGTCCAGTGAATGGAGTCTTTGTCATCTTTCCTTTGAGACATGATTGACAAGTGGCATAAGATTGATATTCGAACGGATCTAAATATCATTATCTATGTAACTTAGTTAACCTTGTTTCATTGATGTGACCCAGTCTACAATGCCATAAGAAAACTTGATTTATATCTAGAGACATTCTTTTGTGTGTTCTGGACATTGAAAATCTGTAATTGGTTTAACACGTATATACCGTTATCTAGTGTACCGGACCCAATCAAACCATGATTAAGGTGGATGTTAACAACATCGCTTACAAACGTGAAATCATAACCTTTCTTTGATAACAACGATACTGATATGATATTACACGTTAAACTAGATACACAAAAACAGTTGCGCAAAATCAAAATATGTACACTCGTCAATCCAAGATGATAATCCCCTACGGACACAGCATTCACGCTAGCTCCGCTAGCAACCTGGAGGGTCATATCACCAACCTTCAGCACTCTACGGTTTCTCAGTGCCTGCAATGAATTGCATATATGAGATCCTGATCCGGTATCCAATACTCAGGAAGTAGAGTTGATTGACAGAAAATTTTCAATTACAAACACACCTAAAGCCGAAGCTACAACTTGCCTCGGGTCCTGGTTCTTGGCAATCCAAGCTTTGCAATCTTTCTTCCAATGGCCTTTCCTGCGACAGTGCAAGCACTCGCCCTTTGCCACTACCGGCACCGCAATCTTTGCCTTTCTCTTGGCTTCCACCTTAGCAACACCACCTCTTGGTTTGGTAGCGGCCTTCTTCTTCTTTCCTTTGGCCCATGCCTTGGACCTGGAAGAAGAAGCACCACGAACAAACATAGTAGGTGTTTCCCTTGCTTTCTGCAAAGTGCCCTCTGCACTCCTCAACATGTTAAGAAGTTCTGGAAGTTCAACTTCTTTACCTTAAATGTTGAAATTCAAGATAAACTGGGCGTAAGTGAAAGGAAGGGACTGGAGAATCAAGTCTGTATACAGCTCGTTCTCTAATGTTGTCCCGAGGTCTGCGAGCTCTTCAATATAGCCAATCATCTTAAGGACATGTTTCCCTACAGATGATCCGATGGCCAGCCTTGACTGAAACAAGTTCTTCGAGGTCTCGTATCTAGGTATACGAGATTGCTCTCCATACAGTTCCTTGGTGTGGAGAAATATGGATTCTAGATCCATATTCTCATGCCTCCTCTGATGTTTATTATTCATAGAGGCAAGCACGATGCATTTGGCCTTCGCGCAGTCTAACTCCCAGGTCTTGCGGATTTCCTTATCCGCGATACTGGATTCAGGACCTGGGACGGCAGAGACCTTAGTGGTAAGGACATACCCCAATTTGTCATAGGTAATTGCCATCTTAACATTCCGGAACCAATCTTTATAGTTTGGGCCTGTCAAAATATTTTTATCTAATAATAACTTAAGGCCTGTCATGTTCCGGGTCGCTACAATTAGGAGAGAGAGAGGAAACACCTTAGCATGATGCTCTTTCAAGTTTAGAGTGGTTTTTAGTTTATCTAAACAGGATGTCTCCTACTGTTTCTCGAATCCTTCCTCAAACCAAAAAAAGAACTAGTCAGGACTATTTTTACTGTACAATACTTGCTTAACTGTTCAGCCAGGCCGGTGTCGGTACTTCGAGCAAGGTTTTACGACGCTTTCGCGAAGTTCCTTAATTAAATAATCTCTTTTCTTTGGGGACGTAGCCCCGCTGACACCCTTCTCGACACCTACTTGGTTTATAGCATTGATCGTTAAGTGAAAGAATCTCCCGATAAGTAGTATATACTCATAGTAGGATCGGGATCCAAATATCATCGTGTGATAAAGCTGAAGGAATCCTACCAAAATTATCACTCCAAATGGTATGCAACACCAGCAAGTTTCAGTTTCTTTAGAAACTCCCGATATCGATTTCTGCCCCATGCTCTTATGACCTTGGCGTTGGTCAAAATGTCATAAGTCACATGTCAAGTTCTACCCATCATTATCTTGTTAATTTGAACCCACTCGTACATACCTCTGACGTTGGCCAAATGGCAGTACGACCGTCCCAAACCAACTCATCTATCTATGCAACAGATGAATTCCCAGCAGCTACCAAACACTATGTCTTGGTGTTGGTCAAAATACATAGCTTGAATACTACTAAATACCCAAATGAAATGACGAAGGGTTACGAATGGTTTTGGCGAAACCATGAACGTAGTGAACTTGATATGATTGAAGGAACTTGATAGCTTTTAAAAGGAGTGGTTTAAGCTCCGCAATTAAAAATCTGCTGTTTTTAAAATAACCGAGTGGTTTCTTTTAAACTGTTCCAACGATTCAACTTTTGTTTATTTTCTTTGCATTAAAATAATGCGTCCCATCAAAAAGTATATGGCGTAAAGATTATTGGAAAGGGCTTGCAACTTATGCAAGATTTAGGTGGTGGATTCTCATTCCCAACCATTTTATTATAGACACCATCATTAGCCTGAAAGGAGTTTTCTTAATCCGAAAGCACAAACATATATATCAGTGGAAGCCAGATGCTTATAAAGTAAGCTATAATATCTACAGTCCACCAATGATTCTTAAATGACCATCTTTAACATGGGTGCACTAAGAGATATTATAAATTTGTATAAAATAAATAACTTTTGATTGGTGGATAGAGTCGAATCTAATTTGATGATATGTTAATTTTTTTATTTACATTTTATAGGAAGTGCTTGATGTTTTTCAAGGCTTCTGCTTTTTACAGAATCTGAGGTAATATCAAAACAGAGTCAAATATTGCGAGGAAAGGAAAAATTAGTCCTTTTCTTTTTTTTTGTTTCCCAAAATTTTTGTGGAAGAATGTTCTATAATTTCTTAATAAGTCCATCATCACAAGTAACAAGTTACACCACCAATAATGATCTATAGCATCTAAATTTGGAAGATTTGTACTCCAACATGGTTGCATGATTGGTGAATGTTGTTTTGGAAGGATCTTAATTATACGAGGAAACTGTTGGAAATGAAAAAAAAATATTTTTATTTATTCACTTTTAAATTCTGGGACTTTAAGTCATTAAGGGAAGCTATCAATTTTTTCGGCAGGTGCAATCTTCTGTTGTAGCAACAAATTTACCAAAATTAAAAAAGGCCCATGTAGCTCGAAGAAAGCAATTGAGCTTTGATATTTACAAGACCAAATCTGAAAGTTGATCCCATAAGCATGATTCTTGACGCCCGCCAAACTCGTTGAAGTCCCTAAAAACTTGCATGTTATAGATTTCCCTATTTCACTGCTTTAATAGAGGAGTCGATAAACAGGTTGATTTGATTTATGTTTCACTCCTTTTTTTGGCGAGTTTCTGTGTATCTACAACTTAAAATCCTTGCGAAGCAAAATTCACGGAGTTTGTGATTAATTATATGTTTGTTGTCATACAAGTTGGATTCAAGTTCAACTTAGAGAATCTAAACTGGATGTACCAAGCTCCGAAATCCCCTCGATTGAAGGTTCAATCCTGGAGACTGGGATACTTAATGGTGAACGTTTTGGTGCCTTTTGAGGCAAGTGTACGTTTCTGCTATAAATTGAGGTCCGTTTCTTCACTTATTCTTTCTGTATTCATTATTCTTCGAGCTTTCGTGCTAAAGTTTCAAATCTTCTTTATGCATTTTCACTCGATTAGATCTCTCGATCTCAAGCTTCAGCCCTTATTGTATTTTTCATTTACTCATTGGACTGACATTGATTCTCACCATGCTGTGATGAAGTAAGTTGACTGCTTCTATGGGAGAGATGATCGCTTCTTTAAAAACACAAGGTGAAAATGTCATTTATACAATTTGGAAGTAGGTTATAGTAGAAAATTAATTCCTGAACGTACATTTCGCTGCTAATATGATACTCTCCTGATGAGCTATTGAGCTCACATAGATCCCTTGCAAGTTTTATTAAAGGCGGACATAGGTTATATGAAAAGAAATTGTTAGTCAAATTTAATCAAACACATCGATATGGGGGAAAAAAGAATCGTTTTTTTTTTGTTTCTGTGTGTGTGTGTTGATCGGGTGGGGTGGGGTGCATATCCACTTAGTATTATACTAAAGGGTAAACCCCACGCGATGTGTGGGAGTTTTGGATAATTTGTCAGCATTTTTTGAGGAGCAAGGAGATAAAAAAAATTCAGGAGAAACAATAAAATTAAAGCAAGTTAATATCTAATACTTTTACTTCATCAAAGAAGCCTTCTTTCTTTCATCCCTACCCGTTTAACCTTATCCTGTTTATTATGTGTTCTTATCTTGTTAGTAATCGACCCCACAATAAGCTGTCTTGAACTCTCTCACCCCACCCTCCTACACCTGGCATGTGGTCAAGGTGCCCACAGCCTTATTACGTGCTGCCAAGTAACCTAATTGGCCACACAATAAGCTGTCTTGAACCCGCAACCCCCCAAACTGGCACGCGGCCAAAATGTCCACAGCCTTATTAGGTGCTGCCCAAACTGGCACGCGGCCAAGATGTCCAAAGCCTTATTAGGTGCTGCCAAGTAACGCCAGTTGCAGATTATTCTCCAATAGAAAGTGCCACAAATACCCTACAACATTTTCCAAATACCAATCAAATATATGGGGGGATTAGAAAATCAGCAGCTTCTTTAGAAGATTCATTTCTTCCAGCCTTGGTAAGGTTATTTGATAGTGTTAGGATTCAGGGCATCCCGACACCTCGATAGATTCGACGCGCTTTAGTTCAAACGACACGGTTCATTTTAACATTTTGTAGCATGTGAATTGAAACAGAGAAATAAGCATGTCTGTTACAAGGAAAACACTTAAGTACAACGCAGTATGCCGACTCGTTGTTGAGCCGAATACAACAGTCAACAAAAAATATGTTTAGACCGAATAATTACAATACGCACAATTACATAGCTGAGCCAAACTTAGGCGGTGAACAAGAAATAGATTTACCTTTGGCTTTACATAACCACTCTCACATGAATTCACAGTGAACAAGGATCTAGTTTGTAGGGATTCGCATTGAACGAACTGTGTTTAGGTCCTAGACCCGTCGACATGATCGTTCTCAAGGATTTGCACTGAACACCTAGCCCTGAGAACAAAGACAGCCCCGTTGGCCCCGTTGTAATGGGCATCTCAGGGATTGGCATAAATGCTTCCCTCTTGGCCGACGTCGTCATCCTCTACGGATGTGAAATTTAGAAATGAATCTAAAGACAACGGCAGTGAGGGTTAACTCCTCTAGAAGGGATTCACGCTTCGATCCCCTCGTTTCTCCTACATGGCCCCTTGCACTTTGTATTTCCTCGTGATGCCTCTGTTGTGGCCACATGACATTGTGGATTCATATTCGGCCCTACTCCGTATCTACGTAAGTGGATGCGGTTTTTGTCCACTTACAAGTGTAAGCCACATCACATATCCGACTTGATGATTGGAGCTTTTTCAGTCGCTAAATTCGGATCCAAAGGCTTATACGACTTTATTTTAGTGCAAACATATACATATATCTATTAAATAGAAAAAGCTTTTAGGCATGATGATGTGATGCCTCTGATCTTCAAAACACAATTCAAAAATTAAACATCAAAGAAAAATTAATCATTATTTTAAATAAAAGAAACAACCATCTCCTTCTCTGTATAAATTATAGTACATATAAAACTTCACAAATCCATTTATGGAAACAAATGAAACAGGCCAGGACCTTCAATAACAAATAGAAAAGCATTAAGAGCATGACTAACTCATCTCTTAATTACCTTTTTATTACAAATTAATCATCTAACGATGTAGCGCGGCTGAAGCCGATTCATTCAAGAAATGGATAATCGGTGTATCCGACAACAGGGTCCTGTGAATAGAACGTGAACCTATTATACTTATTCAATGGCGCATCGAGTTCGAATCTCTTAGGCAAGTCAGGGTTTGCCAGAAACACTCGTCCAAACGCAACCATATCGGTATAGCCTTCGTCCACGACCTTATTCCCTTCCTCTCTATCATACCCTCCTGCTGCAATGAATGCCGTCCCTTCAACCACCGCCTTTCTCATTGGTAACAACCTGTGCGGGATTTGCCTGCGGCCATCGACAATGGACATTCTAGGTTCAACCATGTGGACGTACGTGATTTTGAAATTGTTTAGCGACTCGATCATGTAAAGCCCTAAGGCTTCTGGGTTGGAGTCGTAGCAGTCCATGTAGTCTGCAAAGGGTGAGAGTCGAATGCCAACTCGATCGGCTCCGATTTCGTCGACTACAGCTGAGACGACATCGATGGGGAAGCGGCAGCGGTTGGCTAAGCTGCCCCCGTTCTCGTCGGTGCGATCGTTGGTGCTGTCTTTCATGAACTGCTCTAGGAGGTACCCGTGCGCACCATGAATTTCAACTCCATCAAAACCTGTATTTATTTATTAATTGTCACTAATCATGTTTATCACTTTTGTTGGTAATTAACAATTGTATGTATATTATATTTATTAGGTGATGTATATACGTACCAGCTTCAATGGCATTTCTTGCAGCAAGTCTGAAATCGTTGACGATTTGAGGGATTTCATCGGTTGCCAGTCGGCGAGGAGGAGAGTATTCGCTGACGGAATCGTCGAAGCTAATCTGTGATGGAATGCCTTTGTCTGTACTAGAGATGGGTGCTTGCCCATTTGGCTGATAACCTTTGAAAATTAACACAAAAGTTCAAAGTGTAAGCTAAAAATGTTTATTTGTTTTAGCAAGTTGGCTCCAAATATTAAATCATATGCATGCATCTTACTGTTATTGGAGACTCTTCCAACATGCCAGAGTTGGCAGAAGAAGACGCCACCCTTGTCATGCACAGCCTTCACTATTGGTTTCCAGGCCTCAACCTGCTCTTTTGTCCAAATGCCTGGAGTCTCTGGGTACCTATATATTCAAAAGGACATTTTATTTTAGCTGTGGTAGGCGCAGCCGTAATGGTGTCAAACTGGAGAGGTATCCGTATGTAACGGGCGGCCTCATCACCATTAAACTATATAATTAAGTTTGGCAGGATACCCTTGAGCAGTAACAGAAATGCCGGTGGCTTCACTGATGAGAAGGCCTCCATTTGTAGTCCTTTGAGAGTAGTACAAGACGGCATGAGGTTGAGGAATGTTTCCGTATGATCTACATCGCGTCAATGGAGCCAACACAATCCTGCATTGCACACAAATATACATTATATGTAAATATATAATTTCTTACTTCATTCCAGTTTAAATTCTTTAATATTTTAAAGAGGGCAATGGGCCTACAGCGTATCATAGCCTACTAGCTACGGCCCTGCGGACCCATAACAAGAAAAAACAGGAGGGCTTGGCCCCTTGTTCTAAAGCTAGGTGTGTCCCAGCTGCCTGGTGTAGCGCAGAGAGCAGGCATTCAGTATATACATGAACAGGGTATTTACCTGTGAGAGAGCTGAAATTTGCCCATCTTGAATGGGGCGAGCATTGGGATGTTTGCTGCTGCTGCACCCATTTCTTTGCTTCTTTCTTCAAATTATAGCTTAGAACCTGTGTCTTTAAAGTTTCTTTCTCTTAGTTTATTTCTTGAGATTGTTGATTGATGAATTAGGAACTCCTCCATGCTATTTATTCGTTTCTCCTCTCAATGTGCAGCAGAAGAATTTTTCATTTAAAAAATAAAGGCATTAATTTGTCTTTTATGGAATCCAACGTGTGTGGTTGGTCAACTTCAACCATTGATGTCAGCAGGGACGTAGTGTCCGATCTCTGTGTTGCTAGGGGTGTTATCGTCCAAATATTTACTTGCTAAGAATGTTCTGAAGATTCAATTGGTTGGAACGATCCAAGTTCATTGATTCTAGCTGCATCTTGATCTGTTGAGATGTGAAATTCCTCAAGTAACCCTGTGTGTCTTTTAATGGAAGATGGTCAAATGTACCCATTTGCAAGAATATAGCAACGATGTTGACTTGGTTTCTGAGGTTAGCGATGGCCTCACTTTAGTTAGAGTCTGATTTAAAATTAAGTTTGTTGTGGGTTGAGCTATTATTTTCCATCTATTTTGCAGGTGTGATGCACGTTAATATTTTATTTTGATCTGGTTTTTTCCTCTTTACATTCTCATAATTATTTTTGTTAGACATCATATTTTTTTAATAAAATATTGGCTCCATAAATGTTTTTATTGATGTTGTAGAAAGCTTTATAATGTAAATTTCGGCTTCATTTGTTTGAATTTAAATTAGAGAAGTTGGTGAAAACTAAGGGAGGTTGTCCTTATTACTAATTTGTCTTATTATTGATGACATGACATTCTCTAATCCATTATACATGCCAACTTTTTCTTTCTTTTTTTCTTGTATTTAAGAAAAAAGATGTATATGAATGAGCAATAAAAGAGTTGTCATTATAATAGTAGAGATGTTAGGTCCAAGCTCTTCGTCACAGATTAAGGAAACCCGTTTTTTTTTACCTTCCTTCATTCATATACATACAAATTACTAAAGCCCGGCAACCTATATTTTCTTTTGTCTTATGTTTTGTCATTTAGAGGGAAAATTAGCTCCCGCTTCTAGGTTTTATGGTAGTTTGCATTTGACCCTTTTAACTTACAATACACCTGGAAAAAATCCTTGCAAAATTTGACTCTGCTCCTTAGATTCCGTCACGTCCCGCTTCTTAAAAGACTATGGCGGGGACGCGACAAAACCCGCGACATATCTATATCAAGAAGTGCACCTCTTGAAATAGATACGCTAAGCGTGACAGGCTATAATATCACAAGAACAAAAGAATTTTTCTAATAAATAAACAATATCCAATGGCTATTACATCCAGATAATTCAAATAAGAGTTCACATAAAAATAAATCTTGAACAATTAAGGCATTTATTAATAATCAAGGAAAAATAAGACTAAAAACGAACGTCTAAAATTAGTAAAGATTAGAAGTCGGTTTAACCTGAGAAATGCACTAAGTCTTCTATGGTAATGTCATGCTCTTCTTTTGTATCCTCCTCTTTCTCCAAACCTAACGAACATTTCACTCGGAAAAAGAAAGAAATGTCCGTCAGAGAGCTGAAGCTCATGTAAATGTCCCAAACGAGTTTAATTGTGAAAGCAAAAAGACATAAGATGAAAAACGTGAACATGACAAAGATACATGAATAAAGTAGGATACCTGGAAAGTGAGGTGTTCACAAATAGTCCATGGAGCATGAGTATCTATACACGTAGAGCGGTAATGTTGCATGGCATAATCAATCTAACGTTAGTATTAGTCTAGTAAGGATGTTGAACTGAGTTTTAAGAGTATTCCGTTGGCCCCATGGAACAACATCAACATGAATGAGGGTTAACTTCCGTCAATGCCTGAAATCACGGCTACACGACAGGGTACTTCTGATCAGAGTGTTTCGTTTTATGCTGACGAAACACGGCTACACGACAGAAATAGTGGGAGACTCTTAATCAGCAAGTGTTTCGTTTTATACCGACGAAATACGACTGCACGACCATGTAAGTAAGCATTCCGTCTATACCCAGAACCACAACTGCATGACATGAGGGGACTCTCGAAACCTTTTCTGCTACCTTCACTAAACTATTCCAACCCCGTTTTAAATGTCATGGCAAAAGATTCCATACTATGTAAAAGATTCCATTTCCCTGACCCAACTTTATATTAGTGATTTAGAAGGCCACATTGTTCCTCTATTAAGAAATAATATATCTATTTTTTTCATTCAATATTTAAGCATGTAGGGTAATTGTTAATGTTTATTTTTATACTGTAACCACTCTGTTTTTAATGTACAGAATTTTTTAAAATTAATGTACAGAATATAGTATTTGTAAGCCTGAGCACAAGTTATAAATTTAAATTGTTTTAGAAAAGCAAGAAACAACTTGTAGCTCATTGGTAAAGTCTTGCACTGCTGTGATATAGTTCATGTGTTCGAATCCTATTAGCCACATTATTTTTAATGATTTTTCTTTTAAACTTTTTGAAAGCCCAAAAGTTTACACGGGCAATACATGTAAAATGAAAATTCGCTAAAATCAAACATGTGGAAATTATTATATGAACATACACCAACACGTGGCATCAATCCTGAGCCCATCCCCCTTACATCGACCGGCGAGGATTCAATTTGGGCCGGCACCGCCGGTTTGAACCGTGGGGAATGCCCCCATATTTTGAACCCTAGACTCTTGGCCCACCCCCTTAATCCCAGTACTGTTTGTTTTTCCTGAAATTAAACAGAGGATTAAAATCACCCATTAATCCAATGTTTAAATGCATTTTAATTCCATTCTTCAATACTCAAAACCCTAATTTCTTCTATAAATACCACATCACATCCTATCTCCCTCCATTTTGAAATCCATCATCAAAATTCTCAAATCGTTCCAAGTCAAAGAAGTGTACAAGTGGAGTTAGCCCAATGTCAAGTTCCGGGGACAATTCCGGCGACACCGCGACTTCATGAAGCCATCAAATTGTTCCTATACCTCATCTCTCTTTTTCATCCAGTAAGTTCCCTCTTTTCTCCTCTCTTCCCTATTCAAAAAGTTCTCTTTTCAAAATTCGTCGGAAGTGAAGTTATTCCGACATCCGATTCTAAAATTGTTAAAAACACAACTTTTCTTAATAACCAAATATCTATATTGTTATATCTTGTTTAGTAATTTTAAAACAAACTTTGAAAATAAGTTTCATCTTAAAATTCATTGCTATGCAACTTTTGTTACATTTTTACGTTTAAATACCACAAACTTTACATACGGCATCTTATATCATATTTACTTGTATTACCTTTAGAAAAATCTCACGAGGTAATGACCTACCTCTCACAACACACATCTTGACATAGCACGATTGCTTGAAAACAATATTTTTGGGACAAATACGAATTTACATCAAAATACCATAAACTATTAAAAACCGTATTTTTTAAATTTGTATTATTTACATTGCTTGCAATTAAGCCTCTACAACCCATTTTGGGGAACCCGATCGGGATGGTGCGGGTTATCGCACATTCTCGGGACTAATAGAGCGAGATGCAGACTTCCTCACGGAGCATCCGATCTCGATGGAATTTTTAATACAATTTTTAAGAATAATGTGATTTTCTATTTAATAAATAAATCCTATTTTTAATAATTATATATATATATATATTATCAAAACATTTATTTTAAATATATATAATAAATTCCATGTTTTCTAAACACAAGAATCACAAGCTTCATGAAAATACCATCAAGAATCCATACAAGTCAATTTACACAAAAATACCATATATTATTAAAACTAGGTATTTATTTACTAGAATACCTCACTTTTAAAAGTTACATCCATAAAAACCCTAAACACGATAAATAAATACTTGAGATTTATTTTGAAAGTATGCTAAAACTATTTTTCATAAAACCCCTCAAGTTATATTAAATTACATTAAGGATGCCGGGGTCGAAATTTACACTCCGGTTGACCAAGTCAAAATCAAAGTCAACCCCAAGCCAAGTTGGCCCAAGCCCAGATCAAGTAGGCCAAAATCAGCGTTGGATAGATTGATGACGGGGATGGTTGCATCATCATGAATTGTGGAGGTGGAGTTGTTAAGGTTAGGGCGGATGAAGATGGGAGGGACTCAGGTGGCGCCGGCGTCGACGAGGCCTTTGATGCCGGTTTTGGTGTCGTCGAAGGCCCTAAGCTCACCTGCTTGGTCGTAGATGGCCATGGCGCTTGGAGATGATGATGATGATTGGTTGGTTGGAATTGAGAAGGGTTCCTCCATTTGATGGAGTTGAAGTTGAAGACTTATTTGACTTCAGATGGTTGGATAGGACAACAACTACAAAGATAGAAAAGTACGACCCAATGAGTCCTTTCCCTCTCCTTGAGAGGATGCAAGCTTCGATCCTTAGGAGGCAAAGTGCCCACAATTTAACCTTTCCGGCAAAACTTCTTCTAGTGTGCGTGAGTGTGTTGTGTGTGTGGGTTAGGCTCATGGGTTAAAATAAAAAAAATAAAAAAATAGATAGAATTAATTTCAGAGAAATATCAATATGTTGGGCTGATGATTATGACAAAATACCAAATTCTTATAAAATACACAAGAAACTTTCAAAATTTTGAAAAGTCACCATAAACAAAATGCTACTGATGGGATGGGAAGAAAGAAACACATGCGGAAATATGCTAACGACCAATCACGCGAACCACGCAATACACCGCGAAAGACAAAAACAATAATAATGCGAGAACAAGATAATCAAACCCGAGAGATAAGGATTTGTTAACGAGGTTCATTCACCGTATGGCTAATTCCCAGCAGAGCGGAATCTGCAAACTTCTACTAAATATTTGAATCAAGTTTAGACCAAGAGCAACCTTAAGAGATTTCTTTCAAATCTCTCTATTCTTTTAACCGGCACACTCTCTCTATAACAATAGTCTCAATAGACTTAGATTTTCTCATATGAGAGACCCTATTTATAGCCAAACCCTAATCTTATTTAAATTTGGATTCAACAGAATTATGGAAAAATTCTATTCGTATAGAAAACCCGTGCGCAGATGTCTGCCGAAGACTTTGTCAAACGTCTGTCGACGCTATGTAATTGTTTTAGTTTCTTAACATACGTCTGCTACTTCTTGGTCAGACGTCTGCCTGCGTTCTTTGACGGCTCTGGATTTGGCCAGACTTCTGTCACATTGCATTCAGACGTCTGGTGTCACTCTGCTCTTTTGGTTCCATGCTTGTGCATGCTCAGACGTCTACTCCTTTCATCTTCAGACGTCTGCAGGAAAATTCTCCACATATCAACAACTACGTAACTTCTCATAATAATTGCAAGAAATTACCACAAAACTTCCAAAACATGGTAATTTCTCATAATTTTGAAAGAATTTAGTAGTTTCTCGTAACCGAGCCAAAAAATTTGGCAGTCATTTCGAATTAGCCAAAAAAATAAAACAATACAAAAGGACTATTTTAGAAAAATAGGGATTCAGAGTGCTAGCTATTATCACCCCTGATGTTAAAAACTATTAGATCCAATGTTGAGGAGCGGGTAAAACAGAGGGTCCAAATCGTTTGTATTTTTTGATCTGTGATATGTGTGGCCAGGATATAATAATAACATGAAAAATAACAAACAACAACGGTTGAGGTTCCTGATCTACAAAAATAAAAGTTCGTTATCATTTGAGTTTGGAGACTGATGATGCTCACAAGTGGTGTCTCCTCAGATTACGACACGTGACGGATGACGTGTCCCGAAGGCTACGGAGGTGGAATAGATGGGTTGCATTATGAGGATTCTTCGGGATCCTCTTCTCGAGGATCGTATCCGACCTTTCGAGAGACCTCCCTGAATACATAACACCTTCATCTAGGAAACTACCAGCAGCTCGTCTTCGAGCTTTCTCAGCCACCTTACTCGTCTCCGAGCCATCTGACGTGCCGAGCTTCCTTGGCCTCCCGGCTCGTCTTCGAGCCGTCTGACGTGCCGGGCCTCCTCGGCCTCCCAGCTCTTGACGTACCGAGCTTTCTCGGCTTCCCCCGATCAACCAAGAGCGTGGATCCCATGCGCCCCGCAACGGCTCTGCGCATATCGCCAGAGCGAGATATCCGCCTCCTCGCGATCAGCGTCCCACGCTGGCGCATTCCCCGATTAATGGGTGTATCCCCCCATTAATGCATCCCGCCATTCAAGGCGAGGATAACGCTGGGGCATAACTGACGGCGGTGATCTCGCACCTGCTCGCTCCACGTGACCCCTATATAAACCCCTCTTAGACAACTCAGGTATCTGAATTTTATCTCAATAAGCTGCTACTCTGCACCTATTTCTCGACTCTAACTTGATCGTCGGAGGGTCCTGCGGTGGTCACCCACCCCAGGACTTCTTTGCAGGTAGCGCGGCGTCCAACTCTAACCCATTGAGATCCACACTCAGCAACTCCCAATCAAATCTCAGCCATCAAAGACCGCCATCAAAGGATCGATGGAGGACAACTTCTGAAGGAGATCCCAGTCTCCATCAGTTGGCGCCGTCTATGGGAACGAAAGACTTTTTTGTTCCACCACAAAAGTTGATCTTCCGCCCGCGACCCAATGGCGAGCGATGACCGCAATGATCCGAATACGAGCCACTACAACGGAGGCGGGAGTGGCTCGCCTCACCCTCCTAATGCCATCCACACATTGTCCGTCCGGATAGATAGGCTCACGACGCTGGTGGATGCCCTCGTCCGCGTTCAAGAAACGGGCCCTACCCACCAGACTTCGGCTCCCCATCCCCGGGATAACGACGTCCGCCGAAGGACGGACGGATACACTCAGGCCCTCGATCTCCCTCACCCTCATCACAGTGCCACCGAGTGTCGGCGGGCCGACTCCGGCCACCTTAACCCGCACGCGGCGATTGATTTCATGACCCGCTGGACGCCGGACGGCTCCACACCGTGGTCCTAAAGAAGACCGGGTCGTCGCTCCAATGCCCGTCGCGCGGTCTCTCCACCTGAGGAGGTGTCGGTCAGCTCGCCTTTTTCCAGGCATGACCGACGCCCTTACTCTCGCCGGGATCGTGCGAACGACGAGCGTAGGGACTGCTCGAGAAGGGCCTCATCCGAGAATTTGAGACATCTGATAGAGCGAAATCGGAGCCGCACCTTGGCGCAAACCCGGAGCGGGGGTAGCCAACACCCCGACTGTGCGGAATCCTCGGGTTACTACCATCAACTCGAAGCTCTCGAGAAGAAAATCGAGGGCATAAGCCGGGACGGCCATGCTTCTGGCGAAGGGGCCCGATACTCCGCCGATTCACTGACGAAGCCCTTTACGGAAGACCTGTTGGCCGAGCATGTCTCATCCAGGAACAAGCCACCAAAAGTGGCCCTCTTCGACGGGAAATCCGACCCGAAGGACCATCTTGACGCATTTACGACGGGCATGAGCTTCTAGGATAACTCCGACGCAGCCCAATGCCGAGCTTTCCCCACCACCCTCATCCGGGCTAGCCGGGATTGGTTCCGAGAACTTACGCCATGCTCCATCTCGACCTTCGACGAGCTGGCCTCCCAATTCCTTGGTCATTTCGTCGGGAATCGACGGCAGAAGAGGATGGTCGACTACATGTTCACCATCAAGTGTGGAGACAAAGAATCCTTCAAAGGATATGTGACCCACATCTATAACGCGCTCCTCGAGATCCTCGAGCACCGCGATGAAACGGCCATCACCGCGCTAAGGTCAGGTCTTAGGCACAAAGAGTGGCTCTGCTTTTTTGCATTAGCGCGAGCTAAGACCATGGCCGAGGTGAAAGCTTGGACCGAGCGAGAAATCCAACTCGAGTCCGAAGTGAACTCAAACCTACCCTGGGCCGACCAGCCAGATAGAAAGATGTTAGTGTAATATGCCCTAGAGGCCATTATTGTATAGTACTAGCTTGTATATTACATTTTGGAAGCTTGGGATATATACACAGATTTATAACAGTCTGGCTCAATATGGTAGTATGCTACTTGGTTTGTATCTATCTTAATATGTGTATATGTTTCTTTTGACATGTCGCTAATACATATTGATAGAGCCCTTAGGATCTTTACTTGACTACCAGCGTTGTGATGGCAGTCACACTAGTGGGGGCTGGGTAGTCTATAAGCACATCCTTATACAGGTCCCTAGTCGTAGGATTATCGAGACAGGGCATCGATACTCCGGAGTAGACTAGTGTATACGCTTCTCATCCCAGTAGGGGAGATGGTCTGTCCTACAGCCATTAGTACGTCGTACTGGAGATAGTATGCAAGTGCTCGTTAGGTTACGAGTACACTGGACAAGACTCATCGGGAACCGTTGGTTGGTATTATACCTATCGTCAGTTAGCAGTTCCCAGATGACATGAGTACAGCTTAGTCCGTTGACTTGACACTGCTACTTCGCCTCAAGTGTGTTCCCACTATTTTTAGATTGCTACCCTACCACGGCTCTATTGAGTCGTGCAAACAAGTAGTAGTTGGGTGCAGTCCCGAAGCACTTGGAGGCAGTGGCGGTTGATAGGATTCGTCTCTCCCGGTATTGGGGGTTGATATCGCGCTGTGTTCGGAACACTATTACACAAAGTCCCTGACCAGGGCAAGTGAGATTTACTGGTAGGTACTTTAGTAGTTTCTCAGGGTGTTTTGGACTGTACTCCGACACGACTTATACCGCTATTAGGGGTTTGACGTTTACCGTCCCTAGGCCCGATATGTGATACTCTTAGACGAACAGACCAGACTGTACGGAGATTGCCACAGACAGGCTCAGTAGGAGTTTGGATGAGCTTGCTCATCAACCTTCTTATCGACAGATACCTGGGTAGCCGTTACGTACAGCTAGTGTCGCTGACGTGCTTGTGGTTAAACCCACTGCCAGAGTACTTTCGAATCTTTAGAGTCCCACACAGAGGGTTTCCCAGCTTCGGGCGAAACGATGTAGAGGTCGTATGGTTTTACGATATGGTGCAATCACATACGTGTACTTGTGCGCGTGTGATGCTCTAGCGGACAATACTAGTGAGCTTTGATTTAAGCCGGATCCTAGTATTTGATTATTGTATTAGTTTCGTCTCATAGTATTCGTGTTTCTCAGAAAAGGGATGCGGGTATGTATATACGGATAAGAGGAGGTATAGAAGGAGACACCTCATTAGGGTTTTGACCATTGACTTGGTCAAAACAAAAATGAGGTGGAGAAAAGAATTTGTTATTTTTGGTAAATGATAATTATATGGCATGGCTACTTGGGTTGACCTTTTGACTTGGCTTAATTTGTTGACCTTAGATATTTTTGTGAGATATTTTTGACTCTAGATATTTTTGGTGAGATATTTTCCATGCCATACTTATGGTCATATAAAAGTTAGCCATTTTATTTTTATTATCATAATCACAAATACTTTCTCTTTCCTCAAGCTTACTCTCTTCTTCTTCCTCTCAAAACTCTAGTGTATCATGTGTTGATAATCAAGAGTTAGTGAGACTAAGACACTCTAAATCACACTCTACACACTCTAGGTTACTTAGTTTAGCACACCAAGTGATCTAGTTGCCTCAACTTGGAGGTTTAGTTCAAGGTTGGAACTCTCGGGTGGATCTTCTACTAGTTCGAGAAGTCGATGAGGAGGTGCTTTCCATTTCCACTCTAAGGAGCCCGCGAGGTGAAGGAGAACGGCAAGAGGAGAATAAGGACTTGGAACTTTAGGTATAATCTTCTTACATAGTAGATACAACCTCTAGTTAGTTTGTTAGTTATGGTTTAGCTAAGATCTTGGTGTTAAAGTCGATGTTACCTTGTTGTAAAAATCGTTTTTTACCCGTTCCGCCTCCCCGCAAACCTGTGGGATAAGTAACGTCGACTTACAAAAGAAAAGGGACCGGGTAGAGAAAAAGAAAGCCGATCATCCAGAGCCTTACTCCCTGAGGTTTCAGGAATACACTCCTCTAAACATCTCCCAGACCGAGCTGCTGGAGGAAGCTAAAGGGGAGAGGTTCTTCAAGCTCCCGCCAGTGACCCAAAAGGTGGGCAAGCGTCTCCAAGGCCTGTACTGTGCCTTCCACAGGTCGTAGGGCCACCCGACCGAATACTGCAAACAACTCCGTGGCTATATCAAGGAGATGATCCGCTCCGGCCACCTGGAAAAGTACTTGCGGGACAAGCGGCAGGCAGAACGAGAGCAAGAGAACCAACCTCCTCCCGGGGAATTAACGATCGGCCACATCATGGCCGTTACCTCATATCAAGTTCAGGAAGGCGGGGGAGACCGTCGCCCCCGGCCTTACAACGCTGAAAAGCTCAAGTTGTATAAATAAGAAAAAAAATGTATCCTCTTTTGAAATAATGTAATTCCTGTTGGCGATTAGTTAAGTCCATAGAATGCACGAAGAGCAAAGAAAAAGAGACAACACACTACCGCCAAAAACATTGTTTATTTATTGATTAAAAGGTATTATGGGCTCTCCGGCCTTACAATAATTACAATAGAGGGGGCGGGGATCAAGGAAGCACTGTTGATGGTACTCCGAGGAAATCTCTTACAGTCGAGCCTGAGCTACCTCAACCCGCTCCCTCTGACGGTGTCCACGGACCCTAGATGCTACGGAAGCGCTGGGGAACCCATCCGCCGGACCGGAGGCAACGATCGTCCTTTTCTGGAAACACTCCAGAAGAAGACCCGCTGAGCGCTTCCGCCTGCTCTACGAGATCAGGCCGAGGTGGTAGAGCGTGTGCACCTTGTCAAGCGCCTCGTCCCTGAGCTGCGGAGACAGGGCGTTGTGCAGACCCAGGGACATCCTCCATATTGCATAAAGAATCAATTGGATGAGAGCAGATCCCGGGGAAGTAGGCGACCAAAATGGCCCTCCACACGGTCTATCACCGCCTCGTACGTCTGCTCGGAGCGATCAAGGCAGTAAAGGTACAAGTTGTCGCGAGAGATGATCTCCCTGATGAGGAATATACGCCTACACATCTTAGAAGGAACGCAAGATTTAGAGGAAACCAACACCCCCTCAAGGATTCACCTTCGGTATTTATAGCTTTTACAAAATCTTCCAACGACCGAAATTTACTTGTGTAGCGATGCAAATCATGGAACGTCTCAATTTCCCGATATAGAACTGCCATGTGTCGGCCATCCCAGTCTTCACGAGCGGCTATGCGGGCCGTGGAAGGTTGAACGACGCCCCACGAAGACGCAAAGGAGTCTCTAAAGCCCTCCTCACGAGGCCGCCGAGCAGCTCCCTGCTCGGTCCATCCACAGTAGGTAGCTTCCTGCCCAACTACGTTGTGGATCGAAGCCCTCCTTACGAGGCGGCCGAGCAGCTTCCTGCTCGGTCCATCTACAACGGGTAGCTTCCTACTTAACAACGTTGTAGATCAAAAGCCTTCATTACGAGGCCATCGAGCAATTTCCTACTGGCCCATCTGCAGTAGGTAGCTTCCTGCCTAACAACACTATGGATCCAAAGCCCTCCTTGTGAGGCGACCGAGTAGCTTCCTACTCGGTCATCCACTAGCGGGTAGCCTCCCGCCCAACAACGCTGTGGATCAAAAGTCCTCATCACGAGGCCACCGAGCAATTTTTTGATGGCCCATCTGCAACGGGTAACTTCCTACCCAACAACGCTTAAGATCCAAAGCCCTCCTCACGAGGCGACCGAGTAACTTCCTGCTCGGCCATCCACCAGCGGGTAGCCTCATGTCCAATGACACTGTGGATCAAAAGCCCTCATCACGATACCGCCGAGCAATTTCCTGCTGGCCCATCTGCAGCGAACAGCTTCCTACCCAACAACGTCGTGGATCCAAAGCCCTCCTCACGAGGCGACCGAGTAGTTTCCTGCTCGGTCATCCACCAGCGGGTAGCCTCCTGCCCAACAACGTTGTGGATTAAAGCCCTCGTCGTGAGGCCGCCAAGCAATTTCCTGCCGGTCCATCCCTAGCGGGTAGCTTCCAACAACGATGTGGATTAAAGCCCTCATCGCGAGGCCGCCAAGCAATTTCCTGCTGGCCCATCCCTAGCGGGTAGCTTCCTACCCAACTACGCTAAGAATTAAAAGCCCTCATCATGAGACCGCCGAGCAATTTTCTGCTGGCCCATATGCAGCGGGTAGCTTCCTGCCCAACAACGGTGTGGATCGAAATCCCTCCTCGCAAAGCGACCGGGTAGCTTCCTGCTCGGTCATCCACCAGCGGGTAGCCTCTTGCCCAACAACGTTGTGGATCAAAAGCCCTCATCACGAGGCCGCCGAGCAATTTCCTGCTGGCCCATCTGCAGCGGGTAGCTTCCTGCCCAACAACGCTGTGGATCCAAAGCCCTCCTCGCAAGGTGACCGAGTAGCTTCTTGCTCGGTCATCCACCAGCGGGTAGCCTCTTGTCCAACATCGATGTGGATTAAATCCCTCATCGCTGAGCCGCCAAGCAATTTCCTGCTGGCATATCCCTAACAGGTAGCTTCCTACCCAACTACGCTAAGAATCAAAAGCCCTCCTCACGATACCGCCGAGCAGATTCTTACTCGGACATCTATCGGTTCAGACTCGATGCGTGATCGTCACGTCGACTCGGGGGAAAAGGGAGAATACCGACCTTCCTACACTTGGCTATCATTCGACTCGACGAGCAATCCTCACCTCGACTCCAGGAAAGGGAGGGTACCGACCTTTCTACACTTGTCTATCATTCGAATAACACTCGACACGCGAGCACCGATCTAACACTCGCGAAACAAAAGTATACGAGCTAAAGGTACTTACGCAGTGAGCAAACATTTGGGCAAAGGAAAAATGAGTACTTTATTTATAACCAAAAATAAATACAAGGTATTCTTGGCTCCTCAGCCTCACAAAAATGCCCGGAGGATTACAAAAATTTTGAAAAGAAAAAAAATTCCCAAAAGGAAAGCTCAGGACGTCGGCTCGGGGAGGATCTCGCCCTGCTCGACACCTGTCATGCCCCGCTTCCCAGTGTACGGAAAAGGGGACGCGACGAGGTCCGCTACGTATATACTCAGAAGTACATACGCTAAGCGTATTTAAGCAATATAAAATAAGTACATACGCTAAACGTATTTAAGCAATATAAAATAAATACACAAGAGACAAGATATAAAAGAACATCAACTTTTATTTATTAACATTCTTTGTACAATACATGAAAGGAAATACAACTGAAGTAAAACGATGCCTAAACAGTGGCATAACAGGAAATGAAAAGTACAGAAAGGAAAAGTGTACAATGAAACTATAGTGCAGGGTCTTCAGTAAACTGCTCCAAGTCTTCTTGCGAAGGCCCGATCTCTGCCGGGTCCAAATCACCTGACAACATTCAAAGAAGAAAGAAACAGAATATCGTCAGCGAACAGGTTGCTCGGTATGTCCCAAAGATAAGTAGAAAAAGACAGAATAAGAAGATATATTTTAAAGTTGTATTATCCTGTAGTAATGTCGTATTAACGCTGTTGTTTGTAGCTTGGTATAGAAAGATGCCAGTGTATACGAGGGGAGTCTCTATATGCCAGAGACTAGAGGCACGTATAGTACAAGGAACCGTTTATACCACGGTACAACAGCAACTGGATTCATGTTAGGTGTATTAAATCTGACCACCTCGTGCCACCTTTAACACCTTCTGTACCAATCTACCCCTTAAACCCCGCGATGTCTTGTTTGTATTGTTATCTTGTAAAATTGTATTGATTGTAAGTTTGATTGACCGACCGACCGAAACCATGATATCAGGAAACGGTTGTAACCGTAGAGTCATGTAAATGGAATACTGAGAATCATGTAAAAGAAATATATATCCATGGTTCGGTTCGGTCAAGCTGTATAAATTGATATTTGGATTCATGGATTCCTGTGTTCATATTGAATTGGAATCTTGTAAATTATAGATTGACTTGAATCATATTCAAGTCAGATTAATCAGACTCAAACCCGAGTCAGACAATCAGAAATGTGAATCGAAGTCTTATAATTGCTAGGGCCCTTAGGGTAATTTATAAAACTTGAGGGGGTTTTATGTAAAAATACTTTTATATACTTTTCAAAATACATCTCAAGTATTTATTGTTCGTCTTTAGAGTTGTAGTGAGGGTGGATTTTATGTTGTGACATTTCTAGTGAAAATATCCTAGTTTTATAAATAAGGGTATTTATCTGTAATATTGATTAATTGAAGTTCATGGTATTTTAGTGTAAACTTTATTCTTGTGATTTTTAGAAAAAAGGTGAAAATTTTATATTATAATAAAATAGATATTTAAATGATAAATATACAAATATTTATACAAAAATCATTTTAATAAATATTTTATATTCCAAAAAATCTCATTTTCTTAAGATGTCGTATTTTAAACCTTTCGAGACCGAATGCTCCTTGCGGAGGTCTGAATCTCGCACTACTAGCCCGAGGGTGTGCGATAAACTGCACAATCCTGAACGGGTTCCCCAAAAATGGGTTGTAGCAGCGCTTTGCAAAGATTGTAAAATACTAATCCTTTAGAAAACGGTTTTATAAAGTAGAAGGTATTTATTTGCAAGATGTAATTTTCCGTATTTTAGATTCTAGGGTTTCCTAAGCCAACTAGCATATTTCTAAATGGTCTAAACGACAAGTCGTTAGAAGGCTCAAATCGTCTCTTCACCACCAATTGTGGCCAGGTAAGTACAAATGAGGAAAGGAGGGATCCGCTCACGAATCGTGAGACGGGCCATTTAAAGTTAGCTTTGCTCACTTGCCTAGCCTAGACACCACAAAGTCAGGTTTAGATAAACGATCGATGTCCACAACTTATCGTATTATTCCTAGTAAAAGGTATTTATTTAAAAGTGTATCAACGCTAAACTTTTAGAATTGATTTTATTAAGAAAATGGTATTTAAATGAAAGTATTGTTTTTATCGTATTCTAAGTTTTTGATGATATCGTTTAGGGTTGTATTTGCGTGTGTGTGGAGGTAGGTCATTACCTCGTGCTCTAGTTTAAATGTATAGCAAAGTTTAAGGGGTTAAATGTGAAATCGAAACATTGTGGTATTAAAGTGAAAAATACGATAAATTGGAAAAGCTATCATTTCATGTGAGAAAACTTGTTCAAATTATTTGTTAAGTGTTTAATAGTCAACAATAAGATGTTTAAGCATGATTGAATTGGTGAGAAGTGAAATTTTATAGAAAACCGAATCGGAAATCGGATTTGTTCCGATTCCGTCGGGTTTTGTAATTTCGTATTTTAGAGAAATAGAAAGAGAGATAGAATGGGACTTACGGGTTCGATTAGGCAAAGGAGTGAAGGGGGGACTAGAGAGGTTGCCGAGACGTTGCTTCGTCGCCGGTTGTTCTTAAAAACGTCGCGGGAATTTCCGCCGGAATTTCGTCGGAGCTTCGCCGCGCACTTGTTTTCAAATTACACAACTCTTGGAAATTTTTTGAGAGAGTGAGCTTAGGGTTTTGGGATGAGAGGGTAGAGGGTAGAGGGTGTATTTATAGGGTAGACTAGGATAGGGTAGGTGAAGAGTTTTTAATTAAAAAAAATTGTAAAAATGTGGGGAAAACATTAAAAATCATAGTAATTAGGGTATATTAAATCCTCAGGAACCGATCCAAGTAAATGGTGTGTGCAGGGGAGTTAGGAATTTGAAAAGGCACATTTATTGTTCAGGTGACTCGGCGGTCCGGCCGAGTCCGGCCGGTCCGCCAGCCGAGTCAAGTGGTCGATGCGTAGGAGGTTCTCAGGTGAAAGCTCTGGTATTTTTAGTTTTTTTTATGTTTAGTTCAACTTTTGGTAGTTATGGTCTGTGGACTGTTGGGCTTCCAAGAAATTTAAAACAAAAATAATCTAAAAATAATGTGGGGCAGGGGATTTGAACTCTGGTGACTTGGTTCAGCAGTGTAAGGTGTTACCAATGAGCTACAAGCTCCTTCTTGTAATTATTGTGGGAAAATAAATACTTAAAGTAGTAACAGCAACCTTAAATATGTATACTTCAAATTTAAATCAATTTTATATATACAAAAGTTGGAGTTGTTACAATCTACCCTCCTTACAAAAATTTCGTCCTCGAAATTTACAACCTTTATTTGAGGAATAGTTTACAAAGAGGTGAGGATATTTTGCACGCATTTCATCTTCCCTTTCCCAAGTGGATTCTCCTGGAGTGTCTTTCCTCCACATTACCCGGACCAAGTTAACTTCCTTGTTCCGAAGTGTCTTCACTTTTCTGTCCAGGATCTCCACTGGCTGTTGCTCACAAGACAAATCGGGCTGTATAGTGAGCTCGGAATGATCAAGTACATGGCTGGGGTCACTCACATACTTTCTGAGTTGGGATATGTGGAACACGTTATGCACTCCTTCCAATGAGGGTGGAAGCGCTAAGCGGTATGCCACTTCACCAACTCGTTCGAGTATGTCGAACGGTCCAATGTATCTCGGACTTAATTTACCCCTTCTTCCAAATCGGATCACTCCGCGGTTTGGAGATATCTTCAAGAATACATGGTCTTCTGGCTGGAACTCCAAGTGTCGTCTCTTCGCATCAGCCCAGTGTTTCTGTCGATCTTGGGCTATGCGCATTCTTTCCTTGATAGTACGAACCACATCAACGGTCGCTACTATCATCTCTGGTCCAAGAAGTTCCCTATCTTCGATGTCATCCCAACTTAATGGTGATCGACACTTCCTTCCATACAATGCTGCAAAAGGTGTCATTCCTATGCTCGCTTGGTAGCTATTATTGTACGCGAACTCCACAAGATGCAGGTGATCTTCCCACGATCCTTTGAAGTCTAGCATACACGCTCTGAGCATATCCTCCAAGATCTGAACAGTTCGTTCAGACTGACCATCTGTTTGTGGATGATAAGCCGTGCTGAAGTTCAGACTTGTTCCCAAGCTAGCTTGCAGACTCTGCCAAAATTGCGATCGGAACCTGGTGTCACTATCGGAGACAATGCAGACCGGTACTCCATGAAGTCTCACAATTTCCTGTATGAGTTCATGGGTATCAGAGATAGTACATTATGAAGAGTTTAAATCTTAAATAGATTATTACCTCCATGTACTTCTTTGCTAGTGTCTCAGTTGATTGGCCAACTCGAAATGGAATGAAGTGAGCCGACTTTGTGAGTCGATCTACAATGACCCATATGGCATCGTTACCTTTTATGCTGCGAGGAAGGGCAGTCACAAAATCCATCGTGATGTGTTGCCACTTCCATTCTGGGATTGGTAACGGTTGAAGTAGTCCAGCTGTCCTGTGATGTTCAGCCTTTACTTGCTGACACACCAAGTATTTTGCGACGCTTCTGGCTACTTCACGCTTCATTCCATGCCACCAATAATTCTGACATAGATCTTTGTACATTTTGGTATCTCCAGGATGTACTGAGTAGGGAGAGCTGTGAGCTTCTTTCATTAACTCTTCTCGAACAGGACCTTTTGGTACACACAATCTACTGCCGTATCTCAAAGATCCGTCTTCATGGATGATGAAGTCTGTTCTGAGTCCATTCTCCACTTGTTCTCTGATCCTTTGCAACTTAGCAACACTTGCTTGAGCTGCTTTGATCTGATTGACAATGGTTGATTGAACTTGTAGATTCATCAAACTTGAAGCATTACCTGGCATGACTACTTCAATCTCTATCTGATGCAAGTCTTGCTGAAGCTTCTACTGAGCGGTGAGATTCATCGATAATGGTTGGCGACTAAGAGCATCAGGTACTACGTTCACCTTCCCTGGGTGATATTGCAAGTTGATGTCAAAGTCCGCCATGAGTTCTAATCATCTTCTCTGCCGCATATTCAAATCCTTCTGAGTAAACACGTACTTCAGACTTTTATGATCTGTGTAGATGTTCACTCGTTCACCAAGTAAATAATGGCGCAAAATCTTGAGAGCAAAGATGACGGCTGCCAACTCCAGATCATGCGTAGGATAATTGCACTCATGAGTCTTCAGTTGTCTTGAAGCATAAGCCACAACCTTACCGTGCTGATGTAGAACACATCCTAATCTCTTACCGGATGCATCACAATGCACTTCGAATCCTCCAAATTGATCCGGTATTACGAGAATAGGTGCAGATGTCAATCTTGACTTGAGTTCTACGAAAACTTGTTCGCATGCTTCTGACCACACAAATTCTTCATCTTTTCGTGTGAGCTTGGTCAGGGGTGTTGCTATCTTTGAGAATCCTTCAATGAACCTTCTGTAATATCCAGCTAAACCCAAGAAACTCCGAATGTCCTTAACTGACTTTGGTGTAGGCCATTCGCTAACTGCTGAAACTTTGGCTGGATCCACAGAAATTCCCTCTCCTGATACGATATGTCCAAGAAAACCAACTTGATTTAGCCAAAACTCGAACTTGATGTACTTGGCAAAAAGCTTATGTTGTCGAAGAGTTTCCAGGACAATTAGTAAGTGCTCCGCATGCTCTTTCCAACTCTTAGAATATACCAGGATGTCGTCGATGAAGACGACAACAAACCTGTCTAAATACTCCCGGAAAACTTGATTCATTAGGTTCATGAATATTGCTGGTGCATTGGTCACTCCAAATGGCATCACTAAAAATTCGTAATGTCCATAGCGAGTTCTGAAAGCTGTTTTGTGAATATCAGCTTCCTTGACCTTCACTTGATGATAACCTGAACGAAGATCCAATTTAGAGAAAACACAAGATCCACTTAGCTGATCGAATAAATCATCGATGCGCGGGAGTGGATACTTGTTCTTTATAGTGACTTCGTTCAATGCCCTATAGTCGATGCACATTCTGTATGAACCTTCCTTCTTCTTCACCAGTAGTACATGTGCTCCCCAACTTGAAGTGCTGAGACGAATCCATCCTTTCGCCAATAATTCGTCCAACTATGTTCGGACTTCCTTCAAACCTTCCGAACTTAATCTATAAGGTGCTTTGATCACCGGTTGTGCTCCTGGTACTAAATCAATACTGAATTGAAGAGATCGATCGGGAGGCAAACCTGATATATCATCAGGAAATACATCGTCGAACTCTCGAACTACTTCTGGTCTTAATTCTTCTTCCGCTTGAGCTGCTGCAACTAGTGCTTCTCTTGGCTTCGCTTTGTAGGTACCTGGCTCCAGGGTACGGTCTCCGCTCTTGAAATAGAAGACCGGATGGTCTGGAATCTCGAATACTACCCTCCTTTGACGACAGACAATGGTAGCCTAAAAAGTTCCAATCCAATCCATTCCTAGAACCACATCGAAGTTCGGTATGTCTAGTACTTCGAAGTCAGCATAAAACTCTCGGCTGCAGACAACGACCGGACACAAGCTGTATTCCATAGTTGCCTTTAGAACGCCATTTCCTGAACTGACATTCCAGCTGGATACAAGCGGTGAGACTGGAATCGCATAGGTTCGGACGAACCGTTGTGACATAAAGCAGTGTGATGCTCCAGTATCAAACAGTGCAAGTGCAGGTAGTGAGGCTACTAGGATTGTACCTAAGGTATGTGAGATATGTTTTAGGTATAGGGAAAGTGTGTATATAACCAAGACTAAAAGATAAGTTTGAGAAGGAAAGTTTACCAGTGATGACTTGGCCAGTGGCCTCAGCTGCTTCTACAGATATCGTGAAAGCCTGGCGCTTTGGTACATTCCTCCTGGCCTGAGGAGCATTCCTCGGAACGTTCCTTTGAGCTTGATGGAACTGACGGGGAGGTGCTGCAGCTTGTGGTCCTCTGGGTGGTGCAGGTAGTGCAAGTCTTGGAGCAGGAGCTTGGATGGCTAGACGTTGTGGATAATTATTTGCTGGCCTGGGTGCAGCAACTGGGTTTTGCCTTTGGGGACAAGCCCCAATACCATGAGCAGCTGAGCTGCAGATCAAGCAAAGGTTGTTCGTACGCCGGCAATCTCTCGCCGGATGCCCATTTCTCTTGCAGTAGTTACAAAAGGCTGGGCTGGGCCTGTTGATTGGTGCTCCAGGACGTCTTGGCACAAAAGGTGGTCTGGACGAGGCTCCACTTGCCATCTGGTTGGCAGGGCGCTTGACTCCTGCAGACTAAGGTCCGCCCCTTGCTTTTATCACTGCCTTATAACTGCGGGCAGCTTCCAGAGCATCCTCATGAGTCAAAAATTTTCCTGTGGCTAGAGCAGCCTGAATCTCCGTGTCCAGTCCTTGTTGAAAGCGACGGGCTCTGATCTCGTCCGTCGGTATCAAATGTGCCGCGAATCTGTTTAAGGATAGTGTTAGTTGTGTAGTATGTGATATTTAGAAATTGAACTATTGCGACATATCTTACCGGCTTAACATGGTGAATTCAGCGTCGTATTCATCTACCGATTTGTCCCACATTGATCCTTGTTGTAGATGAATGAACTGCTGCTCCATGGCAAACTTGGCAGTCACAGGGAGGTATTTCGCGTCGAACTTCTCACGAAAAGTCTTCCATTCAATAGGCTGTACAAGACGGCTTTCTTCCGCCTTCCACCAGTTGCGAGCATTGTCCGTGAGCTGTAGTTTTGCCACACGGACCCAAGCTATGTCTGGCACTTGAGCTGCTGCCAGATCGTCTTTTATGCTTTGTGCCCATTCTTCAACTTTAAGAGGGCTTCCTTTTCTAGAGAACTGCTTCGGATGTAAAGCCCTGAATTGCTTTACCCCCGGTGTGTCAGTCTCGGGACGGTTTATGAGTTGTTGCTGTCCCTCGAGAAGGCTACGGATCGCCTCGAGTAGCACTGTTTGCTCGGTATGTGGCGCAGGAACAGCAGGTGTGAGGGGTAGTGCTGGAGGTGTGTTTTTGACGTTGGTGCTGGTGTTGTTCGGAGAATCCATAACCCTGAAGAAAAATTTGGGTTAGGACAGATTCAAGTACTTGAAATGATAAGATTCAAGGAATATGAAATTGCAAGATTCAAGGAACATGAATTGTAAAGAATGTTTTAGTTGCTGGTTCTTGTATTATATTGCTTAGGTTGTTCACGCAGAATAGAACTGCATGATAGGGTTTCATACAGCTCTGACCTGCATGGGCCACCAACAAAACCTGTCACGCCCCGCTTCCCAGTGTACAGCAAAGGGGACGCGACGAGATCCGCTACGTATATACTCAGAAGTACATACGCTAAGCGTATCTAAACAATATAAAATAAATACACAAGAGATAAGATATAAAAGAACAATTTTTATTTATTAACATTCTTTGTACAATACATGAAAGGAAATACAACTGAAATAAAACGATGCCTAAACAGTGGCATAACACGAAATGAAAAGTACAGAAAGGAAAAGTGTACAATGAAACTACAATGCAGGGTCTTCAGTAAACTGCTCCAAGTCTTCTTGCGAAGGCCCGATCTCTGCCGGGTCCAAATCACCTGACAACATTCAAAGAAGAAAGAAACAGAATGTCGTCAGCGAACAGATTGCTCGGTATGTCCCAAAGATAAGTAGAAAAAGACAGAATAAGAAGATATATTTTAAAGTTGTATTATCCTGTAGTAATGTCGTATTAACGCTGTTGTTTGTAGCTTGGTATAGAAGGAAGCCAGTGTATACGAGGGGAGTCTCTATATGCCAGAGACTAGAGGCACGTATAGTACAAGGAACCGTTTATGCCACGGTACAACAACAACTGGATTCATGTTAGGTGTATTAAAGCTGACCACCTCGTGCCACCTTTAACACCTTCTGTACCAATCTACCCCTTAAACCCCGCGATATCTTGTTTGTATTATTATCTTGTAAAATTGTATTGATTGTAAGTTTGATTGACTGACCGACCGAAACCATGATATCAGGAAACGGTTGTAACCGTAGAGTCATGTAAATGGAATACTGAGAATCATGTAAAAAGAATATATATCCATGGTTCGGTTCAGTCAAGCTGTATAAATTGATATTTGGATTCATGGATTCATGTGTTCATATTGAATTGGAATCTTGTAGATTATAGATTGACTTGAATCATATTCAAGTCAGATTAATCAGACTCAAACCCGAGTCAGACAATCAAAAATGTGAATCGAAGTCTTATAATTGCTAGGGTCCTTAGGGTAATTTATAAAACTTGAGAGGGGTTTATGTAAAAATATTTTTATATACTTTTCAAAATACACCTCAAATATTTATTATTCGTCTTTAGAGTTGTAGTGAGGGTGGATTTTATGTTGTGACATTTCTAGTGAAAATATCCTAGTTTTATAAATAAGGGTATTTATCTGTAATATTGATTAATTGAAGTTCATGGTATTTTAGTGTAAACTTTATTCTTGTGATTTTTAGAAAAAGGGTGGAAAATTTATATTATAATAAAATAGATATTTAAATGATAAATATACATATATTTATACAAAAATCATTTTAATAAATATTTTATATTCAAAAAAATCTCATTTTCTTAAGATATCGTATTTTAAACCTTTCGAGACCGAATGCTCCTTGTGGAGGTCTGAATCTCGCACTATTAGCCCGAGGGTGCGCGATAAACCGCACAATCCTGAACGGGTTCCCCAAAAATGGGTTGTAGCGACGCTTTGCAAAGATTGTAAAATACTAATCCTTTAGAAAACGGTTTTATAAAGTAGAAGGTATTTATTTGCAAAGTGTATTCTTCCGTATTTTAGATTCTAGGGTTTCCTAAGCCAACTAGCCAATTTCTAAATGGTCTAAACGACAAGTCGTTAGAAGCCTCAAATCGCCTCTTCACCGCCAATTGTGGCCATGTAAGTACAAATGAGGAAAGGAGGGATCCGCTCACGAATCGTGAGACGGGCCATTTAAAGTTAGCTTTGCTCACTTGTCTAGCCTAAACACCACAAAGTCAGGTTTAGATAAACGATCGATGTCCACAACTTATCGTATTATTCCTAGTAAAAGGTATTTATTTAAAAGTGTATCAAAGCTAAACTTTTAGAATTGATTTTATTAAGAAAATGGTATTTAAATGAAAGTATTGCTTTTATCGTATTCTAAGTTTTTGATGATGTCGTTTAGGGTTGTATTTGCATGTGTGTGGAGGTAGGTCATTACCCCGTGCTCTAGTTTAAATGTATAGCAAAGTTTAAGGGGTTAAATGTGAAATCGAAACATTGTGGTATTAAAGTGAAAAATACGATAAATTGGAAAGGCTATCATTTCATGTGAGAAAACTTGTTCAAATTATTTATTAAGTGTTTAATAGTCAACAATAAGATGTTTAAGCATGATTGAATTGGTGAGAAGTGAAATTTTATAGAAAACCGAATCGGAAATCGGATTTGTTCCGATTCCGTCGGGTTTTGTAATTTCGTATTTTAGAGAAATAGAAAGAGAGATAGAATGAGACTTACGGGTTCGATTAGGCAAAGGAGTGAAGGGGGGACTAGAGAGGTTGCCGAGACGTTGCTTCGTCGCCGGTTGTTCTTAAAAACGTCGCGGGAATTTCCGCCGGAATTTCGTCGGAGCTTCGCCGCGCACTTGTTTTCAAATTACACAACTCTTGGAAAATTTTTGAGAGAGTGAGCTTAGGCTTTTGGGATGAGAGGGTAGAGGGTAAGGGGTGTATTTATAGGGTAGACTTGGGTAGGGTAGGTGAAGAGTTTTTAATTAAAAAAATTGTAAAAATATGGGGAAAACATTAAAAATCATAGTAATTAGGGTATATTAAATCCTCGAGAATCGATCCAAGTAAATGGTGTGTGCAGGGGAGTTAGGAATTTGAAAAGGCACATTTTTTGTTCAAGTGACTCGGCAGTCCGGCCGGTCCGCCGGACGAGTCAAGTGGTCGATGGGTGGGAGGTTCTCAGGTGAAGTCTCTGGTATTTTTAGTTTTTTTTATGTTTAGTTCAACTTTTGGTAGTTATGATCTGTGGACTGTTGGGCTTCCAAGAAATTTAAAACAAAAATAATCTAAAAATAATGTATGGCAGGGGATTTGAACTCAGGTGACTTGGTTAGCAGTGTAAGGTGTTACCAATAAGCTACAAGCTCCTTCTTGTAATTATTGTAGGAAAATAAATACTTGAAGCGGTAACAGCAACATTAAATACCCCAAGTATACTTTAAATTTAAATCAATTTTATGTATACAAAAATTGGTGTTGTTACAACACCGGCATCGGGGACCAAAACTGCAACCTCTGGCATCCTCACTCCCAACGGCCGCCCCGGCAACTTCCCCCTGCGGCTCCTCCTCGGCCATGGGATATTTAGCGTGGAGCTCGCTGATATCGACCCCGGCGCATACTCCTTGATGGCGTCGAGCACGCTGTGCCAGACGACGGCCGTGGATTCGGCAAAATCAGCGTAGAATTGGTCCGACGCCTTATACGCCTCCACGGCCTTCTCCGCCCGGCACTCGACGAGCTTCACTGTGTCCAGAGCCACTCAGCCATCCTTCTTGAGGGCATCCGTCGACTTCTTCACCGAGTGGTAGAAGCCGTTCACCTCCTCCAACTTAGCCTGAATAGCCCGGTTGGACTTGTCCAGAAGCCGATGAGACTCTTTCAGCTTGAAGTTCGTCAACCCCTCGGCGATCAGACGAGAGTCGAGGAGGGCCGCCTTCTCCTCCGCTTGCCGCAGTTGGAGGCGGAGTTCCTCCTCCAGCTTAGAGGACTCGCCCACCTTTTTCATGGCCGAGCCTACCTCCTCGGACTCCATGGCGACAAAGAGTGTGCAGTGATGGAGGACCTGAAGAAAGCAACAAACGGGTTAGAAAGCTCAAACCGAGGAAACAAGACTTAAGATAATTTCTGAGAAAAGTCAAGAACCGACCTGAACCGCCTCTTGGGCTATGGCAGCCACCTGGGCCTTCATGTTCCCCTGAGGTATTTTAACCCGGCAGCCTGCTCCATGTGATAAAGCAGGCTGTCGGCAACGGAGAACCCCGAGGACACCTCAATGCAGAAGTCGCCCTCCTGCACTGGGATCCTGGTAGAAGGCGCCCAAGATACCGTCCTCTTATGTCTCTTGAAGGGGGCTTCGGCGGGCTTAGCCTCCTCCTCCTCCTCTCTCGCCCGGGGCGCCGAGTCCCGCACATGCTTGTGACCCTTCCCCTCCCCCCCTCCCCCGCAGCGTTCTTCTGGGGCTTGGGGAGTGGTGGAAGGCTTAGACGGTGGAGTTGGACTCGAGGCCGAACTCGGACTGGGTCGGGACGAGCTTGCGCTCCCGGCCTTCTTTCTCTAAGTCTTGGTGGCCAGGGCAGCTAAGATTTTTGCTTAGTCCATAGGCTCTGCAAAAAATGAACACACAAACAAAAGGAGTTAGCAACACAGAAACAGCAAAAGAAACTTGACAAATTTTAAACAGATCGATGAAAGCCCTAACTTACCCAAGAAACGCGCAGGACTGAGCCTAGCCCAGCTCAGTGCCTGCTCGGATAGCAGGGCATCCACCCGTTGGATCGGCTCCCATTAGGACACCACCCTTACTTCGGTGGAAGTCGACTGCTTTGCCCTCGGGCAATCGGTCCTGTGCCATTGTATAGGCACATGCCAATTCTCTCCCTCGGACGGCCCGACGAATATAAAATTCTCCTTCCATTCATGGATGGAAGAAGAGACGGCTACTACCCCCGACCCGGCCATTCTGTGCTTGCGTTTTTTGAACGAGAAATACACCCAGGTTGGCTCATCCTTATTGGTATCGGGGTGATTCTTATAACACAGGAAAGAGACAAGGAGGGTCAAGCTGAATGGGATATTTTCAAGTTTTAACTGGACCAGAAACCCGAGTAGAATTTTCCACGAGTTCGGTGCTAGCTGGCCCGGGGCGAGATGAAAGCAACGGAGCACCCCGCAGACTTCAGTTAGGAAGGGCAGACGCATTCCTGCCGGGAACGCTTCCAAATACAGGGCAAGCTCCTTGTCTGCCCGCTCGCCCTCTCTAGGTAAACGGATGGAATAGTTAGAGAGGATGTGGAATCGAGCCCGAATTTCGGAAAGCTCGTCCAGACTCTTCAAAACGGAAGGCGCATTGCGGGTGTTCCCGATGCATACCTTGGGGGCCCTTGTCACCGCCCGACGGCGAACGACAGGGACGACCCTGACTCTAGGGGCGAACCTGACACAGATGACGACGAAGAAGAAGAATTCACTTGACTATCTGAAGCCGAAGAGGAGGAAGACCCACTGGACTCGGCCCCAACAACGGGAACCTCATCGCCCGACTCTGCCCTTACTACCTCTATGGACTCCTCAGATGAAGACATCAAACCTGATTCAAAGGAAGGGATTCACCGAGGTAAAATCAACAAGGGATCCGATCTAAAAGAAGGAGCACCGAGCAATCTTCAGTAATGAAAGAGAATTTGAGCAAAGTATCAACCCTAGAATGGTCCCCTCCTATTTATACACCCCAAAGGGGAACATCCTACGACCCTGATTGATTCTCGCCATAACGAAACGTTGCGCCCAGCGACTGGCGGGGCTCCACGTAGCAATCGGCCGTTGGGGACATCTTTTTGGCTGCAGGAGTTAGAGACAGCCTGTCACTTCCGCCAACCGACGTCCGACATGTGGCTCGTATCCCAACTGGCGATCGGCTGGAATGGTGCCCCCTCTTTAAAGCGAGATCATTTCATTGATCCACTGACACCATCAGGGATACGCGCGAAGATTTAGGCGAACGACGATGCGACACGTGGGCCTAAAGATCGAAATGACGTAACCACCAAACGCTATGCTGTTCCCGGGCGATCCGCGTTATGATTCCTTGGCGCCAAAATGAACGACAGAAAACCGAGCAGGCTACTCTCGACCCGACCCATGAATAGGTCAGAACGAGAGTGGAGGGGATAATGATGATGCTCACAAGTGGTGTCTCCTCAGATTACGACACGCGGAGGATGATGTGTCCCGAAGACTACGAAGGTGGAATAGATGGGTTGCATTATGAGGATTTCTCGGGATCCCTTTCTCGAGGATCGTATCCGACCTTTCGAGAGACCTCCCTGAATACATACCACCTTCACCTAGGAAACTACCAGCAGCTCGTCTCCGAGTTTTCTCAGCCTCCTTGCTCATCTCTGAGCCATCTGACGTGCCGAGCTTCCTCGGCCTCCCAGCTCATCTTCGAGCCGTCTGACGTGACGAGCTTCCTCGGCCTCCCGGCTCGTCTTCAAGCCGTCTGACGTGTCGAGCTTCCTTGGCCTCCCGGCTAGTCTCCGAGCTCCTGACATGACGAGCTTCCTCGGCCTCCCTCGATCAACCAAGAGTGTGGATCCCATGCGTCCCGCAACGGCTCCGCGCATATCACCAGGGCGAGATATCCGCTTCCCCACGATCCGCGTCCCACGCTGGTGCATCCCCCCATTAATGGGCATATCCCCTATTAATGAGCGTATCCCGCCATTCAAGGAGAGGATAACGCTGGGGCGTAACTGACGGCGGTGATCTCGCACATGCTCGCTCCACGTGACCCCTATATAAACCCCTCTCTCAGACGACTCGGGTATCTGAATTTTATCTCAATACGCCGCTACTCTGCACCTATTCCTCGGCTCTAACTTGATCGTCGGAGGGTCCTACGGTGGTCATCCATCCCGGGACTTCTTTGCAGGTAGCTCGGCATCCAACTCCAACCCATTGAGATCCACAATCAGCAACTCCCAATCAAATCACAGCCGTCAAATACCGCCATCAAAGGATCGATGGAAGACAACATCTGAAGTAGATCCCAGCCTCCATCAGAGACCATGTTGAATTCCCTGGCCATATCCATTGGCTAATTACAGGAAGCCTACTTTGACATGCTAATGTAGATGTTGCATATTATAGGGCACGATGGAGCGTGATCAGAATAGAAAATCGATACCATGTCGACATTGTACTATGCCAACTAATCACTTGGCTTATACAACTTTTTTCATGTAAATGTGATATGATGGAAGCACGAATTTACTCTAGCGAACTAGAAGCTTTTAAACCTACATCCCTGAGCCTAGATTTTGGGGTATCAGATACCATACTCTTTTATTTTGAAGTCGATGTTTTTACGCCGAGTCTAGTCTTATTCATATTTTATTGTATAACTCTCCATGTGAATTTATCAAGTATAGAACGCACACCACAGTATGTGTATGCGTGAACGATATATAACATTCTCCACAGACTAGCAAGTGAAAAACTCGGTAAGGGCATTCTTAACAAATCTAGAATGCTATGCTAAAATCTAGATATAATAATCTCAGGAATTTTCGCTTGTAGATACATTCTAATGATGCTCTAATATTTTTCTTTTTGTAGTTATATTTCCCATCCTATAGATTTCTTAACAATCGAACGGTCCACCAGCATGTACATACCACATAAAACAATGGATTGCCACCAAAAGTTTTAAGAATATGGGCAATCGCTATAAATAAAAATAGAGTATGGAGATCTTGGAAGAAATGTGGCGAATTTGAACAAAATACAAATTTCTATAATTCTTTTTGTACACTGTCAACTCTCCATGTGCGTGACACGTGCAAAAACCAAGCATATGCGGAAAGCCATTAACAAATCAAAAGCTTTGAAAGGGCATTCATGAAGACAGTAGTCCAAGAATTAAACGGTCAATAGTTTTTGCCATCTTGGTTTCTATTGATGAATCTCTATAAATTTAAGGGAAGCAACACTGATCATAAATGATACGGTTTATAGCGTTCCAAAAGTTCGCGATACAAATACGAATTAAATAAGGAAATTTTGTGTACCAAGCATCTAAATTTCTCGGAATCCAAAATCATAAGCGGAAACTGTTCAATGCAGACTGCCCATCGAGTCCATTGAATATGTAATATGCATTGTAATCTTTCACCGACACATCTTTATATATATTGTGGTCGTCGTCATCGGATAATAACTCCTTGATAGGGCCATAAAGCCTTGATGATGGGATGTATCTTGTTGTGAAGAGGCCCGTCACTGAAATTCTCGGGCCAATATTGCTTGCAAGCAAGTGTGAACCACAACATACATCAACAAATATATAAAAACTTACAAGTCTTGATTTTATTTTTTATTTTTTTTTTCTGAAAATGAGAAATCAAACTTAAAACACTTAAAAGTAAAATATGATCACTGAAGGCTGAAGGAAAATATTCTATAATTTGGACATAAAATGCACACGATGATAACCGAGGATATTAGGAATTCACATTCTACAATTAATATATCGGTGAGGACCAGATGTAGGCCTACATGAAAATAGGTTGAGTTACTTAAAAGAAATAAAAGATATGTTAGGTGTCTATTCAACAAGAAGATGGTCAATCAGTAGAGCTAAATTGGAAGGAAAGATATGTCTGTGTCAAAGACCTCTCGTCAAACTACCTAAGGTAACTACCAACGAGCAATAACCCAGTTAGTATGACACTTCTACTTTTAAGAAGAGTGTGGGATTTAAACCCCATGAAGGAAAGTGTCACAAATTAACGCTTACGGGGAAAATTCTTGGGTCCCTGGATGCGCACGTGTGTGTTGTGTGTTTGTATGTGCTGTGTGCGTGAGTGCAGTGTGTGTTCAGATGAGATTTAGAGGCCAATTCCTCCCAAAAAATTATCGACCAATAACACATGCCCCAAATGAGATAATTCCAATAGCACAAATTTTCGATAGGGAAAATTGTTTTTGGGCCCAATTTGTAGAGGTGAATTATGTTTAAATCCACGTAAAAATCGTAAAAAAAACCTTAAATTGGGCCCACATATTTTTAAAGTATTGTGTTTTTTGACAATGAAACCCATCATCCATTTTAGAGTATGCCCCCCCTCGGCACATATAAAGCACCTTTCCGGACACGGAGAATCATGACCCGCGCTTTTCGAATTTTTTTTGATAAGACCAACCTCACTTTTCACCGTCGTGAGTGACCTCTCCCATCCCTCTTCATCTATCAACCTTACACCTGGAGAAATAAGCTTCTTAAAGGATTTTGGTCTTTATCTCGAACACGTCGACGGGTTTCTGCCTCCTCCACAGTTCTCAGAATCCCTTCCTTAGAGTACCTCCGTCTTGTAAACATCATCCACCCGTCATCACAACGACCATTCGGACTCTCGCGAGAATTGTTCACCTCGGCCTGTAGGCAAGAGTTTCCCCTCAAAACCGTGCCCCTCTTGACATCCATGTATGATCTTGTATCATGACATCCAACTCCACCACGACCGTGAACGCCGCCGCCGCCGCCGCCGCGTTCACTTCTAATTAGATCATCTCGGCCCCCATCCTCGAATAGTCATCTCTTCTCCTCCTATATGAAAACTAGCGCCCCCATCATCATCACCATGCCCATTACCTTGACCTCCCTTACGAGCATCACCATCCCTCTGAACAACGTTTCCAAACCCATCAAGCACTCTACTACGAACCCATTGCCATGAAACTCACGGTGCCCCACCATGAAATCCATCAAGCACTCCACTACAAAATACTAACTTATAAAAGAACTCCTCTTGCATTAGATATCAAATCCTTCCATGCCTCCCTATATCCTTTTTAAAATTTTGTAAAGCTTTTCCTAGAAAGAAACTCCTAAATTTCTATTAGTTTGCATCTATAGATTTTTGGAGGAAACCGAAAATGGAGTGCGTAGAACATTTTCCTGTGTTTTCTGTTGAGAAGTCAACTTTACACTATATGCTTGGATAAAAGGTATTTTGAACTGCCTACCATTGGTCTCCATGGCCTAGCATACAGGGACACTTATGTTGGGGTGATTTAGATGCTCTTTGATTATTCATTAAACTGTTCAAAATGATAATTTAACGAAAAAACGTTAATTTTGCAAGCAGTCGGAGAATATAAAAATTATATACATGTGGTATGTCATTATTTTGACTGATGGAGTAGAAAAGTTCCTAGAGTCATAATACAAACAACAACAACAACAACTGAGCCTTTTATCCCAAGCATATGGGGTAGGCTACATGAACCAACATGAGAATCACACCGGGTCCAGCACATGAATCCTCCGCCTTCACTCACTCTTATCGAACAATATACTTTCATTGAGTCATTTGACAACCATATCATTTCGTATCACCTCCATTCATGTTTTTTTCGGTCTCCCTTTTGCCTTTTGCCATTGCCCATATCGAGAGTATCTATTCGTCGAACCGTTGCTTCCATAGGTTTGCGTCACACATGACCAAACCATCTTAGCCGATTTTCCCGCATCTTCTCCTCCACAGGTGCTACACCAACTTTTGCACGAATATCCTCATTTCGCACCATATCTTTTCTAGTGTTACCGCACATCCAACGAAGCATGCGTATCTCCGCTACGTGTATCTTTCGTGTATGATGCTTGTTAGGAGCCCAGCATTCTGTACCATATAATAAGGCAAGCCGAATAGCGCTTCGATAAAATTTCCCTTTCAATTTTAACGGAAAGTTACGATCATACAAAATCCCTGTTGCACTCCTCCATTTCAACCAACCAGCATGGATCCTTTGATTAACATCACTATCGATCTTCCCATTCTTTTGGGATGTAACCTAGATATCTAAACTGGCCGTTCGGTAATATCTCTTGCCCTTCCAATGTTATACCAATATGGTTTTGACTTCTCTGGTTACTAAATTTGCAATGCATATATACTGTCTTGGACCTGCTCAATCTGAATCCCCGAGATTCCAATGTTTGCCTTCATAATTCCAATTTGGCATTAACCCTTGCTTTCGTTTCATTTACTAGAACAATATCATCAGCGAATAGCATACACCAAGGTACCTCATCTTGGATAGTTCTAGTAAGTTCATCCATCACGATGGTAAACAAGAATGGACTTAATGTAGATCCTTGATGTAAACCAATTATAATCCGAAAATCACTCGTTAAGCCGCCGCAAGTTCTGACATTTGCCACTACTCCATTGTACATATTCTTGATTATGTCAATATACTTGACGGGGACCCCTTTCTTCATCATTGTCCTCCATAATACCTCTCTAGGTACCTTGTCGTACGCTTTTTCTAAATCAATAAATATCATATGCAAATCTCTTCCCCTCTCTCGAAAACGCTCAACAAGTTGACGAAGCAAATAAATAGCCTCTATCGTCGATCGTCCAGGAATGAACCCAAACTGGTTCTCTGTTATCTTAATATCCTTTCTTAGCCTGTGTTCAATCACTCTCTCCCAAAATTTCATGGTGTGATACATAAGTTTTATTCCACGGTAGTTTGAGCAATTTTGAATGTCACCCTTGTTCTTGTAGATAGGTACAAGGATACTTTTCCTCCATTCATTTGACATCTTTTTTGTCTGCCAAATCTTATTAAACAGATCTGTCAGCCATTTAACATCTATTTCTCCTAAGCATCTCCAAATCTCGATAGGAATCCCATCAGGACCAACCGCTTTTCTTAAACTTATTCTGTTCAAAACTTCTTAACCTCAGGTAGTCTTATTTTACGCATGAAATCACGGTTTATATCTTGAGATTGAATGACAAGTCCATCCAAATTCTTAGTAAAGCTCTCATTGAACAACAACAACAACTGAGCCTTTTATCCCAAGCATATAGGGTAGGCTACATGAACCAACATGAGAATCACGCCGGGTCCAGCACATGAATTCTCCGCCTCCACTCATTCCTATCAAACAATATACTTTCATCAAGTTCTTTGGCAACCATATCGTTTCGTATCACCTCCATTTATGTTTTCTTCGGTCTCTCTTTTGCCTTTTTGCCATTGCCCATATCGAGAGTATCTATTCGTCGAACCGGTGCTTCCATAGGTTTGCGTTGCACATGACCAAACCATCTTAGCCGGTTTTCCCGCATCTTCTCCTCCACAGGTGCTACACCAACTTTTGCACGAATATCCTCATTTCGCACCTTATCTTTTCTAGTGTTACCGCACATCCAACGAAGCATGCACATCTCCGCTACGTGCATCTTCTGTGTATGATGTTTCTTAGGAGCCCAGCATTCTGTACCATATAATAAGGCAGGCCGAATAGCGCTCCGATAAAACTTCCCTTTCAATTTTAACGGAAAGTTACGATCACACAAAATCCCTGTTGCACTCCTCCATTTCAACCAACCAGCTTGGATCCTTCGATTAACATCACTATCAATCTCCCCATTCTTTTGGATGATGGAACCTAGATATCTAAACTGGTCGCTCGGTGATATATCTTGCCCTTCCAATGTTATACCAATATGGTTTTGATTTCTCCGGTTACTAAATTTGTAATGCATATATGCTGTCTTGGACCTGCTCAATCTGAATCTCCGAGATTCCAATGTTTGCCTCCATAATTCCAATTTAGCATTAACCCCTGCTTTCGTCTCATTTACTAGAACAATATCATCAGCGAATAGCATACACCAAGGTACCTCATCTTGGATAGTTCTAGTAAGTTCATCCATCACGATGGTAAACAGGAATGGACTTAATGCAGATCTTTGATGTAAACCAATTGTAATCGGAAAATCACTCGTTAAGCTGCCGCAGGTTCTAATATTTGCCACTACTCCATCGTACATATCCTTGATTATGTCAATATACTTGACGGGGACCCCATTCTTCATCATTTTCCCCCATAATACCTCTCTAGGTACCTTGTCGTATGCTTTTTCTAAATCAATAAATATCATATGTAAATCTTTTCTCCTCTCTCGAAAACGCTCGACAAGTTAACGAAACAAATGAATAGCCTCTGTTGTCGATCGTCCAGACATGAACCCAAACCGGTTCTCTGTTATCTTAATATCCTTCCAAAATTTTACCCCTCTTAGATATAGTATATAGTTGGCCTCGTTTTTATAGGGAATTGCTTAAAGGATGATGATCCCTCTTAGATCTTTCTTGTTTTTCGTTTACTCGAATATTCTTTAAGAATTTTTGGAGTTAACATATATAACTACAGTCATCTCAACTTCAAAATGAATCCCCAAATTAGGCAAAGATAACACTTTGGAGTTAAGTTTTGCTAACTTCATGAAACTCCAGTTTGGAAAGATAACCCCATTCCCAAACTAGGCCTTGAAGCTTAGAATAACTATACCGAACTCTCGTAGTATCCTAACTTCAACTCCAAAGCCAATCACACCCAAAATTTAAAAAATAAAAATAAGAAGGTATGGGTACCTGCAAGCTAGTGGGTGTTCTTCGGGGGCAGGCTACTCCAGCGGCATGCTGCACATGAGGTTATCCCTCCAATTCGCTGCCGGAGACTGATACAGATCTATATTACAATTAAACTGCGCTTTTCTTTCTGGGACTCTCGTGTAGTGCTCCTTATTCACCCTTAGCATCCTCATCATGAAACCTCTTCACTCCTTGCAACATTTCATCGAGCATCTCCATGGGGATCCCATGGCCTACTACTCGGAAGATCCCAAACGCCTCCCCGTCGCTGCCCCAAGTTCTTATACTATGCATGTCGGGGCTATTCAGGTTGGATAAACTGATAATGGGAATGTTGTTGGTGGTGGTGGTGAGATTGAGGGCAATGGGATTTGGGTTAATGAATATATATGCAAGGGATTTCAACACAACCGGCGTCTCGACAAGGCCTTTGACGCCGGTTTTGGTGGCGTCGAAGGCCTTGAGCTCACTTGCATGGTCGTACACGGCCATGATGACAACATGCAATGATGATGAAAAAGAGTAGGGCTCTAAAAGCTGATCAGTTTTAAGGCTATATTTGCAGGCAGCAACCATGCAGATAAAATAAGGGCTGCAACACAAACAGACGATACTAAACAGGTAAGAGCCAAAACTCTTGCCGGCCATGGTCTGGCAGTTCCGTGATGTAGGATGGATCAATACTTTTCATGCACTTTACTTGGTAGACTTCGGCAATAGACCATACTAGTGATAAACCCCAAGCCATGCCATGCGTGGGAGTTTTGAATAATTTGTTGCCATTTTTTGAAGCAGCAAGGAGCTAAAAGAAAAATATAGGAGAAATAAGAAAATTAAATTAAAGCATGTTAACATGTGCTTGGTATGAGATAATTTAAGTGGTAATCCTGCGTTATCATGAAATATTACCACCTTGTTTAGGTGTGAACGGTATTTCCGAAAATATAGAATTACCATGGTAAAACGACCTCATTTCATGGTAATCTTGTTTCCCCCAAAACATATGTCTATCCTAAATTACCACGAAATATTTTCCCTGACATGAAAAGAGTCAAGACCATCTGCCGCCGGCCTCCATTGCCACTCGCCGGCCAGCCGGTCCCGCCGCCCATCGTCGATCGTTCGCCGTCCGGCCCACCGTCAATCGGTCGTTCGCTGTCCGGCCCACCGCCAATCAGCCGTTCGCCGTCGGTCATCGCCGTTTGTTCGCCGGTGCCGGCCAGCCGCCGATCAAACGTAGTCCTTCGCCGATCATCAGCCGACCGGCCCCGGCGGCCTTTGTCGGCCCACCGCCAATTGGCCGTTCGTCGCTGGCCTGGCCGCCAGTCAACGGTTGCACACACATATTACCGGGAATGATTAAAGTATACCAAGCATGTTAATTCAAGATTCCTTTGAATTAGATGTCTGATCATCCCGTTCCCGAGAATGAAAGAATTCTCGATAATTTTTCATTCCACGTATCAAGCGCAACCTAGAAGCTGTTTGAGGATGGATTTAAGTTTTTTAAATTACAGTTTCATAAAATTGGTAAAACTCAACTCCAAATGCTACTTTGTCTTATTCGGCGAACATTTTGGAGTTGGGATAACCACAGTAATTATATCAACTACAATCTGATCATGTCAAAACATGGACCTAGGAATTTACCTTTATTTGAGAAGCCTTATGTTCTATCTTTTATCCCTACCCTTATATTACTTAATCATTTTTATCATAAGGTCTTATCCTTTTAGTGGTAGGCCACACAGCAGCTATCTTAAACGCTCTCTCCCACATGTCCTGAATGTGGCCATGGGGCACACAGTCCAATTAGGAGCCGCCAAGTACGCTTGCTACATAATATTCTCCGATTGAAAATACCACAATTACCTTATAACACTTTCCAAATACTGACGGCATGCAAGAGGATATAGGCATGATATGAGACAATTTCAAGAAGAAACAAGGAAAATACCTCAGCCGCTTCAAAAGATTTCTTTCCATATCCAACTTTAGTAAAATAATTTCACATTTTATAATTCCAATCCTATTATCAACATTAAAAGCCATATATATGGGCGCACACAAAGTAAATTAGCGCTATCCCTTCCAACTGTGTGATCGCGCGTCCTGAAAGTAAATAAACCTCACCCCTCCCAACAAAGGGTCGGGCTAATTTATTTCTGGGGTGTGTGTTTGCAAATATATATATACATATTGAAATTACATTATACAAGTAATATAACAAGCACCTCATAGTCCATAATTATAAGCGAAAATTGTTCAATGCAAATTGCCCATCAAGTCCTATTGAGATGATATATGCAATGTAATCTTTCACCGACACATCTTTATATCCATAGGGTTGTCATCATATATATAATAACTCCTTAATATATATGGCCATAAAGCCATGACGATGGGATGGATCTTGCTGTGAAGAGGCCCGCCACCGAAATTCTCGGGCCAACCTTGCTTGCAAGCGCTTTATGCTCAATACTTTTGAGCTTGTCATTGGTGATGAGCTGTAAAATTGCCCAGTGTGAACCACAACACATATCAAGAAATATATAACTTAAAGGATAAATTGTCAAAAAGCCCTTAGTCCATTCGAGACTTGACTAAAAACCCCTGTAATTTTCGAAATTGTTGGGAATAACCTATCATTCAAAATCTTGTGAAAAAACTCATGCGCTGTATTTCATTTAGGCCTTATATTTTCTCAACTGCTTACATATTACATGCAACTGCTTAAATATTATAGACAACTGCAACTGCTTACATATCACATGTAATTGCTATAAGGGGTTTTTGATGGGCCCTAGATTTTTTTTTAACCAGAGCAAAAAGTCCAGGAATTTTTACACAAGTTTGGAGAAGGCCGAGGCTTTTTGACAATTTACCTTAACTTAAAAGGCTTGATTTTATTTATTTATTTATTCCAAAATGAGAAAGTGCACTTTAAGCACTTAAAGTATTATTTGATCGCCTAATATTGAAAACTGAAGGAGAATATTTTATAAGCTGGACATAAATTGCACATCCCTTCATGGGTCTAGGTATTGGGCGAATGGCATGTACAACAAAACAAAAACGTGTTAGATAAAATGAATATGTGAAAATGGCCGAGTGGCAATACTAACTAGTGAGAGCATTGGTAATATTTTGGAGTAGCTCGTATAAAGGATAAAAATAAAAGAGAAAGATTTAGATGGTTTGGATATGTACATATTAGGAATCACATTCGATGGTTAATATAACGGTGAGGAATAGAAGTAAGCCTACATAAACATAGGTTGAGCTACTTAAAAAAGGGGCTCTCTTATACTTCGTTAATTACTGAAAAGCCCTTCTACCTTATATTTACTTAAAAGATCTCTCATACATTTAAATTCCACTATAAAAACCTCACTGGTTTTTTTTATAAAAAATCAGTGTCCCGTTAGGAAGATGGAATTGGAGCTTGTGTTTGAGCTGTTTTCTTACCTACTAGATATTTAAGTAGGCGTTTCTCCTATAAAGCAAACTCACATTCTCGTTTAGTTGAATATTAGGATTTAACGCTGCTTAAGAATCGCTCTCTTTCAAATGAGGTTGCCGATGAACTCAAAGCTTGCATTTAAAGGGACAACAGCACTTGACAAGCTCGTGAATGGAGAAGGTTGATAAAAACGAGCAGGTTTTCATGATCAATTTAAGAGATCTTTGATTGAAACCCTAATGCTTAAGTCAATTTGGAGGGAAAGTTAAGAATTTTGGAAAAGAATAGGGGTTGTGAAGATTTTAAACCCCTAATCGATATTCATTATTAGTGTCACGACCCGAAATTGGCACGTGACGATCCTAATACTACGCAACGTCAACAGGCGTAACGCGGTAAAAGAAAGCCAAAACCCAGAAATCTAAACCATTAAAAGACAAGAAAAGATAAGAAACATTGTTTAAACTTTTAAAAATCTCAAGTATAAATTCTTTAAGTCCAAGTTACTTTCTTGAAAATTTTGGCAGCACCTCCTTTGTAAAAACCAACCCCAAAAAATGGGTACAACACAAATATAAAGTAAAGCATCCCCAAACGGGAGCAAATACACGCTCAAAGGAGGAAAACAACCACCACAACAGATATACGACGCCGTAGTGAAGAAAGAGACGATATAAATAAAACTGCATAAAAACCTCCAAGTCACAAAATAATATACAATACCGTCCTCACATCAAGTCTCTAAGTCATACAAGATAATGGTTAATGGAGAGTACATGATATAACGAATATACAACGAGCAACATCGGATAACCGCAAAACCTACCTAAGCAAAACTGCACACTGTCAGGCGAAGCGGTATCCGCAACAAAGATGATACGACGGATGAAAATAGCCATGCTTCTGACTACCCTGAGGAACACCTGCAAAACACTGTGGCACAACGGGGGTGAGTTGCCAAATCGTGAATAGTAAAATAACATATGCAGGTAATCGCGAGTATGTACGTACAGCGCGAATCTAACATAAGCTTCTAATAGCAATGAATGGTCATATGAAATGCAAAATCATGAAAAGTACACTAGCAGGTAGAACTAATACATGAAGCGATAATATGACAATATGTATGTAACAGTCATGTAAGGTACTCTATCAGGTACTACAAGTACATGAAGCAATGATATGACAATGTATATATACAACAGACATGAAAGGTACTCTATCAGGTACAACTAACACATAAAGTAATGCATATAAATAAAGGTATGTAAATGCAACAGTCATGAAAGGTACGCTAACAGGTACTGCTAATATATGAAGTAGTGCATAAACAATAAATATGAAGTATGGGATGAAACATGTCATTTCCACGGAATCCTGATATCGTGATAGGATCAAGTCCATCAAGACAATCCAAATCCCAATTTCCTCAAATCAGCCCCCAAATTGGCTCTCATATTATATAAGTCTCGCAAATCCTGAATGTACAATATCAAGTAAATCGCATATATCCTGAATGTACAAAATCAGCTATTCTCATATATATCATGTATCCAATATCAAGTAAATCTCAAATGTCCTAAATCCAAGATTAAGTGAAATCCTAGGTATATTTGCACGAATAATTAGGATGATGTATATAAATGGATATGTATACATATATATTAGCGTCCCACTCCACTAATATATATATACTTAGGAGTAAAATATCATGAAAATAATGTGTCAAACATCGACACAGAAAGGCTGATCTATCAGGTGCTGTCACCATGACTGGCACCCTGATAGGTACGTATCATACGCTATACCGAAAACTCGAGTGTCTAGCTCTAACCCTCGCCTCTCGACGTATCCATATGCACATGACTCCCGTCGGTATCCTCATGATAACCGCCGAGTCATTGGTAATGTCACCGGTAAGTATGTTTCCCCCACTAACTCATCTCCTCACTGAGATTCTTGCCCCGGGGTACCTCCGGGCCCTACCATGTACCCGCACACAGACCCCTCCTTTCCTCGCGTTGGGTATATATATATATCGGAACCGATAAATCTCATGGTGGCTGCTGAAATATCATATTAAGGGAAATCGGGTTTTTCAAATAATGCATAATTTCATGAAACTACCACGGTCCCCAAATGCAGAAAACATCATGAAAAAATCCATATATATAATATATGCAACATGAAACTGAAATGCGAGCGTATAAAGGAAAGGCCGCTATTTAACTGCAACAAGTTAAAATATAATTATGCGGTTCAAAATTTCTCCAATTCTAAATGACATCAAGTAAAGGTAAACATGTAGCTATAACTGATATATGTGTAAACATAAAGGTATAGCAAGATATAAACATCTATCTATCAGTAATGATATAATATACCCCTCGGGTATAAGTGAAGGATGTATGCTGCAAGATATACATATAGCTATGTCATGATGTGTATGTACCTATCGCTAATGGTACAATACTGTCACGCCCCGCTTCCCAGTGTACGGAGAAGAGGACGCGACGAGATCCGCTATGTATATACTCAGAAGTACATACGCTAAGCGTATCTAAGCAATATAAAATAAATACACAAGAGACAAGGGATAATAAAAACAACTTTTATTTATTAACATTCTTTTGTACAATGCATGAAAAGAAAATACAACTGAGATAAAAAGATTCCTAAACAGTGGCATAACAGGAAATGAAAAGTATTGAATGGAAAAGTGTACAATGAAACTACAGTGCTGGATCTTCGGCAAACTGCTCCAAGTCTTCTGTAGATGGCTCGATCTCTGCCGGGTCTAAACCACCTGACGACATTCAAAGAAGAAAGAAATAGAATGTCGTCAGCGAACAGGTCGTTCGGTAAGTCCCAAAGATAAGAGAAAAGTAGAATAGACAGAATAAGAAGATATCTTTTAAAGTTGTGTAGTATTGCTGTAATGTTGTGTTAACGCTATTGTTTATAGCTTGGTACAGAAGGATGCCAGTGTATACGAGAGGGGTCTCTATATGCTAGAGACCAGGACAAACGGAATATACAAGGAACCGTTAGGCCACGGTACAACAGCAACGGAATATAGGTTAGGTGTCTTAATCTGACCGCCTCGTGCCACCTTTAACACCTTCCGTACCAATCTACTCCTTAAACCCCGCGATATCTTGCTTGTATTGTTATCTTGTAAATTGTATTGGTGGTATGAGTGATTGACTGACTGAAACCATGATATCAGTAAACGGTTGTAACCGTAGAGTCATGTAAATGGAATAACTGAGAATAATATAAAAGGAATATATATATATATATATATTCATGGTTCGGTTCAGTCAAGTTGTATAAATTGATAATTGAATTCATGGATTCATGTGTTCATATTGAATTGGAATATTGTAGATTGACTTGAATCATATTCAAGTCAGAATGATCAGACTCAAACCCGAGTCAGACAGTTAGAAATGTAAATCGAAGTCCTATAATTGTTAGGGTCCTTAGGGTAATTTATAAAACTTGAGGGGTTTTATGTAAAAAATACTTTTATATACTTTTCCAAATACACCTCAAGTATTCATTATTCGTCTTTAGAGTTGCAATGAATGTGGATTTTATATTGAGCCATTTCTAATGAAAATATCTTAGTTTTATAAATAAGGTATTTATCTGCAATATTGATTTATTTGAAGTTCATGGTATTTTAGTGTAAAATTTATTCTTGTGATTTTTAGAAAAAAATGTGGAATATTTATATCATAACAAAATAAATGTTTTAATGATAAATATACATATATTTATACAAAAATAATTTTAATAAATATTTTATATTCTAAAAATCTTATTTTCTTAAGATATCGTATTTTAAATCTTTCGAGACCGAATGCTCCTTGCGGAGGTCTGAATCTCGCACTACTAAGCCCGAGGATGTGCGATAATCCGCACCATCCCGAACGGGTTCCCCAAAAATGGGTTATAGCGGCGCTTTGCAAAGATTGTAAAATACTAAATCCTTTAGAAAACGGTTTTATAAAGTAAAAGGTATTTATTTGTAAAAATGTCAATTTTCCGTATTTTAGATTCTAGGGTTTCCTAAGTCAACTAGCATATTTCTAAATGGTCTAAACGACAAGTTATTAGATGCCTCAAATCGCCTCTTCACCGCCAATTATGGCCAGGTAAGTACAAGTGAGGAAAGGAGGGATCCGCTCACGAATCACCGTGAGTCGAGCCTTTTAAAGTTACCTTTCTCACTTGCCTAGCCTAGACACCATAAAGTCAGGTTTAGATAAACGACCGATGTCCACAACTTATCGTATTTTCCTAATAAGAGGTATTTATTTAAAAGTGTATCAAAACTAAATCTTTTAGAGATAGTTTTATTAAGTATATGGTATTTAAATGTAAATTCTTGTTTTCTCGTATTCTAACGTTTCAATGGTATCGTGTTAGGTTGTATGTAAATGTGTGAGGAGGTAGGTCGTTACCTCGTGATTCACTTAAGGTATAGCAAGGTTAATGGGATTGAATGTGAAATCGAAACATTGTGGTATTTATGTGAAAAAATACGATAAATTGAGAAAGCGATCATTTCATGTGATGAAACTTGTTCAAATTGTTTGATTAGTGTTTAGTAATCAACTTAAAGATGTTTAATTATGATTGCATTAGTGAGAAGTGAAATTTATAGAAAATCGAATCGGAAATCGGATTTGTTCCGATTCCATCGGGTTTTGTAATTTCGTATTTTTTTTAGAATAGAAGAGAGATAGAAAAGTGACTTACGGGTTTTCGATTATACAATGGAGTGAGTGGGAACTAAAAGGATTGTCGAAGCGTTGCGTCGTCGCCGGTATTTCCTAAAAACATCGCCGGAATTTCGTCAGAGCTTCGCCGCGAGCTTGTTTTCAAAGTACACAACTCTTAGAAAATTTTGAGAGAGTGGGCTTAGGATTTTGGGATGAGAGGATAGAGGGTAGGGGGTGTATTTATAGGGTAGGGTAGGGATAGGGTAGGTGAAGGGTTTTAAATAAAAAAATTATAAAAATGTGAGAAAATCATTAAAAATTGTAGTAAATGGGGTATATTTAAGTCTCGGGGACCGATCCATTAATTTGGAGTATACAGGGGGGTAGGGGAGACGAAGAGCCCCAACTTTCATGTTGGGGACTCGGCCGATCCCGGCCGAGTCGGGACGTCGGGAGGTGGGGAGTCGTCAGGTGAAGGCTCTGGTACATTTAGATTTTCGGGTGAATTTCAAGTTTTGGAAGTTACGGTGTGTGGACTGTTGGGCTTCCAAGGAATTTAAAACTAAAATAATCTAAAAATAATATGGGGCAGGGGATTTGAACTCTGATGGCTTGGTTCAGCAGTGCAAGGTATTACCAATGAGCTACAAGCTCCTTCTTGTAATTATTTGTGTGAAATAATTACTTAAAGTGGTAACAGCAACATTAAATACCCCAAGTATACTTCAAATTTAAATCAATTTTATGTATACAAAAATTGCAGTTGTTACAATCTACCCTCCTTACAAAAATTTCGTCCTCGAAATTTACAATTTTTATTTGAGGACTAGTTTACAAAGAGGTGAGGATATCTTGCACGCATTTCATCTTCACTTTCCCAAGTGGATTCTCCTGGAGTGTCTTTCCTCCACATTACCCGGGCCAAGTTAACTTCCTTGTTCTGAAGTGTCTTCACTTTCTTGTCCAGGATCTCCACAAGCTGTTGCTCACAAGACAAATCGGGCTGTATAGGCTGTTGCTCACAAGACAAGTCAGGCTGTATAGTGAGTTCGGAATGATCAAGGACATTGCTGGGGTCACTCACATACTTTCTGAGTTGGGATATGTGGAACACGTTATGCATTCCTTCTAATGATGGTGGAAGCGCTAAGAGGTATGACACTTCACCGACTCATTCGAGTATGTCGAACGGTCCAATATATCTCGGACTTAATTTACCCCGTCTTCCAAATCGGATCACTCCGCGGTTCGGAGATATCTTCAGGAATACGTGATCTCCTGGCTGGAACTCCAAGTGTCGTCTCTTTGCATCAGCCCAGTGCTTCTGTCGATCTTGGGCTATGCGCATCATTTCCCTGATTATACGAACCACATCAACGGTCGCTACTATCATCTCTGGTTCAAGAAGTTCCCTATCTCCGATGTCGTCCTAACTTAATGGTGATCGACACATCCTTCCATACAATACTGCAAAAGGTGTCATTCCTATGCTTGCTTGGTAGCTGTTATTGTATGCGAACTCCACAAGATGCAGGTGATCTTCCCACGATCCTTTGAGTCTAGCATACACGCTCTGAGCATATCCTCTAAGATCTGAATAGTTCGTTCTAACTGATCATCTGTTTGTGGATGATAAGCCGTGCTGAAGTTCAGACTTGTTCCCAAGCTTGCTTGCAGACTCTGCCAAAATTGCGATCGGAACCCGGTGTCACGATCGGAGACAATGCAGACCGGTACTCCATGAAGTCTCACAATTTCCTGTATGAGTTCATGGGTATCAGAGATAGTACATTATTAAGAGTTTAAATCTTAAATAGATTATTACCTCCATGTACTTCTTTGCTAGTGTCTCAGTTGATTGGCCAACTCGAAATGGGATGAAGTGAGCCGACTTTGTGAGTCGGTCCACAATGACCCATATAGCATCGTTACCCTTTGTGCTGCGAGGAAGAGCAGTCACAAAATCCATCGTGATGTGTTGCCACTTCCATTATGGGATTGGTAACGGTTGAAGTAGTCCAGCTATCCTGTGATGTTCAGCCTTTACTTGCTGACACACCAAACATTTTGCGACGCTTCTGGCTACTGCACGCTTCATTCCATGCCACCAATAATTCTGACGTAGATCTTTGTACATTTTGGTGCCTCCAGGATGTACTGAGTAGGGAGAGCTGTGAGCTTCTTTCATTAACTCTTCCCGAACATGACCTTTTGGTACATACAATCTACTGCCGTATCTCAAAGATCCATCTTCATGGATGATGAAGTCTGTTCTGAGTCCATTCTCCACTTGTTCTCTGATCCTTTACAACTTAGCATCACTTGCTTGAGCTGCTTTGATCTGATTGACAATGGTTGATTGAACTTGTAGATTCATCAAACTTGAAGTGTTACCTGGCATGACTACGTCAATCTCCATCTGATGCAAGTCTTGCTGAAGCTTCCACTGAGCGGTGAGATTCATCGATAATGGTTGGCGACTAAGATCATCAGGTACTACGTTAACCTTCCCTGGGTGATATTGCAAGTTGATGTCAAAGTCCGCCATAGTTCTGACCGTCTTCTCTGCCGCATATTCAACTCTTTCTGAGTAAACACGTACTTCAGACTTTTATGATCTGTGTAGATGTTCACTCGTTCACCAAGTAGATAATGGCGCCAAATCTTGAGAGCAAAGATGACGGCTGCCAACTCCAAGTCATGCGTAGGATAATTGCACTCATGAGTCTTCGGTTGTCTTGAAGCATAAGCCACATCCTTACCGTGCTGATGTAGAACACATCCTAATCCCTTACCGGATGCATCACAATGCACTTCAAATCCTCCAGATTGATCCGGTATTACGAGAATAGGTGCTGATGTCAACCTTGACTTGAATTCTACAAAAGCTTGTTCGCATGCTTCTGACCACACAAATTCCTCATCTTTTCGTGTGAGCTTGGTCAGAGGTGTTTCTATCTTCGAAAATCCTTCAATGAACCTTCTATAATATCCAGCTAAACCCAAGAAACTTCGAATGTCCTTCACTGACTGTCACGCCCCGCTTCCCAGTGTACGGCGAAGGGGACGCGACGAGGTCCGCTACGTATATACTCAGAAGTACATACGCTAAGCGTATCTAAGTAATATAAAATAAATACACAAGAAACAAGAATAAAAAGAACAGCAACTTTTATTTATTAACATTCTTTGTACAATACATGAAAAGAAATACAACTGAAATAATAAGATGCCTAAACAGTGGCATAACAGGAAATGAAAAGTACAGAAAGAAAAAGTGTACAATGAAATTACAGTGCAGGGTCTTCAGTAAACTGCTCCAAGTCTTCTTGCGATGGCTCAACCTCTGCCGGGTCCAAATAACTTGACGACATTCAAAGAAGAGAGAAACAGAATGTCGTCAGCGAACAAATCGCTCGGTAAGTCCAAAGGTAAGAGGGAAGTAGAAAAAGACAGAATAAGAAGATACATTTTAAAGTGTAAACTATTGTCGTAATGGTATGTCAACGCTGTTGTTTGTAGCTTGGTACAGAAGGATGCCAGTGTATACGAGGGGAGTCTCTATATGCCAGAGACTAAGGGTACGTATAGTACAAGGTACCGTTTATGTCACGGTACAACAGCAGCTGGATTCATGTTAGGTGTGTTAAGTCTGACCACCTCGTGCCACCTTTAACACCTTCCGTACCAATCTACCTCTTAAACCCCGCGATGTCTTGTTTGTATTGTTATCTTGTAAATTGTGTTGGTTGTGTGATTGACTGACTGACCGACCGAAACCATGAAATCAGGAAACGGTTATAACCATAGAGTCATATAAATGGAATACTGAGAATCATGTAAAAGAAATATATATATCCATGGTTCAGTTCAGTCAAATTGTATAAATTGATAATTGTATTCATGGATTCATGTGTTCATATTGACTTGGAATCTTATAGATTATAGATTGACTTGAATCATATTCAAGTCAGATTAATTAGACTCAAACCCGAGTCAGACAATCAGAAATGTGAATCGAAGTCTTATAATTGCTAGGGTCCTTAGGGTAATTTATAAACTTGAGGGGGTTTTATGTAAAAATACTTTTATATACTTTTCAAAATACACCTCAAGTATTTATTGTTCGTCTTTAGAGTTGTAATGAGGGTGGATTTTATGTTGTGACATTTCTAGTGAAAATATCCTAGTTTTATAAATAAGGGTATTTATCTATAATATTGATTTATTTGAAGTTCATGGTATTTAGTGTAAAATTTATTCTTGTGATTTTTAGAAAAAGGTGAAAATTTTATATTATAATAAAATAGATATTTAAATGATAAATATACATATATTTATACAAAAATAGTTTTAATAAATATTTTATATTCCAAAAAATCTCATTTTCTTATGATGTCGTATTTTAAACCTTTCGAGACCAAATGCTCCTTGCGGAGGTCTGAATCTTGCACTACTAGCCCGAGGGTGCGCGATAAACCGCACGATCCCGAACGGGTTCCCCAAAGATAGGTTGTAGCGGCGCTTTGTAAAGATTGTAAAATACTAATCCTTTAGAAAACGGTTTTATAAAGTAAAAGGTATTTATTTGCAAAGTGTAATTTTCCGTATTTTCGATTCTAGGGTTTCCTAAGCCAACTAGCTTATTTCTAAATGGTCTAAACGACAAGTCGTTAGAAGCCTCAAATCGCCTCTTCACCGCCAATTGCAGCCAGGTAAGTGCCAGGTAAGTGGGAGGCTCTCCACTACAAGTAGTGGCCCTAATTAAGTAACCACTTGCCTTAGACACACTTGCCTAGACACCACAAAGTCAGGTTTAGATAAACGATCGATGTCCACAACTTATCATATTTTTCCTATTAATGATATTGTTTATACAAATGTATCAAACCTAAACTTTTATAAAAGGTTTTATTAAGGAAATGGTATTTTAATATAAAATCTTGTTTTATCGTATTAGGAGTTTTCAAGATAGCGTATTATGGTTGCATATGTGTGTATGAGGAGGTAGGTCATTACCTCGTGATCTATTTTAAGGTATAGCAATGTTAGGGTTAAATGTGAAATTGAAACATGATGGTATTAAAGTGAAAAAATACGGTAAATTGAAAAGGTTACCATTTCATGTGTGAAAACTTATTCAAATTGATTTTTACAAGTTTAATAATCATGGTAAAGATGTTTAGACATGATTGAATTGATTAGAAGTGAAATTTTATAAAAAACCGAATCGGAAATCGGATTTGTTCCGATTCCGTCGGGTTTCGTAATTTCGTATTTTTGAGAATTAGAAAGGGAGATAAAATGGGACTTACGGGTTTTGATCTATACTAAAGAGTATAGGGGAACTAGATGAGTTGCCGAGGCGTTGCTTCGTCGCCGGTTGTTTCAAAAAAACGTCGCCGGAATTCCATCAGCGCTTCGCCGTGAACTTGATTTCAAAGTACACCCTTCTTGTAACAATTTTGAGAGAGTAAACCTAGTGTTTTGGGATGAGAGGGTAGGGGGGTCTATTTATAGGGTAGGCTAGGGTAGGGTAGGTGAAAGGTTTTTATTTAAAAAATTGTAAAAATTAAAGAAAAAACATTAAAATTTGTAGTAAATAGGGTGTATTTAAGATTCGGGAACCGATCCAAGCATTTAGAGTATACAAGGGAGTTGAGAAGACAAAAAGACACAGCTTTCGTTTTGGGGACTCGGCCGTCCGGCCGGCGGCGCCGGCCCGAGTCGGCCGGTCCGCCGGCCGATCCCGGCCGAGTCCGGTGGTCTATGGGTGGGGGGTATTTAGACGTAGCTCCTGGTATTTTTACTTTTTAGGGTTCAGTTCAACTTTTGGGAGTTATGGCCGGTGGACTGTTGGGCTTCCAAGAATTTTAAAAGAAAAATAATCTAAAAATAATGTGGGGCATGGGATTTGAACTCTGGTGGCTTGGTTCAGCAGTGCAAGATATTACCAATGAGCTACAAGCTCCTTCTTGTAATTATTGTGGGAAAATAAATACTTAAAGTGATAACAGCAACATTAAATACTCCAAGTATACTTCAAATTTAAATCAATTTTATGTATACAAAAATTGGAGTTGTTACACTGACTTTGGTGTAGGCCATTCACTAACTGTTGAAACTTTTGCTGGATCCACAGAAATTCCTTCTCCTGATACGATATGTCCAAGAAAACCAACTTGTTTTAGCCAAAACTCGCACTTGCTGTACTTGGCATAGAGCTTATGTTGTCGAAGAGTTTTCAGGACAATTCGTAGGTGCTCTGCATGCTCTTTCCGACTCTTAGAATACACCAGGATGTCGTCAATGAAGATGACAACAAACCTGTCTAAGTATTCCCGGAAAACTTGATTCATTAGGTTCATGAATATTGCTGGTGCATTGGTCACTCCAAATGGCATCACTAGAAATTCGTAATGTCCATAACGAGTTCTGAAAGCTGTTTTGTGAATATCAGCTTCCTTGACCTTCACTTGATGATAACCTGAACGAAGATCCAATTTATAAAAAACACAAGATCCACTTAGCTGATCGAATAAATCATCGATGCGCGGGAGTGGATACTTGTTCTTTATAGTGACTTCGTTCAAGGCTCTATAATCGATGCACATTCTGTATGAACCTTCCTTCTTCTTCACAAGTAGCACAGGTGCTCCCCAACTTGAAGTGCTGGGACGAATACATCCTTTAGCCAATAATTCGTCCAACTGTGTTCGGACTTCCTTCAAACCTTCCGGACTTAATCTATAAGGTGCTTTGATCACCGGTTGTGCTCCTGGTACTAAATCAATACTGAATTCAAGAGCTCGATCGGGCGGCAAACCTGATATATCGTCAGGAAATACATCGTCGAACTCTCGAACTACCTCTGGTCTTATTTCTTCTTCCGCTTGAGCTGCTGCAACTACTGCTTCCCTTGGCTTCGCTTTGTAGGTACTTGGTTCCAGGGTACGGTCTCCGCTCTTGAAATAAAAGACCGGATGGTCTGGAATCTCGAATACTACCCTCCTGTGACGACAGTCGATGGTAGCATAAAAAGTTCCAAGCCAATCCATTCCTGTAATACCCAGCCCTTTTTGTACGTCTATATCCGTATTTCCTTTTTATCTATAAAATCTTATTCACGACTATTTATTATTTTTAAAAAAAAACTTCCCAATCTATTTTAGTTCTTCACTCTCTTATTTTATTTTTCCAGCCGGACTCTTCATTTTGTTTTACTTATTATTATTTCTGTTCGGCCCAACCTACTCCTTCCTCAGCCCATTTCTCTTGGTGAACCTTTCCTCACTTATTAGATTTAAAGGTTCCCTATTATTCTTAAAACCCTAAACTCCCAATCCATTTTCCCCCGCTATTTCCTCAAACCCTAATTCCAATCCCTCATTTTCTTTTCCCATTTATTTAGACCTCGATTTCGGTCTAGAACTCCATTTCATTTTGATTATTTCCTTAGCCAAGTTTAAAACAAAAAATTATAAATGTAAACCCAAAATAAAACCCCAAGCCATTCTTTTTCTCCATTATTGTCTAAAGGTCAAGCCCACCTCTTTTATTTAAATTCAAACCCAAACTTATATTTCCCTAAGCACAATTTTTGCCATTTAATAATCCCTCAACCCATTCAATATTTTACCATAAACCCCATTTAATTTGCTGGCCCATTCTTTTTCCTTAAATTTTGATTTCCCTCAGCCATTCTCTATTTCATTCTGCCCAGCCCATCTTCTTCATTTCTTTTTCATTTTGGTTCGGCCCGTTCTTTACTTGAATATCTTTTAGTTTACTTTATTTCCTTTTATTTTCTTTGGTAGCCCAATGCTCGGCCCGTTTTCCCCCTCCAAATTAATTCCTTTTTCTTTTTACTCGACCGGCCCCTTTTCATCTTATTTATTTTAATTTTCTTTTCTTTAACTGGCCCGGCCTGCCCCGTCTCTCCCCCCACTAATAAATCCCTTCCTTATTTCTTGGCCCAGCCCGCGTCCCCACTTCGACCCAGCACCCGCTCGCGTTCCAACCCGACCCGCCTTCTCCTGTTCATCATCCCCTCCAACGGCTCTTTCTCGCTCGCGCGCGCTTCTCGCGCCGCCTCCTCCGCCTGCGCCCACGTCGCCTGGCCCTTACTCCCCACGACGCGCGACCCCTCGCACTCCCCTCTCTAACCTCGTCGCCCCATCACTTCCTCACTCATCCTCCTCCCAACACCTCTCATTCACCCTCCTTCTCCCTCAATCGAGCACCACCCCCTGCACGCATCCGCCACCGAGTCTCACCCACTCCCTCGACGACGGCAACGACCCACCACCTCGTACTCCCCCTCGACCTCCTCCACGTCGCCAACAGCACACCCTTCCTCCTCCAGTCCCCTCAACCGCCATTTCTCTCTCTCTCTGTAACTCTCTGTCTCTCTCCCTATCTCTCTCACTCTGTCTCCCTCTCTCTCTCCCTGAGTTCTCTCTCTCCCTCTCTGCCTAATCTCTCTCTCCCTCGTTCTCTCTGTCCCTCGCTTTCTCACTCTACCTCTCTCTCCCTGCATCTCTCTAACTCTCTCTCTCTTTCCCCTGTTCTTTCTCTCTCTCTCTCACTGTTTTTCACTCTCTCTTTATCTCATTTCTCTCTCCCTCTGTTTCTCACTCTCTCTCTCCTCCTCACTGCCTCTCTCTCTGTCTTTCTCTCTCTCACTCTCTAAACCTCTTTCTCTCTCTCACTCTCTATTTCTCTCTCTCCATTTCATCTCTCTCTCTCTCTTTCTCTCTTTAACTCTGTCTCTCTCTCTCCGTATCCCTCTCACAATCTCTTCCCCATTAACAGCCCAGCACAATCAAGAATTCACGTATCAACAGCAAGGCTACGACGCAAACCCAAGCTCGCACGAATCGGTTCCACGGCGTATATCACGCGTTCGTGACAACGTTGCTGCCTTGCGACCCCGAGACTTCTTCCAGGCAAGTCCCCACTTGCTACATGCTATTTACTATTAGTTTACAAATCAAAATCGTATATATATTCCATGTTTTGCCTTATGTTAAAATTACAACAAAACTGTTCGATACTTGTCCTCTTAGAAGATTATTATCACTTTTGACGGAATTGAATATCATTGCTTGGCCCGTATTGCCGTGGGCCTACTGTGTAAATTTCGCTGGAAAATTTGATCGTTTATGACCAAAACGACTACCCCCAAGTTAAATCGAAAAACTGAAAGTTTATTGCACCTGAAAACCGTTAAATCCACCATAAATCATATACATGCTAGAATGGTGCGTTCGAGGGCTCAAATCGAAGCCAACTCGACGAACTATAACCCTATACCAGTTTCCAGACATTTCTGTATTTAAACTGTGATGATTTTCGGATCGGAGTGCGACTCTGGACTGCAGTCCAGAGCGACTCCAATCATTACTTGCTGTTCCGTATTGGATACCACAGGATTTCCTTAACTCTTAGATTGCGGAACTCCGCTGTTTATCATAGATAAAATCTGTTAGCTAGACAACACAATTGATTTCATTCTGTTTCGTTACTGTTTGATATTTAATCTGTAATTTAGAAGATCGGGACGCATAACAGTCCCAACAGAATCAGAACTGACATATTAGTGTTAGACAATGTATAACTCCTGACGTGCAGATGAGATTGACGATCCGTTTGTTGCGTTGAAAACCTTACTGAAAACCCTAGAATTCATCCAACTGTAGCATCGCTAAAATCTGATCCCAACTGGGATTAAAATGCGTTGCGAAATGGATTTCTGATTCTGAAACCGGATTTCCAGCCGCGAGCGCTTAAAATGAAATGGTTATAACTAGTTATTCTGGAACCCGATTGGCTTGAAACAAAATTCTATGAATGGATAACTGAACATACTAATTACTACCTGTTTATCGTTTCGCTAAATTATATTCGTACTTTTCATGATAAATCGTGCAAGTGATAGACTACTGTTTTTATGACACCTTAATTGTGCTTCTTAAACTGTTCATGCATCACATCATACCCATATCATTGTAGTGATAACCTAGTGATGTCGTGCATTTACCCAGTGTTAGATTTTAGTGATGGTTGTGGCAAGTACGTCAGTGTTCGTGTATCCGTGATTAAGTGAAAGTGATACGTACCTGTACACAACCAGTGACCCTATTATTCTATTGCATTGTCGACGTCTGTGGGATGCGTGTACGTGTGACTATAAGTGGTATGGGACACTTATGGAAGCGCTTGCACGGGTGTTACAGATAAGGCATCCGACACTGCCATTCATCTTAGGTATTAGTCGGGACGTGCTTGATGGAGGTCCTGCCTCCAGTTCTCGCGCAGACTTGTCACGGATCGATTAGTATTTAGGGTTGTGGTTAGCGTTTGATGTAGACCACGGGGTGTGGGGTAGTTTAAGTGTGAGTTCAACAGAATCTCGGGAGTCCCATGCCGGCCTATATATTTAGGGAGTTATATGGAGATTTACAGGGTACGTGATATATACACCGTGATATTCTCGTTACATGTTGGGCCCGTGGTCCCTTGCCCTTGGGTTCTACCCTTGGGTGGAGGACACTCGCGAGTTGTTGACTCTCACACTTGGACTGACGATAGGCTTAGCGACCTGTACAGTGAGACTTAGAGACTGATAGGGATACTGGCATTTTATTCATGATATACTGTGTGGCATACGTGATATATCGTTATACTGATTTACTGTTCCGCTGTATTGATTACTGCACATCCATATTCATACTGTCATTGATTTACTGTTATTCATTTCCATTATCACTGTTAGAACTGTCACTTGATTTTATACATATTATATTGCTATTGTGTCGCTCTGACGACCTGAGTATGCATGCTCAGTGTGAGGAGAAGATTTAGCCTGGACCAGTGCATCACAGACTTCTTGACTTCATTCCGAGTTACATACGTTTGTTCCACTTCAGGTCAGTCTTTACATTGTTCCTTTCAGTTACTGCATTTCTCATTACCTGTGCATCATTTACTGTTTACCATGATAAACTAGAAGCCGAAGTGTGACTACGGCAGGACCTTTTCTTGACCGTAGGAGCATGGCTGGCCTTGTCTACCCCTCGTATTCCGTATTTTGGGAAACGGGGCGTGACAATTCCTAGAACCACATCGAAGTTCGGTATGTCCAGTACTTTGAAGTCAGCATAAAACTCTCTGCTGTAGACGATGACTGGACACAAGCTGTATCCCATAGGTGCCTTTAGAACGCCATTTCCCGAACTGGCATTCCAGCTGGATACAGGCGGTGAGACTGGAATCGCATGGGTTCAGACGAACCGTTGCGACATAAAGCAGTGTGATGCTCCAGTATCAAACAGTGCAAGTGCAGGTAGTGAGGCTACTATGATTGTACCTAAGGTATGTGGGACATGTATTAGGTATAGTGAAAGTGTGTAGGTAAACAAGACTAAAAGAAAAGTTTGAGAAGAAAAGTTTACCAGTGATGACTTGGCCGGTGGCCTCAGCTTCTTCCACGGACATCGTGAAAACCTGGCGCTTTGGTACATTCCTCCTGGCCTGAGGAGCATTCCTCGGAACATTCCTTTGAGCTTGATGGAACTGACGATGAGGTGGTGCAGCTTGTGGTCCTCTGGGTGGTGCTGGTAGTGCAAGTCTTGGAGCGGGTGCTTGAACGGCTGGGCGCTGTGGGTAATTGTTTGCCGGCCTGGGTGCAGCAACTAGATTTTGCCTTTGGGGACAAGACCCGATATCATAAGTAGCTGAGCCGCAGACTAAGCAAAGACGGTTGGCTCACCGGCCGTCTTTCATCATATGTCCAGCTCTCTTGCAGTAGGTACACAAGGCTGGGCTGGGACGATGGTTCGGTACTTCGGGTTGCCTTGGCACAAAAGGTGGCCTGGACGAGGCTCCACCTGCCATCTGGTTGGCAGGGCGTTTGACTCCTGCAGACTGAGGTCTGCCCCTTGCTTTTATCACTGCCGCATAACTGCGGGCAGCTTCCAGAGAATCCTCATGGGTCAGAAATTTTCCTGTGGAGCAGCCGGAATTTCCGTGTCCAGACCTTGTTGAAAGCGACGGGCTCTGATCTCATCCGTCGGTATCAAGTGTGCCGCGAATCTGTTTAAGGATTGTGTTAGCTGTGTAGTATGTGATATTTAAAAATTGAACTATTGTGACATATCTTACCGGCTTAGCATGGTGAATTCAGCGTCGTACTCATCTACTGATTTGTCCCACATCGAACCCTGTTGTAGAAGAATGAATTGCTGCTCCATGGCAAACCTGGCAGTCACAGGGAAGTACTTCGCGTCGAACTTCTCGCGAAAAGTCTTCCATTCAATAGGCTGTGCAAGACGGCTTTCTTCCACCTTCCACCAGCTGCGAGCATTGTCCGTGAGCTGTAGTTTCGCCACACGGACCCAAGCTATGTCTGGCACTTGTGCTGCTGCCAGATCATCTTCTATGTTTTGTGCACATTCTTCGGCTTCAAGAGGGCTTCCTTTTCCGGAGAACTGCTTGGGATGTAAAGCCCTGAATTGCTTTACCCCCGGTGCGTCAGTCTCGGGACGGTTCAGGAGTTGTTGCTGTCCCTCAAGAAGGCTGCAGATCGCCTCAAGTAACACTGTTTGCTCAGTGGGTGGCGCAGGAACAGCAGGAACGACTGGTAGTGGAGGTGGAGGTGTGTTGTTGACATTGGTGCTGGTGTTGTTCGGGGAATCCATAACCCTGAAGAAAAATTTGGGTTAGGACAGATTCAAGTACATGAATTGATAAGATTCAAAGAATATGAAATTGTAAGATTCAAGGAACATGAATTGTAAAGAATGTTTTAGTTGCTGGTTCTTGTGTTATATTGCTTAGGTTGTTCACGTAGAACATAACTGCATGATAGAGTTTCATACAGCTCGGACCTGCATGGGCCACCAACAAAATCTGTCACGCCCCGCTTTCCAGTGTACGGAGAAGGGGATGCGACGAGGCCCGCTACGTATATACTCAGAAGTACATACGCTAAGCGTATCTAAGCAATATAAATTAAATACACAAGAGACAAGGGATAATAAAAACAACAATTTTTATTTATTAACATTTTTTTGTACAATGGATGAAAAGGAAATACAACTGAGATAAAAAGATGCCTAAACAGTGGCATAACAGGAAATGAAAAGTACTGAATGGAAAAGTGTACAATGAAACTACAGTGCTGGATCTTCGGCAAACTGCTCCAAGTCTTTTGTAGATGGCTCGATCTCTGCCGGGTTCAAACCACCTGACGACATTCAAAGAAGAAAGAAATAGAATGTCGTCAGCGAACAGGTCGCTCGGTAAGTCCCAAAGATAAGAGAAAAGTAGAATAGACAGAATAAGAAGATATCTTTTAAAGTTTCATATTATTGTTGTAATGTTATGTTAACGTTGTTGTTTGTAGTTTGGTACAGAAGGATGCCAGTGTATACGAGAGAGGTCTCTATATGCTAGAGACCAGGGCAAACGGAATGTACAAGGAACCGTTAGGCCACGGTACAACAGCAACGGAATATAGGATAGGTGTCTTAATCTGACCGCCTCATGCCACCTTTAACACCTTCCGTACCAATCTATCCCTTAAACCCCATGATGTCTTGTTTGTATTGTTATCTTGTAAATTGTATTGGTGGTATGAGTGATTGACTGATTGAAACCATGATATCAGTAAACAGTTGTAACTGTAGAGTCATGTAAATGGAATAACTGAGAATCATGTAAAAGGAATATATATATATATATATATATATATATATCCATGGTTCGGTTCAGTCAAGTTGTATAAATTGATAATTGAATTCATGGATTCATGTGTTCATATTGAATTGGAATATTGTAGATTGTAGATTGACTTGAATCGTATTCAAGTCAGAATGATCAGACTCAAACCCGAGTCAGACAGTTAGAAATGTAAATCGAAGTCCTGTAATTGTTAGGGTCCTTAGGGCAATTTATAAAACTTGAGGGGTTTTTATGTAAAAATATTTTTATATACTTTTCAAAATACACCTCAAGTATTCATTATTCGTCTGTAGAGTTGTAATGAATGTGGATTTTATATTGAGCCATTTCTAGTGAAAATATCCTATTTTTATAAATAAGGTATTTATCTGTAATATTGATTTATTTGAAGTTCATGGTATTTTAGTGTAAAATTTATTCTTGTGATTTTTAGAAAAAGGTGGAATATTTATATCATAACAAAATAAATGTTTTAATGATAAATATACATATATTTATACAAAAATAATTTTAATAAATATTTTATATTCTAAAAATCTCATTTTCTTAAAATATCGTATTTTAAATCTTTCGAGACCGAATGCTCCTTGTGGATGTCTGAATCTCGCACTACTAAGCCCGAGGATGTGCGATAATATGCACTATCCCGAATGGGTTCCCCAAAAATGGGTTGTAGCGGCGCTTTGCAAAGATTGTAAAATACTAAATCCTTTAGAAAACGGTTTTATAAAGTAAAAGGTATTTATTTGTAAAAATGTCAATTTTTCGTATTTTAGATTCTAGCGTTTCCTAAGTCAACTAGCCTATTTCTAAATGGTCTAAACGACAAGTTGTTAGATGTCTCAGATCGCCTCTTCACCGCCAATTGTGGCCAGGTAAGTACAACTGAGGAAAGGAGGGATCCGCTCACGAATCACCGTGAGTTGGCCTTTTAAAGTTACCTTTCTCACTTGCCTAGCCTAGGTACCACAAAGTCAGGTTTAGTTAAACGACCGATATCCACAACTTATCGTATTTTCCTAATAAGAGGTATTTATTTAAAAGTGTATCAAAACTAAATCTTTTAGAGATAGTTTTATTAAGTATATGGTATTTAAATGTAAATTCTTGTTTTCTCGTATTTTAACGTTTCAATGGTATTGTGTTAGGTTGTATGTAAGTGTGTGAGGAGGTAGGTCGTTACCTCGTGATTCACTTAAGGTATAGCAAGGTTAATGGGATTGAATGTGAAATCGAAATATTGTGGTATTTATGTGAAAAATACAATAAATTGATAAAGCTATCATTTCATGTGATGAAACTTGTTCAAATTGTTTGATTAGTGTTTAGTAATCAACTTAAAGATGTTTAATTATGATTGCATTAGTGAGAAGTGAAATTTATAGAAAACCGAATCGGAAATCGGATTTGTTCCGATTCCGTCGGGTTTTGTAATCTCGTATTTTTTTAGAATAGAAGAGAGATAGAAAAGGGACTTACAGGTTTTCGATTATACAATGGAGTGAGGGGGAACTAAAGGGATTGTCGATGCGTTGCATCGTTGTAGGGTTCCTAGGCACACTAATGAGGTCTCACAAGGCATCAATCATGCCAATTTCAAATTTTACGGGTGCCGAGAAACCCTAATACGGATCGTTAACTAGATATTTAGGCGAAAACAATAAGTAGTTAACAACTTAACTAAAGGGAAAACGGAAATACAACCTTTGTAGATCCGGTCCTCCACCTCCATAGCTCCGCAATGAAGTCTCCTCGCTGTACAAATCGAATCCCGGGCTCTAGCGTCGGCTTCATCGGAAAAATGGGCGGGCTAGGTCGTCGACTTCGATGCCGAAGATGATCTACGTCGAGGCATCACAAGATCAAGCTCCCACTTCACCAAGTCATGAAACTTGTGAAGAAAACACCCTATACTACTTGGCAAGAGGTAGAGGATGAAGAAATAGGAGGTGGGTTCACTTTAGAATTGGATTTCTCACTCATTTGCTCAAGTTGCCATTGATGGAGCAAGGTTTCTTCATGAAGAAGAGGAAGAAGATGATAAGTGTTATGATATGTTATTCTTTAAAATAGAAAATCATAGAATACTTATCATAAACCAATCATGGTTATGTGTAGAGAGCAAACTATAGTTAGGTGAATGGTTAGGTTAGGCATAAGACAAAAATGGTGGACATTTTTAAAGCTTCATGAAGCTTCAACAAAAAAACAAAATTAGCCATCATTTTCCTTTTGCCAAAATGAAATAAACAAATTAATAAATGAATAAATAAATTAAACAAAACCCTAACCATTTACTTAACCAAGGTTTAAACTTTACACAAACTCAAGTAAGCATGTATCATCAAATATAATACAATCAAGTGCACAAAAGTATATCACATATACAACTTGTGAACTTCAAGTGAGAAAATCCATTTAAAGTGAACCAATACTAGTTAATGCAAAGTAATATATCAAATATATAATTATGCATTAAATCATTAAATCAACACTTGATTCAATGATCCGGTCATGTCGCACACAACCGACTAGTATACAATGTATCGATTTATCGAATCAATCCTTGATTCGATAACTAGGTTATATCGAATACAACCATTCGACACATTCATCGCGAGAATGAAATACGATATCACATACACGCATTATTCTCGGTCCCGCACATATCTCATATGCGCTCCTATTTCGTTTCGCTTGAGCCAGGAAACCTCTGTGTAGGACTCTAAAGACTCGTCAATACGCCGGCAGCAGGTGATGATCATATCAAACACCCACAAGCCGCAAGCGGTCTGCTAAATGTAACGGACACCCGGGTATTGAGCGATCAGAAGATCGACGAGCAAGCCCGCTCACACTCCTGTGAATCCAACCAGTAACACTTACCGTACAGTCCGGTCTGATCGTCTGATATGTCGCATATCTCGCCTAGGGGTGGTAAACGTCAGACCCCAATAGCTCGATAAGTCATGTCGATATGAGGTCTATAACAATTCGAGAAACTACTGGTAACACTTACCAGTAAATCTCAGCAACCCTGGCCAGGGATTTCCGGTTATAGCCAATCGAACACAGCGCAACATCAACTCCCTATACCGGGAGAGACGAATCCCCTCCTATCGCTCATTGCCTCCATGTGACTCGGGACTGTACCCAAAAACCACCGTTTTGCATGCCCTCTTGGACATGGTAAGGTGGAAATCAAAGCACAGTGGGAACCACACAAGACTCTATGACGATCTCGGGTCAACAGAATACTCTGTACCAGTGTCACCAGAGAACTGCCATCTGACGTAAGGTATAATACCATCTGGGAGTTCTCGGCGAGTCCGTCCAGTGTACCCAGTCTCTACTGAGCACCCGTATACCATCTCTGATGTCAAACACCAATGGATATGGGATCATCCATCGCCCATCTGTATGGGTCGAGAAGGTATACGCTAGTCTACTCTGGTATATCGATGCCCTGTCTCGATACACCCACGACTAGGGACTTTGAAGGATGTACTTATGGACTACCATGTCCCCACTAGTATGATCCGCATCATAGTCCAGGTAGTCAAGTACACATCCTAAGGGCTTTACCAACATGTAACAGAGAGACAATCAGTGTACACGTTAAGGTAAAGAGTAACCAGATAGCATACTATCATGTCGAGCAAGAAAGTCCTCCCTATAAATGTCCCAGCATCCACTATAATATACATCCAATGTACAGTAATGGCCTCTAGAGCATACATATAACTAACAGTCGTGCCAGTATTTCCTAAAAACGTCGCCGGAATTTCGTCAGAGCTTCGCCGCGACCTTGTTTTCAAAGTACACAACTTTTAGAAAATTTTGAGAGAGTGAGCTTAGGATTTTGGGATGAGAGGGTAGAGGGTAGGGGGTGTATTTATAGGGTAGGCTAGGGGTAGGTTAGGTGAAGGGTTTTAAATAAAAAATTATAAAAATGTGAGAAAATCATTAAAAATTGTAGTAAATGGGATATATTTAAGTCTCGGGAACCGATCCATTAATTTGGAGTATACAGGGGGGTAGGGGAGACGAAGATCCCTAACTTTCATGTTGGGGACTCGGCCGTCCGGCCGAGTCCGGCAGGCGGCGTCGGCCCGAGTCAGCTGGTCCGCCGGCCGACTCGGCCGATCCCGGCCGAGTCGGGACGTCGGGAGGTGGGGAGTCGTCAGGTGAAGGCTCTGGTATATTTAGATTTTCGGTTGAAGTTCAAGTTTTGGAAGTTACGGTGTGTGGACTGTTGGGCTTCCAAGGAATTTAAAACAAAAATAATCTAAAAATAATGTGGGGCAGGGGATTTGAACTCTGGTGGCTTGGTTCTGCATTGCAAGGTATTACCAATGAGCTACAAGCTCCTTCTTGTAATTATTTGTGTGAAATAATTATTTAAAGTGGTAACAGCAACATTAAATACCCCAAGTATACTTCAAATTTAAATCAATTTTATGTATACAAAAATTGGAGTTGTTACAAATACTCTATAGGTATACTGGTAACTAGCATGTAAGTATGTCAAGGCATATGTGTAAGCATGTAGGTATACAGTTATGCTATATATATCATATGCGATAAAAAATATGAATCAATGTCACAATATCCCTAACCAAACAATATCATATCTATAAGTGGATTATGCATGATATGGCAGTTATTAATGGTGTGTGTAGCATACAATCAGTGCTCGTGCAACATGAGCCGTCAATAATAGTGCAGTGTCCTAAGAATACTAGTCCAAGCACAACAATTAACTAAGCAGTAGGGTGAATGCGCAATTCTAAATATGGCATAGAATATGCGACAAGTCAAGTCATTTCTAGCTCAGACGCATAACGTCATGCGGGCGATTCCCCTATAGATGTTAAATCTACTCACCAACACTCCTGGCTAAGTGAAACCAACCACTTGTTTTCTCCTTGTAACAGTGTCCGAAGTCCCCGCCTGCGAACCTACCACATTAAAACAATAAAGTAAGTATATATTAATAATAGACCAAAAACACGCACAAACTACATTTAACCGACGCAACCACACAAAACATACTCTCAAGTGTTCGTATTGTGGCAACGTGTGTAGCGACACGACAAAAACAACCGAACAGAAAAATCACACAAAGTGCACGATCTGTGTCGTATAACGTATCATGCGGACACAAAATACTAGATTATAGGAAAACGATCCCAGATTTTACATACTGTAAATACTAAAAAAGTAAACAGTACCAAACACCCCTAAACCACGGCAGACAACTACCCACAAGAAAACCAACACCCAACTCCCCTCCAAAACCGGTGTCGCCGGAATTCTCCAAATAGTCGCCGGCCAATTCCGGTGGGTTGGGTCTCGTGTCTCAGGTGGAATTCTAGGGTCACCAGTACAACACTACTATCTTGTTTGGTCACTCGGTAAAAATCTCAGATCGCAGCAGATCACAGAGACTCTAAAAAGACACTAAAAAAATACGATATTGCACTAATCGATACAAAAAGTGTTCTACGCAACAACCAACGAGCTATACATCATAAAAACTCCTAATTAACAGTTTAGAGATTATACCTCTCAATACTTGCTCCCAAGATCCAAGCTTTCCTAACTCCAAGTGATCAAAGAAGCTAAATCAAGACTTGAAGTATTTTTATGAAATTATTTAGGAATTTTGGAGATTAAATTGAGCTTTGAGATGAAAGAAATGAGCAAGGAAGAATATGGGGGCAGACTTGGGAAGGGCTCGGCCAAAAAGTGGGGAAGAATGAAGAATTGTGTAGGGTTTTCTAGCTAAGTCTTGTGATAAATGCACATAAATGCACATTCATGCATGAAGACACCTCTTCCATTCTTTTCTTTTCTTTAAAACTTAATTCTTTTCACACAAGAATATCTAGATATTATATGGAGGTTTGTTTTACTCAAACTTGATTAATTTGATATGATAAAAATTTTGGAGAAATTTCCCAAACCCAATTTGTAAATACCACAATAAAATAATATTAAAATAGGGAAAAATTTATAATTGAACCAAAACGTCCCATATACCCCCAAAGCTTGCGCACTAGCTTTATTTTAGCTAAACTAGGTGCTGGCAAGTCTATATGGACGTTTGATCACCGTCGGGTTAAAACGGAAAATACCGACAATTTTACCCTAAAACGGAAAAATTCGCATAACGATTTCTAAAACGTTACAATCTCCCCCTTTATAAAAATTCGTTCCCGAATTTAAAATTCTCGCTAAGCGTACCTTCAAAGAAAAGAGTACAAAACTCTCAAATCTCGCTCACAGCTTCCCAAGTGATCACCTCACTATACGGCTACGTCCAAGAAAACCCTCCACAGATGGCAAGACCCTTGAACGAAGTTTCTCCACCTGCCGAGCCACTAACACAAATGGCTTCCGGTGAACGAAAAGATCACGTCAAAGCTAAATGGTCTGATGCTGAATCATGTGAGAAAGGTCATGAAGGTATTTGCAAAGTATCGACACAAGGAATACGGTGTGAATACTCAATAATCTGGGCGGAAGTGCCAAGTTATAGGCAACGGGAGTAACTCGCTTTAAGGATCTCGAAAGGACCTACAATCCTGGGGTAAGCTTCCCAAAACTCAACACGTCATTCATTGGAAAAATCCGTAGGAATACATGATCTCCCACTGCGAAGCCTGCGACCACCATGGTCGGCATAAGACCTCTGTCCGCACAGGACTGTCATCATCCTGACCTGAACCAACTGGATCATTTCCGAAGTCTCTAGACTAGCTGGGGTCCAAAAATCCTATTTACGCAGAGTCAGAAAAACAGATTGGCGATTGACACGACCTAATAACTAAACCTAAAGGTTGCCAATTGGAATGTCTCCTGATAACTGCTATCGAAGGAGAATCCTAACAATGGCAAGTGACGATCCTAAGTGTCGACAACAATTAGTACACACGCACAAGCATATCCTCTAGAGTCGGTATAGCCCGCTCTCACAAAACCATCATCATATGGATAAAAAGATGGAGCTAAAGCTCAACCAGTACCCAAGGCTTCCTGAAATTCCTGCCCCAGACGGCAAGCGAACAGGATGCCTTCATTGGATAGAGCCATGAAGGAACTCCGTGCAACGCACAACTTAACAAAGAACAAATGAGGAACCCGAGTATAACCGGACAACTAGCATTCGAATGGAGTCACACCCTGACTAAACCTGGGTAGACGCCACAACGAATATTCATGGAGACCTGCTCCCATTCCCACTTCGGAACGGTTAAAAGTTGCAACTCTCCAGCCGGTCTCAGATGCTCCACCTTAGCACACAACAAGACAGACATCTTGAAACGAAACCCGAAACTTCTCTTTACATCCTGCCCACCCGTAACTGTCTCACAAGTCACGTCAAATGTTAGTAGAACTTGGATGAACACCGAAAGCTGACTGATGTGCCTACTTTAGGATTTCGTGTCCCTGCCTATCAGCAACATGTACACAAACGCGTCCCCAAATGTAACACATCTGGTCACAAATCAAGGACTCCGAATCATTACCCTGCCGAACATGCTCAAGTATCACTAGCAACGAGCATCGGTGGGTTGTGCCTCACGAAAACGATTTAGGAAAAGTGGTCGGGCGCGGACATGAGAAAGCTGCCCCCTCAGTAGAGGCAAACCTAGCTGTACTCCACGATCATACAAGACCTGTAAATCTGCAGAAGACTGTCTCAACAATCAACACCCGCTGCAGGAAGATGTACATTAAGCTCTGGTGGTCCGTGAAAATCTGACACGACTCTCCGAACAAGTAGTGTTTCTAAATCTCCAACGCATGACCACCGCGACCATCTCCAGATCATGAGTAGGATATCATACTCGTACTTCTTCCAACTGTAGGGAAGCAAAAGCGATAACTCTATAATGCTACATCAGCGCAAAATCGAACCCCAATCGCGAAATATCACAGTAAAACAACAAATTCGCCCGAACCAGAAAGCAAGAAAGAACTGGTGCAATTGTCAACCGAATCTCCAACTGCTGAAAACTCCGTACACATGCCTCAGTCCACAGACAAAGAACCTCCTTCCCGGTCAGTCCAGTCAACGGTGCAGCGATACACAAGCAATCTTGCACGAAACGGCGGTAAAAACCTGCTAAGCCCAAAATCTGCGGACCTCTGTCCCGGATATAAGTATGGGTCAAAGCTGTACGGCCTCGATCCTCCTCGGGTCCATACGAAAACCATCTCACGTAACTACTAGACCTAGGAGTCAACACAATCAAGCCTGAAGGAACACTCCGAGAATTTAGCAAACAGCAGGTGCTATCCCAATATCTGCAAAACAAATCCTCAAGCGTTGTTCATGTTCCTCACGACACATTGGAATAGACCAGAATGTCATCAATGACGCAACAATAAAATGGTCGAGGAACGGCCTGAAGAAATCCGGTTCATCACATCCATAAATGCTGCTAGGGCACTGGTGAGTCCAACGACACCACCAAAACACACACCGCCCGTAGCACTCATAAAAGCAGTTTTCGGAATGTCATCACTCCGAACCCGCAACAATGATGACCTGATATCAAACAAACTTAGAAAATGTAACACCCGAGTTCATTTATACCAATTCCAGTTTCCGTATTTACTATCCATGGTCTATTTTCGATTTAACGTATTTTGGGTGCAAATGGTATTTTATGTTTTACATTGCATTCGACCCGACCCGCTTGCTTGAGCCTGTGTGATTCTTAGTTATAGATTACCTTGACTTGTTGCATGGACACGTGCATCTCATGTTTAGTACATACTGGTATTTTATCTAGTGTCGCATCTTTTATCATATAACATTCTAGGTCACAGAAAATAATTTAAAATTGCATTTCATAGCCTGCATGATACCCCTAACCCCGTGGTAGCATCCGCGCATTTTGTTCTCGTCCCGTTCAGTGAAACAGACGTGTTTGGATAGCTACACGCATGTACGTGCATCCATTCTTGGGAGTATGCATTTTTGTTACCTGAGCATTCATTTCGAAATTTGGAACCCGAATATATTTTTCATATTTTAAATCTGAAATTTTAAACCCGATCCGGGCGTGTTTTGGAGTAAGTTTGTATTTGCCAAAATTGGAGTAAGTTTGTATTTGCCAAAATCTCAAAACGGACTAATATTATATTCTTTATATATTAGAAACTATTAATATAATTCTTAACTTTTATTCTTATATGCTATGCTAACAGTAGGTTATATATATATATATATATATATATATATATATATATATATATATATATATATATATAGATTAATTATCTTAACTAAACAATCAATCTTAACGTCTCTCTCTCTTTCTCTATACACTATATACTTATCCTAACAACATATCTCAAATCACACTCTCTCTATTAATTTATTAATCCTGTAATCTTTTTTTAACAACCCATATTATCTTCTTACAGCTCACCCAATCACTCTCTCCCCCGCATCTCTTTTGGATATTTAAATCCTAACCAAATCAGACTCTCTCTCCCTCTATTTTTTAATATTAATATTTTATATGCTTCCCTTATTTAACACGTCTCTCCTTCCCTCATTATTTCTCTTCTCCCTCTCTCATTGTTTTCGTTGCCCGCCTCCTCAGGAACCTCATCGCCTGCCCTCGCACGCCGCCGACGATCATCTCGTCGGCCTCGTAACCACCACCTCGACCCTGTCTCCCTCTCCCGTCATCTCAGACGACACCCTCTCCAACCCTTGACCCGCTGCAGCCCTCGACTGCACACCGGCACCTCGCCGGAGCTCCAACCCCCGTTGTCACCGACCCCATTACCACGACCTCCTCCAACCTCAACCCCGATCTCCATCATCTTTTCCCCAGCCATCAGCCGCCTCGTCGTCGACCCCTAGCACCGCGGTCGGCAACCTCATCAGCTCTTCCTATCCCATCTCGCCAGCACCCATTTCTTTCGTCGGCGCCTCACTATCGCGCCAAGCACCAGCGTTCAGCCTCGGCCAACACCCATGACCCTTCGACCTCAACTCCAGCCGCACCTTGCTGTTACCGCACCTTGGCCTCGAACTCTGGCCATACTCATCTCCGGAGACCCTCGTCGATGCCACCTATCTCGCTGCACCATCGCCATCTTAATCCTTTCCCTCTCTATAACCTGAGCGACACCCTATCGCCGAGAACCCCGCATCTCCAGAGCGTGAACCAAACTAGAGCCCTACTCGACATTCATCGTCGTCTCATTTTTCCAGCGAGGCTGAGATCTTTTTCCCGGCAACTTCTTGGCCCTTCCGTCATCCCTCGCTAGAATCCAATCTGAGATCACCTCCCCTCTTGGCCGATTGACAACGAACCCTTGACATTCGTCAGCTCTTTCGACGTGACTCCGAGGCGAGAACCGAGGCTCCAATGTGTGGTCTGTAATTACGTGAACGATGTGATCATTTCTCTGCCTCTAGATCTCCATTCCGTCAACATTCGTATATGTGCGCAAAGTGTTCGACGAAATGCCCCAATGGAGATTTTCCGTAGTTTATCGCATTCTTGCTGCGCGGCGCATATCTGTGGATCCCCGAGGCAAGTTAATCTTGCTACTTGCTACTATAACATCTATATATATTTATTTCATGTTTAAGATTGTAAATGGAATCTAAGGCTGTTAATCTTCATTATTGCATTTCGATGTCAGAATATATCATGGTAGACTCAGATCTTAAATCATAATTCGTTGCATATTAGAGCACCACATTGTATACCCACATCCGTGTTTAATTTGCTTACTAATTAACTGCATAACTCCTAGCACCTTTAAATAGCTTCTACCCCGAATACCTAGTGGCATCCATTGAACGTATTTTATGTATCATTGCATCTCTAGAGTATTTAGTACGTATTAGCATGATTTTAACATTCATATGTGTTTTACAGTATTCATGTAGTGTTGAAACCATCTATTAAATGCAAACTGATATCTGTGCATCTACATACTTTAATCTGTACCTGATTGCATTTCACGTTATAAATTCCATCTTATTAATTCTAGTAGTACACCTGCTTGTTCTGTATGCCATGATTATGCTAGTTTGTTTTTAGGCACCCACATGATATCTTGTACACCATGACATGACTTGCTACAGCTATTACTTGATATAACATGGTACCGTACACCCCTGATATGACATGACACCTTTATACATTACCTGGCTTGACCTGTTGTAGCATGGCTTGACCCGTTACCTGATCTTGTGTCTAATGCCAACAAACCTGACATGTAGTCCTCACGGACCATTCCTGTTGTCTATCCAGACAAACCTGCTTACCTGATCCTGTGTTGGCATTAGTTCTTGATTACTGAATACCTGACTTGACATACACATATAACTTGGGGGTATGGGGAAATCAAAGGTGAAACCTGACTTGTAACTCAACAGTTCGCAACTTGTTCTGATCAGTTTTAGAGGCTGGGCCAGCCTTGGAATGATGCTGCTGACATCATTCATCTGTACACATTCCTGTTTTAGTGCCTAGCGGCATGTCTCGGTTTCAGCCCGAGAATCTGGGCCGTGGTCCCGGGTATGCACGGGATACTATTGAGTCACATCGATGATTCATCAATTTGATTTCAAAGACTTTAGAATAGAAAACCTGATAGAACAGTTTAGTTTACTCAATGCACACTACCCTGCACTGCCCGATTTTATATTACTGTTACACCTGCTTTTCATTCATGTTTATAATTGCATTGCCTGTTACCCTGTTTATACTATATTGCTGATGACGTGACGCGCTGACGTCTGGGTTTTGCATGGCCCAGATTCTTCTACCTTGTTGCAGACTGATTAGGAGTATTGCCGCTGTTAGACGAGCGGTGAAGTTCATGTCGGGATGTAGTTTCACTTCCAGGTGTTTCTTTTATTGTATCTTTTGGCTTCCGCATATTGTTATTACTTGACTCTTTCACTCTGGCTTATGGACATGTACTAGATAGTTAGCTTTACTTCATGTTCTTGATATCTCTGCAGCCGTAATGTGACCGTGGAAGGATGTTTCCTATCCACCGGTAGCATGGTTGGCTATGTCACGTGCCCATCTTAGCGTACTCTGGGAAGCGGGGCGTGACAGAAAATGTCTCGCACTCTGGAGCTGATCGAAGAAATCGCCAATGCGAGGTAAATGATACCTATCCGCACCATAACTCGGTTCAATTGATGATCAATCATCACACAACTTCAAACTGCCGTCCTTCTCCCTAACGAACAGAAAAGAAGCTCCCCAAAGCGAAACACTCAGACGCACAAGCCCCCAACAAACAACTCTGCAGCTGATCCTTAAGCTCCCTAAGCTTCGCCTGCTCATTTGGAACAACGTCGGAAAACTCTCGCACGAAGGAACCCGGTCCAACAAACCCACTGTGGCTCTGGTATCACGAATGAATGCCAAGAATCCTCGACATCCTCTCCTCAAAAACCGACTAGAGAAAAGGCTGAATTCGAGCTGTGAGAGGCGGCACAACTGCCCCCCTGCACAACAAGAACTGACTCGCCGGAAAAACAAAACCTGACTGTTCTCATGACAGTCCACAGACGCCTAGCACGTAGCTAACCATTCCGTGCCCAGGAGAACGTCAAATCCAACATCTCTAGAAGGATCACAATGACGGACGAATCTTTATCTTCTACCCGATTGGCACACAACTGAAACACGTGTCGCGCAACAAAAGAATCGCTGATAGAAGTTAACACAACAAACGGATGATCTAGCTAACACGACTCTCGGCCCAACCAAGGCACAAAGTGTGTAAAACAACAAGTGCATAGATCCCGAAAAAAACCAACATATGAGTCAAAAGAACATACAAATTAAGAATACCTGAAAACTCTGCATTAGACGCCCATGCGTCCCGATGAGTAGAAACAAACTCTCGTGTCTGCCTTCTACCCGGAACTGTCAGAACTCTTCCTCTGCCAGACCGTTCTCTCGGAACCAACCCTCCGTGACCATGACCTCTCGGAACATGGGTCTGACGCAGTACTAAAGAACAATCCCTGATGTGGTGATGAAGGCTCCCGCATCGAAAACATACATACGATGGCTGCTGACCCTTCTGGGGATGAGAGCTGAATGACTGACCTCGTCCTAAGCCTCCGTTACTTCCATGACGTGCCCGATATCTGTCTCGACGACTAAGCCTCTGTCTCTGAGCCTGTACATCTGTATGAGTCCTCCACTGTTCTGTAACTCCCAAAGTCTCAGGAAGACGTGTCTCGTGAACTGGGGCTGCATCCATAGGTGCTATGTAGGTGATGGAATGATGTGTACTGACCGCAAGGAACAACTGGGTAACAGGGGTGACAACCTCCTGTCGCTGCGCTCAAACGGCCTCAACCAATGAACTCATCGTCTGGCGCAAGTCCTGCATATCTGCCACAAACCTAACGAGATAATATGTCGAAGGCGGATCTGTCTGCTCCTACGGAACGAGCGTGCCATCCTGGTCAGTCCTCGTACCACCCAAGTGTACTCTGACCTCGGCCCTCGCCGCATCACTCTGAGTCCCCATAGTCATCGGCGGCAAAGGCTATAAATGGAATATAAGATTCGATAAGAACACGGAAATCGAATCACAAGAATATGAATCATCAAGGAAGGAATTTCAAGCAACTAGTACTTAGGTCACTTTAGGCGGAGTACCGCATCGTGAGTATGCCACGGACATACACACACTACGTTACTCCTCTTAAGCTACCTACTCTATCATACCAAGGTCATCCTACACCCCGAAAGGTAAAAGCTAGCGCTCTAATACCAATTTTGTCACGACCCGAAATTGGCACGTGACGGCCCTAATACTACGCAACGTCAACAGGCGTAACGCGGTAAAAGAAATCCAAAACCCAAAAATCTAAACCATTAAAAGACAAGAAAAGATAAGAAACATTGTTTAAACTTTTGAAAATCTCAAGTATAAATTCTTTAAGTCCAAGTTACTTTCTTGAAAATTTCGGCAGCACCTCCTTGTAAAAACCAACCCCAAAAAATGGGTACAACACAAATATAAAGTAAAGCATCCCCAAATGGGAGCAAATACACGTCCAAAGGCGGAAAACAACCACCACAACAGATATACGACGCCGTAGCGAAGAAAAAGACGATATAAATAAAACTGCATAAAAACCTCCAAGTCACAAAATAATATACAATACCGTCCTCACATCAAGTCTCTAAGTCATACAAGATAATAGTAGATGGAGAGTACATGATACAACGAATATACAACGAGTAACATCGGATAACCGAAAAACCTACCTAAGCAAAACTGCACACTGTTAGGCGAAGCGGTATCCGCAACAAAGATGATACGACGGTTGAAAATAGCCCTGCTTTTGACTACCCTGAGGAACACCTGCAAAACACTGTGGCACAACGGGGGTGAGTTGCCAACTCGTGAATAGTAAAATAACATATGCAGGTAATCACGAGTATATACGTACAGCGCGAATCTAACATAAGCATCTAATAGCAATGAATGGTCATATGAAATGCAAAATCATGAAAAGTACACTAGCAGGTACAACTAATACATGAAGTAATAATATGACAATATGTATGCAACAGTCATGTAAGGTACTCTATCATGTACTACAAGTACATGAAGCAATGATATGACAATGTATATATGCAACAGACATGAAAGGTACTCCATCAGGCACAACTAACACATGAAGTAATGCATATAAATAAAGGTATGTAAATGCAACAGTCATGAAAGGTACGCTAACAGGTACTGCTAATACATGACGCAGTGCATAAACAATAAATATGAAGTATGGGATGAAACATGTCATTTCCACGGAATCCTGATATCGTGGTAGGATCAAGTCCATCAAGATAATCCAAATCCCAATTTCCTCAAATCAGCCCCCAAATTGGCTCTCATATCATATAAGTCTCGCAAATCCTGATTGTACAATATCAAGTAAATCTCATATATCCTAAATGTACAAAATCAGCTATTCTCATATATATCCTGTATCCAATTTCAAGTAAATCTCAAATGTCCTAAATCCAAGATTAAGTGAATCTCTTATATCCTAGGTATATTTGCACGAATAATTAGGATGATGTATATAAATGGATATGTATACATATATATTAGCGTCCCACTCCACTAATGTATATATACTTAGAAGTAAAATATCATGAAAATAATGTGTCAAGTATCGACACAGAAAGGCTGATCTATCAGCTGCTGTCATCATGACTGGCACCCTGATAGGTACGTATCATACGCTATACCGAAAGCTCGAGTGCCTAGCTCTGACCCTCGCCTCTCGACGTATCCATACGCACATGACTCCCGTCGTATCCCCATGATAACCGCCGAGTCATTGGTAATGTCACCGGTAAGTATGTTTCCCCCACTAACTCATCTCCTCACTGAGATTCTTGCCCCGAGTAGCTCCGGGCCCCATCATGTACCCGCACACGGACCCCTCCTTTCCTCGCGTGGGGTATATATATATCAGAACCGATAAATCTTATGGTGGCTGCTGAAATATCATATCAAGGGAAACCGGGTTTTTCAAATAATGCATAATTTCATGAAACTGCCACGGTCCCCAAATCCAGAAAATATCATGAAAAAATCCATATATATAATATACGCAACCTGAAACTGAAATGCGAGCGTATAAAGGAAATGCCGCTATTTAATTGCAACAAGTTAAAATATAAATTATGCGGTTCAAAATTTCTCCAATTCTAAATGACATCAAGTAAAGGTAAACATGTAGCTATAACTGATATATGTGTAAACATAAAAGTATAGCAAGATATAGACATCTATCTATCAGTAATGATGTAATATACCCTCCGGGTATAAGTGAAGGATGTATGCAAGTATACATGTAGCTATGTCATTATGTGTATGTACCTATCGCTAATGGTACAATACTCTATAGGTATACAAGTAACTAGCATGTAAGTATGTCAAGGCATATGTGTAAGTATGTAGGTATACAGTTATTCTATATATATCATATGCGATAAGAAATATGAATCAATGTCACAATGTCCCTAACCAAACAATATCATATCTATACGTGGGTTGTGCATGACATGGCAGTTATTGACGGTGTGTGTGGCATACAATCAGTGCTCACGCAACATGAGCCGTCAATAATAGTGCAGTGTCCTAAGGATACTGGTCCAAGCACAACAATTAACTAAGCAGTAGGGTGAATGCGCAATTCGAAATATGACATAGAATATGCGACAAGTCAAGTCATTTCTAGCCCAGACGTATAATACCATGCAGGCGATTCCCCTGTAGATGTTAAATCTACTCACCAACGCTCCTGGCTAAGTGAAGCCAACCACTTGTTTTCCCCTTATAGCAGTGTCCGAAGTCCCTGCCTGCGAACCTACCGTATTAAAACAATAAAGCAAGTATATATTAATAATAGACCCAAAACACGCACAAACTACATTTAACCGACGCAACCACACAAAACATACTCTCAAGTGTTCGTATTGTGGCTAACGTGTGTAGCGACACGACGAAAACAACCTAAGAGAAAAATCACACAAAGTGCACGATCCGTGTCGTATAACGTATCGCGCGGACACAAAATACTAAATTATAGGAAAACGATCCCAGATTTTGCATACTGTAAATACTAAAAAAGTAAACAGTACCAAACACCTCTAAACCACAGCAGACAACTACCCATAAGAAAACCAACACCCAACTCCCATCCAAAACCGGTGTCGCTGGAATTCTCCAAATAGTCGCCGGCCAAATCCGGTGGGTTGGGTCTCGTGTCTCAGGTGGAATCCTAGGGTCACCAGTACAACACTACTATCTTGTTAGGTCACTCGGTAAAAATCTTAGATCGCAGCAGATCACAGAGACTCTAAAAAGACACTAAAAAATACGATATTGCACTAATCGATACAAAAAGTGTTCTACGCAACAACCAACGAGCTATACATCATAAAAACTCCTAATTAACAGTTTAAAAATTATACCTATCAATACTTGCTCCCAAGATCCAAGCTTTCCTAGCTCCAAGTGATCAAAGAAGCTAAATCAAGACTTGAAGTATTTTTGTGAAATTATTTAGGAATTTTGGAGATTAAATTGAGCTTTGAGATGAAAGAAATGAGCAAGGAAGAAGATGGGGGCGGACTTGGGAAGGCTCGGCCAAAAAGTGGGGAAGGATGAAGAATTGTGTAGGGTTTTCTAGCTAAGTCTTGTGATAAATGCACATAAATGCATGAAGCCACCTCTCCCATTCTTTTCTTTTCTTTAAAACTTAATCCTTTGCACACAAGAATATCTAGATATTATATGGAGGTTTTGTTTTACTCAAACTTAATTAATTTGATATGATACAAATTTTGGAGAAATTTCCCAAACCCAATTTGTAAATACCATAATAAAATAATAATAAAATAGGGAATATAATTGAACCAAAACGTCCCATATACTCCCAAAGCTTGCGCACTAGTTTTATTTTAGCTGAACTAGGTGCTGGCAAGTCTATATGAACGTTTGATCACCGTCGGGTTAAAACGGAAAATACCGACAATTTTACCCTAAAACGGAAAAATTCGCATAACAATTTCTAAAACGTTACAATTAGTCTCCTGATAGAGTGATGAAAGATTCCAAAAAATTCTCTTTTTCATATGTTGGGAGGCTTTTCAGTTCAACTTAAATGTATAGATTTTTTTAAAGTAAATATGAAGCATGGAAATGTTTTTTAGTAGTTAGCGAAGTATGGGATGCGTTTTAGTAAAAAAAACCAAAAAAATAAAGATAAGTCAGATTGAGATTTCGATAAATTGGTATTAAACTCATTAACGAGACATCAAGATTTGGATCACGAGGTATCGTTAAGCCTAAAAATATATCGTTTTTATGTTAACTAGTTTAATTGTTTGAACCCTTGTTTTGATAATTAGTTTATATTATGTCAAATAATCGTTGTTGTAAAATATATGTGAAAAATATTATAGTTTTGTACATGAAATGTCGTTGCCAAGCGGAGACGATAATTTTAGAATTTACTGTACCCTTTGCGTTGGAAAATTCATTAGAAATTGCACAAAAATAGTTAGCAAGTGTTCTTTAACTCATTTCGAAACCAACTCAGGATAACTTAGATTTGTAAAATGTTTTCCTGCTAAATAAATTGTTTAACTATCTAACTTGCGAAGAAACTCACCTCTGGACTGCTGTCCAGGGAAGTTTCAGACCCAAATTTCTAATTTCGAATATCCATAACTCTCTGTAAAAACAATATGAGATGCTCTAGTTTATATCAGTGTAAACCTTACCGAGCTAGCTTCGTTTTGGCTTTTGTTTCATCATTTTTAAAGATTGTTTGTTATTTTTAAAGTATTTTACAAATCAGGATACTGCTGAAATTCCAGAACCGAGCTTCCATGTGCATGACCAATGGAGACAACTTATTCATTGTTATTGATATGATTATGTTGTTTCTGATAATGCTAGTTACATTAATTACTTACATATACCTGTTCCCCTCCGAACGACGGCCGGACGACGCGAGGGCGTCTTGCCTGAGGTTCGGGGCAGATGCTATTTGGTTTTATCCGTCTACCTCTCCGAAGATGCCAAGTTGATTTATGGCACCGTGTATCGGAGGTTTAGACGGATGCGGCCGATGTAGCAGACTTCGTCAGATTCCCCCACAATCGAGGGGTTTTTTTTATTGTGGGGACACTCTTCCCTGCAGGCGCAAGCTCCTGCAGTTAATTACGCTACCGCATCGCGGTAACCACTTTCTCCTTCTCTAGAATTTCACTTCGTGTCGTGTGTGTTTGTTTTGTTTGTGATTGCCCGTAGACTGTATACGGAGACTAAGTGATGCCGTCGCCCGTAGGACGTGGATTAGTCCAAATCCGTATTTACTTAGATTTGGGTTTGGTGTTTTAGTTTAAGGATACGTTAGCCATATTGAGGCTAAGATCAACTTAAACGTTCGTTAAGGATACATTAGTCTGATTTGAGACTAAGATCAACTTAACGTAGTAATATATGGCCGTCAGGACTCGTCACCTCTCTGACGTCGTTGAAGGATTACAACGACAGGTGTCAGAGGAGCTCAGAGATGTACCCTCGAACCAGAGTTGATTTGGAATTTTATAGTCCATTTGAATGTTTAAGGATACGTTAGCCGTGTTTGGGGCCAAGATCGACTTAAACGGGATCGTTTAGATCCGGTAAAAGAGCATTTGGAGGCTCTATTGTTCCAGTTTAGGGACGTGGTGGTCCATGTTCCAGTTTAAGGACGTGGCGGTCTATATTCCAGTTTAAAGACGTGGTGGTCCGTATTCCAGTTTAGGGACATGGTGGTCCATCGCCAGTTTAGGGACGTAGTGGTCCATGTTCCAGTTTAGGGACGTGGTGGTCCATATTCCAGTTTAGGTGGTCCATTATTAGTTTAAGGACGTTTCGGTCCAATATTAGTTTAAGGACGTTTTGGTCCACGAGTTTAAGGACCCCGTAGTCCATATACGTATGTGTGGTCGTCGGGACCCGTCACCTCTCTGACGTCGTTGAAGGATTACAACGATGGGTGTCAGAGGAGTTCGGAATGTACCCTCGAACCGGTCGTAAATTGATTTGAGAGAGAGAGAGCAATTGTGCTCAGTCAATTTAATTTGAGGACTTACGGCCAAAATTGGGCTAAGTCCAGTTGAAGATGTTCAACATTTTATTTGCTTTTGCATTGCATTTCTTTTCATTTTTATTTGGGCTCTACCCATAAAGGATGCAGAGCATCAATTTGTTTTGGGCTCTGCCCATTTATAAATGATGCAAAGCATCTACTTTGTTTGGGCTCTGCCCCTTTTTATTGCTTTGCAATTTATTTTGGCCTGCTAGGTCTTTTTGACTTGGGCCTGGCCCTTTAGCAGAGGAAATGCGTTGCATTTTCAGGCGCTTTGCGCCAATCAAAGAGCGCAAGCGCTTGTGATGATGACACATGTCATGCAGCGCGGTGCGCTGCGCTAGTGCGCTACGCTTGCGCTGCTGAAACGTGGCGCGCTCTGGTGAGTTGCGCCAATTTCAGAGAGCAAAGCTCTATTTCAAAAGCGCGTAGCGCAACTGGTTCAGATGCTGACACGTGGCGCTCTCTGGTGGCTTGCGCCAGCCCAAGAGCGCAACAGTGCAGATTTATAAGTGCAAGGCACTATTAATTTGAGAATCTTTTAGATTCAAGAACCAAATGTTCATAAAGGAAGTGCAGAGCACTATTTGATTTCTTGATCTAATTTAGATCAAAGAAAAACACGCTTTTCTTATTTCTGGAACCAGATGTTCATAAAAAGTGCAAAGCACTATTTTTATTTTGTTTTTTATTAAAGATCATTGATCTTGTTTTTAGATCAATGATCTGTTCATAAGAGGATTTTCTCTTTTTCTAAAGGCTTTTTACCTTTTTTGTTCTTGAGGATTTCTTTCCAATTCTTCTGAGTTCTCTCTGTTTAATTTCTCACAAAATGTTGATACCTTTGAATTGAGGTTTAGGGTCCTTTTTATAGTGCCCATAAATTAGTTAAAGAGATCTTTCTCTGAGTGATTTGGGGAATTTTCCCCACCGTTGGATCTTTAATCCAAGGGCTTCTGTTTTACAGAAGAAAATCTTCTTGTTTTAACAAGAACAGAAATATTTCTTAGAATTTTAATTCTGTTTGGCGCAAATGCTCCAGAGCGTGACACGTGTCACGCAGCGCACAGCGCAGCGCAACTGCGTTTGCGCTTCTGCGCTGACACGTGTCGCGCAGCGCACAGCGCAGGGCAGCTGTGCTTGCGCAACTGCGCTGACACATGTCGCGCAGCGCAGCGCTTGCGCAACTGAAGCTTTGCTGCTATTTTTGTTTTTTAATAGAGCTTTGCTCTGATTGGGCGCTCTGCCTTGGGCGCTGCGCTGCCGTATCAGCTTTTGACACGTGGCGCGTTGCGCGCAGCGCAAAGAATTTGAGGCGCTGCTTCGAATTTTGAATTTTGAAATTCAAACAGAGCTTTGCTCTGATTGGAGGAAACAAATGCCCCCCCACCGTTGCGCTCACGTGGCGCACACGTGAGTGCAGCGGTGGCAAAGTCTTGACCGTTGGATCCAAGGGGTCAGGTGAAAGGGCGCAGGCGCTTGAGGCCGGCGACCTTGTGGCGGCGGCGGATAAGCCGATGGAGATTGCGGAGCCCGAGGAAGTAGCGGGTGAGATGGGCACGACTCTTGGGGAAGAGCCAGCCGCTCTCTCTCAAGAGTCCGGCAATGCTCCGATCATTGCCCTCCCCGTCTACGATCTTCCGCCGTCTCCTGGCCACGCGAGCACGACGCACGACGACGGTCCACATCGAATTGGGTGATGAGGCCACGGACGGTGGCTTCATGTCGATAGAGGAGGGAGTCGCCTCCGTTTCAGCCGGGATCTCCTCAGGTAAACCCCAAGTTGCTGTTTTTCTTTACTTTACAATCCTTTCTGACAAGTTCACCTTTCTTGTAACGCAGGTGCAGCCAGCGCCGATGCCCCACTGCTTGAGGGAGCGCCTTCAACGACTGCCTTGGCGGTGGTCACCTCTCAACCCTCTTTCATACCATCTAAGATGTTGGAAGGTATGGGTTTGCAATTTATTAATCCTATACTTCAGACGTATAATTTGTGTACTAAAGTCATATTGTTGTGTCTTTTCAGGAGTGCTCTTTGATCATGTATATCAGATGTTGCTCCCGCACTTCTCCTTCCCATCTAAACTTGCTTCTGGTGGCGTTGGTGAGTATGATTTACATTGACATCTTTCTTTCTTTTTATTAATGGAATTACCTCTAAACCCTTCTTCTCATCTCGACTGCAGTGCGACAGATTGAAGGAGGGGATAAAAGATCAGTTGCGCCACCGGCCCTTCCGACCTTGCCACCTGTCTCAACTGGTACAACGACTATCACATTGATAACTTCCCTCTCTTTATTTTCTATACTGTTATCTGATCGCATCCTGTTTCTTTTCAGCTGTCGTTCGGGCCTCGGCGCCCTTCGAGCCTCGTATTACAATGCTGGCGGGTCCTTATCTGAGAAGTCCGTCTTCAAAAGGCGCCGCGAATAGTCTGCGCATGTTGAGTGACTACGTCGAAGAACTCGACATTGAAACTCCTACATTTGCCGCAGACTTCGCTACGGTGGTTAACCCGGTGCTGGCAATACTCGTGAACTTTCATGATGAGGGCACCATCGCATCTTGGGTTAACCATTCCAGGGAGATCGAGGCCCGCCTGTATCAATTGGAGTCGCTGCGTCCCGCTCCTGAGACCTTGGCTGCCAGCAATCAAAGAACAGCGTGGATTGAGCAGAGCGCTTCTTACTTCCGCCACCTCGAACAAGAAGTCATTTCAAGGCGTAAGGAGCGTGGTGAGATTTCGAGCAAGTCTGCCCAACTGCATGCTCGGGGGGAGGCCAATGCTGTACGGCTGAAGGTTGCCTTTGAGGGTCTTCTGCAATGTCTTTCCGAGGGGTTATCCTTGAGGCAACGGCTTGACGTTGTCGAGCGGGACGCACCTAGCCAAGAAGCAGCCCAGAAGGCGGCCGAGGAGCAACTTTCATCCTTTTTACAGCAGCGGGCCCAGGTGGAAGCGGAGGTGGCCGCGGCAGCCACTCAGGAGGAGGCGCTGAAGGAAGTGCGAGAGCAGCTTGTGGATTTACTAAAGACACTTCCTCCTCAGTAGCTATCCCTCTTTGTATCGTTTATACTTGTAGATAAAAGAATGTGTATATATATTTTTTTTATTCTTTGACATAATGTATCCTGTACCCAATCAAGTTTATGAATAAAAGATACACATTTTTTGTAATGTCTTGTGTCATTTTCTCCGTCTTTTCTTTCTTTTATTATCAGCATGCCACCTTAGTAACCATGGTTGACGGATAATAAAGCACGCATCTTGACTTTCTTAAGAAATAGCGATGGCTTAGGCCGCAGGTTCAGATCTGCTGCCTAAGACTTTTCAACTCTATAAGCCGTGAGGGTCTCATAGAGATTTTTCTCCTTACGGATCGAGAGGATCTCGTAGGTGGGTTTTTCTCCTTAGGAATCGTAAGGATTCCTAAGTGTGGTTTTCTCTTATAAGTCGTAAGGATCCTATAAGAGAATTTTTCCCTCTTACGAGTCGAGATGGCCCGTAAGCGGTTGTTTCCCTCCTTGTCGAAACTCGACTTCGGATAGTGAGACCCGTGAATAGTATGCAAGAGACCGTTTAGATCGATTTGCAGGGTCCCATTGTTCAGGAAGCAAGTTTTTTTAGTCCCTGCTGCCTGAGGCTTCATTTTACAAGTTGAGACGAATCGGGAATTTTCCCGCGGAGACACTGGTTTCTCTGCGAGCCGACGCGAATCAGGAGGCTCTCGTCAAGGAGTGTTTGTATCCGTGAGTCGAGGAATTTGCTAGGGATTATTTGTTTCCCTAGCGCCAAGGATTATTTGTTTCCTTGGGGTTTGAAACGAGTCGAGAATTTCCCACGGAGGCACTGGTTGCTCTGCGAGTCGACGCGGATCAGGAGGCTCTCGTCAAGGAGTGTTTGTATCTGTGAGTCGAGGAATTTGCTAAGGATTATTTGTTTCCCTAGCGCCAAGGATTATTTGTTTCCTTGGGGTTTGAAACGAGTCGAGAATTTCCCACGGAGGCACTGGTTGCTCTGCGAGTCGACGCAGATTAGGAGGCTCTTGTCAAGAAGTGTTTGTATCCGTGAGTCGAGGAATTTGCTAAGGATTATTTGTTTCCCTAGCGCCAAGGATTATTTGTTTCCTTGGGGTTTGAAACGAGTCGAGAATTTCCCACGGAGGCACTGGTTGCTCTGCGAGTCGACGCGGATCAGGAGGCTCTCGTCAAGGAGTGTTTGTATCCGTGAGTCGAGGAATTTGCTAAGGACACTGGTTTCTTCGGAGTTGGACTAAACCGTCGAGATTTGGCTTCGTCTTCTGGCGGAGCCTGTTGGGAAAGTATGGTTCCCTTTTTGTTTATGCCCTTGGATTGTATACAGGGATCGATGTAATCTTAACTGTAGGGCCAAAGTTTTATCATCATTTTTTTTGTTTTATCTTCGCGATGCTCTATCATTTCAGCTTTTATATCGCGAAGGTCGCGATTGCCCAATCATTTCGGCTGTTTATTTTGTTTTCACTCGCTGCTTTTTATTGCGAGTTGCCCAATCATTTCGGCTATTTTGCATGCATATATTTTTACTTGCTGCTTTTTATTGCAAGTTACCCCATCATTTCGGCTATTTTGTATGCATGTGCGGCCTATCGGCTTTTCGCCGTAAACCTGAAATTAGACACCGATTTCGGCATCAGCACCGCTACAACTGGGATATTACCAGGAGCGAATCATCATCTGCCTCTGTCGATGTCAAACAAAGGTGGCTTAGTGATCAGGGTTAATGTCCTGTCGGCTAAGGCTTTCGACTTCGTGAGCCGTAAGGGTTTCACAAAGGTATTTCTCCCTACAAGTCGTGAGGATTTGTAGGTGTATTTTCTCCTTAGGACTCGTGAGGATTCCTAAGTGTTCGTTTCCTCTGTAAATCGTAAGGATCTTACAGGAGGGTTTTCTCCTCATAAATCGAGAGGATTTACAAGGGTTGTTTACCATGCGAACATATCCCCAGTCACGGATGAGACTTGGTTAGGGAAATGTTTATTCGCGCCCGTGGATTGTATACAAGGGTCAGTATTGAGCCACTTGTAGGGCAATATCGAAAGTTGTGGGGGTTGCTTAAGCACAGGTTTAGGTCTCTGTAACTTAATACTTTCAACTCTTATGAGCCGTGAGGGTCCAATAAGAGATTTCTCCTTACGAGTCGTGAGGATCTCGCAAGTGTATTTGCTCCTTAGGAATCATGGGGATCCCTAAGTGTGTTGCTCTCTTGTGAGTCGTAAGGATCTCACGCGGGTGGTTTCTCCTTACAAGGTCGAGAGGACCCTATAAGTTTCTTTTAACGAGGTTGCGCCCTTTCGGGTTTTCACGAACACTCGCCGGTAGCCCTGCTGTTTTTACTCACGGAGCCCTTTCGGGTTTTCATCCGTGCCCATTTTTCTTATGGACATACCGTTTTTTTTATTCGTTTTATTTTCTTCTCTTTTTTTTACGAGGTCGCGCCCTTTCGGGTTTTCACGAACACTCGCCGGTAGCCCTGCTGTTTTTACTCACGGAGCCCTTTCGGGTTTTCATCCGTGCCCTTTTTGCTTATGGACATACCGTTTTTATTTATGATATTTTTCTTCTTCTTCTTTTTTTTATCTCGTCAGTCTGAAGATGCTGCGGTAGTAGTTTAAAGACGTTTCGGTCTGCTATTAGTTTAAGGACATTTCGGTCCGTTGTTAGTTTAAGGACATTTCGATCCGTCGTGGAGAAGGCCGGCTACTGCTTATAAGCTTGAGCTTAGGAAGATAGCGAGCGGACATAGTCGTCGTCATCTATCATTGACCTAGGCCGTGGCTCATTAAGCGTAGTATCTCTTTAGGAAGCGACCGTTTATTGGCCTGAAAGGCCTTTCACCATGCATCTCCATGAGTAGATAGGCCCCACCTTGGTAGACCTTATCTATGATGTACGGGCCTTCATAGTTTGGCTCGAATTTTCCCCGCTTGGCGCGATTGGGGATCATAGGCCTTTTGACCACTAACACGAGTTCGCCTTGGCGGAATGTCCTCGGTCGGGTCGATCTTTCATATGAGCGCGTCATCTTTGCTTTATAAGCTTCCAGATTTTGTTGCGCTATGAGCCGGGTTTCATCAAGGGCATCGAGCTCCTCAAGCCGAAGGTGAGCATTTTCTTCGTCCGTCAGCTCGTAGTGGACTGCCACTCGTAGAGAGGGTGATTCTATCTCGAGAGGGAGTACTGCTTCTGTACCGAATACCAGCGCATATGGCGTTGTGTTCGTGGCCGTTTTAAACGTAGTTCGATATGCCCAGAGAGCTTCTTGCAGTCTTTTATGCCAGTCTTTCTTATTTCGTGACACTGTTTTCTTCATGATCTTCGTCAAGGTTTTGTTGAAGGCCTCAGCTAGACCGTTAGCTCACGGATTATAAACTGAGGAATATTTCCAGTCTATATTATGCTGTTGCGCGAAGCGACTGATTTTGTGGCTTCTGTAGGCTGGCCCGTTATCGGAGATGATTCGTCTTGGCGTTCCAAACCGATATATGACACGCGTTTTGAAAAAAATGGAGGATATTCTCCATCTTCACTTCCCTCAACGGTACTGCTTCTGCCCATTTGGAAAAATAGTCAGTCGTTGCCCGGATAAAATGATGTCCTCTGGACGATGCTGGTTTGATAGGGCCGACTATGTCAGTTCCCCACATCTCGAACGGCCAGCTAGCCACCGTTGGATGTAATGGATTTGGATGCTGATGGATGAAATCCCCATGAATTTGACATGAGTGGCACTGCTTCGCATATTCGAGGCAGTCCTGAATCATCGTGGGCCAGTAGTAGCCCATCCGTTTTATCTTCAACTTCATCTTTGGGCCCGCTTGGTGAGAACCGCAGAGTCCGTCGTGAACTTCCTGAACGGCTCTTTTCGCTTCGTCAGGTCCCAGGCATCTCCACCACAGAGAATCAAACGATCTCTTGTACAGAGTATCATTGACGAAGGCGAAAGATAGAGCCCGCTTCATGAGCTGATGTCTTGTGGACGCTTCTTCAGGCATTCGGTGGGACTTGAAGTAATCTATGAAGACTTCTCTCCAATCCCCGGTATTTTCCCAACCTTTTACTTGCAGGGTCGTCTGCTCGCTTGCTCCCTTTTCTTCGGATAATTCCGGAGATATTTCTGCTGGGGCAAGCACTCGACGGCTTTGTACCACGATTCTAACGTCATCGAGGTTCTCGTCAGCCAGTTCTTTAGCAAGTTTGGCCAACGCGCCTGCTTTGCTGTTTTCCGCGCGCGGTATGTTCTCCAAAGTATAGGAGGGAATTTGGGTCAACAATTGTTGCACCTTTTCGCTGTACTTTACCAATTCTGGCTTGCATGTTTGGTAGTCGCCGTTTACTTGACTAACGACCAGTTGAGAATCTCCGTATATGAGAAGGTTTTCAATTCCCATGTCAATGGCGATCTCGAGGCCTGCTATCAGAGCTTCGTATTCGGCTTCATTGTTTGTTCTCGGCTCCGTCAGGGAGAACGCGTAGCGCATTATCCCTCCTTGTGGAGTTACAAAGATGAGTCCTACCCCCGATTTGATTATAGGGGTACTTTGTTTGCGCTTTTTCACGGAAGATGCTCCGTCGAAATAAAGCTCCCATCGGGTATTATCACCGTCGATCGCATCAAACGCATGTTCATCTAGAAGATCGTAGTTTAAAGGAGATTCGGCCGGTATCGGATGCTCAGCAAGGAAGTCGGCGATGGCCTGGCCTTTCACTGCCTTGAGAGGTTGATATGTTATCGAGAAATCCATCAAGAGCAGGGCCTATTTAGCGAGTCGTCCCGTCAATATGGCCTTCGACATCAAGTATTTAAGGGGGTCCACCTTTGAAATGAGATGGACCTCGTATGCCAACGCATAGTGCCTAAGCTTTGTTATCGCAAAAATCAACGCCAGGCAATGTTTTTCAATGGGAGAATAGTTGCTTTCTGCCCCCAGTAGAACTCGACTTAAGTAGTAGAGTGCTCTTTCTTTCCCTTGATCGTTCTCTTGTGCCCATAATACGCCTAAGGAACCTTCGAGGGCGGTCGTATAAAGAATGAGGGGGTTTTCCCTTGACCGGAGCAGCCAACACCGGCGGGTTTTGCAGGTATTATTTGATCTCGTCTAGCGCGCTTTGGCATTTTTGGTCCCAAACGAATGGGGTTCCCTTCTTCATTAGGTGGCTGTAAGGACGGCACTTGCCTCAAAGATTGGCTATAAATCGTCGTATGTATGCGAGCTTCCCTTGGAAAGACCGCAACTGTTTGAGAGTTCTCGGCGGAGGCATTTCCATGATCGCTTTGATCTTAGACGGATCTATTTCGATACCCCGGTGTCGGACGATGAATCCCAGGAATTTTCCTGAGGAAACTCCGAATGCACACTTGAGCGGGTTCATCTTCAAGTTGTATTGCCGAAGGCGTTGAAATACGGTTTTCAGATGCTCGAGATGGTCCTCATATGATTTGATTTTAACCACGAGATCGTCGATATAACATTCGACGATTTCGTGTATAAGGTCATCAAAGATCTTCGTCATGGCCCTCTGGTAGGTGGCACCGGCGTTCTTTAAACCGAAGGGCATCACCTTGTAACAGAATATTCCCAGAGGAGTCCTGAAGGCGGTGTGCTTCTGATCTTCGGGATGCATCTTTATCTGGTTATACCCCGATGAGCCGTCCATGAAGGAGAAAACCTCATGAGTGGACGTATTGTCTATCATCAGTTCGGTGACTGGCACTGGGAAATCGTTTTTCGGACAGGCTTTATTGAGATCCCGGAAGTCTACGCATATGCGTACTGTCCCATTTTTCTTCATCACCGGGACAATGTTGGCGATCCATTCAGGGTATTGAACTTCCTGGATGAAGCCAGAGTCGATCAGCTTTTTGACTTCAGCATTGATACTCATTTCAAGCTCGAGCCGCATTCTTCTCGGCGCCTGTTTGACTGGCTTGATGTCCGGGGATATCGCTAATCTGTGTACAACAATTTCTGGATCTAGTCCCGGCATTTCGGAATAGTTCCACGCGAAGCAATCTCTATGCTGTAGAAGCACGTCCTTTAACGCAGCTACCCTTTCTTCAGATAATAACTCACTGATGAATGTCGGTCGTGGATCGTTTGCCGTCCCCAACTCAATTTTCTTGAGGTTATCTGCAGTGGTATGGATTCCATCTTCCAGCTCTTTTGGCGCTAGCGGAAATTCTGAGATTATCTCGTCGTTGTTGTTTTCGAAGCACCAGGGAAGGTCATCCATGTTCTCGGGCTCTTCTTTTAATATCGTTATCACGTGACAAGTACGAATTCGCTTCCAATCCCAATGTGGAACTGGTTCTTCTTTCGTGGCCTTGGGTTCGTGCTTCTGTGGCAGCGCTACCCTTCAGTTGTCGGACAGAGCGAACTTGCCAAGCTGATACTGATCTTCGACCCAATTCTTGAAGGTGAAGCAGTCCTCGAGAGGGTACCCCATCACTCGGTGATAAAAGCAATAGTCCGGGTGTAAGACCTCGCCTGCTTGTTCGGGGTGTTTAGACTCCGGCAGTGTAAGCATTTGATGTTTTAGAGCAAGATCCAGTATCTTCTTCGTCTTGTCCCGAGGAAACGAGTACGCTCGACCCATTTTCTTCATGAGGGATAGATCGATAACGCTCGACTCCCGTTTGCGTGGCTTCTTAGCCCTGCTTTGTTGTTGTTGAGCGCCTTTTTGGCCTTTCAACTTATTGCGTCGAGCCTTCTTTATAACAGGTTGACAAAGAGCGTCATTTTCGTCTTTCACGGCCTGTTGGAGAAGGCGTTGCGTCTTGGCTTTCTCATAGATGACCATTTCGCGGTTATGGTCGTCTCGGACTTTTTGACCCGCTTCCCTTATGAGCTAGTCCATTTGTTCTTCGAACGACGGACTGGGCTCTTTTGCATTTGAAACTTTCATTGTCTCAGGATTAGCGTCCTCCCATTGAGCATCCGCTTCTTCATCGAAGTCATACATGACATAGCATCTGTTTAGTAGCTCTCGTTTCTTTGACAGGATGTATCCAAGTCCTTTTGTCTCCATTCTCCCATTAGGCAGTTTGCGTTGAGTCCCGGGAACGTTCCAGATTTTGTCATAGAACTTGGCTTTTCGAACGGTCTGTTTGAAGGATATCCCCTGACGTTTCAGCAGCTTTTTCAAACCCTCTGTATAATATCTGGGAAGACGGATAGGCTGAAGCCTGTCGAGCGTAGGATCCGCGCTATGCCAGATTTCTTTTTCCACCCTGGTTTCTTCAGAGCGGTAGAATAGAATTGCTTTCTCGCTTTCTCGCCTGGGAGGGATATAGAACGTTTGCAGCTCTTCTACATTGTAAATATTAAGTGCGTCCAGTTCTTTATGGTGTTTAAGCGGCACTATGGCGACTTGTAGACTTTGCTCTTCGTCAGCGGACGTTCGTATTGAAGGTCGAGCAGAGAATACAACACGGATCTCATCTTCCGAGTCACTACCAAAGATTAACGTAGGAGTAGATGGCCCTGGCTTGTTGTGTTGGGGCGGACCTGAATAAACTATCTCCTCTTCCTCCTTGGTATCACTGCCGAAGACAGGGATGGTGGCATTAGCTTTATTCTCCGGCTTATGACACTTCTCCGTATCTTCGAAATCCGGTAAGAAGTATTTGGCATCTTCGTATTTATGGACCTCGTTCACAGAGAATGGGTTCAGTTCTCCCGTCACGGTATACTCGAAACCATCCTTAAAATACTTCATACACTGATGTTGTGTAGAAGGGATGATGTTGTACTCGTGTAACCATGGTCGGCCGAGCAAAGCGTTGTAGCATGTCTTGGCGTCTATGACGTGGAACTTAATGTCCGTGACGAGTAGCCCGAACCGTAGCGTCAGTATCACAGACCCAAGAGTTCTTGATGACTGGGATTCGAACCCGGAGATGGTGATCTTGTTACGAGCAAGGTGCTGGAAGCTCATGCAGATTTCTTTTAAAACCCGCACATTGAGGAGATTAACGGAGGATCCATTGCCGATCAGGATTTTGCCTATCTTTATATCGTGGCAGTATCCTGAGACATAGAGAGGGCGATTGTGTTCGCAAGTCCCGAGAAGAAGGTCTTCATCACCGAAAGTGACATCGGCCGTGTGCACTTCCCCCAATTCATCCTTCATATTTTCTTCGGCCAGGCAAGCTTGGAATTGTTCCGGATCCTGTAGTGCCTTGATCAACGAATCTCTTGCCTCTTTTGATAGCAAAAGGGTGTCAAGAATGCTGAGCTGTGAGGGTAGCTTCCTCAGATGCGCTAAGACGTTGTAATCCACCTTATTCTTCTTCGGCGGGTCCCTGGCATTTAGTTCCTCCACAACTTGTTCATCTAAGTCGATATCTTCAGAGACCTTTTCTTTCCCTTTATCTTTTCTGTTTGAGGGTCCGAGATTCTTTTCGGGAAGCGTGCGATTACGTAGCCGGATATTTTCGCAAACCTTCGGCTCTTCTTCTTTCCTCGAAGTGGACTCTTTAAAGAGAGGGGCAAGTTCCAGCTCTTCATCAGAATCGCTCCCGAATGTAGGCACTTGCGGCCCGCCGGTGTTAACCATGCGACAATCGTCGATAGTTCTTTTAAGCCCTTCGGTCGTATTCTTCCGCTCCCGACGAGTTTTACGTTTCTCCCGCTTAAAATGTTGTCGATGAGCAACATATCCTTGCCACCATCTGTCGAAAGCTTTGCATTCTTCAGTGGGGTGCGAAACCTTTTGATGATATAAGCAATAGGAGGGGTGCATTTCTATTTCACCAGTAACTTTTCCTTCGGAGGATGGTAGCTTCAAGCCCATTGACATGGCCTTAGCAAACCTTTTCCTCATCTTGAATTTGCTTCTGTCCATAGTGGATGTATTTTTCTCCAGCGGAAGTATCTCAACTCTTTCATCAAGTCGTCGGCGCTTGGCCCTTTCAAATATAGCCGTCTCGCGTTCTCGATCAGCTTTACTTTTCAATCGAGCTTCGTTAAGGAATGCGTCAATCATTTCATCTGATAGCTCCGGAAATTTTGGTTCAAGATCTGCCTCCAGCGCTTCGGTACAAGGAGTTTCCTCATCGTCCATGAACGAATGGGAAATCACATGACAGCTCGCCATGCATTCTTCAGATTCATCTGATGAACTTTCTCCCTCACCTTCTTCTTGAAAGATATGATTGAGAAATTCTTGGAGTGTAATGGGAGTCCGTGCCTTTTGGTTGTATTCCTCCAGCGCGTCAATTTGTTTTTGCAAGTCCGAGCGTCTGTCGCCAGGCTTCAAGGGCTTCTTTGATTTCTTTTTCTTCTTTTTTGAAGATTTTGACGACTGGTTGCGAGTGCTTGAGCCACCACCATCAGTCTTTGGAGTTGGACGTGGCTTCAACATCCCTTCAATGACCTGCGGTTCCAACGGGTTCTTCCACTTGATTGCTGGACATGTCTGAAGATCGTTTAGTATCCTCTTTGTCTTGGCTGATAATACAACTTCCCAAGGAGCTTCTTCAACGACGGAGCATGTTGCCCCCGGTGTATTCGTCCCTTTAGAGGTGTGGGGCTGTGGGGGATTCACCTTCCATTTGTCAGATAACACGAACTTGCCCTGTCGGTACTGGTTTTCAAGCCAATTCTTGAAAACGTAGCAGTCTTCGATCGGATGACCCAGTACTCGATGATAAGGACAGTAGTTGGGCTCGTTGACATCACTTGGTTGCAACGGACGTTTTGGTTCCGGCAGATTTATGAGTCTGTTGCGCAATGCCAGCTCGAATAACCTTCTCGTTTTATTGCGGGGAAAAGAATAAGGACGCCCTAGCCTCTCCTCAAGGTCTAAGTATGGGCGCATATTATTTTGTCGCACAACCAGCTTCGAGTTGCTCGGTTGTTGTTGAGCATTAGCGACGACGATCGCTTTTCCCTTCCCTTTGTCATTTCGGGAGTCCGGCTTTGGAAGAGGAGGTTTATGGCCCATCTGATCCATCTGCGCTAGCTTGTCAATCAAGGCCTGGAAGGTAGTTAGTTTGAAAAACATCATAAATTGTGAGATGGTTGCTTGCGGATCAAGGGTTCCCACAAACATACCCACCGCAGGAGCTTCTTCAATGCGCAGCTCGCACTTCGACTATAAGTTCCGCCACCGTATAGCATACTGAACCCATGTCTCGCCTGGCTTTACCCTGGCGTTAATCAGTGCCGTCATCGGGGTGCGTTCACTGGCGCTTGCAAAACGCTGAGTAAACAACAGCTCCATCTCCGCGAAGGTTTTGATAGAGTCGTTCGGGAGTTCAGAGTACCACTCGAACGCCGTATCCGATAAACTTCCAACAAACTGGCGAAGCAAAAGCTTGTCATCACCGCCGGTGTTGCCGCAGAGTGCCCTGAACTGGGCAACATGCTAGTGAGGATTGCCCGTCCCCTTGTAGACATGGAACTTGAGAATTGTGTAACCGGATGGGTACTTGATTTGATCGTACCAACTTGGATATGGCCGCCCCGTTTTTACGACCTGGCCGGCTGCTTCGGTCGCATGATGAACCCGTATTTGTTGGGCAATGTACTCATCCAAATCAGCTTTGGAGATTGTATCCTCTTTAGCCGTCGACAGAGCTGGTGGAAGATTTGATGTCTCTCCCCTATCGTCTCCAAGGACGATCGGGGGCTCTTCGGCCGGGGGATCTTGTTGTATCATCATCCCTATCATGTCTTGGAAGAGGAGGCCCATACGCTGTATGTTGGCTGCTTGTTCAGCAGCCTCTTTGTCCTTCTTCTCCAATATCCGACGAAGGAATTCGACGTCGGTTTCTTCTTCTTGCCGTTCATCCGAGGACGTTTCAGGGTTCTCTTTTGGCCCTGTAAGTGCGGCCATATCGTTCATCATCTCTTGGAGCTTTTGCTGTTGCTCCTGCGCCTTGGTCACCGATCGGGTAAGCGGTCGATGACCCGTAGATATGCGACTGTCCTCTTTACCAGATGCCACATAGACGGTATGAACTACAATGCCCCCTGACTTAGGGCGTTTGGGTTCACCACCTCTGATATTTGTCGCCGGCGCGGGGGTTTTCTCCAGCCTTCTTCTTTTGTGGGCCTTTGAAGTTGAAGGGGCCGTTGCAGTGAGCGCCCTAGCGATTGTTGTCCCCTGCTGTTTAATAGGACGGTCTTTTTCTTTTTGCACTTTCGTCTTCTTTTGTTGGCGAGAGTGATCTGGGTCGATCACGGAGTCTTGAACCCTCCGCCAAACTTTATAAATTCTTGAGGACAGCCGTTGAGGGGGCTGTTCTTGCTTCATTTCTGGAACTCTCTCCGCAAGCGGAGGAGATCTTTTCAGTGTAGCGGTTGGAGAGTTCTTACGCACCCTCCTCAGCAGTTCAAAACTGTTCCCAGTTGGAACAGCAGCGTTGACTTCCACCACTGGAGCCGGTGGAGTTAGTCCTGAGGGGGAGTTGCCCCCTGCCTTTCTCACTCGTTGCCAATGGCGACGTCGAGCACGACGAGCCGTTGGGACTGGCTCGAAGATAGAGATAGCTTCTTTTTGCCCCTGTCTGAATAAGACGCCGCCGGTGTTAACCTCTTAAAGACTGAGGTTGTCTTCTGAGGGGTGATATCCAACATATCGAAGACAGATCCTCGAGCAGGGACAGGAGCAGGAATCGTCAGTCTTGAAAAGACTGACTCTTTGACAGGGGAAGCCGCCTTGACCACCTCTGGAGCAGCAGTCATTGCCTTCCTTGGGACAGCCAGTTTAGAGTTCTGATCTAGCCTGGTGAAAACAGAGGCTGTCGGTTTGGTAGTTGGCGACCCGTTGACAGGGGCCGTCGTAGCAGTGAGCCGGTCAAAGACCGACTTCTTGTTCACTTCCGGTGCAGGTATTGGCGCAGAGAAGCTTGAAGGTGGGATCATGGTCCCGAAGAACAGGCTAGTGGTGGCTTGGGTCACCTGGTCTACCGGCAGAGCGAGGAAGGAAGCCGCTTGGGGCCCATATGCTATACCTCCCGGTGGGGTGGAGCGTCCGTTGCAGTGGCATTTCGAGCAGTTGGTGCAGTTAAATGCCATTGAATCTTGAGTTCTGCACCAGGCAAAAGACCAAATCTTAGTAACTTGAAATCCGAAGGCAACCATTAACAAACCGCGATTGGTTCGCGAAGACGACACACGAAGTGTGGAGTGGAAAGAGGAAAAGGTCCCACCGGGCGTGCCAGAATCTGTTCCCCTCCGAACGGCGGCCGGACGACGCGAGGGCGTATTGCCTGAGGTTCGGGGCAGATGCTATTTGGTTTTATCCGTCTACCTCTCCGAAGATACCAAGTTGATTTATGGCACCGTGTATCGGAGGTTTAGACGGATGCGGCCGATGTAGCAGACTTCGTCAGATTCCCCCTCAATCGAGGGGTTTTTGATTGTGGGGACACTCTTCCCTGCAGGCGCAAGCCCCTGCAGTTAATTACGCTACCGCATCGCGGTAACCACTTTCTCCTTCTCCAGAATTTCACTTCGTGTCGTGTGTGTTTGTTTTGTTTGTGGTTGCCCGTGGATTGTATACGGAGACTAAGTGATGCCGTCGTCCGTAGGACGTGGATTAGTCCAAATCCGTATTTACTTAGATTTGGGTTTGGTGTTTTAGTTTAAGGATACGTTAGCCATATTGAGGCTAAGATCAACTTAAACGTTCGTTAAGGATACATTAGTCTGATTTGAGACTAAGATCAACTTAACGTAGTGATATATGGCCGTCAGGACTCGTCACCTCTCTGACGTCGTTGAAGGATTACAACGACAGGTGTCAGAGGAGCTCAGAGATGTACCCTCGTACCAGAGTTGATTTGGAATTTTATAGTCCATTTGAATGTTTAAGGATACGTTAGCTGTGTTTGGGGCCAAGCTCGACTTAAACGGGATCGTTTAGATCCGGTAAAAGAGCATTTGGAGGCTATGTTGTTCCAGTTTAGGGACGTGGTGGTCCATGTTCCAGTTTAAGGACGTGGCGGTCTATATTCCAGTTTAAAGACGTGGTGGTCCGTATTCCAGTTTAGGAACATGGTGGTCCTTGTTCCAGTTTAGAGACGTGGTGGTCCATATTCCAGTTTAGGGACATGGTGGTCCATATTCCAGTTTAGGGACATGGTGGTCCATATTCCAGTTTAAAGACGTGGTGGTCCGTATTCCAGTTTAGGGACGTCGTGGTCCATCGCCAGTTTAGGGACGTAGTGGTCCATGTTCCAGTTTAGGGACGTGGTGGTCCATTATTAGTTTAAGGACGTTTCGGTCCACGAGTTTAAGGACCCCGTAGTCCATATACGTATGTGTGGTCGTCGGGACCCGTCACCTCTCTGACGTCGTTGAAGGATTACAACGATGGGTGTCAGAGGAGTTCGGAGATATACCCTCGAACCGGTCGTAAATTGATTTGAGAGAGAGAGAGCAATTGTGCTCAGTCAATTTAATTTAAGGACTTACGGCCAAAATTGGGCTAAGTCCAGTTGAAGATGTTCAACATTTTATTTGCTTTTGCATTGCATTTCTTTTCATTTTTATTTGGGCTCTACCCATAAAGGATGCAGAGCATCAATTTGTTTTGGGCTCTGCCCATTTATAAATGATGCAAAGCATCTACTTTGTTTGGGCTCTGCCCCTTTTTATTGCTTTGCAATTTATTTTGGCCTGCTAGGTCTTTTTGACTTGGGCCTGGCCCTTTAGCAGAGAAAATGCATTGCATTTTCAGGCGCTTTGTGCTAATCAAATAGCGCAAGCGCTTGTGATGATGACACGTGTCATGCAGCGCAGTGCGCTGCGCTACTGCGCTACGCTTGCGCTGCTGACACGTGGCGCGCTCTGGTGAGTTGCGCCAATTTCAGAGAGCAAAGCTCTATTTCAAAAGCGCGTAGCGCAACCGGTTCAGATGCTGACACGTGGCGCTCTCTGGTGGCTTGCGCCAGCCCAAGAGCGCAACAGTGCAGATTTATAAGTGCAAGGCACTATTAATTTGAGAATCTTTTAGATTCAAGAACCAAAGGTTCATAAAGGAAGTGCAGAGCACTATTTGATTTCTTGATCTAATTTAGATCAAAGAAAAACAAGCTTTTTCTTATTTCAGGAACCAGAGGTTCATAAAAAGTGCAAAGCATTATTTTTATTTTGTTTTTTTATTAAAGATCATTGATCTTGTTTTTAGATAAATGATCTGTTCATAAGAGGATTTTCTCTTTTTCTAAAGGCTTTTTACCTTTTTTGTTCTTGAGGATTTCTCTCCAATTTTTCAGAGTTCTCTCTGTTTAATTTCTCAAAAAATATTGATGCCTTTGAATTGAGGTCTAGGGTCCTTTTTATAGTGCCCATAAATTAGTTAAAGAGATCTTTCTCTGAGTGATTTGGGGAATTTTCCCCACCGTTGGATCTTTGATCCAAGGGCTTCTGTTTTACCGAAGAAAATCTTCTTGTTTTAAAAAGAACAGAAAGATTTCTTAGAATTTTAATTCTGATTGGCGCAAATGCTCCAGAGTGTGACACGTGTCGCGCAGCACATAGCCTATCTGCGTTGACACGTGTCGCGCAGCGCACAGCGCAGCGCAGCTGTGTGTGCGCATCTGCGCTGACACGTGTCGCGCAGTGCACAGCGCAGGACAGCTGCGCTTGCGCAACTGCGCTGACACGTGTCGCGCAGCGCAGCACTTTGCGCCAAAACGACTGCGCTGACACGTGTCGCGCAGCGCAGCGTTTGCGCAGCTGAAGCTTTGCTGCTATTTTTGTTTTTTAATAGAGTTTTGCTATGATTGGACGCTCTGCCTTGGGCGCTGCGCTGCCGTATCAGTTTTTGACACGTGGCGCGTTGCGCGCAGCGCAAAGAATTTGAAGCGCTGCTTCGAATTTTGAATTTTGAAATTCAAACAGAACTTTTCTCTGATTGGGGGAAACAGTACCCACACTTGAACGTGTTTACTCGTTATCATGTCATGATATTCCGACAATTTAATTATTACTCAATACCAACGAATTCATGGCACCGCCTACTGATTAATCTACTGCTTGACTTAACTTGACAAGTTACGTGATTGTTCTAGAGTTGGTATTAGAAAAGAATTAGATTGATACTTGACATGAAACATAAAACCGGAGAAAGGAAAAATTAAAAAATGAAACCCAAATTATAACCCAAGAAGACTTAGATTTTAGAGGCTGGTCGATCGAGAGGGGCTTCTGTGTTCCAGAATGATGATGTTGACATCATTCGATTGTACTTGATATTATAGAATTTAGTGTTTAGTGGTACGTCTCGGGTTTAACTCCGAGAGTATGTTACCGTTGTCCCGGGCACTCACAGGATTTTTTTGAGTTATAAGGAAGATTTTATTAACTGATTTCAAATACCATTAGGATAAACAAGACTTATCGACAATTACATTATGGCGGCGAAGACGGCCGTCGGCCCGCAACGAGGATGATCATTCATTGGTCAGTGGCAGTGGCAACGACGATCGGTCGGTGGTGTCGGAGGTCGGACAGCTGTCGGTGGCAGCGACAGGCAGCAATCGGCGGCGGCCAATGACTATAAAGTAATTGAAAATAAAGTAATTGAATATGAATATAAAGTAATTGAAAATCGAAAAAATATCATTTCAATTTATTAAAATTCGAATCAGCTCGGATTAGCTGCGGTTTATATAAAATATCCCCATCAAAAGCTCTCTAAACCTTCAAATGGGCATCTCAACTCCCCTCGTTCCATCACAATCCTTGCACTTACCATTCCCTCATCTCCTTCAACCACCTCCAAAGAGCCCATCAAGTCCATCTTCTCTCAAGATCCTCAACGCGCTCATCAAGGAAGACATCGATTTGGCCCGCGACTTCTTTCGGAAGAAAATGGCTAAGCCTCACAATGAGCACACATTTGGGATTTTGATGAAGGGCCTGTGCGGGGCGAATAGGATTCAAGAAGCATTCAAGTTTTTTTTGTTTTTTCTCTTCCCCTTTCTTGTGACCCAATAGTTGTTCCCATGGCGAAGGCTGGTGGCATACGAAGCCACGGAGGTTTAAGGAGACATTTTAGAGAGGTGAAAGATCAATGGAGGAGCAACTTGGCTTTCCTTGATTACTACACGAAGAAGGAGAAGAAGGCGGCGCTTGGCAGAAAAGAAGCGGTCCCGAAATGGACCGATGCCGACGTCGAGGAGTCCATCGCCTACGATCCCATCTATGGCCCTGAGGTCTTGTATTTAACTTGCATTATTTCCTTTATTTGATTTTATGGCTTCAGTTGAAAGCGATTAGGGACCGTGCTTGGTGCGGTACATTTGGGTGGGATTTCCTGGAAACAGTCAAGGAGCCCTCGTGGCATGCAAAAGTTTCAATTTTTTTTTCTATTACTGCCAATTCGATTTACATAAAATTGCGACGCATGTTGCCTTGTTTAGGTTGAATTTTGTTCTATGGTAAACATTAGATATGTGCAAAATGTGATAAAGATATCCGTCCATGCTATTATTTTGCCTATTCTATTCCATAGTATTGAGTTAGGGTAAAACAGGAGGTCCATGTGTTTTTTGATCTGTGATGTAAGGTTAGGAATCTTAGGATCTAATAATATCATGGAATAACAGCAGTGTCCCCCAATGCGAAGCTCGCCTTGGGCATTCTTTCATGTCGTTTTCATTTATTTATGGGTAACAACCTTTTATTGCATTCTGCAGACACACATCTGCCAATAAATACATAAAATAAAATAAATGCTAAATGGCCAGAAACCCCCTTTGTTTTGCCCAAATAGCAGGAAACCCTTAGTTGCAAATCGGCACTTTACCCTATTCAACCCAACAACATTATCTTTTCGTCAATTTATCCCCAAGCGGCCCGAAATTTCCATCTTTTCTTGTCCTCGTTTCGTTAACTGGTTATATTTAATATTTCAACCGAGGAGTGTTTTGTAAATTAAGAGACTATACACGGATAATATTTCAACCGAGGGGTGTTTTGTAAATTAAAAGACTATTATACACGGAAAAAGTAAACGGTGGTTAAAGCAAGGGGAAAAGTGCTGGTTTTGAGGGTGCTTTCCTACCATTCGGGTCAAACTAAGGAGGGTTTCCTGCAGTTTAGCCATAAATAAGTAAGGAATGTTACAGTATAATTTAATTTTTGGTTAGGCTGGGCTGGCCAATGACCTCGAAGTTGCAGCTTCCTCCTTCAAATCTCGGAGTTAGTTGACCTGGTTCAAGGCAGTGTGCTTCACACTTTTGCATCACATCCCTAAAACATATAGTAACACCTGCCATATGGAACCAGGATCTCTGCTTCTATGTTTAGTGCTATTTCTCTTCATAAATATGTAAGCTATGATATGATAACAAACATTACCAAACTAATTCGATTTTCTGTTTTCTTTTCCATCCCATATCTTCGATAAACTAAAAGATTAAAAGAAAGAGAAAGAGAAGGAAAAAAAATGTTGCTTATATATTATCCTAATATGCGTTATTTCCTAGAAGGAAACCGGGTGACGTCAAAAGTTCTATATTTATGCCTCTAAGCAGCATGGATTCAAATATAGAGAGATGGGACACAATACGAGTCGAATACATTTAGTCACAAATTTCCCAAAGCTGTAAGATATAATTCATTGGGATACGCCAATTTTATTTTATTTTTGTTTAAAGATATATGTAAGAACGAAATTTATATGTCTTGGCAAATCTAAACTAAGAATACAAACAATTTCACAATTCCAAGAATAAAAACAACAATATATTGTTAGTTTCGTAGTTATGGATGCATATTCAATATATTTAGATCTAAGTTTTAGCATGTGTCAAAAAAGAGTCCCTCAAATATTCATAATAAATCCGATAGGGGTACAAATTAGATACCGATTCCTCACCTTGATGACGACTCCATGCAACATAATTCCTGACAATGATATTTTTTTTCACTCTGGAAGGAAATCAGGTGATATCAAATCGGCCATTCTCATTTATTATACTATTAGAGGTGATTATTAGCAATAAATGCAGATGATGTTATCTTTAATCTATGATAATTTTTCTCTAGTAGGGCTACAATTGTTTTTACTTGTTAAAGCTAACAATTTGATTCCTTCCATAGTTTCTTTTGACGGTGTCTTATTTTCACCTTATTTTTATTTTCTGTTTGCACCAGGGTTGCAGGTTGATATTTTCAAACCATTCCATATCAACCAATTTTTTCTTCTCTTCTTGATGATGTCTTCATTTCACCTTGTCTTTATTAATCTTGTTATCTTTTTGCACCATAGTTGTATGTTGACATTTCCTTACATTCAATTTCAACCAGTTTGCAACTCTTCATGCGGCAGGATATGTAATTCTCTGATCTTTTCTATACGTGCTGTCTATATATTTGTATCTAAACGTCCTGGTTATAGAAAAGAAGTCCTAGAGAATTATTTCTTATGCTTAAGTAGTTACAAGTATAGACTGACAGCAATAGGAAAGCTCCATCACTTACAGGATCATCCTATGATAATTTCCTTTTTAATTGTCTACTTGGATTTGTTCATGACAGGATCGAGCCAAAAGAATGAAACAATGGTCCTTTATTATTTGGTAGTGTAGTAACCATACCTTGCGTTTACCTGTCATAATTCATGTCATTAAATTGTAAAATCTGTGTATGGCAAGAACTTAGCCATAAGGAATTTAAAGGTTTATCATTTGGTGAAAATACTGTTCTTCTGTTTGGTTTTTTGTTTATGTCCTAAATTATGCTAGATCGTTGCAGGTGTAGTTCTAGCTACTGGATTTGGAGCTCTCTGCGGTGCCATTTTTGGGTGTGAAGTCTCTGAATACTGGAACCAGCTATATAAGATTGATAAGCAGTGTGTGAATCTTAAATTTTTGTACTGGCGGGATGATAAAACTCAAGGTTAGCGGTCTGCCTTGGCTTTTATCGTGTATTTCACTTTCTATCATTCTATCCCAATCATATGAAGAGGTTAATTTCAAGTTTGCTGCACTAATGTGTTTAATATTTGTATCTTCCGTCTCCACCAATCTTAAATTTGTTATTATCTTATGTTCACCCTCTTTAGGATTCCTTTCATAAAAATATGTTCTATTTTATGTTCGTGCTGCCAATGGGATCTAACTTTTACCATTTTTATTTCCTGTTGGGATTATGTCTAGGCTTAGTTTACTATAGTTCTACGATTAGAAAGTCACTGGAAATTTAATTTAACCTGTTCTGGTGAATGTTGTTTCATGAGAGTTAGGACACTGTAAAAACTATGTAGTTTTTCTTTGATTTTGATATTGCCAATGGCGAACTTTATTTCGGCTGTTAATAGTTGGCTAACAAAATCAACTCCAAACGTGGCAAGAAATCACCAATAATCAATGCTGCCTGAAGAAGCCAATACCCACTCGCAATGACCGTCTGGGTATGATTTAGCGAGTCATTAAGGGCAAGCGTCCATAAGGTCTGATTCTTCTTTGGTTCAGGTTTCCAATAGAAATCACATGACTAAACTATATTTTTTTCACATAAGTTTCCGTAGGTGTCAGCTTTTATACAGCAGCTGTTTATTTTTTTTTCTTTTGCTGTTATAATGGAGTATGCTCCATTGTAAGTACTGCTATGATTTCATTCCTGTAGCAAAGAAAATTTAGTCGGATAATATTTTAATTGTCCTGGAATGCACATATTTGCATTTGAAAGCGCTCTTTTGCGTTTGAGGTTTCGGCCAAAACTACCGATACGTGGTGGTTTCGTATGAGTTTCGGTGGAGACCGATACGAAACCAGCCGAGACCGATACGAAGCCAACCATACACTGTGCCTGTTTGGATGAGCTTATTTTCAAGTGATTATTTGCCAAAATCACTTATAAGTGACTATTTTTTGAAAAAAGTGAAACAATCTCTTATAAGTGATTATGACACATAAGTTATTTGGTGTTTGAATGATTTTGTATGAAAAGTGGTAGGTAAGTGATTATTGAGTGTAAAAAGACCAAAAGGACGTAATGCCATTTTAAAATTTGGATGAAAATATAAGGGGTATTATGGTATATTATTTGGTCAACTTTACTATTCCATAATCACTTATGAAATAAGCCAGAAATCCTAGCTTAATTTTAAATGGGAAAAGATGACATTTTTAAGTGGAAACATATAATTCAAGGCAATAATCACGTATCTTTAGGATGCATCCAAACAAGCTTATTGATGCGGGACTCACATTGATGTGAAAAATAAGTGATTGTTGACCAAATTATTTTGTATCCAAATAGGCACAATATCGTTTCGGCTAAAACCTTCAAAAATTTATTTTTATACCATTTTTACTATTATTGTGATCATTGTAGGTCTTCGTTGTTGGAAAACTGCAAAAAGTGAACCCAAACTCTATATTAATACTTATCTAAGTATACTTTTCAATATATTTTGCATCATGGCTGGATTTCTAAATACTAGGATCTTTGTCTTGTAATATAGAATCATAAATTTAAGTATTTAATATATCTACACTTATATATATTGTATTACCGTCGAAACCGAAACCCGAACCGAGATTAGCGAAACTAGCCGAAACCAAGCGAAACTAACAAAATTACGAGAAACGGAAACCGAGTTCTCGAACCTTGCTCTTTTGTAATGAGCTCTATTTTTTGGTAATGTATTTGACAATGTGCTTTTAATCTTGCTTTTTAAATTTTAATGGAAAATTAGATGTAGTTATAAAAAAAATATAACATTGTGATGACCCTGGTTCATAGTTTTTCTCGTACGCTGAATGCTTCCTTGACTCCAAACATGATTTAGAGAGATGCTCATTTGGTGTTATGTGAAAATAGCTTTCAAGTTTGGTGCCTTAATGCTAGAGGAGATTGGAACTGTAGGAGATGTCGAATGTGCTTTGGAATTATTTTATCAAGTGGAGACACTTTAATGTATTGAAGTGATTAGTTGAAGCGGACTGAGGGTGGTTGGAGTTCATGACCGGGAAATTTACCCGGAGTAAAGTGGTTTAATTGTCAGAGGCAATTCAATATGGTTGCTTGCACACTTCATAGGGATCTTTTTATAGGGCCTACGTGTACAGGGTTAATCAGCTTATAAACAGAGTGTTGGTAGCAAAAACATTTCCTTGATACTGTAGAAATCTATTTAAGGTTTCATCAAATCTCTGTAACTGAATTCAAATTTATGAATGTTGCATTAACTGGAAGCATGATGTAAATCTAGAAAAGTTGACTAGAAACGCTTATATAATGCAAATTTCATGTCAAACCTTGAAAGAAGGTAACAAAGAACAAAGCAAGCATTGACCCATCTTTAGGGCACATAAAACTAAGTTTACACAACAATCCCCATAGTTAGAGGTTTATGAGGGAAAATATACACCTGATCACAATCTGTATATTGGAGCTTCTTAGGTATCTAGGATACACCATAAATATCATTCACAGAGGCATTCAAGCCTTACTATCATCAATAGGAGCGTCCTTAATTCTAATACAGAGCTCCTAAAATTGGAATCATATCATTCTGTATGGTTAGTGAGTATGGAACATCAGCTATCATCTGAGGGGCTAGATTAAAAAGCCCGCTCTGATCTACTGTCAGTGGGGCCACATCAAAAAGCCCATTCTGTTCTACAATCTGCACTCACATAAAATAAATGATCGATGAGTTCCATTTTATTTAAATGGAGCATGCAAGGAAGTGATTAAGTCGTTACTTTGATATGGGATACTTGCTTTTTCCTGAAGGTGTTTGTTGGCCGCCTTCAGTATTCCCTCCTGCATAAACAATTGGATTAAATAATCACTGCATACTTTATATGAATTATGAAGTGCTCTTGGCATTCAAACCAAGATGTATAGTTGATGCTAGTCCAAAACACCCACCCTGCATCCTACAGTTGTTGATTCTGAAATTATCAACTTTATGAAGATGGCGGCCTTGCCTAATCTGTTGATCTGATAACTATTGGATTCTTAAATCCCAGTTTGGTGATAAATCCGCGTCCGCTATCTTGTGGCCAAGTGCGGTATCAAGTTCTAGTGTTTAGGATTGACCTCTACAGATAGATTGTTCGCTTAGCAAAATGATGACGCAAAGCTCGCTGTGTCTTTTGACAACACTCGCAGTGGTTGGAGTGTTCGAGACCTTGGGATAAATTTAATAGAAAATAGAAACAGAAATATGAAGACTCAATATCCCTATCATTCCTTTTTGGAAGATTGATGCAACCATACACCTAAACATGAAACTAATTGAAGCATCTTAGAAAAATCTTATCATCCATCGATCAAAATAATCCCTCAACATTTTTGATATAAAATATTTTTAATGTCTACATAAAAAAATGTGTGATTGTTTGCATATATTTACATGATGTGTCACTAACCTTGTTTTTAACTGTTGAATCTCTTGAAGCATGATCTGCATCTGTTTATAGAAAAATTATTGGAACCAAATGTTAGGTGTGAAAATTCATGTTAGTGACACTGAAGAAAAGGAAGAAATCGAACCTTAGCTGAGCGTGTGTAGTACATCCACATCTCAAGCTGCCTTTCTAAAGCAAGCAATTCATCCAGTGTCATATTCCCTGCTGATCCCTCTCCGTAAATGTACCTGCTACATTCCTTGGGTGAGCATAACTAATTCCAAAGGCTTCATGGTTAATCCTTCTCATCATTTTACTCTTCTAACTTTTAATGTCATGAACTTCTCTTAGTATTCATGCGATTTATAATTTTATATGCATACTTATGTTCTTGCTTGGTCTCGTAGTTACTCATGCTTGTACTATCACCAAGATGCAAATCAAAAGGTTGAAGTATAAGTTTCACAGTATTATATTTGTAGTTTTTAGGATTTTTTCTCGTACTTTGACCAATCAACCGCCATGACCAGAATTTTGATGGTTACCTGGACCTTCCTTCCTAAAGGCAATTTTGGAAAGAGGACTCCCATTTGGAGAAATAGAGTTATGCTTCTGAGAAGCAAAAGCTAGGTGCCTAGGTGGGAACAGTAATATAGGTATACTGGAAAATTTCTACATGGATATTGTTGGCCACCTTACCTAGTGAAACATTGTTGCTTAGTTATGCATTGTTCAATTAGTTAATACGTAGAAGGCACAACTATGAACTTTACTTTCAGAATAAACTTTAAATTTATCCTGATAGTTCCTGTAGGCCAACTACAATTGGTCCAACATTAATTATGTTCTCGTAAACTAAATCTGCAACTTCTCATACACTTCTCAAGAATTGATGGACAGCATGTTATGTACTGTAAGTCCTATATTATATATATGGAAAATCGAGATAACTAATGGAAGATGTCATCCTCACTATTTTAGTGGCTTGCCATATAAAAAGATTTGGCATGTTTTATGGATAGATCCATACTGTTCTACTCTTACGAAGAGTCCAATTCAATCTGTTGATTTTCTTTTGTCCATTGGATAACTTGATGGCATAAGTATTATTATTACTGTTTCATTACATGCACTACTTGTATGCGTTCAAGTACATTTGGATTTACCTCAGACCCTTCTGTAGTAGATCGATCTCTTGCTTCAGTATGGCCGTTTCTTGTTTAGGCTCCTTCATGGATGAACAGAAGTGTCAAACTATAGAAAAGTGTAATTGCAAAGTTGCATGTATATGCACTTCGGCTTTATGGTTGTTTGAATTTTGTTTAAGATGAAGTCAATGAGTTAACTAAGTATCAGATCGACCAGATTGAACAAATGATAGGTCAAGATCATGTTGTTTATTGGGAATTGAAGAGGGGAGAACTGAAGTGTCAAACTATAGAAAAGTGTAATAGCAAAGTTGCATGTATATGCGCTTCGGCTTTATGGTTGTTCGAATTTTGTTTAAGATGAAGTCTAATGGTGCATGTTTTCAAGGTGAAGCTTCACAGTGCATGTTGTTTAATTATAATGTAAAAGTCCACGATAATTGATAAGTGATAACTGAAAATATAATACTTAATGAAGTTACTTTCAACAGTTGTTTAAGGATACAAATGACATTAGTAACTATATAGGTGCTGTTGAAATTAGTTATGAAATGTTAATGAAGCTTTGAGGAATTTAAAATTTTGGGGTTGCATTGCCTGAAGATATTCCTCGTAAGGCCTGGAAGTTCTTGGGAGATGGGGGTTCTACAACTACCTAAGTTTGTTGACAACATTATTAAACTAAGAATGTGCTTGATTATTGGAGAAACGAATTAGTATTTATACATAGATACAAAAGAGACTATTATACTATCCACAAATCAACCTCAATAGTCATAAATGAAATTATGGATGAGAGTACTTAGCAAAGGCCTAAAGAAAAATGGAAAAAGAATGAATGGTAGTGTAACACAGTTAGAAGCTGCTGAAAAAGAATGGTTTAACGGAAAGAAGACTAGGGAAGCTATTATTTATTAAGAGGAATAGTTGAGGGATGTAGTCACATGATTTTTGCTGATTTGGAAAAATATGAGCAGTGAGCCTATCAAATATGTTTTGTTGTGGGTTTCTAAAAGGCTTAACCCTTGAAAAGTTATAATGTTGTGACTGACAATATGTATGCATGGTAGAGTTGTAACCAAGGGAGGTTCACTCACTTCTTGTAACCTTAGGATTCCCATCACATTTCTAGGTTGCGGATGACTTAGAAGTTTATTCAACATAAAGTTCAAGATGCATTTTGATCTTGTTTGCTGGCGATATATAATAAGTTAATTATTCTTGTGAATGATATATTTGGAAACAGAAAGATGGAGTCATGGAGATAAGTTTTGGATATGAAACATTTATAATAGATGTTTAGAGCAGTAGAATGAAGTATATGGATTGGAGAAAAATTAAGTGTTGATGGCACTAATTACTAGCGCTGTTTGCTTTAGTTACTGAAGAGCAGTTAGATATAGCGAATTTTTAAAGGGCATTCATAAGTTTGGAGAATCAAAGCAAGTGGTTAAAGTGGATAAATGCTTTGATTTAGAGGATGTTTTGTTTACAACATCGAAATAACTTAAATTACTTTGTTAGGCGTTTTCAAGTTGTATAGTTCCAAATTTGAACCACCTTTTGTTCGAAAAAATCAGATGGAAACACAACATTTGTTGCAAATTTGCTCTTGAGTGTGTTTTTTTTGTTTTGTTTGGGGAGGGAGGCTTATTTTAAGCTTATGTTGCATCCGTAATAATTGCCACTAACATTTCCCTAGGTTGCAACTAATGTTGAAAGAATTTGTTGTTTCCATCTTAATTTTTTCCTGTCCAAACTTGGAAAATGAAGTTCTTTTTCAACATCTATTGCATTTGTCTTCGTTTCCTAGCAATTAAACAGACTATTATATGATAGTAGAATGCTCATAGTGTTGAAGATAAAATCTAGGAGATGGCTATATGTCCAGCCATGATTAATTGGTCGGAATTTGAATGTTAAGAAACTCAAACACACACACACACACCACTCACGCACTCACGCACACAAAATAATTCTATATGAATGGTTGAGATGGATGAATGTAAAAGGGCTGAAGGTAGACTAAGAAGTGTGTTCATTCATAAGAACCTATTAGTCAGATGAAGCTTCAGTTGACAATGAATCTGTGAGCGAGGGTAAGATGGTTTGCACATGTGTAACAGTGACCTTTTAAGGAGAATTGATAGCATCGTATTTTAAGCAGGAAGTCTTAAGGTTAGACTTCAATGAATGTGGATTGAGGTCGTAGATAAATATAGTTTAGCTGTTACCTCTTAAGATGTTGCTCTTACTGGAGTAGATATAGAAACCAAAGATTCGGTATGAAGCCTTGTTGTTGTTGTTGTTGAATTTTTTTTTGTTGGTTCAAATATTGGATTGTAGGTTGTGGTTATTTCATGTTTGATGTTTCCGTAATTTTTTTTTGTTGATGTACATATTCATAAGACAACATTGACATACATGGTAACTCTCAACAATGAGGCAAAAAAGTTCTCTTTCACCATCATTATGCAGATAAATAAATAGAATATGTAGTCTCATGCAAGTTTATCAACTTTCTGGCCCCCTTTATTTGTTTAATTCACATATTAGTACTAGAAAAGTCTAGTACTAATATGTTTCTAGTACAATTAGGCAAAAAAGTTCTCTTTCAAGAAGAACTCCTATCAGCCTTTGTCATATATTTCTATCCGGTTTGACACAGGAGAAATTCCTATACCAAAGCCATGCGTGTCTTGACGGTAATTTTCATTACATTAATGTTGTGCAGACAAAAGCGAAACATATCCAACAATAAAGAAAATGAAAATATAGCAAGTTATCAGTACCGTTTGTAATTTTGTTCATATTGAAATCTTTGTTCCACGAATGCTTAGTTATGGCATCATCTATTTGATTTTATCATTTTACTGAACAATTTCCTTTTCTACTCTGCAGCTAAAGAATGCAGCAACTCTATTATACCCGTATAGACATTTGACCCCAGGATCGGAACATGTTCCGCGAAAACCAAACTCTGTACATACCTTAGGACTGATCTCATCATTTCCTTCAAGTTTGGATTCACCATCTGCCCTTGCATACCTCTCCATCATACCTTGCATGGTCCTTCATCAAATCAAGCCCCAAATAACATAATAAAACATATTTCAAACAACTTGGTTAACTTGTATTATCATGTTCTATCAAAAAATTTGTATTATCACGAAACATATCAAAAAATTAGCAGTTGGAACAATTGTGCTAAGGATTAAATTATCAAAACACATAGAGAACCCACCGATGGTTCAAAAAGATATTTATTTCTAATATCGTTACAGTTTACGTAAAGATATTTAAATATACAAACCTTCGATGCCTAATATTTACCCACTAAACATAGAAAGCACAATATACAGAAAGCCCTTACAGTAAAGGATATAATTTAACCATAAGCTCCATCATGTTTTTTCTTCTTCAGATTTTTTATAATTTTTTTATAACATGTATATAATTAGCTATGTATGAATTGATTGCCGAAAGAGAGAGAGTAAACCTTAGAACTTTTTGTGTTCTGGAAAGCAGAACAAAGAATCACTGAGCTAATGGATTTTTCTTTTCGAGCTAAGAATTTTTTTGCTCAATTTCTATTATTTATATGTTTCCAAATATATTATCTGGATTAGCACAACATGTGGCAGTTAGGGTCGTAGTTTGCATAAACATACCCCTTTGTGGCTAGTTCATAGAGCTTTCCATGTGTGGAGAATATGATGATTCCGATATCGGCATCACACAGCACAGATAACTCCTTGGCTTTCTTGAGCAGTCCTGATCGGCGCTTGCAGAAGGTGACCTGACGATGCACTGGGTTCTCGATCCTTCTCATCTGTATCTTTCCTCTCACCATCTCTGCACGCAACTTCCCACTAGTTTGAACTAGCTTCGAGGTCAATGCTTTGCTCTGAGCTCTCGCTCTTGGTTTAGTTTTTCTTGCACAAAAAAGATAGCTTTGCAAGGGGGAAATACTCCCATATAAATGTCCACACTGGATGGAATTGATGAATACGTTTTCTTTTTCATGAGTGGGTCCTTTGTCTCCTGGACAGCCCCCGCTAAGTTCATTAGCATCCTTCTTTGCAGCTGTTCTGGTGCAGATGAATACAAAAGAAATAAACTTTTGAGGACTAGTTAGCAGTTAGTATATAAATTTTAGATTTCTGTTTGGTTGTAAATCTTATATTTAGAACCATTGAATTACCTGCAATAAAAGAGTGACCATGTGATCAAGGTCTAAAATCTCGGAATCGGCTATCTCGGACGTATCGGCCGTCTCGGATTGAAAATATTGGATTTTATATAATTTGACAAATAAAATCTAAAATTATGAATTCTATATTTAAATAGTAATAGCAACTATAAAAAATTTGGCAAATTCTATAGTAATTAACGATGTCTAAAATGGTTGATTTAGTATTTGGTAAGAATAATTATAATGCTTTTGACATACCTTTTAGTAATTAATGTTTCAAATTAACTGTAACCCGATAACCTGTTAAAAAACCCAATAACCCATTGACAAACTTAATAATGGTAAATCTAATACAACTCGGTATTGGACGGTATTAGTATCATAACTCGGACGGTCATGTTTTAGATCAGAATTGGCTATCATGGATCGGGATCGGCCAATATTTCTAACTATGGCTGTGATAAGCGCATATTTCCTACAATCTAGAGATGTGGTTGTAATTGCAATTATAAATGAATTATTCCCATTAGCAGGAAATTACAATACAAGTGCCACACCCGGGAAATGATCTTATGCTACTTCAACAATGGTTTTGTACTTCACCACATTCTTCTGTGAACCTTTTCATGTACAGTCCTTTCTCCTAGGCTTTTCATGTAGTACTCTTTATTGTAAAATAACCAGAAAGGCTTCAGACATAAGCCCCCTGCTAATCTGTGCCTCTAGATAGAGATTCTTAACAAATCATTAGCTTGAGCTCCTCAGTGGAGTCTCTTATTTCCCCCCATTATTTCTTAAAAATTTCTCTGTGGCGTCTCTTATTCCACATGTTTATTTTTCTGTCAAATACTTTATGGAGCCACACTTCATAGCCGATTCCGTTTCGATGGAAAAGGCTTGGTTGGCGATGATGATGATGTTGATGACTCACTCATGGCTAATGGCTTAGGTAGTGACTCATGGAGGCATTCCCTTGTATAATGCTCATTGATAATTGTTGTTTGTAGGGCATAAAGGTATTCAAGATTCTAATCACTTTTTTGATTGATAATTGCAAAGGCAAGGGAGAAAACTCATTGGCTCGGCTAAAAGAGGCCTCAATTGCATAGACAATTTGAAAAGCTAATTGGCTCGGCCAAAAGAGGCCTCAAGGTCTTTTTTCTTTCTTTCATGGCCTACTCCTCGTGCGCAGGCTCTTCATTTTACCACCTTGGCAATGAGGTAGCAAGAAGCTCAACTTTTTATATTTTAATTCTAGAAAGTACTTGTGAGTCAGTATACTAAGAAGCTAACTGTGTCTATCTTTTCCAGCCAATTGATGGGTCCAACCAACTGATCAATGAAGCCTTATTGAACTGAATGCGCCGGTTCCGGTGATTTGATCAGCAGATAAGTATACCTCTTCTATTCTCGGTTCATTTATTTCATTGCATGTCCTACAGTAAAAACATTGCAGAACTAATTGGACCGTAACCTAAACAGTTTTTACCCTTCTCAGATTACTAATAATAATTATAGTACTATTTTTGGTGAATTATAGTGTTTTATTTTGAATCACCCAATTGAGTTAATATTATGATGTGTAGCGCAGTATTGTGATATATATTTCTAGTATTATTGTTGGAACTTTTTCAGCCTATTTAGTCTTGTTTCTGATGAAAGCTTCCTTTCTCAGAATCGTTAGGACTAAAGAAAAAGGAGAATACCGATGCTCGAGCAATATAAGGTTTAGACTGTCATCATTGAACCATGGATTGAAGCATCAGTCTCCAGTTTCTAGCTTAGAAGGTGAACAATTTTACTCTTCCGACCAAATGCTTCTATGTTTCGAGCGAATGTTTACTAGACTTGCGGAATCTATTGAATTTCATCTTTTAGGTGTTGGCTTGAGAGAAAATCTGGGTCATCCAATAGATAGGTGGCAGGAGGTGAGGAGAAAGATTATGAGCACATTCATCAATAGTCAATTAAAAAAGTATATGGCGTAAAGATTATTGGAAAGGGCTTGCAACTTATGCAAGATTTAGGTGGTGGATTCTCATTCCCAACCATTTTATTATAGACACCATCATTAGCCTGAAAGGAGTTTTCTTAATCCGAAAGCACAAACATATATATTAGTGGAAGCCAGATGCCTATAAAGTAAGCTATAATATCAATAGTCCACCGATGATTCTTAAATTACCATCTTTAACATGTGTGCACGAAGAGAGATTATAAATTTGTATAAAATAAATAACTTTTGATTGGTGGATAGAGTCGAATCTAATTTGATGATATGTTAATTTTTTTATTTACATTTTATAGGAAGTGCTTGATGTTTTTCAAGGCTTCTGCTTTTTACAGAATCTGAGGTAATATCAAAACAGAGCCAAATATTGCGAGGAAAGGAAAAATTAGTCCTTTTCTTTTTTTTTGTTTCCCAAAATTTTTGTGGAAGAATGTTATATAATTTCTTAATAAGTCCATCATCACAAGTAACAAGTTACACCACCAATAATGATCTATAGCATCTAAATTTGGAAGATTTGCACTCCCAACATGGTTGCATGATTGGTGAATGTTGTTTTGGAAGGATCTTAATTATACGAGGAAATTGTTGGAAACGAAAAAAAATATTTTTATTTATTCACTTCTAAATTCTGGGACTTTAAGTCATTAAGGGAAGCAATCAATTTTTTCGGCAGGTGCAATCTTCTGTTGTAGCAACAAATTTACCAAAATTAAAACAGGCCCAATTGAGCTTTGATATTTACAAGACCAAATCTCAAAGTTGATCCCATAAGCATGATTCTTGTCGCCCGTCAAACTCGTTGAAGTCCCTAAAAACTTGCATGTTATAGATTTCCCTATTTCACTGCTTTAATAGAGGAGTCGATAAACAGGTTGATTTGATTTATGTTTCACTCCTTTTTTTGGCGAGTTTCTGTGTGTGATTAATTATATGTTTGTTGTCATACAGGTTGGATTCAATTCCAACTTAGAGATTCTAAACTGGAGGTACCAAGCTCCGAAATCCCCTCGATTGAAGGTTCAAACCTGGAGACTGGGATACTTAATGGTGAACATTTTGGTGCCCTTTTGAGGCAAGTGTACGTTTTTGCTATAAATTGAGGTCCGTTTCTTCACATATTCTTTCTGTATTCATTATTCTTCGAGCTTTTGTGCTAAAGTTTCAAATCTTCTTTATGCATTTTCACTCGATTAGATCTCTCGATCTCAAGCTTCAGCCCTTATTGTATTTTTCATTTACTCATTGGACTGACATTGATTCTCACCATACCGTGATGAAGTAAGTTGACTGCTTCTATGGGAGAGATGATCGCTTCTTTGAAAACACAAGGTGAAAATGTCATTTATACAATTTGGAAGTAGGTTATAGTAGAAAATTAATTCCTGAACGTACATTTGATACTCTCCCGATGAGCTATTGAGCTCACATTGATCCCTTGCAAGTTTTATTAAAGGCGGACATAGGTTATATGAAAAGAAATTGTTAGTCAAATTTAATCAAACACATCGATATGGGGGAAAAAGGAATCGTTTTTTTTTGTTTCTGTGTGTGTGTGTGTTGAACGGGGGGTGGGGGGTGGGGGGTGGGGTGGGGTGCATATCCACTTAGTATTATACTAAAGGGTAAACCCCACGCGATGTGTGGGAGTTTTGGATAATTTGTCAGCATTTTTTGAGGAGCAAGGGGATAAAAAAATTCATGAGAAACAATAAAATTAAAGCAAGTTAATATCTAATACTTCATCAAAGAAGCCTTCTTTCTTTCATCCCTACTCGTTTGACCTTATCCTGTTTATTATGTGTTCTTATCTTGTTAGTAATTGACCCCACAATAAACTGTCTTGAACTCTCTCACCCCACCCCCCTACACCTGGCATGTGGTCAAGGTGCCCACAACCTTATTACGTGCTGCTAAGTAACCTAATTGGCCACACAATAAGCTATCTTGAACCCGCAACCCCCTAAACTGGCACGTGGCCAAGATGCCCACAGCCTTATTAGGTGCTGCCAAGTAACGCCAGCTGCAGATTATTCTCCAATAGAAAGTGCCACAAACACCTACAACATTTCCCAAATACCAACCAAATATATGGGGGGATTAGAAAATCAGCAGCTTCTTTAGAAGATTCATTTCTTCCAGCCTTGGTAAGGTTATTTGATAGAGTTAGGATTCAGGGCATCCCGACACCTTGATAGATTCGACGCGCTTTAGTTCAAACTACACGGTTCATCTTAACATTTTGTAGCATGTGAATTGAAACAGAGAAATAAGCATGTCTGTTACAAGGAAAACACTTAAGTACAACGCAGCATGCCGACTCGTTGTTGAGCCGAATACAACAGTTGACAAAAAATATGTTAAGACTGAATAATTACAATACGCACAATTACATAGCTAGGCCAAACTTAGGCGGTGAACAAGAAATAGATTTACCTTTGGCTTTACATAACCATTCTCACATGAATTCACAGTGAACAAGGATCTAGTTCGTAGGGATTCGCATTGAACGAACCGTGTTTAGGTCCTAGACCCATCGACATGATCGTTCTCAAGGATTTACACTGAACACCTAGCCCTAAGAACAAAGACAACCACGTTGGCCCTGTTGTAATGGGCATCTCAGGGATTGGCATAAATGCTTCCTTCTTGGCCGACGTCGTCATCCTCCGCGGATGTGAAATTTAGAAATGAATCTAAAGACAACGGCAGTGAGGGCTACCTCCTCTAGAAGGGATTCACGCTTCGATCCCCTCGTTTCTCCTACATGGCCTTTTGCACTTTGTATTTCCTCGTGATGCCTCTATTGTGGCCACATGACATTGTGGATTCATATTCGGCCCTGCTCCGTATCTACGTAAGTGGATGCGGTTTTTGTCCACTTACAAGTGTAAGCCGCATCACATATCCGACTTGGTGATAGGAGCTTTTTCAGTCGCTAAATTCGGATCCAAAAGCTTATACGACTTTATTTTAGTGCAAACATATACATATATCTATTAAATAGAAAAAGCTTTCAGGCACGATGATGTGATGCCTTCGATCTTCAAAACACAATTCAAAAATTAAACATCAAAGAAAAATTAATCATTATTTTAAATAAAAGAAACAACCATCTCCTTCTCTCTATAAATTATAGTACATATAAAACTTCACAAATCCATTTATGCAAACAAATGAAACAGGCCAGGACCTTCAATAACAAATAGAAAAGCATTAAGAGCATGACTAACTCATCTCTTAATTACCTTTTTATTACAAATTAATCATCTAACGATGTAGCGCGGCTGAAGCCGATTCATTCAAGAAATGGATAATCGGTGTATCCGACAACAGGGTCCTGTGAATAGAACGTGAACCTATTATACTTATTCAATGGCGCATCGAGTTCGAATCTCTTAGGCAAGTCAGGGTTTGCCAGAAACACTCGTCCAAACGCAACCAGATTGGTATAGCCTTCGTCCACGACCTTATTCCCTTCCTCTCTATCATACCCTCCTGCTGCAATGAACGCCGTCCCCTCAACCACCGCCTTTCTCATTGGTAACAACCTGTGCGGGATTTGCCTGCGGCCATCGACAATGGACATTCTAGGTTCGACCATGTGGACATACGTGATTTTGAAATTGTTTAGCGACTCGATCATGTAATGCCCTAAGGCTTCTGGGTTGGAGTCGTAGCAGTCCATGTAGTCTGCAAAGGGTGAGAGTCGAATGCCAACTCGATCGGCTCCGATTTCGTCGACTACAGCTGAGACGACTTCGATGGGGAAACGGCAGCGGTTGGCTAAGCTGCCCCCGTACTCGTCGGTGCGATCGTTGGTGCTGTCTTTCATGAACTGCTCTAGGAGGTACCCGTGCGCACCATGGATTTCAACTCCATCAAAACCTGTATTTATTTAATTAATTGTCACAAATCATGTTTATCACTTTTGTTGGTAATTAACAATTGTATGTATATTATGTTTATTAGGTGATGTATATACGTACCAGCTTCAATGGCATTTCTTGCAGCAAGTCTGAAATCGTTGACGATTTGAGGGATTTCATCAGTTGCCAGTCGGCGAGGAGGAGAGTATTCGCTGACGGAATCGTCCAAGCTAATCTGTGATGGAATGCCTTTGTCTGTACTAGAGATGGGTGCTTGCCCATTTGGCTGATAACCTTTGAAAATTAACACAAAAGTTCAAAGTGTAAGCGAAAAATGTTTATTTGTTTTTGCAAGTTGGCTCCAAATATTAAATCATATGCATGCATCTTACTGTTATTGGAGACTCTTCCAACATGCCAGAGTTGGCAGAAGAAGACGCCACCCTTGTCATGCACAGCCTTCACTATTGGTTTCCAGGCCTCAACCTGCTCTTTTGTCCAAATGCCTGGAGTCTCTGGGTACCTATATATTCAGAAGGACATTTTAGTTTAGCTGTGGTAGGCGCAGCCGAAATGGTGTCAAACTGGAGAGGTATCCATATGTAACGGGCGGCCTCATCACCATTAAACTATATAATTAAGTTTGGCAGGATACCCTTGAGCAGTATCAGAGATGCCGGTGGCTTCACTGATGAGAAGGCCTCCATTTGTAGTCCTTTGAGAGTAGTACAAGACGGCATGAGGTTGAGGAATGTTTCCGTATGATCTACATCGCGTCAATGGAGCCAACACAATCCTGCATCGCACACAAATATACAATATATGTAAATATATAATTTCTTACCGCATTCCAATTTAAATTCTTGAATATTTTAAAGAGGGCAATGGGCCTACAGCGTATCATAGCTAACAATCTACGGCCCTGCGGACCCATAACAAGAAAAAACAGGAGGGCTTGGCCCCTTGTTCTAAGCTAGCTGTGTCCCAGCTGCCTGGTGTAGCGTAGAGAGCAGGCATTCAGTATATACATGAACAGGGTATTTACCTGTGAGAGAGCTGAAATTTGCCCATCTTGAATGGGGCGAGCATTGGGATGTTTGCTGCTGCTGCACCCATTTCTTTGCTTCTTTCTTCAAATTATAGCTTAGAACCTGTGTCTTTAAATTTTCTCTCTCTTGGTATGTTTCTTGAGATTGTTGATTGATGAATAAGGAGCTCCTCCATGCTATTTATACGTTTCTCCTCTCAATGTGCAGCAGAAGAATTTTTCATTTAAAAAATAAAGGCATTAATTTGTCTTTTACGGAATTCAACGTGGGTGGTTGGTCAACTTCAACCATTGATGTCAGCAGGGACGTAGTGTCCAATCTCTGTGTTGCTAGGGGTGTTATCGTCCAAATATTTACTTGCTAAGAATGTTCCGGAAGATTCAATTGGTTGGAACGATCCAAGTTCATTGAATCTAGCTGCATCTTGATCTGTTGTGATGTGAAATTCCTCAAGTAACCCTGTTTGGTTTTTAATGGAAGATGGTCAAATGTACCCATTTGCAAGAATATAGCAACAATGTTGACTTGGTTTCTGAGGTTAGCGATGGCGTCACTTTAGTTAGAGTCTGTTTTAAAATTTAGTTTGTTGTGGGTTCAGCTATTATTTTCCATCTATTTTGCATGTTAATATTCATTTTGATCTGGTTTTTTCCTTTTTACGTTCACATAACTATTTTTGTTAGACATCATATTTTTAATAATAAAATATTGGCTCCATAAATGTTTTTATTGATGTTGTAGAAAGCTTTATAATGTAAATTTTGGCTTCATTTGTTTGAATTTAAATTTGAGAAGTTGGTGAAAACTAAGGGAGGTTGTCCTTATTACTAATTTGTCTTATTATTGATGTAATTTGTCTTATTATTGATGAGACATTCTTTAATCCATTATACATGCCAACTTTTTCTTTCTTTTTTCTTGTATTTAAAAAAAGATGCATATGAATGAGCAATAAAAGAGTTTCCGTTATAATAGTAGAGATGTTAGGTCCAAGCTCTTCGTCACAGATCAAGGCAACCCACATTTTTTACCTTCATTCATTCATATACATACAAATTACCAAAAGCCCGGCAACCTATATTTTCTTTTGTCTATGTTTTGTCATTTAGAGGGAAAATTAGCCTCCGCTTCTAGGTTTTTTGGTAGTTTGCATTTGACCCTTTTAACTTACAATACACCCGGAAAAAATCCTTGCAAAATTTAACTCTGCTTCTTAGATTCCGTCACGCCCCGTTTCTTTAAAAACTATGGCGGGGACACAACGAAACCCGCGACATAACCATATCAAGAAGTACACCCCTTGAAATAGATACGCTAAGCGTGACAAGCTATAATATTACAAGAACAAAAGAATTTTCGTAATAAATAAACAATATCCAATGGCTATTACATCCAGATAATTTAAATAAGAGTTCACATGAAAATAAACCTTGAACAATTAAGGCATTTATTAATAATCAAGGAAAAATAAGACTAAGAAACGAACGTCTAAAATTAGTAAACATTAGAAGTCGGCTTGGCTTGAGAAATGCACTAAGTCTTCTATGGTAATGTCATGCTCTTCCTTGGTATCCTCCTCTTTCTCTAAACCTAACGAACATTTCAATCGGAAAAAGAAAGAAATGTCCGTCAGAGAGCTGAAGCTCATGTAAGTGTCCCAAACGAATTTAATTGTGAAAGCGAAAAGACATATAAGATGAAAAACATGAACATGATAAAGATACATGAATAAAGTAGGATATCTAGAAAGTGAAGTGTTCACTAATAGTCCATGGAGCATGAGTAACTATACACGTAGAGCGGTAATGCTGCATGGCATAATCTATCTAACGTTAGTATTAGTCTAGTAAGGATGTTGAACTGAGTTTTAAGAGTATTCCGTTAGCCCCACGGAACAACATCAACATGAATGAGGGTTAACTTCCGTCAATATCTGAAATCACGGCTACACGACAGGGTACTTCAGATAAGAGTGTTTCGTTTTATGCCGACGAAACACGGCTACACGACAGGGATAGTGGGAGACTCTTAATCAGCAAGTGTTTCGTTTTATACCGACGAAATACGACTACACGACCATGTAAGTTAGCATTCCGTCTATACCCAGAACCACGACAGCATGACATGAGGGGACTCTCGAAACCTTTTTTGCTACCTTCACTAAACTATCCCAACCTCGTTTTAAATGTCATGGCAAAAGATTTCATACTATGTAAAAGAGTCCATTTCCCTGACCCAACTTTATATTAGTTAATTAGAAGACCACATTGTTCCTCTATTAAGAAATTATATATCTATTTTTTTTCATTCAAGATTTAAGCATGTAGGGTAATTGTTAATGTTTATTTTTATACCATAACCACTCTGTTTTTAATGTACAGAATTTTTTAAAATTAATGTACAGAATATAGTATTTGTAAGTCTGAGCACAAGTTATAAATTTAAATTGTTTTCAAAAAGCAATAAACAACTTGTAGCTTATTGGTAAATACTTGCACTGCTGTGACATAACCCATGTATTCGAATTTCATACAATGATTTTTCTTTTAAACTTTTTGGAAGCCCAAAAGTTTACATAGGCAATACATGTAAAATGAAAAGTCGCTAAAATCAAACATGTGGACATTATTATATGAACGTACACCAACACGTGGCATCAATCCCGAGCCCATCCCCCCTACATCGACCGGCGAGGATTCAATTTGGGCCGGCACCGCCAGTTTGAACCGTGGGGAATGCCCCCATATTTTGAACCCTAGATTCTTGGCCTACCCCCTTAATCCCAGTACTGTTTGTTTTTCCTGAAATTAAACAGAGGATTAAAATCACCTATTAATCCAATGTTTAAATGCATTTTAATTCTATTCTTCAATACTCAAAACCCTAATTTCTTCTATAAATACCACATCACATCCTAGCTCTCTCCATTTTGAAATCCATTATCAAAATTCTCAAATTGTTCCAAGTCAAAGAAGCGTATAAGTGGAGTTAGCCCAAGATCAAGTTCCGGAGACAATTCGGGACAATTCCGACGACGCCGCGACTCTACGAAGCCATCAAATTGTTCCTATACCTCATCTCTCTCTTTTCATCCAGTAAGTTCCCTCTTTTCTCCTCTTTTCCCTATTCAAAAAGCTCTCTTTTCAAAACTCGTCGGAAGTGAAGTTATTCTGACATCCGATTCTAAAATTGTTAAAAACACAACTTTTCTTAATAATCAAATATCCATATTGTTATATCTTGTTTAGTAATCTTAAAAAAACTTTGAAAATAAGTTTCATCTTAAAATTCATTGCTATGCAACTTTTGTTACATTTTTACGTTTAAATATCACAAACTTTACATACGGCATCTTATATCATATTTACTTGTATTACCTTTAGAAAAATCTCACGAGCTAACGACCTACCTCTCACAACACACATTTTGACATAGCACGATTGCTTGAAAATAATATTTTTGGGACAAATACGAATTTACATCAAAATACCATAAACTATTAAAAACCGTATTGTTTAAATTTGTATTATTTACATTCCTTGCAATTAAGTCTCTACAACCCATTTTGGGGAATCCGATCGGAATGGTGCGGGTTATCGCACATTTTCGGGACTAGTAGAGCGAGATGCAGACCTCCTCACGGAGCATCCGATCTCAATAGAATTTTTAATACAATTTTTAAGAATAATGTGATTTTCTATTTAATAAATAAATCCTATTTTTAAAATATATATATATATATATATATATATATATATATATATATATATATATATATATATATTATCAAAACATTTATTTTAAATATATATAATAAATTCCATATTTTCTAAACACAAGAATCACAAGTTTCATGAAAATACTATCAAGAATCCATGCAAGTCAATTTACACAAAAATACCATATATTATTAAAACTAGGTATTTATTCACTAGAATACCTCACTTTTAAAAGTTACATCCATAAAAATCCTAAATACGATAAATAAATACTTGAGATTTATTTTGAAAGTATACCAAAACTATTTTTCATAAAACCCCTCAAGTTATATTAAATTACATTAAGGATGTTGGGGTCGAAATTTACACCCCGTTTGACCAAATCAAAATCAACCCCAAGTCAAGTGGGTGCAAGCCCGAATCAAGTGGGCCAAAATCAGCGTTGGATAGATTGATGACGGAGATGGTTGCATCATCATGATTGTGGAGGTGGAGTTGTTAAGGCTAGGGTGGATGAAGATGGGAGGGACTCGGGTGGCGCCGGCGTCGACGAGGCTTTTGACGCCGATTTTGGTGTCGTCGAAGGCCCTGAGCTCGCTTGCTCGGTCGTAGATGGCCATAGCGCTTGGAGATGATGGTGATGATTGGTTGGTTGGAATTGAGAAGGGTTCCTCCATTTGATGGAGTTGAAGTTGAAGACTTATTTGACTTCAGATGGTTGGATAGGACAGCAACTACAAAGCTAGAAAAGTACGACCCAATGAGTCCTCTCCCTCTCCTTGAGAGGATGCAAGCTTCGATCCTCAAGAGGCAAAGTGCCCACAATTTAACCTTTTCGGCAAAACTTCTTCTAGTGTGCGTGAGTGTGCTGTGTGTGTGGGTTAGGCTCATGGGTTAAAATAAGAAAAATAAAAATAAAATAGATTAGAATTAATTTCAGAGAAATCTCAATATGTTGGGTTGATGATTATGACAAAATATCAAATTCTTATAAAATACACAAGAAACTTTCAAAATTATGAAAAGTTACCATAAACAAAATGCTACTGATGGATGGGAAGAAAGAAACACATGCGGAACTATGCTAACGACCAATCACGCGAACCATGCAATACACCGTGAAAAACAAAAACAATAATAATGCGAGAACAAGATAATCAAACCAGAGAGATAAGGATTTGTTAACGAGATTCATTCACCGTATAGCTAATTCCCAGCAGAGCGGAATCTGCAAACTTCTACTAAATATTTGAATCAAGTTTAGACCAAGAGCAACCTTAAGAGATTTCTTTCAAATCTCTCTATTCTCTTAACCATCACCCTCTCTCTATACAATAGTCTCAATAGACTTAGATTTTCTCATATAAGTGACCCTATTTAAAGCCAAACCCTAATCTTATTTAAATTTGGATTCTACAGAATTATGGAAAAATTCTATTCGTACAGAAAATCCGTGCGCAGACGTCTGCCGAAGACTTTGTCAAACATCTGTCGACGCTATGTAATTGTTTTAGTTTCTTGGCATACGTCTGCTACTCCTTGGTCAGACGTCTGCCTGCGTTCTTTGACGGCTTTGGATTTGGCCAGACTTCTGTCACTTTGCATTCAGACGTCTGGCGTCACTCTGCTCTTTTGGTTTCATGCTCGTGCATGCTCAGACGTCTACTCCTTTCATCTTCAGACGTCTGCAGGAAAATTCTCCACATATCAACATCTACGTAACTTCTCATAATAATTGCAAGAAATTACCACAAAACTTCCAAAACATGGTAATTTCTCATAATTTTGAAAGAATTTAGTAGTCTCTCGTAACCGAGCCAAAAAATTTGGCAGTCATTTCAAATTAGCCAAAAAAATAAAACAATACAAAAGGACTGTTTTGGAAAAATAGGGATTCAGAGTGCTAGCTATTATCACCCTTGATGTTAAAAACTATTAGATCCAATGTTGAGGAGCGGGTAAAACAGAGGGTCCAAACCGTTTGTATTTTTTGATCTGTGATATGTGTGGCCAGGATATAATAATAACATGAAAAATAACAAACAACAATGGTTGAGGTTCCTGATCTACAAAAATAAAAGTTCGTTATCATTTGAGTTTGGAGACTGATGATGCTCACAAGTGGTGTCTCCTCAGATTACGACACGTGACGGATAACGTGTCCCGAAGGCTACGGAGGTGGAATAGATGGGTTGCATTATGAGGATTCTTCGGGATCCCCTTCTTGAGGATCGTATCCGACCTTTCGAGAGACCTCCCTAAATACATAACACCTTCACCCAGGAAACTACCAGCAGCTCTTCTCCGAGCTTTCTCAGCCTCCTTGCTCGTCTCCGAGCCATCTGACGTGCCGAGCTTCCTCGGCCTCCCGGCTCGTCTTCAAGCCGTCTGACGTGCCGAGCCTCTTCGGCCTCCCAGCTCCTGACGTGCCGAGCTTTCTCGGCCTCCCCCGATCAACCAAAAGCATGAATCCCATGCGCCCCGCAACGGCTCCATGCATATCGCCAGAGCGAGATATCCGCCTCCCCACGATCAGCGTCCCATGCCGGTGCATCCCCCCATTAATGGGAGTATCCCACCATTAATGCATCTCGCCATTCAAGGCGAGGATAACGCTGGGGCGTAATTGACGGCGGTGATCTCGCATCTGCTCGCTCCACGCGACCCCTATATAAACCCCTCTCAGACAACTCAGGTATCTGAATTTTATCTCAATAAGATGCTACTCTGCACCTATTTCTCGACTTTAACTTGATCGTCGGAGGGTCCTACGGTGGTCACCCACCCCGGGACTTCTTTGCAGGTAGCTCGGCGTCCAACTCTAACCCATTGAGATCCACACTCAGCAACTCCCAATCAAATCTCAGCCGTCAAAGACCGCCATCAAAGGATCGATGGAGGACAACATCTGAAGGAGATCCCAGTCTCCATTAGTTGGCGCCGTCTGTGGGAACAAAAGAATTTTTTGTTCCACCACAAAAGTTGATCTTCCGCTCTCGACCCAATGGCGAGCGATAACCGCAATGATTCGAATACGAGCCTCCACAACGGAGGCGGGAGCGGCTCGCCTCCCCCTCCTAATGCCATACATACATTGTCCGTCCGGATAGACAGGCTCACGACGCTGGTGGATGCCCTCGTCCGCGTTCAAGCAGCGGGCCCTACCCACCAGACTTCGACTCCCTCTCTCCAGGATAACGACGTCCGCCGAAGGACGGACGGGTACACCCAGGCACTCGATCTCCCTCACCCTCATCACAGCGACACCGAGTGTTGGTGGGCCGACTCCGGCCACCTTAACCCGCACGCGGTGATTGATTCCATGACCCGCTGGACGCCGGACGGCTCCACACTGTGGTACCAGAGAAGACCGGGTCGTCGCTCTAATGACCGTCGCGCGGTCTCTCCACCTGAGGAGGTGTCGGTCATCTCGCCTTCTTCCAGGCATGACCGACGCCCCTACTCTCGCCGGGATGGTGCGAACGATGAGCGCAGGGACTGCTCGAGAAGGGCCTCATCCGAGAATTTGAAACACCTGATAGAGCGAAATCGAAGCCGCACCTTGGCGCAAACCCGGAGCGGGGGTAGCCAACACTCCGACTGTGCGGAATCCTTAGGTTACTACCATCGACTCGAAGCCCTCGAGAAGAAAATTGAGGGCATAAGTCGGGACGGCCATGCGTCTGGCGAAGGGGCCCGATACTCCGCCGATTCACCAACGAAGCCCTTTACGGAAGAGCTGCTGGCCGAGCATGTCTCATCCAGGAACAATCCACCAAAAGTGGCCTTCTTTGACGGGAAATCCGACCCGAAGGACCACCTTGACGCATTTACGGCGGGCATGAGCTTCTAGGATAACTCTGACGCAGCCCAATGCCGAGCTTTCCCTACCACCCTCATCCGGGCTAGCCGGGATTGGTTCCAAGAACTTACGCCATGCTTCATCTCGACCTTCGATGAGCTGGCCTCCCAATTCCTCGGTCATTTCGTCGGGAATCGATGGCAGAAGAGGACGGTCAATTACATGTTCACCATCAAGTGTGGAGACAAAGAATCCTTCAAAGGATATGTGACCCACTTCTATAACGCGCTCCTCGAGATCCTCGATCACCTCGATGAAACAGTCATCACCGCGCTAAGGTCGGGTCTTAGGCACAAAGAGTGGCTCTGCTCTTTTGCATTAACGCAAGCTAAGACCATGGCCGAGGTGAAAGGTTGGACCGAACGAGAAATCCAACTCGAGTCCGAAGTGAACTCAAACCTACCCTGGGCCGACCAGCCAGACAGAAATATGTTAGTGTAATATGTCATAGAGGCCATTATTGTATAGTACTAGCTTGTATATTACATTTTGGAAGCTTAGGATATATACATGGATTTATAACAGTCTTGCTCAATATGGTAATATGCTACTTGGTTTGTATCTATCTTAATATGTGTATATGTTTCTTTTGATATGTCGCTAATACATATTGATAGAACCCTTAGGATCTTTACTTGACTACCAGCGTTGTGATGGCAGTCACACTAGCAGGGGCTGGGTAGTCTACAAGGACATCCTTATACAGGTCCCTAGTCGTAGGATTATCGAGACAGGGCATCGATATTCCGGAATAGACTAGTGTATACGCTTCTCATTCCAGCAGGGAAGATGGTCTGTCCCACAGCCATTAATACATCGTATTGGAGATAGTATGCAGGTGCTCGTTAGGTTAAGAGTACACTGGACAAGACTCGTCGAGAACTGTTGGTTGGTATTATACCTATTGTCGGTTAGCAGTTCCCAGGTGACATGAGTACAGCTTAGTCCATTGACTTGACACTGCTATTTCGCCTCAAGTGTGTTCCCACTGTTCTTAGATTGCTACCCTACCACGACTCTATTGAGTCGTGCAAACATGTAGTAGTTGGGTGTAGTCCCGAAGCACTTGGAGGCAGTGGCGGTTAGATAGGATTCGTCTCTCCCGGTATTGGGGGTTGATATCGCGCTGTGTTCGGAACGCCATTACACAAAGTCCCTGGCCAGGGCAAGCGAGATTTACTTGTAGATACTCCAGTAGTTTCTCAGGGTGTTTTGAACTGTACTCCGACACGACTTATACCGCTATTAGGGGTCTGACGTTTACCGCCCCCTATGCCCGATATGCGATACTCTTAAACGAACAGACCAGACTGTACGGAGATTGCCACAGACAGGCTTAGTAAGAGTTTGGATGAGCTTGCTCGTCGACCTTCTTATCGGCAGATACCTGGGTAGCCGTTACGTACAGCTAGTGCCGCTGACGTGCTTGTGGTTAAACCCACTGCCAGAGTACCGTCGAATCTTTAGAGTCCCACAAAGAGGGTTTCCCAGCTTCGGGCGAAACGATGTAGATGTCGTATGGTTTTACGACAGGGTGCAATCACATACGTATACTTGTGTGCGTGTGATGCTCGAGCAGACAATACTAGTAGGCTTTGATTTAAGCCGGATCTTAGTATTTGATTATTGGATTAGTTTCGTTTCACAGTATTCGTGTTTCTCGGAACAAGGATGTGGGTATGTATATACAGATAAGAGGAGGTATAGAAGGAGACACCTCATTAGGGTTTTGACCATTGACTTGGTCAAAACAAAAATGAGGTGGAGAAAAGAATTTTTTATTTTTGGTAAATGATAATTATATAGCATGGCTACTTGGGTTGACCTTTTGACTTGGCTTGACTTGTTGACCTTAGTTATTTTTGTGAGATATTTTTGACACTAGATATTTTTGGTGAGATATTTTCCATGCCATGTTTATGGTCATATAAAAGTTAGCCATTTTATTTTTGTTATCATTATCACAAATACTTTCTCTTTCCTCAAGCTTGCTCTCTCCTTCTTCCTCTCAAAACCCTAGGGTATAATGTGTTGATAATCAAGGGTTAGTGAGACTAAACCACTCTAAATCACACTCTACACACTCTAGGTTACTTAGTTTAGCACACCAAGTGATCTAGTTGCCTCAACTTGGAGGTTTAGCTTAAGGTCGGAACTCTCGGATGGATCTTCTACTACTTCGAGAAGTCGACGAGGAGGTGCTTTCCATTTCCACTCCAAGGAGCCCGCGAGGTGAAGGAGAACGGCAAGAGGAGAAGGACTTGGAACTTTAGGTATAATCTTCTTACATAGTAGATAAAAACCTCTAGTTAGTTTGTTAGTTATGGTTTAGCTAAGATCTTGGTGTTAAAGTCGATGTTACCTTGTTGTAAAAATCGTTTTTTACCCGTTCCGCCTTCCCGCAAACCCGTGGGATGAGTAACGTTGACTTACAAAAGAAAAGGGACCGGGTGGAGAAAAAGAAAGCTGATCATCCAGAGCCTTACTCCCTGAGGTTTCAGGAATACACTCCTCTAAATATCTCCCAGACCGAGCTGCTGGAGGAAGTTAAAGGGGAGAGGTTCTTCAAGCTCCCGCCAGTGACCCAAAGGGTGGGCAAGCGTCTCCGAGGCCCGTACTATGCCTTTCACAGGTCGCAGGGCCATCCGGCCGAAAACTGCAAACAACTCCGTGACTACCAAGGAGTTGATCCGCTCCGGCCACCTGGCAAAGTACTTGCGGGACAAGCGGCAGGCAGAACGGGAGCAAGAGAACCAACCTCCTCCCGGGGAATTAACGATCGGCCACATGATGGCCGTTACCTCATATCAAGTTCAGGAAGGTAGGGGAAACCGTCGCCCCCGGCCTTACAACGCTGAAAAGCTCAAGTTGTATAAATAAGAAAAAAAATGTATCCCCTTTTGAAATAATTAATTCATGTTAGCGATTAGTTAAGTCCATAGAATGTACGAAGAGAAAAGAAAAAGAGACAACACACTACCGCCATAAACATTGTTTACTTATTGATTAAAGGGTATTATGGGCTCTCCGGCCTTACAATAATTACAATAGAAGGGGCGGGGATCAAGGAAGCACTGTTTATGGTACTCCTAGGAAATCTCTTGCAGTCGAGCCTGAGCTACCTCAACCCGCTCCCTCTGACGGTGCCCGCGGACCCTAGATGCCACGGAAGCGCTGAGGACCCCATCCGCCGGACCGGAGGCAACGATCGGCCTTTTCTGGAAACACTCCAGAAGAAGACCCGTTGATCGCTCCCGCCTGCTCTGCGAGATCAGGCCGAGGTGGTAGAGCGTGTGCACCTTATCAAGCGCCTCGTCCCTGAGCTGCGGAGACAGGGCGTTGTGCAGACCCGGGGACATCCTCCATATTGCATAAAGAAGCACTTGGACGAGAGCAGATCCCGGGGAAGTAGGCGACAAAAATGGCCCTCCACGCGGTCTATCACCGTCTCGTACGTCTGCTCGGAGCGATCAAGGCAGTAAAGGTACAAGTTGTCGCGAGAGATGATCTCCCTGATGAGGAATATACGCCTAGACATCTTAGAAAGAACGCAAGATTGAGAGGAAACCAACACCCCCTCAAGGATGCACCTTCGATATTTATAGCTTTTAAAAAATCTTCCAATGGCCGAAATTTACTTGCGTAGCGACGCAAATCACGGAACGTCTCAATTTCCCGATATAGAACTGCCATGTGTCGGCCATCCCAGTCTTCACGAGCGACTATGCGGGCTGCGGAAGGTTGAACGACGCCTCACGAAGACGCAAAAGAGTCTCTAAAGCCCTCCTCACCGTCACACCCTGCTTCTTAGTATACGGCGAAGGGGACGCGACTGGTCCGCTACGTATATACTCAGAAGTACATACGCTAAGCGTATCTAAACAATATAAAATAAATACACAAGAGACAAGATATAATAAAAACAACAACTTTTATTTATTAACATTCTTTTGTACAATGCATGAAAAGGAAATACAACTAAAATAAAAACGATGCCTAAACAGTGGCATAACAGGAAATGAAAAGTACTGAATGGAAAATGTACAATGTCTAGAGTTCGGGGTCTTCACTGATCTGGTCCAAGTCTTCTGTAGATGTCTCGATTTCTGCCGGGTCCAAACCACCTGACGACATTCAAAGAAGAAAGTAATAGAATGTTGTCAGCGAACAGGTCACTCGGTAAGTCCCAAAGATAAGAGAGGAATAGACAAAGAGTGAGAGAGAGAGTAGCTTTTATAGTTGTATTATATTGTTATATTGTTGTATTTACACTGTTGTTTGTAACTTAGTACAGAAGAATGTCAGTGTATACGAGAAGGGTCTCAGTATGCTAGAGACTAGGGCAAATGGAAGTACAAGGCTCCGTTATACAACCCGGAACAACGGCAATTGGATTCATGTTGGGTGTCTTAATCTTACCGCCTCGTGCCACTTTTAACACCTTCAGTACCAATCTACCCCTTAAACCCCGTAGTGTTTTGATTGTATTGTTTGTCTTGTAAATTGTATTGATTGTATAATGGATTGACTGACCGAAATCATAATATCAGTAAACGGATGTAACCGTAGAATCATGTAAGTGGAATAACTGGAGAACCGTGTAAATGGAATGTATATCCATGGTTCGGTTCAGTCAAGTTGTATAGATTGATAATTGGATTCATGGATCCATGTGTTCATATTGAATTGGAATATTGTAGATTGTAGATTGTACTTGAATCATATTCAAGTCAGATCATAATCAGACTCAAACCCGAGTCAGACAATTAGTAATGTAAATCGAAGTCCTATAATAGCTAGGGTTCTTAGGGTAATTTATAAAACTTGAGGGGGTTTTATGTAAAAATACTTTTATGTACTTTTCAAAATACACCTTAAGTATTTATTATTTGTCTTTAGAGTTGTAATGAAGGTAGATTTTATATTGTGATATTTCTAGTGAAAATATCCTAGTTTTATAAATAAAGGTATTTATTTGAAATTCATGGTATTTTAGTGTAAATTTATTCTTGGGATTTTTAGAAAAAAGGTGGAATACTTATATCATAAAAAAATAGGTATTTTAAGGATAAATATACATATATTTATACAAAAATAATTTTAATAAATATTTTATATTTTAAAAATCTCATTTTCTTAAGATGTCGTATTTTAAACCTTTCGAGACCGAATGCTCCTTGCGGAGGTCTGAATCTCGCACTACTAAGCCCGAGGATGTGCGATAATCCGCACCATCCCAAACGGGTTCCCTAAAAATGGGTTGTAGCGGCGCTTTTCAAAGATTGTAAAATACTAAATCCTTTAGAAAACGGTTTTATAAAGTAAATGGTATTTATTTGTAAAAATGTCAATTTTCCGTATTTTAGGTTCTAGGGTTTCCTAAGTCAACTAGACTATTTCTAATGGTCCAAACGACAAGTCGTTAGATGCCTCAAATCGCCTCTTCACCGTCAATTGTGACCAGGTAAGTACAAGTGAGGAAAGGAGGGATCCGCTCACGAATCACCGTGAGACAGGCCTTTTAAAGTTACCTTTCTCACTTGCCTAGCCTAGACACCACAAAGTCAGGTTTAGATAAACGACCGATATCCACAAATTATCGTATTTTCCTAATAAGAGGTATTTATTTAAAAGTGTATCAACTCTAAATCTTTTAGAATAGTTTTATTAAGTATATGGTATTTAAACGTAAATTCTTGTTTTCTCGTATTTTAAGGTTTCAATGGTATCGTGTTAGGTTGTATGTAAGTGTGTGAGGAGGTAGGTCGTTACCTCGTGATCTACTATAAATGTATAGCAAGTTTGATGGGGTTAAATGAAGGTGTGGTATTTAAGCGAAAAATACGATAAATTGAAAAAGCTATCATTTCATGTAATGAAACTTGTTCAAATTGTTTGATTAGTGTTTAATAATCAACATGGGAAAGTTTAAGAATGATTGTATTAGTGAGAAGTGGAATTTTATAGAAAACCGAATCAGAAATCGGATTTGTTCCGATTCCGTCGAGTTTTGTAATTTCGTGTTTTTGAGAATATGCAAGAGAGATAGAACGAGACTTACGGATTTTTGATTATACAAAGGAGTGAGGGGAAGCTAAAGGGATTGCCGATGCGTTACGTCGTCGCCGGTAGTTCCTAAAAACGTCGCCGGAATTTCCGCCGGAATTTCATCGGAGCTTTGCCTCGAGCTTGTTTTCAAAGTACACAACTCTTGGAAAATTTTTAAGAGAGTGGGCTCAGGATTTTGGGATGAGAGGATAGAGGGTAGGGGTGTATTTATAGGGTAGACTAGGAGTAGGGTAGGTGAAGGTTTTTAATAAAAAAAATTGTAAAAATGTGTGAAAATTATTAAAAATTGTAGTAAATGGGAGATAATTAAGTCTTGGGAACCGATCCAATAAATTAGAGTATGCAGGGGGGTTTAGAATACAAAAAGACAGATTTTTGGTGTTGGGGACTCGGCCGTCCGGCCGACTCGGCCGAGTCAGGGGTCGAGGAGGTGGGGGGTCGCCGGGGTAAGACACTGGTATATTTAGGTTTTTAGGTTTAGTTCAACTTTTGGGAGTTATGGTGTGTGGACTGTTGGGCTTCCAAAGGATTTGAAACAAAATATATTAAAAATAATGCGGGGTATTGGATTTGAACTCTGGTGGCTTGGTTTAGCAGTGTAAGGTATTACCAATGAGCTACAAGCTCCTTCTTGTAATTATGATGTGAGTTAATTACTTAAGTCTTGTGCTCAGGCAATAAATACCCCTTTAAGGATTTAAATTTTTTTAAAAAAATTTGTATAGAAAAAGTGTATAAGAAAATTAGGGTTGTTACACTCACGAGTCCGCCGAGCAGCTCCCTGCTCGGTCCATCCACAATAGGTAGCTTCCTGCCCAACTACACTGTGGATCGAAGCCCTCCTCACGAGGCGGCCGAGCAGCTTCCTGCTCGGTCCATCTGCAGCGGGTAGCTTCCTGCTTAACAACGTTGTGGATCAAAAGCCCTCATCACGAGGCCATCGGGCAATTTCCTACTGGCCCATCTGCAGTAGGTAGCTTCCTGCCTAACAACACTGTGGATCCAAAGCCCTCCTCGCGAGGCGACCGAGTAGCTTCCTTCTCGGTCATCTACTAGCGGGTAGCCTCCCGCCCAACAACGCTGTGAATCAAAAGCTCTCATCACGAGGCCACCGAGCAATTTTCTGCTGGCCCATCTGCAGCGGGTAGCTTCCTACCCAAAAACGCTGAATATCCAAAGCCCTCCTCACGAGGCGACTGAGTAACTTCCTGCTCGGCCATCCACCAGTGGGTAGCCTCATGTCCAACGACACTGTGGATCAAAAGCCCTAATCACGATGCCGCCGAGCAATTTCCTGCTGGCCCATCTGCAGCAAATAGCTTCCTGCCCAACAACACCGTGGATCCAAAGCCCTCCTCACGAGGCGACCGAGTAGTTTCCTGCTCGGTCATCCACCAGCGGGTAGCCTCCTGCCCAACAACGTTGTGGATTAAAGCCCTCGTCGTGAGGCCGCCAAGCAATTTCCTGTCGGTCCATCCCTAGCGGGTAGCTTTCTACCCAACAACGCTGTGGATTAAAGCCCTCATCGCGAAGCAGCCAAGCAATTTCCTGCTGGCCCATCCCTAGCGGGTAGCTTCCTACCTAACTACGCTAAGGATCAAAAGCCATCATCACGAGGCCGCCGAGCAATTTTCTGCTGGTCCATATGCAGCGGGTAGCTTCCTGCCCAACAACGCTGTGGATCGAAATCCCTCCTCGCAAGGCAACCGAGTAGCTTCCTGCTCAGTCATCCACCAGTGGGTAGCCTCCTGCCCAACAACGTTGTGGATCAAAATCCCTCATCACGAGGCCGCCGAGCAATTTCCTGCTGGCCCATCTACAGCGGGTAGCTTCTTACCCAACAATGCTGTGGATCCAAATCCCTCCTCGCAAAGTGACCGAGTAGCTTCCTGCTCGGTCATCCACCAGCGTGTAGCCTCCTGCCCAACAACGCTGTGGATTAAAGCCCTCATCGCAAGGCCGCCAAGCAATTTCCTGCTGGCACATCCCTAACGGGTAGCTTCCAACCCAACTACGCTAAGAATCAAAAGCCCTCTTCACGAGACCGCCAAGCAGATTCTTACTCGGCCATCAATCAGTTCAGACTCGATGCGCGATCGTCACCTTGACTCGGGGGAAGAGGGAGGATATCGACCTTCCTACACTCGGTTATCATTTGACTCGATGAGCAATCTCCACCTCGACTCCAGGAAAGGGAGGGTACCGACCTTTCTACACTTGTCTATCATTCGACTCACACTCGACACGGGAGCACCGATCTAACACTCGCGAAACAAAAGTATACGAGCTAAAGGTATTTACGCAGCGAGCAAACATTTGGGCAAAGGAAAAGGGAGTACTTTATTTATAACCAAAAATAAATACAAGGTATTCTTGGCTCCTCAACCTCACAAAAATGCCCGGAGACTTACAAAAATTTTGAAAAGAAAAAAAATTCCCAAGAAAGGAAAGCTCAGGACGTCGGCTCGGGGAGGATCTCGCACTCTCGACACCGGCGTCAGGGACCAAAACTGTGACCTCTGGCAGCCTCACTCCCAACGGTCGCCCCGGCAACTTCCCCCTGCGGCTCCTCCTCGGCCATGGGATATTTAGCGTGGATCTCGTTGATATCGACCCCCGGCGCAGACTCCTTGATGGTATCGAGCACGCTGTGCCAGACAACGGCCGCGAATTCGGCAAAATCAGCGTAGAATTGGTCCGACGCCTTGTACGCCTCCACGGCCTTCTCCGCCCGGCACTCGGTGAGCTTCACTGTGTCCAGAGCCACTCAGACATCCCTCTTGAGGGCATCCCTCGACTTCTTCACCGAGTGGTAGAAGCCGTTCACCTCCTCCAATGGCCTGAATAGCTCGGCTGGACTTGTCCAGAAGCCGATGAGACTCTTTCAACTTGGAGTTCATCAACCCCTCGGCGATCAGACGAAAGTCGAGGAGGGCCGCCTTTTCCTCCGCTTGCCGTAGTTGGAGGCGGAGTTCCTCCTCCATCTTAGAGGACTCGCCCACCTTTTTCATGGCCGATGCTACCTCCTCGAACTCCATGGCGACAAGAAGTGTGCAGTGATGGAGGACCTGAAGAAATCAACAAACGGGTTAGAAAGCTCAAACCGAGGAAACAAGACTTAAGATAATTTCTGAGAAAAGTCAAGAACCGACCTGAACCGCCTCCTAGGCTATGGAAGCCACCTGGGCCTTCATGGTCCCCCGGGGTATTTTAACCCCAGCAGCCTGCTCCATGTAATAAAGCAGAATGTCGGCGACGGAGAGCCCCGAGGGCACCTCAATGCAGAAGTCGCCCTCCTGCACTGGGATCCCGGTAGAAGGCGCCCAAGATACCGTCCTCTTATGTCTCTTGAAGGGGGCTTCGGTGGGTTTAGTCTCCTCCTCCTCACTCGCCCGGGGCACCGGGTCCCATAAATGCTTGTGACCCCCTCTCCCCTCCCCGCAGTGTTCTTCTGAGGCTTGGGGAGCGGTGGAAGGCTTAGACGGTGGAGTTGGCTTCGAGGCCGAACTTGGACCGGGTCGGGACGAGCTTGCGCTCCCGGCCTTCTTTCTCTGAGTCTCGGCGGCCAGGGCAGCTAAGATCTTTGCTCGGTCCATGGGCTCTGCAAAAAATGAACACACAAACAAAGGGAGTTAGCAACACAAAAACAATAAAAGAAACTTGATAAAGTTTAAACAGATCGACGAAAGCCCTAACTCACCCAAGAAACGCGCAGGACTGAGCCTAGCCCAGCTCAGTGCCTGCTCGGATAGCGGGGCATCTGCCCGTTGGATCGGCTCCCATTAGGACACCGCCCTTACTTCGGTAAAAGTCGACTGCTTTGCTCTAAGGCAGTCGGCCCTGTGCCACTGTGTAGGCACATGCCAATTCTCGCCCTCGGACGGCCCGACGAATATAAAATTCTCATTTCATTCATGGATGGAAGAAGAGACGGCTACTACCCCCGACCCGGCCATTCTGCGCTTGTGTTTTTTGAACGAGAAATACACCCAGCTTGGCTCATCCTTACTGGTATCGGGGTGATTCTTATAACACAGGAAATAGACAAGGAGAGTCAAGCTGAATGGGATATTTTCAAGACCGGACCAGAAACTCGAGGAGAATTCTCCATGAGTTCGGTGCTAGCTGGCCCGGGGCGAGATGAAAGCAACGGAGCACCCCACAGACTTCAGTTAGGAAGGGCAGACGCATTCCTGCCGGGAACGCTTCCAAATACAGGGCAATCCCTTACCTGCACCTTGTCTGCCCGGTCGCCCTCTCTAGGTAAACGGATGGAATAGTTAGAGAGGATGTGGAATCGAGCCCGAATTTCGGAAAGCTCGTCCAGACTCTTCAAAACGGAGGGCGCATCGCGGGTGTTACCGATGCACACCTTGGGGGCCCTTATCGCCGCCCGACGGCGAACGACAGGGACGGCCCTGACCCTAGGGGGCGAACCTGACACAGAGGACGAAGAAGAAGAAGAATTCTCTTGACTATCTGAAGCCGAAGAGGAGGAAGACCCACTGGACTCGGCCCCAACAACGGGAACCTCATCGCCCGACTCTGCCCTTACTACCTCTACGAACTCCTCAGATGAAAACATCAAACCTGATTCAAAGGAAGGGATTCACCGAGGTAAAATCAACAAGGGTGTTCCCCTCCGAATGACGGCGCGACTGGGACGTCTTGCCTGAGATTCGGGGGCAGATGCTAATTGGTGTTATCCGTCCACCTCTCCGAAGATGCCAAGTTGATTTATGGCACCGTGTATCAAAGGTTTAAACGGATGCGTCCTATATAGCAGACTTCGTCAGATTCCCCCTCGCTTGAGGGGTTTTTGATTGTGGGGACGCTCTTTCCTGCAGGCGCAAGCCCCTGCAGTTAATTACGCTACCGCATCGCGGTAACCACTTTCTCCTTCTCCAGCTGGCCACTTCGTGTCGTGTGTGTTTGTTTTGTTTTTGGTTGCCCGTGGATTGTATACGGAGACTGAGTTATGTCGTCGCTCGTAGGGCGTGGACTAGTCCAAATCCGTATTATCTTAGATTTGGGTTTGGGGGTTTGGTTTGAGGATACGTTAGCCATATTTGAGGCTAAGATCAACTCAAACGTTTGTTAAGGATACATTAGTCTAATTTGAGACTAAGATCAACTTAATGGGATCGTTTAGATCCGACAAAAGAGCAATTGGCTCTATTGTTCCAGCTTAGGGACATAGTGGTCCATTTAACATATGGCCGTCGGGACCCGTCACCTCTCTGACGACGTTGAAGGATTACAACGACAGGTGTTAGAGGAGTTCAGAGATGTACCCTTGAACCAAAGTTGATTGGGGGATCTATAGTCCAATTTGGGACTAAAGTCTGTTTGAAGGTTTAAGGATACGTTAGCCATATTTGAAGCTAAGATCAACTTAAACAGTTGTTAAGGATACGTTAGTCCAGTTTGGGACTAAGATCGAATTAACGGGATCGTTTAGATCCGACAAAAGAGCGTTTGGGCTCTATTGTTCCAGTTTAGGGACATGGTGGTCCAATGCCAGTTTAGGGACGTAGTGGTCCAATACCAGTTTAGGGACATAGTGGTCCAATACCAGTTTAAGGACATAGTGGTCCATGTTCCAGTTTAGGGACATAGTGGTCCAATGGTAGTTTAAGGACATATAAGTCCATTGGTAGTTTAAGGACGCATAAGTCCATGGGTTTAAGGACCCCACAGTCCATATGGGTATGTTTAAGTACGCATTAGTCCGTTAGTTTAAGGACGCACAAGTCCGCGGGTTTAAGGACCCCACATTCCGTATCTTGGTTTAAGGACGCATAAGTCCATGAGTTTAAGGACCCCACAGTCTGTGTTGATGTGTGGTTGTTGGGACCCGTTACCTCTCTGAAGACGTTGAAGGATTACAACGACAAATATCATAGGAGTTCCGAGATGTACCCTTGAACCAATGAGTTGGTTGAAAGAGCAGATGTGCTCAGTTCAAGATGATTTGAGGACTTATGGCCAGTTTGGGCTAAGTCCAGTTATGTTTGAAATATTGGCCCTCTGTTGGCCCATTGAAAGAGAGGCTTTGCCTCTAGAAACTTAGCCAATTTGGCTAAAGCTAGTGTTAAACACTAAAGACCAACAGTGTTGAGCACTGGGAATGGGATTAGCAAGTTAGTGTTAAACACTAAAAGATAACCAGTGTTAAACACTAGCGATAGGGCTTTCAAATCAGTGTTAAACACTAAAGCAAATTAGTGTTAAACACTGGTAATCAGAGATTTCAAATTAGTGCTAAACACTAAAGCAAATCAGTGTTAAACACTGGGAACAAAGTCTCCAGATTAGTGTTAAACACTAAGGAGAGAGGGGTCACGTGTGGACACGTGAGAGCGCCCTGATTTCCCTTATTTTATTCTACAGATCAGTGTTTAACTCTTTTAATTCTGACGGCCATCACGTGTGAGCACGTGATGGAGGCCCCCGCTCTGGTCTGTTAGAATGCTCATTAGGGGTCACGTGGTGACACGTGAGGGCGCCCTAAATGTGGAACCAGATCTCCTTTGTTTTATCCTCAAATCTGCGAATAAGTGTTAAACACTTTTCCTTTTTATTTCGAGCATCACGTGTTGACACGTGATGAGGATTTATGCGCTGACTGTTAAAACGTTTGCTTAGGGGTCACGTGGTAAACACGTGAGAGCGCCCAAAGCCTTCATTTCCATTGATCTTTCTTTCTGCGTTTTGGGAGTCACGTGGGAGCACGTGATGGCATCAAAAAGTGGGGGCAGATCCCCTTTATTTTGTTCTGTAAACAAGTGTTAAACACTTTTAATTTTCATAGCCATCACATGTGGGTACGTGATGTATAATCATGCCCTGATTTATTTGAACATTTATTAGGGGTCACATGGTAACACGTGAGAGCGCCCAGAATTGTTTCTGCCTTTGCTTTTGTTCCATATATAATGAGGATCACGTGGGAACACGTGAGGCATTGCCTCAAAGCTTTCATCTTCTCATTTTTAGGGGACCTGTTCAGGGGTCACGTGGGGCACGTGACCTTAGTCTTTTCATGCACAGAGATCTTTTATGTCTCCTTATCTTTAAGAATTAAATTCTTATTTAGGGTAAAACCCTAATTTTTGTTTTGGAGGAATTAAATTCCTATTGTGAAAGAATTAAATTCTTATTTAGGGTAAAACCCTAATTTTATCCCAAAGGAATTAAATTCCTATAATTTTGTGAGAATTGAATTCTCAAAACTTAATTCCTCCTCTATGTTTTGGATCTGCATGGCAGGATCTCAACCCAATGAGAATTAAATTCTCAATTCATGGGGAGATGTGCACTTTGCAGATCCTCCACCAGAAAAAGAACTAAGTTCTTTTCTTTATATAAGAGTAAAAATCTTTTGAGAATTAAATTCTCTTTTTAAGCCTCTCTTTTCTTACCTAGGGTTTTTCTTTTGCAGAGAATTAAATTCTCCTCTCTTTTCTTTTTTCTCTTGAGAATTAAATTCTCCTCCCTCTGTTTCTTCTCTCCCCCCCAAAGGTAGATCCCTTCTCTTCTCTTCTTGGCTCCTATTTATAGGAGAAGGAAAAGAATTAATTTGTTTAGCAAATCTCTCATTGAAAGATTTGATTTGATTGTTGAGAGATTTGATTTATATTTATCATTAATCTGGGCCTTTAGATCATTCAGTGAATTTTATTCACCGTGGATTTTAAATCCAAAAGATATTCTATTTGTTATCTCGGTTAGATTTAGGGGAAAATCTTTCCTTGTTTGGGATTTTTCCATAAATTGGTGATTTTTAATCACCCTTGGATTTTTAATCCAACGGTTCCCCATGACCCTTTTCCATTTGGAAAGATTCAGAAACTTTTAGAATTTAATTCTATTAAATTATAAGGCTTTTAAAGCCAGTCACGTGCTGGCACGTGACCTTTGGTCACGTGTGAGCACGTGACCCCCAATTGGGTTCCTTTCTCAGCCGCTTATTTATGTTTCAGTTTTAACCATCACGTGTCAACACGTGACCATTGGTCACGTGTAAGCACGTGATACCTCGTTGAGGTATTTTCTGACTTTTAGAATTAAATTCTATTCATTATTTTAGAGGCTTTAAAAGCCCATCACATGTCTGCACGTGACCCATGGTCACGTGTGAGCACGTGATGCCCCATTGGGGTCTTTTCTGAGTTTTTATTATATCTTTCAACTCCTCCAGCGGGTTCTTAAAGGTTAATCACGTGTGGACACGTGACACCTCATAACTTTTGATCCCGGATGAATTACGAGGCCCATAATATATCAAATCGAAGGGTTTTTCGAGATGCTTCCAATACCATCAGAATTTAATAGTTCCTCCTTCGGGAACTTATCAAAATACAGGCCGGAAGATATTGGTTCGCATTTCCTTAAGCGTATCGCTGCCATTTGATACCTTGGACTCTTCTGCGCAGAAATTTTTGGCGGGAACAAATGCCCCCCACTACTTTGTCCACGTAAGTATATACGTGGGTGAAGTAGTGCAAAGTAATGCATAGCGTATGACCAGTTTCGGGTTGATATATTACTTTCAGAATCTTGATCTGAGAAGATAACGAGCGGACACAAGCGTCGTCATTTATCATTGATTCAAATCTCGACTCTTAAGAGATATAATTCCAAACCCTTAACTCCATGAGCCGCACCCTTCTATCTCTTTATATCTTACTCTGGCGTGAAGTAGTTTATATGCTCATGAGTAGCTTTTCCATTTTAGCGGCATGTAGCTTTGGCGAGTGTGGCTCATAGATGGTCCATCTTGACCTCTTTGCAGGACGGTGATGACTTAGGAGACAGGGTTAGGATCTGCCACCTAAGACTTTTCAACTTTATGAGCCGTGAGGGTCTCATAAAGATTTTTCTCCCTACGAGTCGAGAGGATCCCGCAGGTGTATTTTCTCCTTAGGGGTCGTGAGGACTCCTAAGTGTGTTTTCTCTTGAAAGTCGTAAGGATCTCACAAGAGAATTTTTCCCTCTTACGAGTCGAGAGGACCCGTAAGCGATTGTTTCCCTCCTTGTCGAGATTCGATTTTGGAGAGTGTGACCCGTGGATAGTATGCAGGAGACCGTTTTGGATCGCCTTGCAGGGCCCCAGTGCTTAGGAAACAGGTTTTTTAATCCCTACTGCCTAAGGCTTTATCTCACAAGTCGAGACGAATCGAGAAGTTCTCTCAAAGACATCAATTTCCTCACGAGTCGAAACGGATCGAGCAGATCTCGCAAGAATATCCTAACGTCAAAGTTAACCTCTGCTCTTTACGACAGAAGTCCGTTAGGGTCTGTGGTACTTAGGGTTTTGGCCTTCGTACCGTCGCATGAGCTGATATATTCCTCGATAGGCAATCCTGCTGTTCGAGTAGCCCTGCGACTGCCGTGTCTCTGATCCCTTCAGGGGCTGGACAAAATGTCTTCAAGCAATCCTCCTTGGCAGTTTGACCGTCGGAAGAGCAAGCGCTAGGAATTTGCCATGCCGCTTTTTACTTAAGGTTAGGCTCATTTTGGAGAGCCCCGATGAGTCATAACCACTCCGCACTGGTGTGGGATGATCTCCGATAGTCTTTCAGGCTTTATATGACTTGCCGTTAAGACCCTGAAGCTAGGAATTTGGCCTTTGCTTCGTTTGCTGGCATTGCGTCCTCTGTATCGAGACGAATGTCGTGGTTGTCTCTAGGTTGCTGGTGAACCGTCGAGGTTTGGAACTAGGGATTTTGCCGTGGCTTCTTTTGGTGATGTTGCGTCTGCTGTATCGAGACGAACGTCTAGGTGGTGACCACTCCGCACTGGTGCGAGATAATCTCCGATTGTCTTTCAGGCTTTATATGACTTGCCGTTAAGACGCGTGAAGCTAGGAATTTGGCCTTCGCATCGTTTGCTTTGGCGCGTCCGAATCCTGCTGGGGGAAGAACGCTGGGGTGACATTTCATCTGCTGTATCGAGACGATCGTCGAGGTGGTGACCACTCCGTGCTGGTGCGAGATGATCTCCGATTGTCTTTCAGGCTTTATATGACTTGCCGTTAAGACGCATGAAGCTAGGAATTTGGCCTTCGCTTCGTTTGCTTTGGCGCGTCCGAATCCTGCTGGGGGAAGAACGATGGGGTGACATTTCATCTGCTGTATCGAGACGATCGTCGAGGTGGTGACCACTCCGCGCTTATGCGAGATGATCTCCGATTGTCTTTCCGGTTTTATATGAGTTACCGTCAAGACGTTGAAGCTAGGAATGTGACCTTCGCTTCGTTTGCTTTGGCGCGTCCGAATCCTGCTGGGGGAAGAACGCTGGGGTGACATCACGTTTGCTGTATCGAGACGAACGTCAAGATGGTGACCACTCCGCACTGGTGTGAGACGATCTCCGGTTGTCCTTCAGGCTTTATATGATTTGGCCTTTGCTTCGTTTGCTGGCATCGCGTCTGCTGTATCGAGACGAATGTCGCGGTTGTCTCTAGGTTGTTGGTGAACCGTAGAGGTTTGGAACTAGGGACTTTGTCGCGGCTCCGCTGTTTGATGATGTTGCGTCTGCTGTATCGAGATGAACGTCGAGGTGGTGATCATTCTGCACTGGTGTGAGATGATCTCCGGTTGTCTTTCAGGCTTTATATGACTTGCCGTTAAGACCTTGAAGCTAGGAATTTGGCCTTTGCTTCGTTTGCTTTGGCGTGTCCGGATCCTGTTGGAGGAAGGATGCCATAGTGACATCACATCTGCTGTATCGAGACGAACGTCACGGTTGTCTCTAGGTTGTTGTTGAACCGTCGAGATCTGGAACCAGGGATTTTGCCGTGACTCCTTTTGGTGATGTCGCGTCTGCTGTATCGAGACGAACGTCGAGGTGGTGACCACTCCACACTGGTGCGAGAAGATCTTCGATTGTCTTTCCGGTTTTATATGACTTGCCGTTAAGACCCTGAAGCTAGGAATTTAGCCTTCGCTTCGTTTGCTGGCATTGTGTCCTCTGTATCGAGACGAATGTCGTGGTTGTCTCTAGGTTGCTGGTGAACCGTCGAGGTTTGGAACCCGGGATTTTGCCGTGGCTCCTTTTGGTGATGTTGTGTCTGCTGTATCGAGACGAACGTCGAGGTGGTGACCACTCCGCCTTGGTGCGAGATGATCTCCGATTGTCTTTCAGGCTTTATATGACTTGCCGTTAAGACGTTGAAGCTAGGAATTTGGCCTTCGCTTCATTTTCTGGCATTGCGTCCTCTGTATCGAGATGAATGTCGCGGTGGTGATCACTCCATGTTGATGCGAGGACCAGGATCCGCTCTGGACGTTTCCCACGGGGTCGAAGAGTGACGTTATTCGCGTTCCACGTGACCAGGAATTTTGCTCTAGATGCTTCACACGGGTTCACTACCGCGTTAAGCGAGGACTAGGCTCCGCTCTGGATGCTTCACACGGGTTCACTGCCGTGCTCTGCGAGGACCAGGATCCGCTCTGGACGTTTTCCATGGGGTCAAAGAGTGACGTTATCCGCGTTTCACGTGACCAGGAATTTTGTTCTAGATGCTTCACACGGGTTCACTACCGCGTTAGGCGAGGACTAGGCTCCGCTCTGGATGCTTCACACGGGTTCACTGCCGTGCTCTGCGAGGACCAGGATCCGCTCTGGACGTTTTCCACGGGGTCAAAGAGTGACATTATCTGCGTTCCACGTAACCAGGAATTTTGCTCTAGATGCTTCACACGGGTTCACTACCGCGTCAGGCGAGGACTAGGCTCCGCTCTGGATGCTTCACACGAGTTCACTGCCGTACTCTGCGAGGACCAGGATCCGCTCTGGACGTTTTCCACGGGGTCAAAGAGTGACGTTATCCGTGTTCCACGTAACCAGGAATTTTGCTCTAGATGCTTCACACGGGTTCACTGCCGCGTTAGGCGAGGACTAGGCTCCGCTCTGGATGCTTCACACGGGTTCACTGCCGTGCTCTGCGAGGACCAGGATCTGCTCTGGACGTTTTCCACGGGGTCAAAGAGTGACGTTATCCGCGTTTCACATGACCATGAATTTTGCTGATTATATCCGGATTTCACGGAGTGGAGATTTGACTCTCGGTGATCGGTGTATCGCCGAGCTATAGAACTGGGAGTTGCCGCTGTTCCGCTTCGCTTGAAGTTGTGTCCGTTGTAATGAGACGAGTGTTGCGACGATCTCTAGGTTATTTGTGGCCCGTCGAGATTCGGCTTCTTCTTCTGATGAAACCTGGGGAGGAGAAGTATGATCCTTTTTTCGTTTGCGTCCCTGGATTGTATACAGGGGTTGATGTAACATCACCTGTAGGGCATAAATTTTATTTTTATTTTATTTCTTTTCTCGCGATGCTCTATCATTTCAGCTTTTATATCGCGAAGGTCACGATTGCCCTATCATTTCGGCTATTTTTCGCGGTGCCCAATCATTTCGGCTATTTATTTCATTTTTACTTGCTGCTTTTTTTATTACGAGTTGTCCAATCATTTCGGCTGTTTTTATATGCATACATTTTTACTTGCTAATTTTGTTGCAAGTTGCCCCATCATTTCGGCTATTTCATATGCATTTTTGGCTCGCTGATTTTTTTTTTATATCGCGAGTGTGGAACTTGGAATCTGATGCCAATCTTAGCATCAGCATCGCTACGACTGGAATATTGCCCGGAGCGAATCATCATTTGCCATGAAAGGAACTTGGAATTTGATACCGATTTAGGCATCAGCATCGCTACAACTGGGATATTGCCAGGAGCGAATCATCATTTGCCTCTGTCGATGTTGAACAAAGGTGGCTTAGTAAACGGGGTTAGGATCCTGTCGACTAAGGCTTTTGACTTCATGAGCCGTAAGGGTCTCACAAAGGTATTTCTCCCTACAAGTCATGAGGATCTCGTAGGTGTGTTTTCTCCTTAGGGATCGTAAGGATTCCTAAGTGTATGTTGAAAGGTTCCTAGGCACTCTCAAGAGGTCTCTCAAGGCATCAACCATGCTAATTTCGAAAATTACGGTGCCGAGAAACCCTAATACGGATCGTTGGCTAGAAGTGTAGGCGAAAAAGAAACTAGTTAACAACTTAACTAAATGGTAAACGGAAATACAACCTTTGTAGATCCGGTCCTCCACCTCCTAGGCTCCGTGATGAAGTCCCCTCGCTGTCCAAATGGAATCCCGGGCTCTAGCGCCGGCTTCATCGGAGAAATGGGCGGGCAAGGTCGTCGGCTTCGTGCCGAAGATGATCTACGTCGAGGCATCACAAGATCAAGCTCCCACTTCACCAAGTCATGAAACTTGTGAAGAAAACACACTCTACTACTTGGCAAGAGGTAGAGGATGAAGAAATAGGAAGTGGGTTCACTTTAGAATTGGATTTCTCACTCATTTTCAAGAGTTGCCATTGATGAGGCAAGCTTTCTTCTTTGAAGAAGAAGAAGAAGAAGAAGATGAAGATAATATTATGATAAGTTATTAAAATGAAAAGGAAAATGAATACTTATCATAATACTAACCTTAGTTTAGTGTAGAGAATAGACCATGGTTAGATATGATGGTTAGGGTTAAGCAAGAGACAAGAATGGTGGACTAGGTCAAAGTTTCAAGAAGCTTCAACTAAACTACAAATAAAGCCACCATTCTTTTCTTATCATTTCCAAAATGAATAAACAAATAAATAAATGAATAAGCAAAACCCTAATCATCAACTTAACCATGATTTAATTCTTTACACTTAACCATATAAACATGTATCATCAAACATGATACAATCATGTGCACAAAAGTATATCACATATACAACTTGCACAAATCAAGTGAGAAAATCCATTTAAAGTGAACCAATACTAGTTAATGCAAAGTAATATATCAAATATATAATAATACATTAAATCATTAAATCAACACTTGACTTAATGATCCGGTCATATCACATATAACCGACTAATATCAATAGTAACAACTTATCGAATCAACACTTGATTCGATAACCCGGCTATATCGCATATAACCGATCAATGTCACAAATCGCGAGAATCAAATACAGTATCACATACTGGTATTATTCTCGGTCCCGCACATATCTCATATGCGCTCCTATTTCGTTTCGTTTAAGCCAGGAAACCTCTGTGTAGGACTCTAAAGACTCGTCAATACGCCGGCAGCAGGTGATGATCATATCAATCACCCACAAGCCGCAAGCGGTCTGCTAAACGTAACGGCCACCCGGGTATTGAGCGATGAGAAGATCGACGAGCAAGCCCACTCACACTCCAGTGAATCCAACCAGTAACACTTACCGTACAGTCCGGTCTGATCGTCTGATATGTCGCATATCTTGCCTAGGGGTGGTAAACGTCAGACCCCAATAGCTCGATAAGTCGTGTCGATCTGAGGTCTATAACAATTCGAGAAACTACTGGTAACACTTACCAGTAAATCTCAGCAACCCTGGCCAGGGATTTCCGGTTATAGCCAATCGAACACTGCGCAACATCAACTCCCTATACCGGGAGAGACGAATCCCCTCCTATCGCTCATTGCCTCCATGTGATTCGGGACTGTACCCAAAAACAACCGTTTTGCACGCCCTCTTGGACGTGGTAAGATGGAAATCAAAGCACAGTGGGAACCACACAAGACTCTATGACTATCTCGGGTCAACAGACTACTCTGTACCAGTGTCACCAGAGAACTGCCATCTGACGTAAGGTATAATACCATCTGGGAGTTCTCGGCGAGTCCGTCCAGTGTACCCAGTCTCTACTGAGCACCCGTATATCATCTCTGATGTCAAACACCAATGGATATGGGATCATCCATCGCCTATCTATATGGGTCGAGAAGGTATACGCTAGTCTACTCTGGTATATCGATGCCCCGTCTCGATACACCCACGACTAGGGACCTTGAAGGATGTACTTATGGACTACCATGTCCTCACTAGTATGATCCGTATCATAGTCCAGGTAGTCAAGTACACATCCTAAGGGCTTTACCAACATGTATCGGAGAGACAATCAGTGTACACGTTAAGGTAAAGATCAACCAGATAGCATACTATCATGTCGAGCAAGAAAGTCCTCCCTATATATGTCCCAGCATCCACTACAATATACATCCAATGTACAGTAATGGCCTCTAGGGCATACATATAACTAACAATCTCCCACTTGCACTAGGGCCATCTGATAACAGTGGTTGCAGTATCTCATACTCAACCATCCCATAAAAGTCTCTCTCTTGGAATAGGCCTTCGCGAGTGGATCCGCCGTGTTGTCCTCTGAGTCTACTCTCCTGACCTCGATCTCCTGGAGATCAACCATCTCCACGATCAGGTGACACTGCTTTAGAATATGTCTGGATCACTGATGGGACCGGGGTTCCCGGGCCAAAGCCACACTTCCATTGTTACACAATGGTAGGAACCTAGTTCATCTCATGAACCAATATACATCCAGACTGCCTCTTTGGTAGCATCTTAAGTAGCGATGTATCCTGTCTTTATCGTCTAGTTAGCCACGGTATCTAGCTTGGAACTCTTCCAACATACCGTCCCTTTACTGAGGGTAAAGACAATGCCTGTGACTGACATTCAGTCGTCTTTATCACCCTGGAACCCTTCCAGTGATTCTCCCCAGGATCAACTGATACCATCTCACTACAACTAGTGAGTATCCTAACATCCATTTAGATCTATCTCATAGATCCAAAACCCAGGATTTAGTAGGTATCAATTTGATCCTATGTGGAGAATCATTGTGATAAGCGGAGATTGATCGAGCGTAGCATAGGAAACTTCTTCCCCATCAAGAGTATGTCATCCACGTACTCTACGAGGATCGTCACAATACTCCCTACTACCTTTTTGTTTATACAAGGTTCATCTACCATTTTGATGATGTCAACTTCTTTGACTAATCCATCAAAACAGATGTTCTAACTCCGCGATGCCTGCTTTATCCTATAAAGCATCTTGCACACGTTTCCGCTGCTCCCACTGTCTACGAGGCCCTCTGGCTGTGTACTTATAGACACACTCTTCTAAAACATCATTTAGAAAAGCAGTCATGACACCCAACCACCAGATATCGTAGTCATGGTATGTAGCCGTGGCAAGTAGGATCTGGATGGACTTAAGCATAGACCCCAGAAAAAGGTTTCATCATTATCCACGCCTGGTCGATGATGAAAACCTTTAACAAGTCTATCTTTGAAAGTCTCAACTTTTCCATCTACACCAAGTAATCTTCTCAAGATATACTTGCTCCTGATGGGGATTTAACCCTTCAGATATAGCAACCAAAGTCCATACTTTGTTGGTGTACATGGATTCCATCTCAGATCGCTAAGCATCCAGCTATTCTTACAGAGTCTTACTCCTGATGGCCAGCTCGAAACTAGTTGGGTCATCATCTCATGATGCAATCCTCGCTCCCACTGTCATAGAGAAACCGAAGTAACTCTCAGGTGGGTGAGGAACCCTACTAGATCGGCGGAGAGGCTGAGGTTCGTTGGTAACTATTTAATTCTTTGGTTATATCAAATCATCTGCTGTAGTTTGTATAGCTGGAACCATTCCAGTTCTACATAACAGATCTTGCCTTGAGCTTGTCCGGATTTTGCTTCTAGACATAGGCCGGTCAACCCCAAATCTTAACTAGCTTAAGACATGGGCTCTTCCCATACCATATCTCATATGGAGTGGTAGGCAACTGATTTGATTCGAACCCTAATCAATAGGTATGCAACTTCATAAGTGCATAACTCCCACAAGGAAAAAGGCAACTCAGTAGTACTCATCATAGAGCGCACCTTATCATATAGGGTGTGATTGCTCCGCCCCGATATACCATCGTGCTATGGTGTATACGGAGGAGTAATGCTGAGAGAGAATCTCATTCTACTTTAGAATAGTCCAGGATTTCCGTGCTGAAGTATTCTCCTCCCTGATCACATCAAAGGATATAATGCTTATACCCGTATTGGTTCTCTACTTCTAACTTATATTCTGTGAATATCTCAAAAGGTTCGGACTTGTGTTTCAACAAGAACATATGTCTGAATCTAAAGAGATTATCAGAGAATGTAATGAAGTATAAAGAACCATTCTTGGTATGTGTAGACTGGGAACCTTCATACATCAACATGTATCATCCCAAGAGTTTACTAACTCTTTCTCGGTTTCCAATAAACAGAGCTATGGTCATCTTATCTTTGTGACATGACTGGCAAGTTTTCACAAGATGTAAATTCAAACTGATTTAAATATTCATCTAAATGTAACTTCAGCCAATCGGGTCGCATTGATATGACCTAGTCTACAATGCCTCAAGAAGGATTCGTTCATTTCTGAACTCTTCCTCTTGTGTGTGTTCCATATACTAAGAACTGTAGTTTGATTTAGAACATCAACGCTTTTAGATAACGTGCCTGAACCGATCAACTTTTGATATAGGAAATGTTCAAAACATTATCCAACAATACAAAATTTTATCATTTCTTTACTAATAAAGAGAGTGATATGATTTTGTATATCAGGTTCGGTATCTTATAACATTCGTTCAGAATCAATGTATCTGTAATACAGGGTGACAGTGACCAACAGACTTTGGCTGCAACACTTGCCCCGTTTTCTGCCTCATGAAACTTATCACCCGTTCTCAGTTATTCTACCTTTTTGTAGCCCTATGTAACAGATTACATATCTGGGATCCTGATCTGGTATCATATACCCAAGATGCGAAGGATACTGAGAAACAGTTCTTTGTAATGAACACACCCGAAGACGATGCATCAGCATGCACTCTCTTCGTTTGGGCGGCACGGGAATTTTGGTAATCCCCAATTTCCTGCTCTGTCTTATAACAATTATAAGTTGGAGCGGGACCAACGTTCCCCAGCTCAGTATAACAAGTGGGTTCGGTCAATATTCCGTATTAATATCTTGATTAAGGCGTGAAATGGTCGCTACCTGGAGAGAGAGAGAAGAAAACACTCAGCGTGCGCTCTTGCAAGAATAGATTGGTTATTATTTTATCTAATCAGGATGGCTCCCACTGCTTTTTATCAAATCTTCCTTCAAACCCTAAAAGGAAAGACTAGCCGGGATTAATTACACACTACAAGTTCGCCAATCTTTCAGCCAGGCCAGTGTCGGTACTTTGAGGGAGGTCCCCCGTGCTTTCGCACGAACCTAATTAATGTAAACCTCGTTTTCCCAGAGGCGTAACCCTATTGACACCTTTCTAGACACCTACTTGATCGGCTAATTGTAATGTATAAAACTCTCCCAGGAGTAACTCTTACTCGCAGCGGGTATCGGGATCCAACTATCTCATAGAAGGTATGCAATCTCATTGCAAATTTCAACACTTGAAATTCCCGATAATTTTGCCCCTAACGTGCTATGACCTTGACGAAACCCAACAAACCATAGCCCCCTAGTCAAGTTCAACCCGTACATTTCTTGATTGAATTAAACCCACCCGCACGACCCTTGACGAAAGCCAACAAAGCTGCACGACTACCCTAATCCAATCGCATCGTATGCTAGCAGATAAGCAGCATATAGCTACCGCACACTGCACCTTGACGAAAGCCAACAAATGCAGCACGAATACTATATACAACTTATCTGAAATGACGGAGGGCTACGACAGGTTTTTCTGAAAACCTATTGCGTAATGAACTTGATATCGTTGTAGGATCGAATGAATTTTGAAATGGAGTGTTTTTGAGGCTTTTCTAGTTTTGCTAAAGGAGTCACTCCCGGTGAAGGGATCGTCGGTCCTTTCCTCGTCGAATGAGGTGCGGGATATATCATATATATCACTGTGCAAAGCAAAAACTCTTAAAAGCAATCAAAAGACAAACCGAGTGTGTAGCATCTGCCAGTTATTGCTAAAGGAGTCACTCCCGGTGAAGGGATCTCGGTCCTTTCCCTATCGAATAAGGTGCATGATATATCATATATACCGCTGTGCAAAGCAAGAACTGTAGCTACCTGTTTTAATTTTGAAATTCGATTCTACAACATCTTAGGTTTCTTTTATTTCATTAATCATATTAATGAAGTCCCATCATTTAAGTACCTAAACATCACAGATAAATACGACGTACACTTATGCCATCCGCATTCGCCTCGATGTCCCCTCATTGCACCGTTAGGTTAGGTAACTAACGGCAGAGCGGGGCAGGGCTATCGCGGGTGTAAAACATAAGTAACGTCTATATAATATATCTAATATACTATATACTGTATCTATCACAGAACGTCATATGATCACATCACAGATATCGCAGCAGAAGAAACATATATGAAATATTGGATATTCTAGGACGTCCGTGTTTTCAATACGAGCCAGTATAAAACACGGATTCCACGGTCATGATGAATAGCCAAACCCACACCCCTAGACCCCTACGAGAGCGGCAAGCAACCCTACCAATTCTGGAGTTAGGAGACCCGGACTCGACTCCTCGAGTTGGTCTCCCACTGGACTCCAGAACTCGGTTACTTGTGCTCCCCTCCTTGGGTCTATCCTAGTGCGGAAAAGTAAATAATATACATCAACGGAGACAACTTCCGCAACCTGGAAGCGCCCCAATAAAAAGAATATTACATACAAGTTTTTACATGAATGAAAATGAAAAAACACTCATCTCACATAAAAACCCCCGGCTATTCAAACACGACGATCCAATATAACATATCCAGCAACACATAACATCACATGTCATCAACGTAAGTAAATATGCGCATCCCAATTGTCGTAGACATATAGCAACGAAACCGGCGATATCACATATTACACTTACGGTCACAGAAAAGAAAGTGTAAAACTACAACAGTTGGAATCCGCAACCTCCTCAGACATCGCATGCCTGACCAAATGAATTTCTTAGACATCGCATGCCTAACAATTATAAACCCCGCATTTTAGTCTCATTATCGAAAACACTTTTCAATATCAAGTCGGGCAATTCAACAAGATTCCCGACAGCCTGATCGAATGCTCGTCGCAAACTTTAGTAGGCGGCCGCACCCCCGACGTCATCGACGAAGTGCACCAAGGCGGAACACCGCTGCCGCGAGCACCCGAACGGATGCTTTCGGCGACGGGGTTCTCCTACAGTCACTTGGTCGGGGCTATGGGGCGAGGCTGTCTATTAAGTTTATCCGGCGAGTATCCGCGTACGCTACTTGATTGCGACGGACTTTTGATCGCATCAAAATTCCGTGGCTACCGATCAAGTGAAACTAAACTGCTATGTTTATAACATTCATTCAGTTATCTCATAACTTATTGTGAATTCCAATTATTGTATCACATTCCGTATAAAATAGAAAATGTTAAACTTTCGGATCGAACATCCAAACACCCAAGTTTTCCCGAAACAGTCCAACACATGAAATAAGTCTAACAACATTCAGTTCGTGCCTCAGTACCAACGGTCCAGCCGTAGAAGGGTCAAGCCAACGCCTTACATGTGGCACGCCGTACTGCCCCAAACCCTAAGGTTCAAAGGGCAGTTCAAGACGGTCACATAATTGAGTTAAGGTTTGTTGTCTTCTAGAGGGACCATCGCGTTACTTGCACTACTTTGAACGTCGTTAAACCACGGAAAAATCCAACACTTGGAAATTTTCCGGCAGGGGAAAAATTAGGTATTTATATCCGGTCGAACTTTTTAACATATTCAAAAAAATTATCCGGAAAGCCACATAGACAAAATCTGATACTCCGATCGAAACACCGAATCCCCAAAACAACCCCAGAAAATTCAACTCTTGAATAAATATTAAAAATTCCCAGGAAAACCAGCACCAGAAAGCATGAATTACTGTGCAAAGTTTGAAGGCCAATCAAGTCAAGAGGCCGCGGAACCGCCGCAGAAGGCAGGCTTCTGCCGCGGTTCCGCCGCGCATTAGAGGTATCATGGAAAATTTTTTGCATCGTAATTCTTAGAATTCCCTGCTGAACTTTTTATGAATTTTTAATCTGGAAAAAACCCTGTTTTTAGAAAAAGTCCAGAGAGCACTAAAAAGTTAGGGTTTCGGGTTCGATCGGGTTTCAAACATCGTCTAGACTTCGCCTAAGGCTCTAGCTAGGCTCTGATACCAATGAAAGGTTCCTAGGCACTCTCAAGAGGTCTCTCAAGGCATCAACCATGCTAATTTCGAAAATTACGGTGCCGAGAAACCCTAATACGGATCGTTGGCTAGAAGTGTAGGCGAAAAAGAAACTAGTTAACAACTTAACTAAATGGTAAACGGAAATACAACCTTTGTAGATCCGGTCCTCCACCTTCTAGGCTCCGTGATGAAGTCCCCTCACTGTCCAAATGGAATCACGGGCTCTAGCGTCGGCTTCATCGGAGAAATGGGCGGGCAAGGTCGTCGGCTTCGTGCCGAAGATGATCTACGTCGAGGCATCACAAGATCAAGCTCTCACTTCACCAAGTCATGAAACTTGTGAAGAAAACACACTCTACTACTTGGCAAGAGGTAGAGTATGAAGAAATAGGAAGTGGGTTCACTTTAGAATTGGATTTCTCACTCATTTTCAAGAGTTGCCATTGATGAAGCAAGCTTTCTTCTTTGAAGAAGAAGAAGAAGAAGAAGATGAAGATAATATTATGATAAGTTATTAAAATGAAAAGGAAAATGAATACTTATCATAATACTAACCTTAGTTTAGTGTAGAGAATAGACCATGGTTAGATATGATGGTTAGGGTTAAGCAAGAGACAAGAATGGTGGACTAGGTCAAAGTTTCATGAAGCTTCAACTAAACTACAAATAAAGCCACCATTCTTTTCTTATCATTTCCAAAATGAATAAACAAATAAATAAATGAATAAGCAAAACCCTAATCATCAACTTAACCATGGTTTAATTCTTTACACTTAACCATATAAACATGTATCATCAAACATGATACAATCATGTGCACAAAAGTATATCGCATATACAACTTGCACAAATCAAGTGAGAAAATCCATTTAAAGTGAACCAATACTAGTTAATGCAAAGTAATATATCAAATATATAATAATATATTAAATCATTAAATCAACACTTGACTTAATGATCCGGTCATATCACATATAACCGACTAATATCAATAGTAACAACTTATCGAATCAACACTTGATTCGATAACCCTGCTATATCGCATATAACCGATCAATGTCACAAATCGCGAGAATCAAATACAGTATCACATACTGGTATTATTCTCGGTCCCGCACATATCTCATATGCGCTCCTATTTCGTTTCGTTTGAGCCAGGAAACCTCTGTGTAGGACTCTAAAGACTCGTCAATACGCCGGCAGCAGGTGATGATCATATCAATCACCCACAAGCCGCAAGCGGTCTGCTAAACGTAACGGCCACCCGGGTATTGAGCGATGAGAAGATCGACGAGCAAGCCCGCTCACACTCCAGTGAATCCAACCAGTAACACTTACCGTACAGTCCGGTCTGATCGTCTGATATGTCGCATATCTTGCCTAGGGGTGGTAAACGTCAGACCCCAATAGCTCGATAAGTCGTGTCGATCTGAGGTCTATAACAATTCGAGAAACTACTGGTAACACTTACCAGTAAATCTCAGCAACCCTGGCCAGGGATTTCCGGTTATAGCCAATCGAACACTGCGCAACATCAACTCCCTATACCGGGAGAGACGAATCCCCTCCTATCGCTCATTGCCTCCATGTGATTCGGGACTGTACCCAAAAACCACCGTTTTGCACGCCCTCTTGGACGTGGTAAGATGGAAATCAAAGCACAGTGGGAACCACACAAGACTCTATGACGATCTCGGGTCAACAGACTACTCTGTACCAGAGTCACCAGAGAACTGCCATCTGACGTAAGGTATAATACCATCTGGGAGTTCTCGGCGAGTCCGTCCAGTGTATCCAGTTTCTACTGAGCACCCATATATCATCTCTGATGTCAAACACCAATGGATATAGGATTATCCATCGCCCATCTATATGGGTCGAGAAGGTATACGCTAGTCTACTCTGGTATATCGATGCCCCGTCTCGATACACCCATGACTAGGGACCTTGAAGGATGTACTTATGGACTACCATGTCCCCACTAGTATGATCCGCATCATAGTCCAGGTACTCAAGTATACATCCTAAGGGCTTTACCAACATGTATCGGAGAGACAATCAGTGTACACGTTAAGGTAAAGATCAACCAGATAGCATACTATCATGTCGAGCAAGAAAGTCCTCCCTATATATGTCCCAGCATCCACTACAATATACATCCAATGTACAGTAATGGCCTCTAGAGCATACATATAACTAACATATGTTCCCCTGTAAGTCGTAAGGATCTTACAAAAGGATTTTCTCCTTATAAGTCGAGAGGACTTACAAGGGTTGTTTACCATATGGACATATCCCCAGTCACGGGTGGGACTTTGTTAGGGAAACGTTTATTCGCGCCCGTGGATTGTATACAAGGGCCAGTATTGAGCCGCTTGTAGGGCCATATCGGAGGTTGTGGGGGTTGCTTAAGAACAGGTTAAGGTTTCTGTAACTTAAGACTTTCAAATCTTATGAGCCGTGAGGGTCCCATAAGAGAGTTCTCCTTACGAGTCGTGAGGATCTCGCAAGTGTATTTTCTTCTTAGGAATCGTGAGGATCCCTAAGTGTGTTGCTCCCTTGTGAGTCGTAAGGATCTCACGCAGGTGGTTTCTCCTTACAAGGTCGAGAGGATCCTGTAAGTGTCTTTTAACGAGGTTGCGCCCTTTCGGGTTTTCACAAACACTCGCCGGTTGCCCTGCTGTTTTTACTCACGGAGCCCTTTCGGGTTTTCATCCGTGCCCATTTTGCTTGTAGAAATACCGTTTTTTTTATTCTTTTTTTTATTCCTTTTTTTTCTTTTCTTTTTTTTTCTTTCTTTTTTTTTTTAAACGAGGTCGCGCCCTTTCGGGTTTTCACGAACACTCGTCGGTAGCCCTGCTGTTTTTACTCACGGAGCCCTTTCGGGTTTTCATCCGTGCCCATCTTGCTTGTGGACATACCGCGTTTTTTTTTACACCACGTCAGCCTGAAGATGCCGCGGGTTGGGAGTAGTTTAACGACGTTTCGGTCATTTGCAAGTTTTAGGACATTGCGGTCCATCGTTAGTTTAAGGACGTTTCGGTCCGCCGTCGCCGTATTTGAGACGCATCTCTAGTTTACTGACTTTTCGGTCTATGGGGCTTTCTCTATGACTGAGAATGATGCCTCCGGCATATCTATCTTTCTCGAAGCATGTGGTTGTGGCGGGTTTACTTTCCACTTTTCGGGCAGCGCGAACTTGCCTTGTTGGTATTGGTCTTCAACCCAGTTTTTAATGACGTAGCAATTTTCGAGTGGGTGACCCATTACTCTGTGGTAGGGACAATAGTTAGGATTGTTAACGTCACCTGATTGTAATGGACGTTTTGGATCTGGCAGAGTGATGAGCCCGCTGCGCACTGCTAGCTCGAACAATCTCTTTGTTTTATCTTTGGAAAATGAGTAAGGACGTTTCAACTTCTCATTGAGGTATCGCGGCTTGTTGTTTTGACGACAAAACGGTCTCGGGTTACTCGGTCATTGTTGAGTGTTGGCAACAAAGGCCGTTTTTTCCTTTTCCTTTCTCATTTCGTTTGCTCCGTCGTTTGCGGGTCCGAGATTCTTTGCGGGTAGCGTGAGATTGTACGGCTGAACATTCTCGCAACTCTCCAATTCTTTTGTTTTAGAAATGAATTCCTTGAAGAGAGGGTCGAGGGCCACTTCTTCATCAGAATCGCTTCCAAGGGTAAGAACTCGTGATCCCCCAGGCTCATCCCTATGACAATTGCCGGCAACTCTTTTATGCTCATCTGTCGTATTTTTTCGCTGTCTACGAGCTTCCCGCTTTATTCTATTGACGTGTTGTCTATGAGCGACATATCCTTGCCACCAACACTTAAAGGAGTTGCAGTCTTCAGTAGAATGTGCGATCCTCTGATGATATAAGCAGAAGTTAGGGTGTATGTCCGTTTCATCAAAATGTATACCACCAGGAGAATTTTCTTTGAAAGAGGGCGGCCTCATCCCCATTGATATGGCTTTGGCGAATCGTTTTCTTGTCTTGATCCTGCTTTCATTTGCGGCGGATGTACTTTGATCTGGTGGGAGTGTTTCGACCCTTTTGTCCAATCGCCGGCGTTTGGCTTTCTCGAATATGGCCATCTCGCGCTCTCGATCAGCTTTGCTTTTAAGACGGGCTTCGTTCAGGAAGGCATCGATCATCTCGTCTGATGGCCACCGAAATTCTGGCTCAGGATTTGCCTCCAGCTTCTCTGTGTAAGGAGCTTCTTCGTCATTTATTGACAAGTGAGAGATCACATGGCAGCTTGCCACATAATCTTCAGGTTCATCCGGCGAGTCTTTGTCATCATCTCCGTCCTCAAGGACGTGGCTGAGGAATTCTCGGAGTGTGACTGGGGTCCGCGCCTTCTGATTATATTCTTCCGGTGCGTCAATATGTTTTCGCAAATCCGTGCGTTTGTCATCAAACTGCGCGAGCTTTTTCTTTTTTTTCTCTGAAAACTTTGACGGCTGTGCCTAGGTGTTTTGCCCACTGCTATCAATTCTCGGTGTTGGGCGTGGTTTCAGCATCCCCTCGATAATCTCGGGTTCCAGCGGATTTTTCCACCTGATTGCTGGGCATGTTTGGAGATCTTTCAGCATTCTTTTCGTCTTGGCTGAAAGAGCGACCTCTCATGGAGTTTCTTCTACGAAAGAACATGATGCCCGCGGTGTGTCCGTCTTCTTAGGAGTGTGAGGCTGTGGCGGGTTCACTTTCCAGTTTTCGGATAACGCGAACTTGCCTTGTTGGTACTGATCCTCGATCCATCCCTTAAAGACGAAGCAATCTTCGATTGGATGGCTTACCGCTTGGTGATAAGGGCAGTAATTTGGATCGTTGACATCGCCTGGCTGCAACGGACGTTTCGGACTTGGCAGGTTGATGAGTCTGTTGCGCACTGCCAGCTCGAACAGTCTCCTCGTTTTATTCTGAGGAAACGAGTAAGGACGTCCTCGTCTCTCCTCAAGGGATGGGCGTGGACGCACGTTGTTTTGGCGAACAATCGGCTTTAAGTTGTTCGGCCGTTGCTGAGTATTGGCAACGAAGGTTGCTTTCCCTTTGCCCTTTCATTCCAAGGCTCTGTCTTTAAAGAGGAAGGCCTATGGCCCACCTGGTCCATTTGGGCCAGCTTGTCGATCAGAGCCTGGAACGTGGTTGGTTTAAAGAACATCATGAACCGTGAGATAGTTGATGAGGATCTAGTGTACCCACGAACATGCCCACCGCTGGCGCTTCTTCGACGCGTTGTTCGCATTTCGACCATAGGTTCCGCCATCGTGTTGCATATTGGACCTACGTTTCGCCTGGCCTTATCCTGGCATTGATCAATGCCGTGATTGGGGTGCGTTCGCTAGCGCTTGCAAAACGCTGGGTGAATAGCAACTCCATCTCTGCGAATGTCTTGACAGAGTCATTTGGGAGTTCAGAGTACCACTTGAACGCCGTCTCCGATAAGCTGCCGACGAATTGGCGGAGCAAGAGTTTATCATCGCCGCCAGTGTTGCCGCATAAGGCTCTGAATTGAGCGACGTGCTGATGCGGATTTCCCGTCCCCTTGTATACATGGAACTTAGGGATCGTATATCCCGGCGGGTAACTGATTTGGTCATACCAGCTCGGGTATGGTCGCCCAGTTTTGACGACTTGGCTGGCCGCTTCATTCGCCTGATGAGCTCGTATTTGCTGAGCTATATAGTCATCTAGTGCAGTTTTGGAAATGGTTTCCTCCTTGGCTGTTGAATGAGCCGGAGGAGGATTAGATGTCTCCTCTTTATCGTCTTCAATAATGATCGGAGGGTCTTCAGCTGGAGGGTCCGGCTGTAACATCATTCCCACCATGTCTTGGAAGAGAAGCGCCATTTATTTTATGTTGGCAGCTTGTTCTGCTGCCTCTCTGTCCTTCTTTTCGAGGACTCTGTGTAAGAAGTCAGCATCGGTTTTATGTTCGTGACGCTGCTCTGATGATGCCTCCGGGCTTTCTTTTGGCCTGGTGAGTGCGGCCATTGTAGTCAGTATCTCTTGAAGCTTCTGTTGTTGCTCCTGGGATTTCGTCACGGATCGGGTGAGCGGTCGGTGACCTGTCGAAGCACGACTTTCCTCCTTTCCGGAAGCCATATAAACGGTGTGCACCACCATGCCCCCAGACTTGGGGCATTTAGATTCAGTGTCTTTGCGATTTGCCGAAGACACAGGGATCTTCTCCGGCCTCCTTTTCTTTTGAGTGGTTGAAGTTGAGGGGGCCGTTGTAGTGGGCACCCAAGTAGCCGTTGCTTTTTGTGGCTTGACAGGGGGATTTTCTTCCTGCCGAACCTTCATCTTTTTCTGTCGGCGAGAAAAATTCGGATCAATCACTGATTCTCGGACCCATCGCCAAGTCTTGTAGATCCTGGAAGACAGCCGTTGAGGAGACTGCTCCGGCTTTTCTGGTTTTGCTTCCACGACGGCCTCTACCGGTGGAGGAGATCTTTTGAGCACCGCAGTTGGCGAATTTCTGCGTACCTTGTTCAACAATTCAAAGCTGTTCCCAGTTGGAACAGCAGCATCGATCCCCACCGTTGGAGCTGGCGGAGTTATCCTAGAGGGGGAGTTGCCCCCAGCCTTCCTCACTCGGCGCCAGTGGCGACGTCGAGCGTTTCGTGCGGATGGAGTTGTTTCAGCTATAAGGGTGTCTTCGTCATGTCCCCTCTGGGCAGGGGAAGCAGCTTTGAGGACCTCACCTGGAGTAGCAACCGGAATGGCCAGCCTTGTAAAAACTGACTTCTTGGAAGGAGGAGCCTTTCCAATAATTTTGTCCGCATGAGCCGGGATGGCTATCCGCTTTAGGATGGCAGCTCGGGTATCACGGGCTTATAGACGTTCTGGCCCAGTCTGTTGAAAACTGAGGTATTGAAGTTGGACGACCCGTTGAGAGGGGCCGCGGCAGTAGCAAGCCAATCAAAGACCGACTTCTTTGGAGCTTCTTGCGATGTCATTGGGGCATTGAAGCTCATTGGTGAGAGCAGGGTCCCGAAGAATAGTCCAGCGGTGGCTTGAGTTACCTGCTCCACAGGCATTTTGAAAAAGGAGGCCGCTTGGGGCCCATAAGTCACTCCTCCAGCAAGGACGGAGCGAGAGTTGCAGTTGCAGGTAGTGCAGTTTGAAGCCATTGATCTTCTGTTTTCTGCACGGAGCAAGACACCAAATCATAGTACCTCGAATCCACAGGCAACCACAGCAAACCGCGATTCATTCGCGAACACGACACACGAAGTGTGGAGTGGAAAGAGGAAGAGGTCCCACCGGGCGTACCAGAATCTGTTCCCCTCCGAATGACGGCGCGACTGGGACGTCTTGCCTGAGATTCGGGGGCAGATGCTAATTGGTGCTATCCGTCCACCTCTCCGAAGATGCCAAGTTGATTTATGGCACCGTGTATCGAAGGTTTAAACGGATGCGTCCGATGTAGCAGACTTCGTCAGATTCCCCCTCACTTGAGGGGTTTTTGATTATGGGGACGCTCTTCCCTGCAGGCGCAAGCCCCTGCAGTTAATTACGCTACCGCATCGCGGTAACCACTTTCTCCTTCTCCAGCTGGTCACTTCGTGTCATGTGTGTTTGTTTTGTTTTTGGTTGCCCGTGGATTGTATACGGAGACTGAGTTATGTCGTCGCTCGTAGGGCGTGGACTAGTCCAAATCCGTATTATCTTAGATTTGGGTTTGGGGGTTTGGTTTGAGGATACGTTAGCCATATTTGAGGCTAAGATCAACTCAAACGTTTGTTAATGATACATTAGTCTAATTTGAGACTAAGATCAACTTAACGGGATCGTTTAGATCCGACAAAAGAGCAATTGGCTCTATTGTTCCAGTTTAGGGACATAGTGGTCCATTTAACATATGGCCGTCGGGACCCGTCACCTCTCTGACGACGTTGAAGGATTACAACGACAGGTGTTAGAGGAGTTCAGAGATGTACCCTTGAACCAAAGTTGATTGGGGGATCTATAGTCCAATTTGGGACTAAAGTCTGTTTGAAGGTTTAAGGATACGTTAGCCATATTTGAAGCTAAGATCAACTTAAACAGCTGTTAAGGATACGTTAGTCCAGTTTGGGACTAAGATCGACTTAACGGGATCGTTTAGACCCGACAAAAGAGTGTTTGGGCTCTATTGTTCCAGTTTAGGGACATGGTGGTACAATGCTAGTTTAGGGACGTAGTGGTCCAATACCAGTTTAGGGACATAGTGGTCCAATACCAGTTTAAGAACATAGTGGTCCATGTTCCAGTTTAGGGACATAGTGGTCCAATGGTAGTTTAAGGACATATAAGTCCATTGGTAGTTTAAGGACGCATAAGTCCATGGGTTTAAGGACCCCACAGTCCATATTGGTATGTTTAAGGACGTATTAGTCCGTTAGTTTAAGGACGCACAAGTCCGCGGGTTTAAGGACCCCACATTCCGTATCTTGGTTTAAGGACGCATAAGTCCATGAGTTTAAGGACCCCACAGTCCGTGTTGATGTGTGGTTGTCGGGACCCGTTACCTCTCTGAAGACGTTGAAGGATTACAACGACAAATATCATAGGAGTTCCGAGATGTACCCTTGAACCAATGAGTTGGTTGAAAGAGCAGATGTGCTCAGTTCAAGATGATTTGAGGACTTATGGCCAGTTTGGGCTAAGTCCAGTTATGTTTGAAATATTGGCCCTCTGTTGGCCCATTGAAAGAGAGGCTTTGCCTCTAGAAACTTAGCCAATTTGGCTAAAGCTAGTGTTAAACACTAAAGACCAACAGTGTTGAGCACTGGGAATGAGATTAGCAAGTTAGTGTTAAACACTAAAAGATAACCAGTGTTAAACACTAGCGATAGGGCTTTCAAATCAGTGTTAAACACTAAAGCAAATTAGTGTTAAACACTGGTAATCAGAGATTTCAAATTAGTGCTAAACACTAAAGCAAATCAGTGTTAAACACTGGGAACAAAGTCTCCAGATTAGTGTTAAACACTAAGGAGAGAGGGGTCACGTGTGGACACGTGAGAGTGCCCTGATTTCCCTTATTTTATTCTACAGATCAGTGTTTAACTCTTTTAATTCTGACGGCCATCACGTGTGAGCACGTGATGGAGGCCCCCGCTCTGGTCTGTTAGAATGCTCATTAGGGGTCACGTGGTGACACGTGAGGGCGCCCTAAATATGGAAGCAGATCTCCTTTGTTTTATTCTCAAATCTGCGAATAAGTGTTAAACACTTTTCCTTTTTATTTCGAGCATCACGTGTTGACACGTGATGAGGATTTATGCGCTGACTGTTAAAACGATTGCTAAGGGGTCACGTGGTAAACACGTGAGAGTGCCCAAAGCCTTCATTTCCATTGATCTTTCTTTCTGCGTTTTGGGAGTCACGTGGGAGCACGTGATGGCATCAAAAAGTGGGGGCAGATCCCTTTTATTTTGTTCTGTAAACAAGTGTTAAACACTTTTAATTTTCATAGCCATCACGTGTGGGTACGTGATGTATAATCATGCCCTGATTTATTTGAATATTTATTAGGGGTCACGTGGTAACACGTGAGAGCGCCCAGAATTGTTTCTGCCTTTGCTTTTGTTCCATATATAATGAGGGTCACGTGGGAACACGTGAGGCATTGCCTCAAAGCTTTCATCTTCTCATTTTTGGGTGACCTGTTCAGGGGTCACGTGGGGCACGTGACCTTAGTCTTTTCATGCACAGAGATCTTTTAAGTCTCCTTATCTTTAAGAATTAAATTCTTATTTAGGGTAAAACCCTAATTTTTGTTTTGGAGGAATTAAATTCCTATTGTGAAAGAATTAAATTCTTATTTAGGGTAAAACCCTAATTTTATCCCAAAGAAATTAAATTCCTATAATTTTGTGAGAATTGAATTCTCAAAACTTAATTCCTCCTCTATGTTTTGGATCTGCATGGCAGGATCTCAACCCAATGAGAATTAAATTCTCAATTCATGGGGAGATATGCACTTTGCAGATCCTCCACCAGAAAAAGAACTAAGTTCTTTTCTTTATATAAGAGTAAAAATCTTTTGAGAATTAAATTCTCTTTTTAAGCCTCTCTTTTCTTACCTAGGGTTTTTCTTTTGCAGAGAATTAAATTCTCCTCTCTTTTCTTTTTTCTCTTGAGAATTAAATTCTCCTCCCTCTGTTTCTTCTCTCCCCCCCAAAGGTAGATCCCTTCTCTTCTCTTCTTGGCTCCTATTTATAGGAGAAGGAAAAGAATTAATTTGTTTAGCAAATCTCTCATTGAAAGATTTGATTTGATTGTTGAGAGATTTGATTTATATTTATCATTAATCTGGGCCCTTAGATCATTTAGTGAATTTTATTCACCGTGGATTTTAAATCCAAAAGATATTCTATTTGTTATCTCGGTTAGATTTAGGGGGAAATCTTTCCTTGTTTGGGATTTTTCTATAAATTGGTGATTTTTAATCACCCTTGGATCCCCATGACCCTTTTCCATTTGGAAAGATTCAGAAACTTTTAGAATTTAATTCTATTAAATTATAAGGCTTTTAAAGCCAGTCACGTGCTGGCACGTGACCTTTGGTCACGTGTGAGCACGTGACCCCCAATTGGGTTCCTTTCTCAGCCGCTTATTTATGTTTCAGTTTTAACCATCGCGTGTCAACACGTGACCATTGGTCACGTGTAAGCACGTGATACCTCGTTGAGGTATTTTCTGACTTTTAGAATTAAATTCTATTCATTATTTTAGAGGCTTTAAAAGCCCATCACATGTCTGCACGTGACCCATGGTCACGTGTGAGCACGTGATGCCCCATTGGAGTCTTTTCTGAGTTTTTATTATATCTTTCGACTCCTCCAGCGGGTTCTTAAAGGTCAATCACGTGTGGACACGTGATACCTCATAACTTTTGATCCCGGATGAATTACGAGGCCCATAATATATCAAATCGAAGGATTTTCCGAGATGCTTCCAATACCATCAGAATTTAATAGTTCCTCCTTCGGGAACTTATCAAAATACAGGCCGGAAGATATTGGTTCGCATTTCCTTAAGCATATCGCTGCCATTTGATACCTTGGACTCTTCTGCGCAGAAATTTTTGGCTGGAACAAAGGGATCCGATCTAAAAGAAGAAGCATCGAGCAATCTTCAGTAATGAAAGATAATTTGAGCAAAGTATCAACCCTAGGATGGTCCCCTCCTATTTATACACCCCAAAGGGGAACATCCTATGCCCTGATTGATTCTCGCCATAACGAAACGTCGCGTCCAGTGACCGACGGGGCTCCACATGGCAATCGGCCATTGGGGACATCTTTTCGACTACAGGAGTCAGAGACAGCATGTCACTTCCGTCAACTGACGTCCGACATGTGGCCCGTATCCCAACTGGCAATCGGCTGGAACGTGTCACGCCTCGCTTCCCAGAGTACGCAAGATTGGGCACGTGATATAGCCAACCATGCTATCTGTGGGTAGGAAGTATCCATCCACAGTCACATTACGGCTGTAGAGATATCAAGAACAAGATAAATAAACTATCCAACACATGTCCAAATCCATAGTAACCAGAGTCAATGATAAATAAGTGCGGAAGCAAATGATCCAATACAATAATAGAAAAGTACGTCCCATAATGCGGGCTCACATTTGGAAATAAAATGCAATAAATAAACTAATCACTACAGAACTCACAAATCAGCCTGCTGGCTGAAGTACTCCTGCTCGGTCGGCGACAGTGGTAAAGAATCTGGGCCATGCAAAACCCAGACGTCAGCGCGTCATGTCAACCAATAATATAATATGAACATGGTAATAAGCAGTACAGAAATAAACATGAAATAAGCAGTAGTATGTGACAACAGTGCAGGGTAGTGTGCAGTGGGTAACTAAACTGTTCTATCGGGTTTCTATTCTAAAGTCTTTGAAATCAATTGATGACTCGTCGATGTAACTCAATAGTATCCCGTGCGTGCCCGGGACCACGGTCAAGATTCTCGGGACTGAATCCGAGACATGCCGCTAGGCAGTAACAAGTAGCAGGATGGGTGAGTGATGTCAGCATCATCACTCCGGGGCTGGCCTAGCCCGTAAGACTGATCAGAACAGGTATCGAACTGTTGAGTTACAAGTCGGTTTCACCTTTGATTTCCCCATACCCCCAAGTTATGTATGTCGAGTCAGGTATTCAGTAATCAAGAACTAATGCCAACGCAGGATCTGGTAAAAGCAGGTTTGTCTGGATAGACAACAGGAATGGTCCATGAGGACTCCATGTCAGGTTTGTTGGCATTAGGCATGAGATCAGGTAACAGGTCAGGTCATGGTACATCAGGTTAAGTCGATGGTAAAGGGTACCATGTCCGGTGCATCGGTATATATATATATGTCATGTGTAGCAAGGTCAGGTCAATGTGTAACTCAATCGAGGATGTGCTCACAACAGGTATATAATCGAATAAGGAAATAACAGCAGGGAATAAAGTAAACGACAATATCAGTTCATTTAATCACAATATAGTGCAGTCGTATTATTAGATTAACAAGTTTCGAGCACCCTTGCGGTGCAATAATCACAAGGTAGTGCACTATCAATAGCAGAAAGTAATAGAGCTACATGTGTACGGCTATCATCCTTTAAACAGTAAAATGATTAACTGGCAGTTTCGTTATTAGGGTTAAAGTGGCAATTGCGATTTTAGGTTACAGTATCATGATATATGTCATAAGGCGTCCAAATTATAAAATAGCTCTACTTAGTTAAGTTTTGCAAGTTCAATAAGTAAAACACATTTAATTTGTTTAACATAGCATGTAGCAAGTAATACTTGCCTGATCGGACAAGAAACGGGCATATGGAACGTCACACGTCGGCGGGAAAAGTCGCGACGCGCGCACGGTATACGGAACGGATCCAAACAACGCACAAAGTGATCACACGGGTCAGGTACGCTCGCTAGGTCATCGGGATCGTCGACGGCACGTACGGCTCTGGCAATAGCTTAGTCTTGCTGCCAATTCTGGTTCGCATAATTATCAGGTGGCTATAGCTGAGAAATCGGAGATGGTCTTTGCTGTGGTATCGGGTGAGCATTCTCAGCATTACGATGCTGTAACTGTCGTTGTCCCTGTGCTTGTGGAGCAATCATTTCACATCTGTTTGAAGCTACCACATCCAGTATTTGCTTTTCATAGAGAGGAAGTTTTTCCACCATACTGTTTGAAGCTGCCGCAACTGGGAAGTGATCCCTTGATGGAAGTCGGTCAGTTCCGTAAAGTACCGCTCCTTCATAGAACTAATCTTCTGATAGCAGTCCTCTTGCCAATCAACAACCCTGGCACCTGTGGTATGATTCAACACCATCGAATCTGATTCTATAGGATTTTTATTCCCAGCTCTAGAATTTGACATCGCAGGATTAACTGGAGCTGACGGTGGCTCCAAATCAAGCGTTTGCCTAGAAATCCTTTGCAGATAATCAATCTGAGAGGGAGCAGCAGCATAAATATTCTTCTCTAATTGCTCAGCAACCTCCTTAGCATGCCATCGGGATCAGATGTTTGTGTACTCCTCTCCAAAGCCTCCGTAAAGTCATGAATGATCGTTTCCCTGATCCGAGGCTGGAACTGGGACTTCCAATCGTCGGCGAACTGTGCTAGAGCCATGAGCAAGGAGAAAATTCGAGCAAGGAGAAAATTCAAGCAAAGGATAGAGGAGGAGGAGGAGCCAGAGGTGGTGATGGCGGCGAGTTGCCATTGATCGGCGGTGAAGGGGATGGATGCAATAGGTTTTCCTGGGTTAGCTCGGTCGTTGGCGATTGAAGAGAGGTGAGGGAGATGAAGAAGGTGGGTGGGAGGAGATAGTGAGGGAAGGTCGTCGACGAGGCTAGGGCTCCGGCATGGGTAGGGTGTAACGGCGACGAGCGCGACGAGGGTCGCGGACGTGGGTTCTCGCGTGGGAACGGGCGCAGGAAAACGAAGAAGGAGATGAGAGGAGAGAGAGCAAGAATGCATGGGGTTTCTGGAAAAATAAAGTTTATGAAAGAAGTATGTGAAGGAGAGAGAGTCAGTTAGAGAGAGAGAGGGAATACGATAGGAGAGAGAGAAAGAGTCAGTTAGAGAGAGAGAGGGAATACGAGAGGAGAGAGAGAGAGTCTGTTTTAAAAAAAGATTTAGAAAATATGATCAATATATTTGCAGAGAGAGAGAGGCGTGAGAATTGATTCTTTGATAAATTTAGTTATGGAAAAATATTATTAGTTAAAAGAAATTTTTAAATGAATTAAGGAATATAATATTATAATATTAGTCCGTTTTGAGATTTTGGCAAATACAAACTTACCCCAAAACACGCCCGAGTCGGGTCTAAAAATTCAAATTTAAAATATGAAAAATGTAAGCGACTTCCAAATTTCAAAATGAAATCCCAGTTAAAGAAAAAGTATACCCCCAAGAACGGATGCACGTACATGTGCGTAGCCATCCAAACATGTCCGTTTCACCGAACGGGACGAGAACAAGATGCGCGGATGCTACCACGGGGTTAGGGGTATCGTGCAGGCTATGAAATGCAATTTTAAATTATTTTACGTGACTAAAATGTTATATGGTAAAAGATGTCATGCCAGATAAAATGCCAGTATGCGACAAAGTTGAAAATGCACAAGTTTACATAATAAGTCCAAGTGATTCATAAATACGAATCAATCATGTTTCAAGCAAGCGGGTCGGGTCGAATGCAAAGTAATATGTAAAATACCATTCACACCCAAACACACTAAATCAAGAAAAGACCACGGATAAGTAAATATGGAAACTGGAATTGGTATAAATGAACTCGGGTGTTACAGAACGGCACCCCCTCTTTAAAGCGAGATCATTTCATTGATCCGCTGACGCCATCGGGGATATGCGTAAAGATTTAGGCGAACAACGAGGCGACACGTGGGCCCAAAGATCGAAACGACATAACCACCAAATGCCATGCCGTTCCCGGGCGATCCGCGTTATGATTCCTTGGCGCCAAAATGAACGATAGAAAACCGAGCAGGCCACTCTAGACCCGACCCATGAATAGGTCGGAACGAGAGTGGGGGGGGTAATGATGATGCTCACAAGTGGTGTCTCCTCAGATTACGACACGCAGCGGATGATGTGTCCCGAAGACTACGGAGGTGGAATAGATGGGTTGCATTATGAGGATTTCTCGGGATCACCTTCTCGAGGATCGTATCCGACCTTTCGAGAGACCTCCCTGAATACATACCACCTTCACCTAGGAAACTACCATCAGCTCGTCTCCTAGCTTTCTCAGCCTCCTTGCTCATCTCTGAGCCATCTGACATGTCGAGCTTCCTCGGCCTCCCAGCTCATCTTCGAGCCGTCTAACGTGCCGAGCTTCCTCGGCCTCCCGGCTCGTCTTCGAGCCGTCTGACGTGCCGAGCCTCCATGGCCTCTCAGCTCATCTCCGAACTCCTGACATGCCGAGCTTCCTCGGCCTCCCTCGATCAACCAAGAGTGTGGATCCCATGCGCCCGGCAACGGCTCCGCGCATATCGCTAGGGAGAGATATCCGCTTCCCCACGATCCGCGTCCCACGCTAGCGCATCCCTCCATTAATGGGCATATCCCTCATTAACGAGCGTATCCCACCATTCAAGGCGAGAATAACGCTGAGGCGTAATTGACGGCGGTGATCTCGCACATGCTCGCTCCACGCGATCCCTATATAAACCCCTATCTCAGACGACTCAGGTATTTGAATTTTATCTGAATACGACGCTACTCTGCACCTATTCCTCGGCTCTAACTTGATCGTCGGAGGGTCCTACGATGGTCACCCATACTGGGACTTCTTTGCAGGTATCTTGGCATCCAACTCCAACCCATTAAGATCCACAATCAGCAACTCCCAATCAAATCTCAGTCGTCAAATACCGCCATCAAAGGATCGACGGAAGACAACATTTGAATGAGATCCCAGCCTCCATCAGAGACCATGTTGAATTCCCTGGCCATATCCATTGGCTAATTACAGGAAGCCTACTTTGACATGCTAATGTAGATGCTGCATATTATAGGGCATGATGGAGCGTGATCAGAATAGCAAATCGATACCATGTTGACACTGTACTATGGCAACTAATCACTTAGCTTATACAACTTTTTTCATGTAAATGTGATACGATGGAAGCGTGGATTTACTCTAGCGAACTAGAAGCTTTTAGACCTACATCCCTTAGCCTAGATTTTGGGGTATCAGATACCATACTCTATTATTATGAAATCGATGTTTTTATGCCGAGTCTAGTCTTATTCATATTTTATCGTATAACTCTCCATGTGAATTTATCAAGTATAGAACACACACCACAGCATGTGTATGTGTGAACGATATATAACATTCTCCACAGACTAGCAAGTGAAAAACTCGGTAAGGGCATTCTTAACAAATCTAGAATGCTATGCTAAAATCTAGATATAATAATCTCAAGAATTTTCGCTTGTAGATACATTCCAATGATGCTCTAATATTTTTCTTTTTGTAGTTATATTTCCCATCCTATAGATTTCTTAACAATCGAACGGTCCACCAGCATGTACATACCACATAAAACAATGGATTGCCACCAAAAGTTTTAAGAATATGGGCAACACTATAAATAAAAATAGAGTATGGAGATCTTGGAAGAAATGTGTCAAATTTGAACAAAATACAAATTGCTATAATTCTTTTTGTACACTGTCAACTCTCCATGTGCGTGACATGTGCAAAAAACAAGCATATGCGGAAACCTATTAACAAATCAAAAGCTTTGAAAGGGCATTCATGAAGACAGTGGTCCAAGAATTAAACGGTCAATAGTTTTTGCATCTTAGTTTCTATTGATGAATCTCTATAAATTTAAGGGAAGCAACACTGATCATAAATGATACTGTTTATAGCGTTCCAAAAGCTCGCGATACAAATACGAATTAAATAAGGAAATTTTGTGTACCAAGCATCTAAACTTCTCAGAATCCAAAATCATAAGCGGAAACTGTTCAGTGCAGATTGCCCATCAAGTCCATTGAATATGTAATATGCATTGTAATCTTTCACCGACACATCTTTATATAGATATGTCTGTGTCAAAGACCTCTCGTCAAACTACCTAAGGTAACTACCAATGAGCAATAACCCAGTTAGTATGACACTTCTACTTTTAAGAAGAGTGTGGGATTTGAACCCCATGAAGGAAAGTGTCAGAAATTAACGTTTTCGGGACAAATTCTTAGGTCCCTGGATGCGTGTGTGTGTGTTGTGTGTTTGTATGTGCTGTGTGCGTGAGTGTAGTGTGTGTTCAGATGAGATTTAGAGGCCAATTCCCCCCCCCCCCCAAACTATAGACTAATAACACATGCCCCAAATGAGATAATTCCAATAGCACAAATTTTAGATAGGGAAAATTGTTTTCGGGCCCAATATGTAGAGGTGAATTATGTTTAAATCCACGTAAAAATTGTCAAAAAACCTTAAATTGGGCCTACATATTTTTAAAGTATTGTGTTTTTTGACAATGAAACCCATCATCCATTTTAGAGTATGCCCCCACTCGGCACATGTATAGCACCTTTCCGAACACGGCGAATCATGATCCGCGCTTTTCGAATTTTTTTTGATAAGGCCAACCTCACTTTCACCGTCGTGGGTGACCTCTCCCATCCCTCTTCATCTATCAACCTTACACCTTGTGCAGGAGAAATAAGCTTCTTAAAGGATTTTGGTCTTTATCTCGAACACGTCGACGGGTTTCCGCCTCCTCCACAGTTCTCAGAATCCCTTCTTTAGAATACCTCCGTCTTGTAAACATCATCCACCCGTCATCACAACAACCATTCGGACTCTCGCGAGAATTGTTCACGTCGGCCTGTGGGCGTGAGTTTCCCCTCAAAACTGTGCCCCCTTTGACATCCATGTATGATCTTGTATCATGACATCCAACTCCACCGTGAACGTCAACGTCGCCGCCGCCGCCGCGTTCACTTCTAATTAGATCATCTCGGCCCCGTCCTCGAATGGTCATCCCATCTCCTCCTATATGAAAACCAGCGCCCCCATCATTATCACCATCACCATGCCCATTACCTTGACCTCCCTTACGAGCATCACCATCCCTCTGAACAACGTTTCCAGACCCATCAAGCACTCCACTACGAACCCATTGCCATGAAACTCACGGTGCCCCACCATGAAATCCATCAAGCACTCCACTGCAAAATACTAACTTATAAAAGAACTACTCCTGCAGTAGATATCAAATCCTTCCATGCTTCCCTATATCCTTTTTAAAATTTTGTAAAGCTTTTCCTGGAAAGAAACTCCTAAATTTCTATTAGTTTGCATCTATAGATTTTTGGAGGAAACCGAAAATGGAGTGCATAGAACATTTTCCTGTGTTTTCCGTTGAGAAGTCAACTATACACTATATGCTTGGATAAAAGGTATTTTGAACTTCCTACCATTGGTTTCCATGGCCTAGTGATGATGCTCAATATTGGTGATCCTAAGGATCACGACACGTGGCAGACGACGTGTCCAAGAACTCAGAAGAAAGGGCCTGCATGGAGCCGACCGGGCCACCCTTGTACCCGACCTGCAAGCACAAGCTGGCTCTCTTCAGAGCCCCTGAAAATTGGCCTCCTCGGCCTCTCAGCTCGCCCCTGAGCTACCACAGGACCAAGATGCCTCGGCCCTCCTACTCGTTCCCGAGCTCCCCCACCGAGGCCATCTTCCTCGGTCCCTTCAACCGACCAACTCCACCACTCACAGGCGTAACCACCGCTCTGCAAATCTTGCCATACGCGGATTCTCCGCCGGCAACATCCCACATTCCGCGCTATCACGATCCTCATTAACGGGCGATCCGCTTATTACGCGGGCGTGACGTCGGGAGCGTAATTGCCGGCGAGATTCTCGCGCCTGCTGCCGCGAGCTACCGCCGCTATACAAACCCCCATCACAGAGGTGTCAAGTAAGCCATTTTTTACACTTTACGCCGTTACTCTGCTCGGATCTCATCACTAACTTGAGCGTCGGAGGGTCCTCGGTGGTACCAAACCATCCCAGGACTTCTTTACAGGTACTCGGCGATAGCCTCCTCACCCCATCTTCTCCTCTCAAAACCCATTGAGACCCACACGCCAACGAAGGACAATCAGCCAAGTTCACCTCGAGATCAATGGAAGACAACATCTGACGGAGGCCCGAAAAGGAGCTCCATCAGTTGGCGCCGTCTGTGGGAACAGAAACTCCACGAAGAACAAAGTTGGCCTTCCGATCTCCATCCACATGGCAAGCGATCACCCTGAAGATCCAGATACCAGTCGCCGCCTCCCTCTCCCCGGCGGCGTGGGTGAACCTCCTCCGGCGAACGCCATCAACGCCCTCGCCGGCTGAATAGACCGACACCCTCTCCCTTGACGGGATCGCACAGAGGGGGCTCGCCACGGCGGCTCGAGGGCCACCTCGCCCAAGGATCTAAGCCCTTACTAAGAGGCGGCCTAGCAGCTACCCTGCTCGGCTATCCCTGGCGGGTAGCTTCCCTACCGCAACGCTAGGGATCAGAAAGTCCTCCCAGAGGCAGTCGAGCCCGAGGATCCCTCGCTCGGCTATCCCTGGCGGGTAGCTTCCCTACCGCAACGCCAGGGATTAGAAAGTCTTCCCAGAGGCAGTCGAGCCCGAGGATCCCTCGCTCGGCTATCCCTGGCGGGTAGCTTCCCTACCGCAACACCAGGGATCAGAAAGTCCTCCCAGAGGCAGTCGAGCCCGAGGATCCCTCGCTCAGCTATCCCTGGCGGGTAGCTTCCCTACCTCAACGCCAGGGATCAGAAAGTCCTCCCAGAGGCAGTCGAGCCCGAGGATCCCTCGCTCGGCTATCCCTGGCTGGTAGCTTCCCTACCGCAGCGCCAGGGATCAGAAAGCCCTCCTAAAGGCAGTCGATCCCGAGGATCTCTCGCTCGGCTATCCCTGGTCGGTAGCTTCCCTACCGCAACGCCAGGGATCAGAAAGTCCTCCCAGAGGCAGTCGAGCCCGAGGATCCCTCGCTCGGCCATCCCTGGTGGGTAGCTTCCCTACCGCAACGCCAGGGATCAGAAAGTCCTCCCAGAGGTAGTCGAGCCCGAGGATCCTTCGCTCGGCTATCCCTGACGGGTAGCTTCCCTACCGCAATGCCAGGGATCAAAAATCCTTCCCAGAGGCAGTCGAGCCCGAGGATCCCTCGTTCGGCTATCCTTCAGGACAAAAGCCCTCGCCAAGAGGCGCCGGGCAGTATCCCTGCCCGGCCAAGGGTCCTTGGTAGGCTTCTTACAACCCTATAGCTCTTCCCGCGCCAAGAACCAAAGTCCTCCAAGAGGCAGTCGGGTCCTTGCTCGGCTATCCCCGGCTGGTAGCTTCCTACCACAACCGACATAGATCAAAGTCCTTGCCAAGAGGCACTGGGCAGCAACCCTGCTCGGTCCCCACCCTGAAGGATCAAAAGCCCTCCCAGAGGTAGTCAAGCCCGAGGATCCCTCGCTCGGCTATCCCTGGCGGGTAGCTTCCCTACCGCAACGCCAGGGATCAGAAATTCCTCCCAGAGGCAGTTGAGCCCGAGGATCCCTCGCTCGGCTATCCCTGGCGGGTAGCTTCCCTACCGTAACGCCAGGGATCAGAAAGCCCTCCCAGAGGCAGTCGAGCCAGAGAATCCCTCGCTCGGCTATCCATGGCTGGCAGCTTCCCTACCCTACAACGCCAGGGATCAAGCCCTCACCACGAAGCCGCCGAGTTCCTTCCTGCTCGGCGCATCCCCAGCGGGCATCCTCCTGCCCATCAGACGCTGATGGTCTGAAGCCCTCATCGCGAGGCCGCCGAGTTCCTTCCTGCTCGGCGCATCCCCAGCGGGCATCCTCTTGCCCATCAGGCGATGATGGTCTGAAGCCCTTATCACAAGGCCGCCGAGTTCCTTCCTGCTCGGCGCATCCCCAGCGGGCATCCTCCTGCCCATCAGACGCTGATGGTCTGAAGCCCTCATCGCGAGGCCACCGAGTTCCTTCCTGCTCGGCGCATCCCCAGCGGGCATCCTCCTGCCCATCAGACGCTGATGGTCTGAAGCCCTCATCACGAGGCCGCCGAGTTCCTTCCCGCTCGGTGCATCCCCAGCGGGCATCCTCCTTCCCAGCAGACGCTGAAGATCTCAAGCCCTCATCGTGAGGCCGCCGAGTTCCTTCCTGCTCGGCGCATCCCCAGCGGGCATCCTCCTACCCATCAGACGCTGATGGTCTGAAGCCCTCATCGCGAGGCCGCCAAGTTCCTTCCTGCTCGGCACATTCCCAGCGGGCATCTTCCTGTCCATCAGACGCTGATGGTCTAAAGTCCTCATCGTGAGGCCACCGAGTTCCTTCCTGCTCGGCGCCGAGTTCCTTCCTGCTCAACGCATCCCCAGCGGGCATCCTTCTGCCAAGCAGACGCTGAGGATCTCAAGCCCTCATCGTGAGTCCGCCGAGTTCCTTCCTGCTCGGCGCATCCCCAGCGGGCATCCTCCTGCCCATCAGATGCTGAGGATCTTAAGCCCTCACCGCGAGGCCGCTGAGTTCCTTCCTGCTCGGCGCATCCCCAGCGGGCATCCTCCTGCCCATCAAACGCTGAGGATCTCAAGCCCTCATCGTGAAGCCACCGAGTTCCTTCTTGCTCGGCGCATCCCCAGCGGGCGTCCTCCTGCCCATCAAACGCTGAGGATCTCAAGCCCTCATCGTGAAGCCACCGAGTTCCTTCCTGCTCGGCGCATCCCCAGCGGGCATCCTCCTGCCCATCAAAGGATCTGAAGCCCTCTTCGCGAGGCCGCCGAGCCCCTTCCTACTCGGTGCATCCCGGCGGGTAGCTTCCTACCCAACAAAGACAACTGACAGTCCGGGGACGCATCCCGACGAAACCTTAGGAGGGAGCTCACCCCGGACGGCCCGGCGGTCCACTCCTGACCCAACCAGCCGGCTGGTCGGGACAGGAGTGGGGGGCTAATGATGATGCTCAATATTAGTGATCCTAAGGATCACGACACGTGGCAGACGACGTGTCCAAGAACTCAGAAGAAAGGGCCTGCATGGAGCCGACCAGGCCACCCTTGTACCCGACCTGCAAGCACAAGCTGACTCTCTGCAGAGCCCCTGAAAATTGGCCTTCTCGGCCTCTCAGCTCGCCCCCGAGCTACCACAGGACCAAGATGCCTCGGCCCTCCCGCTAGTTCCCGAGCTCCCCCGCCGAGGCCATCTTCCTCGGTCCCTCCGACCGACCAACTCCACCACTCACAGGCGTAACCGCCGCTCCGTAAATCTCGCCATGCGCGGATTCTCCGCCGGCAACATCCCACGTTCCGCGCCATCACGATCCTCATTAAAGGCGATCCGCTTATTACGTGGGCGTGACGTATGGAGCGTAACTGCCGGCGAGATTTTCGCGCCTGCTGTCGCGAGCTACCGCCGCTATATAAACCCCCATCACAGAGGGGTCAAGTAAGCCATTTTTTACACTTTACGTCGTTACTCTGCTCGGATCTCATCACTAACTTGAGTGTCGTAGGGTCCTCGGTGGTACCAAACCACCCCGGGACTTTTTTGCAGGTACTCAACGACAGCCTCCTCACCCCACCTTCTCCTCTCAAAACCCATTGAGACCCAGACGCCAACGAAGGACAATCAACCAAGTTCACCTCGAGATCAACGGAAGACAACATCTGACGGAGGCCCGAAAAGGAGCTCCATCACCTAGCATACAGGGACACTTATGTTGGGGTGATTTAGATACTCTTTGACGATTCATTAAACCATTCAAAATGATAATTTAATGAAAAAACGTTAATTTTGCAAGCACGCAGATAAAATACGGGCTGCAACACAAACAGACAATACTAAACAGGTAAGAGCCAAAACTCTTGCCGGCCATGGTCTGGCAGTTCCGTTATGTAGGATAGATCAATACTTTTCATGCACTTTACTTGGTAGACTTCGGCAATAGACTATACTAGTGATAAACCCCAACCCATGCCATGCGTGGGAGTTTTGAATAATTTGTTGCCATTTTTTGAAGCAGCAAGGAGCTTAAAGGAAAATATAGGAGAAATAAGAAAATTAAAGCATGTTAACATGCGCTTGGTATGAGGTAATCTAAGTGGTAATCCTGCGTTTATCATGAAATATTACCATCTTGTTTAGGTGTGAACGGTATTCCCGAAAATATAGAATTACCATGGTAATCAAACGACCTCATTTCATTGTAATCTTGTTTCCCCCAAAACATATGTCTATCCTAAATTACCACGAAATATTTCCCCTGACATGAAAAGAGTCGAGACCATCTGCCGCCGGCCTCTATTGCCACTCGCCGGCCTGCCGGTCCCGCCGCCCATCGTCGATCTTTCGCTGTCCGGCCTACCGTCAATCGGCCGTTCACTGTCCAGCCCACCGCCAATCGGCCGTTCGCCGCCGGTCATCGCCGTTGGTTTGCCGGTGCCGGGCCACCGCCGATCGAACGTAGTCCTTCGCCGATCGTCAGCCGACCGGCCCCGACGACCTTTGTCGGCCCACCGCCAATCGGCCGTTCGTCGCTGGCCTCGCCGCCAGTCGACAGTTGCACACACATATTACCGGGAATGATTAAAGTATACCAAACACGTTAATTCAAGATTCCTTTGAATTAGATGTCTGATCATCCCGTTCCCGAGAATGCAAGAATTCCCGATAACTTTTCATTCCATGTATCGAGCGCAAGCTAGGAGCTGTTTGAGGATGGAGTTAAGTTTTTTAAATTACAGTTTCATAAAATTAGTAAAACTCAACTCCAAATGCTACTTTATCTTATTCGGCGAACATTTTGGAGTTGGGATAACCACAGTAATTATGTCAACTACAATATGATCATGTCAAAACACAGACCTAGGAATTTACCTTTATTTGAGAAGCCTTCTGTTCTATCTTTTATCCCTACCCTTTTATTACTTAATCCTTTTTATCATAAGGTCTTATCCTTTTAGTGGTAGGCCACACAACAGCTATCTTAAACCCTCTCTCCCACATGTCCTGAATGTGGCCATGGGGCACACAGTCCAATTAGGAGCCGCCAAGTACGCTTGCTACATAATATTCTCCGATTGAAAATACCACAATTACCTTATAACATTTTCCAAATACCGACGGCATGCAAGAGGATGTAGGCATGATATGAGACAATTTCAAGAAGAAATAAGGAAAATACCCCAGCCGCTTCAAAAGATTTCTTTCCATGTCCAACTTTAGTAAAATAATTTCACATTTTATAATTCCAATCCTATTATCAACATTAAAAGCCATATATATGGGGGCACACAAAGTAAATTAGCCCTGTCCTTTCCAACTGTGTGATCGCGCGTTCTGGAAGTAAATCAGCCTTACCCCTCCCAACAAAGGATCGGGATAATTTATTTCTGGAGTGTGTGCTTGCAAATATATATATTTATATACATATTGAAATTGCATTATGCAAGTAATATAACAAGCACCTCATAGTCCATAATTATAAGCGGAAATTGTTCAATGCAAATTGCCCATCAAGTCCTTTTGAGATGATATATGCGATGTAATCTTTCACCGACACATCTTTAAATACATAGGGTTGTCATCATATATATAATAACTCCTTGATATATATGGCCATAAAGCCATGACGATGGGATGGATCTTGCTGTGAAGAGGCCCGCCACTGAAATTCTCGGGCCAACCTTACTTGCAAGCGCTCTATGCTCAATACTTTTGAGCTTGTCATTGGTGATGAGCTGTAAAATTGCCCAGTGTGAACCACAACACATATCAAGAAATATATAACTTAAAGGATAAATTGTCAAAAAGCCCTTAGCTCATTCGAGAGTTGACTAAAAACCCCTGTAATTTTCGCCGGGAATAGCCTATCATTCAAAATCATGTGAAAAAACTCATGCGCTGTATTTCATTTAGACCTTATATTCTCTCAACTGCTTACATATTACAGGCAACTGTTTAAATTGCTATAAGGGGTTTTTTATGGGCCCTAGATTTTTTTTTAATCAAAGCAAAAATCCCAGGAATTTTTACACAAGTTTGAAGAAGGCCGAGGCTTTTTGACAATTTACCTTAAGCTTGATTTTATTTATTTATTTATTCCAAAATGAGAAAGCGCACTTTAAGCACTTAAAGTATTATTTGATCGCCTAATATTGAAAACTGAAGGAGAATATTTTATAAGTGGACATAAATTGCACATCCCTTCGTGGGTCTAGGTATTGGGCAAATAGCATGTACAACAAAACAAAAGCGTGTTAGATAAAATGAATATGTGAAAATGGCCGAGTGGCAATCCTAACTAGTGAGAGCATTGGTAATAATTTGGAGTAGCTCGTATAAAGGATAAAAATAAAAGAGAAAGATTTAGATGGTTTGGAGATGTACATATTAGGAATCACATTCGATGGTTAATATAACAGCGAGGAATAGATGTAGGCCTACATGAGCATAGGTTGAGCTACTTAAAAAAGGGCTCTATTATACTTCGTTAATTACTGAAAAACCCTTCTACTTTATATTTACTTAAAAGATTCCTCATACATTTAAATTCCACTATAAAAACCTCACTAGTTTTCTATAAAAAATCAGTGTCCCGTTAGGACGATGGAACTAGAGCTTGTGTTTGAGCTGTTTTCTTACCTACTAGATATTTAAGTAGGTGTTTCTCCTATAAAGCAAACTCACATTCTCGTTTAGTTGAATATTGGGATTTAGCGCTGCTTAAGAATCGCTCTCTTTCAAATGAGGTTGCCGATGAACTCAAAGCTTGCATTTAAAGGGACAACAGCACTTGACAAGTGTTCCCTGCCGAAACACGGAGGTGCAACCGTGCGGGTCTCACCCGAATTTCGGGGCAGATGCTAATTGGTGCTATCCGTCCACCTCTTTGAAGATACTAAGTTGATTTATGACATCATGTATCGAAGGTTTAAACGGATGCGGCCGATGTAGCAGATTTCGTCAGATTCCCCCTCATTTGAGGGGTTTTTGATTGTAGGGACGCTCTTCCCTGCAGGCGCAAGCCTCTGCAGTTAATTACGCTACTGCATCACGGTAACCACTTTCTCCTTCAACATATGGTCACTTCGTGTCGTGGGTGTTTGTTTTGTTTTTGGATGCCCGTAGATTGTATACGGAGACTAATTTATGTTGTCGCCTGTAGGGCGCGGATTAGTCCAAATCCGTATTTTCTTAGATTTGGGTTGGGGGTTGGGTTTAAGAATACGTTAATCTTATTTGAGACTAAAATCAACTTAAATGTTTGTTAAGGATACGTTAGTTTAGTTTTAGATTAAGATCAACTAAACGAGATCGTTTAGATCCAACAAGAGAGCATTTGGGCTCTATTGTTTAGTTTAGGGACATTGCGGTCGATTACCAGTTTAAGAACATGGTGGTCCAACGTTAGTTTAAGAATATTACGGTCCAATGTTAGTTTAAGGACATCTCGGTCCGTGGGTTTTAAAGGACCCTATAGTCCGAGGTTAAGGACATCATAGTCCATGGGTTTTAAGGGACCCCACAGTCCGAGGTTAAGGACATCATAGTCCGTGAGTTTAAAGACCTCACAGTCAAGGTTAAGGACATCATAGTCCGTGAGTTTAAAGACCTCACAGTCAAGGTTAAGGACATCATAGTCCGTGAGTTTAAAGACCTCACAGTCAAGGTTAAGGACATCATAGTCCATGGGCTTAAGGACCCCCCAGTCCAGGTTAAGGACTTCATAGTCTATAAAATGTATGGTTGTCGGAAACCGTCACCTCTCTTAAGACGTTGAAGGATTACAACGACAAATATCAGAGGAGTTCAGAGATGTACCCTTAAACCGATCTGGGTTGAGAGACCTGTTGTCCAATTAGGACTAAGATCTGTGATTTATGAGCATATGAACTCAATTAATCTGAATTGAGGACTTATGACCAATTTGGGATAAGTCCATTCAATTACAATGTCCAACATTTTTTTTTGAGTTGTTAGATGTTTGTTTGAGCCCAATTCCCTTAAAAATGCTAAGCATTGGTCTGGTCTCTGACAATGTTTTGTTTTTAGTTGAATGATGTGCGTTTATCATAGCTCCAGGATTATTCAAAGAACAATTTATGTTCTGTCCAAGCGCACATTAAAGCATGTGGCGCACTTGGCACTAGTGCCAGTCGATGAGCGTAATGCGCTATGGTTAAAACGCTAGTGCGTTTTGCGCCAGATATGAAGCGCTAATGTGCTTAGCGCTTTGCGCTAAATGAAGAGCGCTGATGCACTTAGCGCTTTGCGCTAGATGTAGAGCGTTGATGCGCTATAGTTGAAGCGTTGAGGCGTTTGACGCTGGTGTCATATAATGGGCGCAAAGCGCTTTTAGTAGTGCAGCGCACACGTGAGGAGCACGTGGCGCGCTTAGCGCTGAGCGCTAGCCAATGAGCGCAGTGCGCTGTGTTTGAAGCGCTATGGCACTGCAGCGCTTTGCACTAGATGAAGAGCACTAAGGCACTTTTAAATTAGGAGCTCTAAGGCTCTTATTAGATTAGGAGCGCTAAAGCTCTTCTTAAGTTAACTTTGCGCTCTGAAGATTATCTTTTCTTTGATAAGAGATTTTGTCTCAAGATTTTAAGAACAACATTCTTAGTTTATAGGAGATATTTCATTCTCTTTTTGATGAAAGGCTTTACCTTTATGGATCTGTGATCCTAAGAGAATTGAATAATTCTCCCCGCCTTTATAATGAGATGTTCATAATCTCTTTTGTGAAAGACAATTTGTCTTATAGATCTATGATCTGTGAAAGAAGTAAATACTTCTTTTTATATTGAGATGATTTCGTCTTTCTATTCTTTTTTTATCTTAAAAAGAATTGTCTTCTTTTGCCGAGAGCTTCTTCTTCTTCCTGAGATTTTCTCAAAGTTTATGTGGGGGGGGGGGGGTTCCTCCCTCTGAGACTTGAAGTCTCGGGGCCTTTATATAGGGCAAGCTGATTTGTTCAATCGGTTAAAGAGACTGATTCTCTAATTGATTTGGGAATTTCCCCATCGTCAGATCTTTGATCCAAGGGCTTCTGGTTTACAGAAGATAATCTTCTTGTTTTTTTAACAAGGTTGGGAAATCTTTCCCCCTTACAAAATTGTTCTGTATTTTAGTGATTTTTAATCACCATTGGATTATTGATCCAACGGTGTTCCAAATTCAGGGCATAATCTTTTCTGTTTGGAAAGATTCAACAGAATTTCATTCTTGTTAATTGATGATTTAATCATATCCGTTGGATATTTGATCCAACGGTGAGGAATATTTAGTTCCAGCGCTAGCGCTTATGCGCTCTGCCCATGGTGCGCTACTTGGAGCGCAGCGCATCTAGTGCTAGTGCCTATGCGCTTTGCAAGGGGTGTGCTAGTTGTAGCGCAGCGCTTTTATAAAAGCGCCGCTTTAATTGAAATTTTGAATTCTGAACAGAGTTTTGCTCTAATTGGGGAAACAAATGCCCCCCACCGTTGCGCTCACGGGGCCCACACGTGGGTGCAGCAGTGGCAGCATCTCTACTCTTGGATCAACCGAGGAATTGAAACGGCGCTTAGTGCCTACAAATAGGACCCTTGGCTCTTGAGATGACTTCTGTTCATCTTCAATCCTTCTTGAAAATTTATTTTCTCCTTCAAAGCGCAACTCTTCCTTTTAAGAATTTTCTTAAGGACAGAACCCTGTCAGATTTGTTTAGGTAAAAGATTAAATCTTTTTGAAACATCTTTTAGGGTTTCACCCATTAACAGAGCCTTGCTCTTCATAGATCTTTGATCTAAAGAAAATCTTTTTTAGGGTTTTATTAACAGAGCTTTGCTCTCTTGGAATCACAAATCTAAAAAGATCTTGCTTATGATTTCTTAATCCATTAATGGAGCTTTGCTCCTTTCAGATCATATAGAAGAACTCTTAAGAGTTTGTTCATGGATCTTGAAGATCAAATTGAAATTTTATTTTTGATGGATTATTGCACCATCTTCTCAAAGCAAGGCTCTTAGGATTTTCTTGAGAAATTTTATTTCTTCATCATTAGACTTTGACAGATGTCTGTCTAGTGAAGAGCGCTGCTCTCAATGGGAGTTTTGCTCCTCTGCCCGAGAGATTTCTCATTTAATGAGAATTTCTTGAGAATTTCCTCATTTAATGACAACCTCATCAAATGATGAGGCTGATTTATTAATGATGAATTGTCATCTAGATTTTATGGGTCCCCCTTTGGTACCTTTTGACTGCATTGCAGTGCGATACGGATTTATAGTACCTAGTGATAGAATTTAATTTATAGCATTGGTGGATGAAAATTCGTTCTTTTCTGCGCAGGTACTATGTCTTTCGACACTTCCTTCTCGTTCATTCGCTCAGAAGGCGGATTCTTTGAAGCACCCGTAGACCGAGAGATTTTTGCGTTGATCAAAGACCATGACCCAGAGCACAAGAGTCTTCATCTATTGGGTAAATGGTACGATCAAATTATCATGGGCCGACGGAGCTTTTCCTATGCGACACCCTTGGAGCCTATTTCGGCGATCGCTTATGCAGACGCACCTCCGATAAATTACGCTGTGGAGGAGGTCAACTGGACTTCAGAGGGTCTTCCTCGGCCTTCTATGGCCGCGATACCCGTGCATCCACCGGTGGCCTTGGACACTCTATGACGGCGCATCTGTCAAGGCGAGGTACACCCGTGGGGACAGCCATACAATGTAGGACTAACTCCCCGTCACCCAGCCGGGTATTTGCAGTGGGCTCGGTATATTTTATCGGCGAAGAAATCACAGTTGCTGAGGCTCGGATTATATCCCGCCGTTTACACTTCTTTGTTTCAATATTCTACACCTCCTACATGGTGGGTCAGGGCATTTCTGAAGAAGTGGAACATTCCGACCCACACCTTCCTCCTATCAGATCGAGAAGTCTCCATTTCTTTGGAGGAATTTGCAGAGGTCTCGGGTTTACCCGTTAGGGGAGAACATTATGAGGAATTGCTTCCCCCGGATGAGTATATTTTCGCCACCAAATCAGTGGTAATGGATCTTACTCCCGAAAACGCTATTCAACACCAATTTTCGAGTTTGATAAAGGTGTTGAATATCTATGAGAACCTCTCTCTTTCATCCAAAGGTCGTGGAGTTAATTTTACGGCTTTTATCGCTGATTTTCTTCGCCCAGAAGTATTGAAGGAAGAAGTCGAGAAATCCGCTAGTCTTGACGACCCCTTCGAGCCGGATGAGGGGAGACCCTCACGTCCGGTGGCTTAGGTTTGGGCAACCTGCCGGCGGCGGAGGTGAATCAAAAGAGCTTCTTTCTACTCGATACCCCGGTCATCCCTTTTGCAGAGTTGGTGGCTCATGGGATTGACGAAGAAACGTTCTTTTTAGGGTTTCATGGGTTATGGCTGAGTTAGTTTGCGCTTCCCATGCACCCTCGCCGTATGAGGCCGTCCGTCTTCTATCCCGCGCATCGAATGGTTGCTGGGATACAAGCGGCTGTAGGGATCGCTGGGTTAGCCTATTTGTATCATGGCCTCATCTTGGCAGCAGATACCACTGAGCCGGGGGTACAGTCGGTAAACTTCCCGATGCATTATTTCACGTCATGGCTCGAGTTGCACGTGCTAGGCGTCTTTGGCATCCACAAGAGGCCGGGTTGTTATAACAGGTGCAGGTTCCCTCGGATCATGCGACTGGTCGGCGCTTCTATTGTGACTCCAACGCAATGGGAAACTAGAGGCTTGCTATTTCGCCCACGCACGGTTGGAGCTGGCATGTCCTTTACTGATAAAGTTTTGACCGTCGGCCAGGAATTGGGGAAGACGGTGCTGCCATTGCAGGATATATTTAAAGATGGGGCCTCCGTCTTGAAAGCTCGGAAGATTCTTCTTCTGTACTCTATCCGGCCGGGCTTTCTCGTATTTAAGATGAATGACTCGGCTTTATTTATGAGGTATAACCCGCATTGCTTCGTTCAGCAGTTAAGTTACAATCAGGGCGTCCCACTCAAGGCTTTCTTGGCAGAACCGGCTGCTACTGAAGATGGTACTCGGAGCGCACTACATCATTTTATGCTCCTGAACACAGGGTCTAATTTCTTCATCAGCGAACAAAGTTGTGTTCCGCAAGCCCAGAATGTGTATGTGGCGTGGTACCAACAATCGACCGATGCCGTCATTAGGGTGGAAAAACAATTGCTGCCTGATCGTAAGGGCGCAGTGCCGGCTGGTGATCGAAATGTCCCTCTGAAGCGACGAAACATTGTTCATCCTCCCTTGAGAGAGGTCACTGCAGTTGAGCCCTCACACGTGCTAAGCCCTACGCACGGGTTGCCCCCATCCAGCGTACCTGAAAAAGAGGTGGCTGCCGCGTCCCCCGAGTCGGACGTAGGAAAAGAAATTGGGACTCGTCGTCCAAAGGTGCCTACTAAACGCAAACTCGTGTTATCGGCCACCGGCGCTCGTCCTCAGAAGAAAAAGAAACAAGTACTTTCTTTGGATACCATATTAGGCTCGACGCCCTTGCTCCGTTTAACGAAGGCTTGAGCGAATATGGGACCAATGAGGGTTTATTCGGGACGCTCGATGATACCGATTTGGAGGCTACCATCGAAGCTTCCAAACAGTCAGCCATCCTCGAAAAAGAACTGGCCGCCCTTGTGCAGTCAGGTATACTTCACCCTTATCTCTCCGCTGTTCATTTTTTTTTATCATGCTTTGAATGACGCCTGCTGTTTGAACAGGTGCCTCCACAGAAGAAGCTATTGCTGCTTCGCTTAAAACCTTCGGAGAGGAGGAAAGGCTTCGCGCCTCATTGCCAACAGAGGCTTCGCTTGAATGACCAATGACGGATATCGTAACGGTTCCGGAGGTAACACCTAGCTCTGATGATAATATCCCCTTGGCGGAGGTCCTGAAGAAGTCTTCCCTCCCTGTCAAAACCGAGAAGCAGCTCAAAAAGCGGACGGCAAGAGGAAGGCAGCGATCTTCTACAGTCCCTAGCTCTGGGCCAAAGGGGGGGAAGAAGACCGTTACTAGTCCGCCGGAAGACAGTTTTCTTTTTCCTGGTTCATCTGCCGAGGAAGCCGCACAACTGGCTGAGGCCATAAGACGCTCACAGGATGAATCCGAGAATGTAAAGATCCCGTAGAGGCCTTATCCTGCTGTCATCTTTTACGAAGACCCTCCATCAATACGGCGGATATTTATAGGTCCTTTGGAAGAGGGAGGCGAGAGAGCTCTTAAACAGCCTGTCTCGGCCGATGCTGAAGACGTGCTTTTGTTGTGGACCGGTGGCCACGAGTCTACCCTCGAACCTCGGCGAGCATACCTCCTGAGGAAGGAGCGTCGGCTTGAAAAAGCCATACTAGAAGCTTCTTTGTGAATTGGTACACTTATGTATCCTTTTGTAGTATTTTGCACTGCGCGCGCACACATACATACACACACACATATCCTTATCCTCGTGCAAACTTTGCAAGGACTTTGCTGATGGCAGAGGATCTGAGTCCGAGTCACGCCTTGACTATGGACTCTGCAAATATCCCCGATGAGACACTAATCAATGTGGAGGGGGTCGATGCAATTGTTGTTCCTACGATGGAGCTTCCCTTGGTGATTCCTACTCCCCAAGTGCTTGCTCCCCCGAAAGAGGCATCTTCATTGGCCACCGATTCAATGGATCTCTCTAGGGAAGGCCTGGCGACTGCGGGACAGGTGGTCGAGGCCACCGTCCTTTCATTGGAGCCTGTAGCAATGGCTACTACCCCTCCACCGGAGGTTATTATACCGACCCACATCCCCGATGATGTGCCTGGGGGTACGGAGGAGGCCGCCGAAGCTGCTATCCCTCCAACCCAGAGTGAGAGGAGCATCGAAGGTATTGTTCTATCTTTTATTTTAACGATCTCTTCATTATCTGAACTTTCCTGTCTTTTCAGAGCTACGGGGATTGGCGGCGTCCATCGTGGACGTGTCCCCCAGGAAGTCTTTCCAGCGTCTGCTAGAGATGGCCGCTCCGCAGGCGATATCCCCTCAACGCATCGTCCTCTCTTCCGGGCAAGGTTAGCGTTATTTGCCTTCTCCTCTCGGCATTATTATTATTTCATATAATAACACCGACGTCTTTTATAGTTCTAGAAACTGATGACAAAGTCGAGATTCTTGACGAGCCTGGGGTTCAGACCCTTCTTGCATGACCGTGGGTAAGTAAAGTTTCAATATTGTTCCATTCGCTCTTTACTTATAATCTCGCTGACTGTTTTCTATGAATCTTAACAGCTTTGCCAGTTCTTACCACGCTGAAATCTCGTATCGTGATGCCGCCCGGCCCCTATGCTCTACGTGCCTCGGAACGGATAGTAAAGCTAAGCCTTCACTCATTGTCAGCGCTGATTGAAGACCTTCGTGCTGGCAGTCTGATCACGGCCGAAGCATTTGCCGCTGAAGCCAACGGTTCTCTTCCCTTCCTTGATACTTACCATAGTGAAACATTGGTGCAAGTCTGGGTTGAGTTCTGTCGTCAGGTGGAGTCTTACTTGCATATTGTTGAGTGTACACACCTTCCCTCAGAGGTTGTAGCTGCAAAGGCGAGCTTGCAGGGGCTGATCGAACGATGCGCCTTAAATATGCTGTCATGCGAGAAGAGGCTTAGCCGAAAGTTTTCGGAGAGGGAGCTGGCTTCCAAAGCGCCGAGGGAACTTCAAGCTAATCTTATGGCCAAGACCATTCGGGCATATGATCTTTGGCGAGGGCTTCAAGAAGCTATCAAGGAGGTGGTAGCCATTGATAAAGCCGTCATTTTCACTCGTGAAATGGTCGAAGCTCATAAGGTTACCGAAAAGGAGCTCGAAAGCCGGCTTGCCTCATATCAGGCCCAACAGGCTCAAGCGGAGGCCCGTCTCTTAACGATAATGAATCATGAGGCTGAGGCCCAGCGGAGAAAGGATGAATTGGCAAATCTATTGAATCGTCCGCCGGCCTGAAGAATTGTATATATATTTTTTATTCTTCTTTTGTACATTCTCCTGAATGAGAGTATTTTTTGATTCTTTCATAAATTGTACTTTGTATTCATTTTGATTCATGAATAAAAAACATATTTTGCTTCATGATGATGTGTCCCTTTTAGTAAGTTCATTTTGTGGATAATCTATTTTGATTTCCTTGTAGGACAGCGATGGCTTAGCAGTCAGGTTAAGATTTGCCTCCTAAGGCTTTTCAACTTTATGAGCCGTGAGGGTCTCATAAAGAATTTTCTCTCTACAGATCGAGAGGATCCCGCAGGTGTAATTTCTCCTTAAGAATCGTGAGGATTCCTAAGTGTGTTTTCTCTTGAGAGTCGTAAGGATCTCATAAAAGAGTTTGCTCCCTTACGAGTCGTGAGGACCCGTAAGTGATGGGTGAGGTTACCATTATCCACATTTCACGGAGTCAGGCGTTGCTATGGCCATTTCCACGGGGTCAAGATTGACTTTAACCGTGTTATCTGAGACCAGAATTTGCTCTGGATGCTTCCCACGGGGTTAGGATTGATATAAGCCATATTCTGCAAGGACCAGGATCCGCTCTGGACGTTTCCCACGGGGTCAAGATTGACATAGGCCGTGTTCCCCGAAACCAGGATTTGTTGACTCCATCCGCATTTCACGGAGTTGGGGTTTGGCTCTCGGTTGTCTGTGCACCGCCGAGTCATGGAACTGGGAATTGCCGTGGTTCCAATTTGCTGATGTTGCATCTGTTGTAATGAGACGAATGTTGAGATGATCTCCAAGCTGTCTGTGAACCATCGAGATTTGGAACAGGGACTCTTCCGTGGCTCTTTTTGCTGACGTCATATATTCCTGCAGAGACACTGATCTCTTCGCGGGTCGACGCGAATCGAGATGATCTCGTCAAGGACGTTGATCTTCCCGAGGTTGAGAGGAATCGAGGAGTTCTCACAAGAATGTCCTAACGTTACAGTTGACCTTTGCTCTTTACGACAGAGGTCCGTTAAGGTCTGTGGTACTAAGGTTTTGCCCGTCGTACCGTCGCGTTGGCTGATGTATCCTTCGACAGGCAATCTTGCTGTTCGAGTAGCCTTGCGACTGTCGTGTCTCTGATCCCTTCGGGGACTGGACAAGACGTCTTCAAGCAATCTTCCTAGGCAGTTTGACCGTTGGAAGAGCAAGCGTTAGGAATTTTTCCATGCCGCTTTTTACTTGAGGTTAGGCTTAGTTTGGGGAGTCCCGATGAATCATAACCACTCCACGCTGGTGTTGGATGATCTCCGATAGTCTTTCAGGTTTTATATGAGTTGCCATTAAGACTCTGAAGCTAGGAATTTGGCCTTTGCTTCGTTTGCTGGCATTGTGTCTGCTGTATCGAGATGAATGTCGCGGTTGTCTCTAGGTTGTTGATGAACCATCGAGGTTTGGAACTAGGGATTTTTTCGTGGCTCTGTTGTGTTGGTTGTCGCATCTGAATCCTGCCGGAGGAAGAACTCCGTGGTGACATCTCGTCTGCTGTATCGAAACGAACGTCGAGGTGGTGACCATTCTATATGGGATGATCCTCGGTAGTCTTTCTGGTTTTATATGAGTTACCATCAAGACCCTGAAGCTAGGAATTTGGCCTTCGCTTCGTTTGCTTTGGCGTGTCCGAATCCTATTGGAGGAAGGACGCTGTAGTGACATTTTGTCTGCTGTATCGAGACGAACGTCGAGGTGGTGATCATTCTATGTGGGATGATCCCCAGTAGTCTTTCAGGTTTTATACGAGTTACCGTCAAAACCCTGAAGCTAGGAATTTAGCCTTCGCTTCGTTTGCTTTGGCGTGTCTGAATCCTGTTGGAGGAAGGATGCTGTAGTGATATCTCATCTGCTGTATCGAAACGAATGTCGAGGTGGTGAGCACTCCATGTGGGATGATCTCCGGTAGTTTTTCAGGCTTTATATGAGTTACCGTCAAGACCCTGAAGCTAGGAATTTGGCCTTCGCTTCGTTTTCTTTGGCGTGTCCGAATGCTGTTGGAGGAAGGACGCTGTAGTGACATCTCGTCTACTGTATCGAGACGAACGTCGAGGTGGTGACCACTCCATTTGGGATGATCTCCGGTAGTCTTTCAGGTTTTATATGAGTTACCGTCAAGACCCTGAAGCTAGGAATTTGGCCTTCGCTTCGTTTGCTGATATTGCGTCTGCTGTATCGAGACGAATGTTGAGGTTATCTCTAGGTTGTCGATGAACCATCGAGGTTTGGAACTAGGAATTTTGCCGTGGCTCCGTTGTTTAACCATGGGGTCTTTTGTTGTCGTCGCATCTGCATCCTGCTGGACTGCGAAGGAACGTCGTTGTTGACATTGCGTCTGCTGTAACAGGACGAATGCTGAGGTGGAGCTGGGATTTTGCAATCACTCTGCTTGGTGATGTTGCGTCCGAGTCCTGTTGGAATGAGGAAGATCACCGTTGCTGATTCTTAGGCTGTAGATATTGCCGTTAAGGTTTGGAACCAGGGACTATGTCGTGGCTCCGTTTCGTTGTGTCGCTTCCGTGCCTTGCTGGCATAAGGAGGAACGTTGTTGTTGGCCTTCTGGGATGCAGATGTGAACGTCGAGACTTGGCTCTCTTTCTGATAAAGCCTGGTGGGATTATATGGTTCCCTCTTTGTTTGCATCCCTGGATTGTATACAGGGATCGATGTGATCTCACCTGTAGGGCAAGAGTTTCATTTCATTTCATTTTTTTTATTTCTTCCCGCGATGCTCTATCATTTCAGCTTTTATATCGTGAAAGTTGCGATTGCCCAATCATTTCGGCTATTTTTCGCGGTGCCCAATCATTTAAGCTATTTATTTTATTTACTCCCTGCTTTTTAGTACGAGTTGCCCAATCATTTCGGCTATTTGTTTTATTTACTCGCTGCTTTTTATTGCGAGTTGCCCAATCATTTCGGCTATTTTGCATGCATATATTTTTACTTGTTGATTTGCAAGTTGCCCAATCATTTCGGCTATTTCATATATATTTGTGGCTCGCTGACTTTTTCCCACGAGTATGGAACTTGGAATCTGGTGCCAATCTCAGTATCAGCATTGCTGCGACTGGAATATTGCGAGGAGCGAATCATCATTTGCCATGAAAGGACTTAGAATTTGATATCGATTTAGGCATCAATATCGCTACAACTGGGATATTACCATGAGCGAATCATCATTTGCCTTTGTGGATGCCGAACAAAGCTTATTATACAGGGTTAGGATCCTATCGACTTAGACTTTTGACTTCATGAGCCGTAAGGGTCTCATGAAGGTATTTCTCCCTACGAGTCGTGAGGATCTCATAAGTGCGTTTTCTCCTTAGGAATCGTGAGGATTCCCAAGTGTATGGCTTCTCGTAAGTCATAAGGATCTTACAAGAGTGTTTTCTTCTTATAAGTCGAGAGGACTTACAAGGGTTGTCTATTGTGCGAACATATCCCTAGTCTCTGGTGGGACTTTGTTAGGGAAATGTTTATTCGCGCCCGTAGATTGCATACAAGGGTCGAGACGTTTGTAGAGCATAATCAGGGTGTATGACGGCTTAAGAATAGGTTCAGATCCCTGTAGCTTAAGGCTTTTGAATCCTATGAGTCGTGAGGGTCTTAAAGAGGAATTCTCCTAACAAGTCGTGAGGATTTCGTAAGTGTAATTTCTCTTTAGGAATCGTGGGGATCCCTGAGTGTGTTGCTCCCTTGTGAGTCGTAAGGATCTCACGCAGGTATTTTCTCCTCACAAGGTTGAGAGGACCTTGCAAGTGCCTTTTAATGAGATTGCTCCCTTCCAGGTTTTCACAAACTCGCCGGTACCCCTGCTGTTTTTACTCACGGAGCCCTTTCAGGTTTTCATCCGTGCCCATGTTGCTTATGGACATACCATTTTTTTGTCTTTTTAACACCACGTCAGCCTGGCGATGCCGCGAGTTGGTAGTAGTTTAATGACGTTTCGGTCATTTGCAAATTTTAGGACATTGCGGTCCATCATTGGTTTAAGGACGTTTCGGTTCGTCGTCAGTTTTAGGACATAGTGGTCCATTGTTAGTTTAAGGACGTTTCGGTCCGTTGTTAGTTTTAGAACATTTCGGTCCGCCGTTGCCGTATTTGAGGCGAATTTCTAATTTACGGACTTTTCGGTGCACGGGGCTTTCTCTATGAATGAGCACGATGCGCCGGCATGTCCATCTTTTTCGGATCATATGGTTGTGGCAGGTTCATCTTCTATTTTTCAGACAGCGTGAATTTTCCCTGTTGGTATTGGTCCTCAACCCAGCCTTTGAAGACGAAGCAGTCTTCGATTGGATGGCTTACTGCTTGGTGGTAAGGGCAGTAATTAGGATCGTTGACATCGCCTGGCTACAATGGACGTTTTGGATCCGGCAGATTGATGAGTTTGTTGCGCACTGCCAGCTCGAACAGTCTCCTTGTTTTATCCTGGAGAAATGAGTAAGGACGTCCCAGTCTCTCCTCGAGGGATGGGCATGGACGCACGTTGTTTTGGCGAATGACCGGCTTTGAGTTGCTCGGCTGTTGTTGAGTATTGGCGACAAAGGTTGCTTTCCCTTTCCCTTTTTCATTCCGAAGCTCTGTCTTTGAAGAGAGCGGTCTATGGCCCATCTGGTCCATTTGGGCCAGCTTGTCGATCAAGGCCTGGAAAGTGGTCGGCTTGAAAAACATCATAAATTGGGAGATGGTCGCTTGAGGGTCTAGAGTACCCACGAACATACCCACTGCCGGCGCTTCTTCGATGTGCTGCTCGCATTTCGACTATAAATTTCGCCACCGTATTGCGTACTGGACCCAAGTTTCACCTGGCTTCACCCTGGAGTTAATTAGTGCGGTAATCGGAGTATGCTCGCTAGCCCTTGCGAACCTCTGCGTAAACAGCAGCTCCATCTCTGCAAATGTCTTGACAGAATCGTTCGGGAGTTCAGAGTACCATTCGAACGCGGTCTCTGACAAGCTGTCGACGAACTGGCGAAGTAGCAATTTATCGTCGCCTCCAGTGTTGCCGCACAAGGCCCTGAATTGAGCAACATGCTGATGTGGGTTCCCTGTCCCTTTATATACATGAAATTTAGGGATCGTATATCCCGGCGGGTACCTTATTTGGTCATACCAGCCTGGATAGGGTCGTCCAGTCTTAACGGCCTGTCCAGCCGCTTCGTTCGCCTGGTGAGCTCGTATTTGCTGAGCGATGTAATCATCCAGAGCGGACTTGGAGATGGTTTCCTCTTTGGCTGCTGAAAGAGCCTGAGGAGGGTTCGATGTCTCCCCTCTGTCGTCTTCAATGATCATCGGGGGGTCTTCAGCTGGAAGTTCCGACTGCAACATCATCCCAGCCATGTCTTGGAACAAAAGAGCCATTTGTTTGATGTTAGCTGTCTGTTCCGCGGCCTCTTTTTCTTTCCTCTCGAGCATTCTTCGTAGGAATTCAGTATCAGTTTCTTGTTCCCGACGCTGCTCCGAGGTCTCTGGATTTTCTTTTGGCCCAGTGAGTGCGGCCATTACAGTCAGCATCTCCTGAAGTTTATGCTGCTGTTGTTCCTGAGCCTTCGTTATCGATCGGATAAGCGGTCGATGACCCGTAGAAGCATGGCTTTCTTCTTTTACGGAAGCCATATAAACGGTATATTTTACCATGCCCCCAGACTTGGGGCGTTTAGGTTCAGCGCCTTTGCGGTTCGCCGCGGTCACAGGGGCTTTCTCCGGCCTCCTTCTCTTTCGAGCGGTTAACGTTGAGTGAGCCATTGCAGCGGGCACCCAGATGGATGACATCTTCTGTGGTACCATGAGATGGATCTTTTCTTGCTGAGCTTTAAGCTTCTTTGGCCGGCGAGAGTAGTCTTGGTTAATCACCGATCCTTGGACATGTCGTCAGATTTTATAAATTTTGGAGGACAGCCGCTGAAGGGGCTGCTCCGGCTTCTTTTCCGTAGCATTCCCCACAGGTGGAGGAGATCTCTTCAGCACGGCAGTTGGAGAGTTTCTGCGCACCCTCCTTAGCGGTTCAAAGCTGTTCCCAATTGGAACAGTAGCATCGATTTCCACCATGGGAGCTGGTGGATTCAGTCCAGAAGGGGAGCTACCCTCAGCCTTCTTTACTCGGCGCCAGTGGCAACGTCGAGCATGTCGCGCAGATGGGATTGTCTCAGCCGTAGGGGTAACTCCCTCATGCCCTCTGTGTTGGTCAAAAGTTGTCGTTGTCAGATATCCGCTGAGTGGGGATGGCCAACCTATCGAAGGCAGACTTCTGAGTAGGGGAAGCAACCTTGAAGACTTCGGGAGCAAGGATGACTATCCTTTTTGGGATAACCCTTTCTGGTATCGCGGGCTTCTTCACAGGACCATTAGAGTTTTGGCCCAATCTATCAAAGACTGAGGCTTTGGAGCTGGACGACCCGTTGAGAGGGGCCACGGTAGTTGTAAACCAATCAAAGACCGACTTCTTCTGAGCTTCTTGTGATGGTGCAGGAGCGCTGAAGCTCGTTGGCGGGAGCATGGTCCCGAAGAACAATCCAGTGGTGGCCTGAGTGACCTGTTCCACCGGCATAGCAAAGATGGAGGCCGCTTGGGGCCCGTAAGTCACTCTTTTGGACGGGACGGAGTGAGAGTTACAGTTGTAGTTAGTGCAGGTTGAAGCCATTAATCTTCTGTTTTCTACACAGAGCAAGACACCAAATCTTAGTACCTCGAACCCAAGGGCAACCATATCAAACCGCGATTCGTTCGCGAACATGACACACGAAGTGTGGAGTGGAAAGAGAAAATGGTCCCACCGGGCGTGCCAGAATCTGTTCCCCGCCGAAATACGGAGACGCGACCACGCGGGTCCGTCTCGCCCGAATTTCGGGGCAGATGCTAATTGGTGCTATCCGTCCACCTCTCCAAAGATGCCAAGTTGATTTATGACACCATATATCGAAAGTTTAAACGGATGCATCCGATGTAGCAGACTTTGTCAGATTCCCCCTCATTTGAGGGGTTTTTGATTGTGGGGACGCTTTTCCCTGCATGCGCAAGCTCCTGCAGTTAATTACGCTACCGTATAGCGGTAACCACTTTCTCCTTCTTCAGATGGTCACTTCGTGTCGTGGGTATTTGTTTTGTTTTTGGTTGCCCATGGATTGTATACGGAGACTAATTTATGTTGTCGCCCGTAGGGCGTGGATTATTCCAAATCCGTATTTTCTTAGATTTGGGGTTGGGGTTGGGTTTAAGGATACGTTAGTCTTATTTGAGACTAAGATCAACTTAAACGTTTGTTAAGGATACGTTAGTCTAGTTTTAGACTAAGATCAACTTAACGGGATCGTTTAGATCCAACAAGAGAGCATTTGGGCTCTATTGTTTAGTTTAGGGACATTGCGGTCGATTACCAGTTTAAGGACATGGTGGTCCAACATTAGTTTAAGGACATTACGGTCCAATGTTGTTTAAGGACATCTCGGTCCGTGGGTTTTAAAGGACCCCATAGTCCGAGGTTAAGGACATCATAGTCCATGGGTTTATGGGACCCCACAGTCCGAGATTAAGGACATCATAGTCCGTGAGTTGAAAGACCTCACAGTAAAGGTTAAGGACATCATAATCCGTGAGTTTAAAGACCTCACAGTCAAGGTTAAGGACATCATAGTCCGTGAGTTTAAAGACCTCACAGTCAAGGTTAAGGACATCATAGTCCATGAAATGTATGGTTGTTGGGTCCCGTCACCTCTCTGAAGACGTTGAAGGATTACAACGACAAATATCAGAGGAGTTCAGAGATGTACCCTTAAACCGATGTGGGTTGAGAGACTTGTAGTCCAATTGGGACTAAGACCTGTGATTTATGAGCATATGAACTTAATTAATCTAAATTGAGTATTTATGGCTAATTTGGGCTAAGTCCATTCAATTACAATGTGCAACATTGTAAGTGCACGGCGGCGCCCCGGCCGTCAATTCCGACGCCAAAATGCGGAAGCGAAAAACTTTAATTTTGCAAACTAGCAAACCGGCACCACCGCGCACTTTTCACCCGGATCGAACCATTAACTAGTCCTAGCTAACTACAAGACGGGTTAGAGATATACCGAGTGATCCGAGTCCTCCGGTCTTCTCGTCGTCGTCCCGATCTCCTGCGGAATGTCCGGTCGTCGCCTCCTTGCCGGAAGGGCACCACATCGCCTGCTTCTTTTACGGGCTCCCGCCTCTATACCGAGGCAACTCGGGCACGAAGCTGGCGAGTCGACGTGCCCAAGGTTTACTGTAGAATGTGTAGGGTTGTGTCTCATTTGGGGTTTTTGTTGCCTTTGTAGATGGAGGAATGAGGTTAAGAAAAATGGTGCTTTCATTTTTCATGCAAGGAAATTGAGATGAAGAAAATTGCCACAAGCTCAAAAATGAAACTCTCTCTCTCTCCCTCAATATTATGGCCGGCCTATATTCTTGGGGGAAAATGGTGGAGGGGGAAAACATAAGCAAGAGGGAGGTGATGGTAGTAAAAGCAATGGGTGACCACATCCAAACTTCATGATAACAAAACTCAAATCAATATCTAATCCTTTCTCATCACAAAAAGCAAAGGAAAAGACTAAGAAAGCATCTCATGATTATGAACCATCATGAAGCCCCACAAATGTAAGAAAACCCCTCCACAAAATGTTATTTGCAAACTTGCAAATAACCCCCTCCATCGGAAAAGTCCGGCCGGGAAAGAACAAAGGAAAACCGGCCGGAACGGAATGCAAACTGGCAACTCCAGAAAACTGGTCCCGTAATAAATCACAGGAAAACCCCGCTACTGCATATACATGCCCGCATTTGTATTCCCACTGAACACAAATGGAAAGAGACAAAACCTACACTGTACTAAACTAGGATCCGGCTTAAACCAAAGCCGGCTAGTAATATCCGTTCGATCCTGATCCTCACAGCCCGTGTGATACCGAACACCCAACTCCTCTACTAGTCAGTCTCACAAAACCCGTTTGCGAAACTATTGCGTTCGAGGAATAGCCTCAGTGAGTGGATCCGCTTGGATGTTTCTTTGTATGTCTCTCTATATCTCAAGTTCGCGGAGAAAGCCATCTCCCGAAATGAGCAATACCTGTCTTAGAATGTCTGGATGTCTGATGGGACCTAGCTCATAAATGAACTCCAAATCCAAACTTCTTACACTGTATCGTCAACTGAACTTAATCAGTATCCTGCTCCATGCCTCCCTCAATATCTGCCTGGATCACCTGTCCAGAATACTTCCCCTCGTCAGAGGGAAAACTATAACTCTGACAATCACCATGTCGTCCATGTCACCTTGGAAGCCTGGAATAATAATTGTCTCCTTAATGAGGCTGTCGTTATCATTTCCCTAGAACATCTACTTATGTTCTAAAGTTGCTCCCGACTGTTTCTCCAGGATTGGATCAATATCAAATTATTGCATCTAGTGCAAGAACAACATCTGGTGTGGTACTTGACATCTCATGATTGACTCAATTGCCTAAGCAAGTGATCTGCCAATCATGCACATCCCTCTCTACTTTAGTCTATAAGACACCTTTAGAGAGGGTGACTCCATCACCTGCAGGTACACTACCGTGCCAGGAGTCGTCCATTCTAAATACTCTTAGAATGCTGTCAAAGTACCCTGATTGGGAAACCACCCAAATCTAGATCTAAAACCATAGATCTGGTAACCAGTATGTGTGATATAATGTCCAAGTCCCATGTGGAGAAACCACTGTGTGACGACTAAAGTATAACCGATCGTAGTATAGGAATATCACTTCCTACTTTGTGTATGTCATCCAAAACCCGGATATCACACCCTACTACCTTCTCAACAGATCCATCCCCTATTCTGATGACGTCAAACCTATGACTGTCACATCAGAAATAGATGATCTATCTCCGCTATATCTGCTTTAGTCTATAAATAGACATAAGCCTGATGTCCACCAATGCTTCCGCTGCTCCCACTGACTACGACAACCCTCTGGCAGAGTCATATAGACGTGCATTTCTAAAGCTAGTTTAGAACGACGCTATACTCATCCTCCTGCCGGGTCTCACAGTCTGGAACAACAGCAATGGCAAGTCTGGGTAAACAAGAACTTCCCTGTCACCGTCCTTGAGGCTACCGGAGTACCTCTCGGGTGCCTGAAGTTACCCATTGTATCTGCGGAGTGGCCAATGGAATGTCAAACCAGATTGAATCTTTAGGTTCCTTATCAAATCTTCAGTAATCGTTTGCGGTTCTGGAATCACTTCCAGTTCTACCATACTCCCACTACTGTTTTTGAAAAAATCCATTTTTATTAAAACTGTGGTGAGTCTAGAACAATATTACTATTGATCTCCCAGATGGTAGAAAGTCAACCCTCGTCATAGCCTGGGTCAACCCACAAACAGCCATTACAGAAACGTGCCTTGAGTTGTCCAGTGTCTGGTTTTAATCATGAGCCGGACAACTCCCCGTACCTTAACATCGTTAAGATACGAACTGTTCTATGTCCAATATAGGACCAGAGGCACTGATTTAATTGAACCAGATTCAAATCATGCAGCTATCTCCAGTGCATGCCAACTAAATGGAGAGAGGCCGATCAGCGTTACTCAACTTAGGAATACTTCCAATTATGAGTAACCTGAAAAAGAAGCAAGTTCTCTTTATCATTACTATCAACTGAATACCTTACCCAAGTATCTACATCTTCGATCACTTTGAAGAATCCCGATACTTGCTACATCTGGTTCTCTACTCTATTCAAATACCTATAACTTCTCAAAATTCGGACCCTGTGTTTCCATGAAACACCTGTCTAAAAACTAGAGAAGTCATAAGTAAACCGAATATAGTACGAGGACCAACCCCTCTGTCCTGATGGACCCTGGACAACATACAACACTCTGTACAAGTCCCTCGAGTCTGATAACTCATTCACTGTGTGTCGTAGGTTGAAAACTGTACTTAAGGTTAAAAAGAATTACACCGCTGTTTAATGCTCCCTACCTAACCATCCACTGATATAGGTAAATGTCGTAGACATAATTTCAGAAAGGTATATCTCACTCTATGAAAATAGACGTACAGATATATCAATTTAAAATTGGTGCATAAAAGCGGATATTCAAAACCAAATATTTGTCGACCGGCAAACAGCCCAGGTGATTTCCTTAAATATCACCGATTACAACGAATCCCGATATAATGAGGATGATCACCCAATTCCTAATAACCTACTCCCACTCATCATCTGTAAAACCATACAGATGTGAGAATCATACTTGGTAAATACATACCCTGGAGCAAGGGCTAATTGGGAAATCAGTTTTCCTTTAACAGTACACAGTGAAGCTGAAACATTGAAATGTTTTGATGGGGTATCCCGGTATTCCTAGTAATGCCTCTTCCAGATTCACGACAGTAACCGTATAGTTCTTTGCCACCTCTCCAAATCCCTTTATATGTCTTTAGTCATTACCTTCTGCACACCCCTTAGGCCAAATGGTTTTCTTCCTTCCCTACCGTTCGGCACTAGCCTATGGTTTGGAAGAAGACTATCCAATAAGCATAATGGGTGTACTGTCCTAATCCTAGGAGCACTCGCAATGCGAGAGAAGGTGAGGATAAAAGACAACCGAATAAACCTTATTCCTATTTCTCCTGAACCAAAATCCATCCCTGAACTGGAACAAGTTCCTTTTGAGTTCGTATATAACCATACGATGGAATATCCAATAAACTGTGGATCTTCGTAGTGATACGGAGTGTCCTGGAGAAATACAAAGGTGATGTGGGAGTGGTAACGAAATACCTGGTTTGGTCGTGAATATCAGTTGCAATTTACTTTGCCCTCTTACTAATCCCTTGCTTTGTCTGAACTTAATACCTTCTGCACATCATCGTTATGCTAATTGGTTTTCTTCATTCCCTACCGGTCGGCACCTGCCTATGGTTTGGAAGAAGACTATCCAATTTGCGTAATAGGTGTACTATCTCCTAAACCAAGGAGTACTCACAATTTGAGAGAAGGTAAAAGGAAAAAACAACTGAATAATCCTATCCGTTTTCTCCAGAACTGGAAACCATCCTCGAATAAATTCCTTCGAGTTTGTATATAACCATACGATGGTTTTGTCCAATGGAAGTGGACGTTCGTAGTAATACGGGGTGTCCTGGAGAAAAGGGTAAAAGTAGGAGTGGCAATGAGGTTTGCAACTCTGACAATCCAAAAGCCAGTGTTAAGAAGGTTCGGCAATTTGGTCACTGAGTCATAGTCTTAGGGTCGGGTCAATGGTCGCTGCCAAAGAGAGAGAGAAAAGAAACACTCAGCGTGCACTCTAACCTAGATCAGAATGGTTACCAATTTATCTAATCAGGAAACCTCCCACTGTACCTCAAATTCTCCTCCAAACCTGAAAGAAGAATTAGTCGGGGTCACCCGAGGAGTAAACTAACTCATCAGTGGGAATCGGGATCCAACTATCATCGCATGATAACATGACGGAATCCGCTCACGTCATCATACTCCAGAAGGTATGCGCATATCTGGCAAGTTTCAGTCCTTTTGAAACTCCCGATGTGGATTTTTTCCCCATGCTCTTATGACCTTGACTTTGGCCAACAAATCATAAGTCACATGTCAAGTTCTACCCGTCATTCTCCAGGTTAATTTGAGTCTACCCGTACCTACCCTTGACTTTGGCCAACAAGGCAGTACGACTGTCCCAAACCAACGCATCTATCTATGCTGCATATGAATAACCAACAGCTACCAAACACTGTGCCTTGACTTTGGCCAACAAACACAGCTTGAATACTATTGACTACCCATATGAAACGACGGAGGGCTATGAATGGTTTCTGGCGAAAACCTTTAACGTAAAGAACTTGATATCGTTGAAGGAACGGATAGCTTTTTAGAAAATATAGTGACGAAAACCTTTACTAAAGAGGTCACTCCCGGTGAAGGGATCTCAGCTCTTTCCCCGTAGAATGAGGTGCAGGATATTCCAACTGAATACCACGATGCAAAGCAAAAGTAATCGGTTATAGTGAAGTCATTGCCCTGACGCAAACTTTTGCCCAAGGGGTCACTCCCGGTGAAGGGATCTCGGCCCTTGCCTCGTCGACTGAGGAGCAGGATATTCCAAATGAATACCACGATGCAAAACAAAAGTGAACGTCCTTGCAATAACAGCTTTTTGAAAAGTGTTCCAACAACATCATATTAGGTTTGTTTTAACTTGCATTGATCCGAATCAACGCAGTCCCATCAATTGATCACACCACAAAGAACGAAAATATACTGATGTACGTATATGCCATCCGCATTCGCCACTGGGTCCCGTCATTACCCGTTAGGTTAGCTAACTAACGACAGAGCGGGGACTGGACTAGCGCGGATGCAAAACATATACAACATCTACTAATATATATACCAATATATTATATTCGCTCAAGGCGTGATAAAATGCAACATCACAGAAATGTACAACATCACAGAACAATACAGATATCTGGGATCCCCGGGTTTTACAGAGCCACTACTGAAACCCGACGTTCCCCTAGTCGTGTGGATAGCTTGTGCAATGAAATCCTAGACCCCTACGGGCGCGGCAAGTTACCCGCCAAAACCTGAAGCGAGGCAGCCCCCTTCAGCAACGTGAATGGACCACCCGGCACTTCACGGAATCCGGTAACTTGGGCACCCCTCCTGGGTCAACCTGTACCCCCTACGAGTGCGGGGAATAGCCCGCCAATTCTGGAGTGAAGCCCCCTCCGTCTCAATGCCATGAGATGCGGGCTTGTTGCCCTCTAGAACCCGGCTATCCGTGCACCCCTCCGCGGGATAATCCTAGTACAAAAAGTAAAATATACATACAACGGGTACATCGACCGCAACCTGGCCGTGCCCCAAAAGAATAATACAAACAGGCAGTGACGACAGTCCACATGTCGGACGCTCGCCCCGCAATATCAAATGTACATAATACAACAGAAATTGTACTAGCATTGCATCCAGGCTATCCCCCACGACCGATCCGCAACATCACAGCAAAATCACAAAACATCAACGTGAAAGTCACGTTCACAAATCCGTCTAACCGGGCTATAGCAGCTAGACAGGATTTACCGATCGAGTGACATTCACGGTCGCAGATATAATGTAAATACTGTGAAATAATGTGTTTAAAATATCCGATCGATCAAATTTAACTAGTGGGCCCCCAAGCATTACTGTAGCAGATCAAGAAATTCTGGGCCCAATGTTATTATTCCAAAACCCCTATTTTCAGCCCACAAGCCCACTGCAAAGAAATGATGACATGAACCCACATTCCTGCGGTGGAACCGCGGCCAAAAAGGGGTTATGGCCGCGGTTCCGTGGTCGTACGGAGGGATCGTGTCATCAAATTTTTCCAGTGTTCTTAGAACTCCCTGCACATCATTCTGAGACAACCTGAAAAATTTTTGGACTCCAAAAAATTTCGACAGAAACTGATAGTACTTGAAAACGCGGTTTCGGGATTTTGTTCGATCGGAAACGTAAAACACATTAGGCAAAGCTAGACTAAGTTAATGGCGAGGCTCTGATACCACTGTAAGTGCACGGCGGCGCCCCGGCCGTCAATTCCGATGCCAAAATGCGGAAGCGAAAAACTTTAATTTTGCAAACTAGCAAACCGGCACCACCGCGCTCTTTTCACCCGGATCGAACCATTAACTAGTCCTAGCTAACTACAAGACGGGTTAGAGATATACCGAGTGATCCGAGTCCTCCGGTCTTCTCGTCGTCGTCCCGATCTCCTGCGGAATGTCCGGTCGTCGCCTCCTTGCCGGAAGGGCACCACATCGCCTGCTTCTTTTACGGGCTCCCTCCTCTATACCGAGGCAACTCGGGCACGAAGCTGGCGAGTCGACGTGCCCAAGGTTTACTGTAGAATGTGTAGGGTTGTGTCTCATTTGGGGGTTTTGTTGCCTTTGTAGATGGAGGAATGAGGTTAAGAAAAATGGTGCTTTCATTTTTCATGCAAGGAAATTGAGATGAAGAAAATTGCCACAAGCTCAAAAATGAAACTCTCTCTCTCTCCCTCAATATTGTGGCCGGCCTATATTCTTGGGGGAAAATGGTGGAGGGGGAAAACATAAGCAAGAGGGAGGTGATGGTAGTAAAAGCAATGGGTGACCACATCCAAACGTCATGATAACAAAACTCAAATCAATATCTAATCCTTTCTCATCACAAAAAGCAAAGGAAAAGACTAAGAAAGCATCTCATGATTATGAACCATCATGAAGCCCCACAAATGTAAGAAAACCCCTCCACAAAATGTTATTTGCAAACTTGCAAATAACCCCCTCCATCGGAAAAGTCTGGCCGGGAAAGAACAAAGGAAAACCGGCCGGAACGGAATGCAAACTGGCAACTCCAGAAAACTGGTCCCGTAATAAATCACAGGAAAACCCTGCTACTGCATATACATGCCCGCATTTGTATTCCCACTGAACACAAATGCAAAGAGACAAAACCTACACTGTACTAAACTAGGATCCGGCTTAAACCAAAGCCGGTTAGTAATATCCGTTCGATCTTGATCCGTGCAATACCGGACGCATCTGATCGAACCCTGCCATATATCCATACGGCCTCTAGTACAAACCGTCCGATCCTGATCCGTGCAATACCGCACGTATCTGATGGGACCCTGCCATATCTCCATACGGCCTCTACAGCGTTTCGCCCGAAACTTGAGTAACTGAAAGTGTGGTGGACTCTAAAGACTCGTCAATACTTTGGTTGTGGATTTAACCACTAGCACGTCAGAGGTATAAGCCAATACGTGACGGGCCACCAGCTATTGACTAAAAGGGACGTCGATGAGCGAACTCATCCTGACACCCTACTGAGCCTGTCAGTGACAATATCCGTACAGTCCGGTCCGTTCGTCTATGAGCATCGCATGGCGGGCCTAGGGGGTTGGTAAAAGTCAGACCCCCAAAAGCGGTACAAGTCGTGTCGGAGTGTAGTCTAGAACACCCTGAGATACTACTGGAAAACCTACCAGTAAATCTCCTGCCTTGGCCAAGGACTTCGTGTAATGGCTTTCCTAGACACAGCGCGATCTCACCCCTAATACCGGGAGAGACGAACCCCTGAAGATACGCTCACTGCCTCCATGTGGCTCGGGACTGTACCCAACCAAAACCTGTTTGCACGACTCCTTTGAGCCGTGGTAGGGTAGTAATCAAAGTACAGTGGGAACTCACACGAGACAAATGATGATCCCCAGGTCGATGAACTAACCTGTACACATGTCACCAGGGAACTGCTATCTGACGTCTGGTATAAGACCAACTAGCATGTTCCCGGCGAGTCCTGTCCGGTGTACTCATAACCCAATGAGCACCTGTATACATCTTAGGTGAACCAACTGACACCAGTGGCTTGTGAGACCGGCCACCGCCCCTCGTCGGGATCTCGACTGTATACACTAGTCTACTCTGGAGAATCGATGCCCTGTCTCGAAACTCCTACGACTGGGGACCTTTTAAGGATGTGCTTATAGACTACCAGCCCCCATGTATATGATCGCCCTCATACTGCTGGCAGTCAAGCAAGAATCCTAGGGGCTCTATCAACGTGCAATAGCGACCTGTCAGGTCACCTAAAACAGTACACGATGATAAAGGTAAACCAGATAGCATACTATCATCTCGAGTAAGACTGTCCTACCGGGATAGGTCCTCCCTCATTGCAATCACGTGCCTGTGATCCAATAATTGACTCTGAGGGCACTATCTCCAACAAACATTTGTTTTTGAGTTGTTAGATATTTGTTTGAGCCCAATCCCCTTAAAAATGCTAAGCATTGGTTTGGTCTCTGACAATGTTTTGTCTTTAGTTGAATGTTGTGCGTTTATCATAGCTCCAGGCTTATTCAAAGAACAGTTTATTTTCTGTCCAAGCGCATATAAAAGCATGCGGCGCACTTGGCACTAGCGTCGGTCGATGACCGCAATGCGCTATGGTTAAAACGCTAATGCACTTAGCGCTTTGCACCAGATATGAAGCGCTAATGCGCTTAGCGCTAATGCGCTTAGCGCTTTGCGCTAAATGAAGAGCGCTGATGCACTTAGAGCTTCGCGCTAGATGTAGAGCGCTGATGCACTATAGTTGAAGCATTGAGGCGTTTGACGCTGGTGTCATATAATGAGCGCAAAGTGCTTGTAGTAGTGCAGCGCACACGTGAGGAGCACGTGCCGCGCTTAGCGCTAGCCAATGAGCGCAGTGCGCTGTGTTTGAAGCGCTATGGCACTGCAGCGCTTTGTGCTAGATGAAGAGCACTAAGGCACTTTTAAATTAGGAGCATTAAGGTTCTTATTAGATTAGGAGCATTAAGGCTCTTCTTAGGTTAACTTTGCGCTCTGAAGATTATCTTTTCTTTGATAAGAGATTTTGTCTCAAGATTCTAGGAACAAAGTTCTTAGTTTATAGGAGAAATTTCAATCTCTTTTTGATGAAAGGTTTTGCCTTTATGGATCTGTGATCCTAAGAGAATTGAATAATTCTCCCCGCCTTTATAATGAGATGTTCATAATCTCTTTTGTGAAAGACAATTTGTCTTATAGATTTATGATCTGTGAAAGAAGTAAATACTTCTTTTTATATTGAGATGATTTCGTCTTTCTATTCTTTTTTTACCTTGAAAAGAATTGTCTTCTTTTGCCAAGAGCTTCTTCTTCTTCCTGAGATTTTCTCAAAGTTTATGGGGGAGTTCCTCCCTCTGAGACTTGAAGTCTCGGGGCCTTTATATAGGGCAAGCTGATTTGTTCAATCGGTTAAAGAGATTGGTTCTCTAATTGATTTGGGAATTTCCCCCATCGTCAGATCTTTGATCCAAGGGTTTCTGGTTTACAGAAGATAATCTTCTTGTTTTTTAACAAGATTGGGAAATCTTTCCCCCTTACAGAATTTGTTCTGTATTTTAGTGATTTTTAATTACCATTGGATCATTGATCCAACGGTGTTCCAAATTCAGGACACAATCTTTTCTGTTTGGAAAGATTCAATAGAATTTTATTCTTGTTAATTGATGATTTAATCATATCCGTTGGATATTTGATCCAACGGTGAGGAATATTTAGTTCCAACGCTAGCGTTTTCGCGCTCTGCCCATGATGCGCTACCTGGAGCACATCGCTCTTAGCGCTAGTGGATACGTGCTTTGCACGTGGTGCGCTACTTGGAGCGCAGCGCATCTAGCGCTAGCGCCTATGCGCTTTGCACGGGGTGCGCTAGTTGTAGCGCAGCGCTTTTATAAAAGCGCAGCTTTAATTCAAATTTTGAATTCTGAATAGAGTTTTGCTTTAATTGGGGAAACAACAAGCTTGTGGATGGAGAAGGTTGAGAAAAACGAGCAGGTTTTCATGATCAATTTAAGAGATCTTTGATTGAAACTCTAATGCTTAAGCCAATTTGGAGGGAAAGTTAAGAATTTTGGAAAAGAATAAGGGTTGTGAAGATTTTAACCCCCTAATCGATATTCATTATTAGTCTCCTGATAGAGTGATGAAAGATTCCAAAAAATTCTCTTTTTCGTATGTTGGGAGGATTTTTAGTACAACTTAAATGTATAGGTTTTTTTTAAAGTCAATATGAAGCATGGAAAGATTTTTTAGTAGTTAGCGAAGTATGAGATGCGTTTTAGTAAAAAAAAAACCCAAAAAAATAAAGATAAGTCAGATCGAGATTTCGATAAATTGGTATTAAACTCATTAACGAGACATCAAGATTTGGATCACGAGGTATCGTTAAGCCTAAAAATATATCGTTTTTATGTTAACTAGTTTAATTGTTTGAACCCTTGTTTTGATAATTAGTTTATATTATGTCAAATAATCGTTGTTGTAAAATATATGTGAAAAATATTATAGTTTTGTACATGAAATGTTGTTGCCAAGCGGAGACGATAATTTTGGAATTTACTATACCCTTTGCGTTGGAAAATTCATTATAAATTGCACAAAAATAGCCAGCAGGTGTTCTTTAGCTCATTTCGAAACCAACTCAGGTTAACTTAGATCTGTAAAATGTTTTCCTACTAAATAAATTGTTTAACTATCTAAATTGCGAAGAAACTCACCTTTGGACTGCTGTCCAGGGAAGTTTCAGACCCAAACTTCTAATTTCGAATATCCATAACTCTCTGTAAAAACAATATGTGATGCTCTAGTTTATATCAGTGTAAACCTTACCGAGTTAGCTTCGTTTTGGCTTTTATTTCGTCATTTTTAAAGATCGTTTGTTATTTTTAAAGTATTTTACAAATCAGGATACTGCTGAAATTCCAGAACCGAGCTTCCATGTGCATGACCAATGGATACAACTTTTTCATTGTTATTGATATGATTATGTTGTTTCTGATAATGATAGTTATATTGATTACTTACATGTACCCATACTTGAACGTATTTACTCGTTATCATGTCATGATATTCTGACAATTTAATTATTACCCAATACCAACGAATTCGTGGCACCGCTTACTGATTAATCTACTGCTTGACTTAACTTGACAAGTTACGTGATTGTTCTAGAGTTGGTATTAGGAAAGAATTAGATTGACACTTGACATGAAACATAAAACCGGAGAAAGGGAAAATTAAAAAATGAAACCCAAATTATAACCCAAAAAGACTTAGATTATAGAGACTGATCGATCGAGAGGGGTTTCTGTGTTCCAGAATGATGATGCTGACATCATTCGATTGTACTCGATATTATAGAATTTAGTGTTTAGTGGTACGTCTCGGGTGTAGCCCCGAGAGTATGTTACCGTTGTCCCGGGCACTCACAGGATCTTGCTGAGTTATAAGGATGATTTTATTAACTGATTTCAAATACCATTAGAATAAACAAGACTTATCGACAATTACAGATGGCGGCGAAGGCGACCATCGGCCCGCAACGAGAATGATCAATCATTGGTCGGTGGCAGTGGCAACGACGATCGCTCGGTGGTGTCGGAGGTCGGACGGCGGTGGCAGCGACATGCTGCAATCGGTGTCGGCCAATGACCATAAAGTAATTGAATATGAATATAAAGTAATTGAAAATCAAAAAAATATCATTTCAATTTATTAAAAATTCGAATTAGCTCGGAGTAGCTGCGGTTTATATAAAAAATCCTCATCAAAAGCTCTCTAAACCTTTAAATGGGCATCTCAACTCCCCTCGTTCCATCATAATCTGATGGAGGTCCTTTTCGGGTCTCCGTAAGATATTGTCTTCCGCCGATCTCCCGGCGGACTTGGTGGTTACCTTCTGTCGCGTGTGGGTCTCAATGGGTTTTGGTGGAAGAAGTGGTGTGAGGAGTTTGGTGCCGAGTGCCTGCAAAGAAGTCCCGGGGTGGTTTGGTACCACCAAGGACCCTCCAACGATCAAGTTAGTGATGAGATCCGAGCAGAGTAACGGCTTAAAGAGTAAAAAATGGCTTACTTAACCCCTCTGTGATGGGGGTTTATATAGCGGTGGTGGCACGCAGCAGCAGGTGCGGGGATCTCGCTGACAGTTACGCCCCCGACGTCACGCCCGCGCAGAAAGCGGATCGCCCATTAATGGGGATTGATGGCGTGGAACGTGGGATGTTGCTGGCGTAGAATCTGCGCATGGCGAGATTCGCGGAGCGGCGGTTACGCCTGTGAGAGGTGACTTTGGTCGGAGGGCCGAAGAAGACGGCCACGGCCTGGAACTCGGGACGAGCGATGAGGCCGAGGAGTCCAGGTCTTGTGGTAGCCTGTCACGCCCCGTTTTCCAAAGTACGCTAAAGTGGGCACGTGACATAGCCAACCATGCTACCTGTGGATAGGAAAAATCCTTCCACAGTCATATTACAGCTGTGGAGATATCAAGAACAGGAAAGTAAACTAACTACCTAGTACATGTCCATAAGCCAGAGTAAAAGAGTCAAGAGATAACAATATGCGGAAGCCAAAAGATACGATAAATGAAACACCTGGAGTGAAACTACGTACCGACAGGAACCTCACCGCTCGTCTAACAGCGGCGAAACTCCTAATCAGTCTGCAGTAAGGTAGAAGAATCTGGGCCATGCAAAACCCAGACGTCAGCGTGTCAAGTCATCAAGTAATAACATAATAAACAGGCAATGCGAATATAAACATGAATAAAGCAATAGTAACAATCATATAAATCAGAGCAGTGCAGGGTAGTGTGCGGTGGGTAAACTAAACTGTTCTATCAGGTTCTCTGTTCTAAAGTCTTTGAAACCAAATTGATGAATCATCGATGTAACTCAATAGTATCCCGTGCATGCCCGGGACCACGGTCTAAGACTCTCGAGCTGAAACCGAGACGTGCCGCTAGGCACTAACAGGGAAAGGATAAAGACCAACGATGTCAGCAGCATCGTCACAAGGCGGGCCTGGCCTCTAAAACTGATCAGTACAAGCAGTGAACTGTTGAGTTACAAGTCAGGTTTCACCTTTGATTTCCCCATACCCCCAAGTTATATGTGTAAGTCAAGTCAGGTATCCCGAAATCAATAAACTAATGCCAACACAGGATCAGGTAAACAGGTTTGTCTGGATAGACAAAAGGAATGGTCCATGAGGACTACATGCCAGGTTTGTTGGCATTAGACACAAGATCAGGTAACGGGTCAGGTCATGGTACATCAGGTCAAGTCAAGCAGTATACGGTACCATGTCGGGTAGATCAATATATATGTAGCAAGTCAGGGCAAGATGTAAATAATATCATGGGTGTGCTCACAATCAGTTATACAAGCAAGCATGGTTATCATCAACATGATATAAGTAATGAATTAAGCAATAGGCAGATTCACTGAATTAGCAGTACAGTTGTCAGTTGTGTCACAGAGATGATTTCAATGTTATGCGAATGCAGTATGACAATTATGGCATTTTAATCATGTTAACAAGTTTAAGCACTTTAGAGACGCAATGATTCATATAAAGGTTCAATACAGCTATTACAGCTTAAAATGCATACGAGTATCCGAATGGAACAAAACTATAGAGATAAATGCCATAAGCTATGTCCATATTAAAAATGTGATTAAACAGGTAAATGTGGTTATTAGGTTCAATTGCAAACTGTAGGTTCCAAGTTTAAAGATAAAATGATATATAACAATATTGTACATGAAAATGAGAAATGATCGTACCAAAGTTAAATTTACAGGTTTAGGATGTCATAATATATATGTAAATATTGTATAGCATGTAGCAAGGGGTACTTGCCTCGACGGGTCGCGAATCGGGAAAACGGAACGTAGAATGTCGGCGGGGAAAACTCACGACGGCGCACGGTTCACGGAATGAACCCAAACGACGAACAGTGGAACCACACGGGTCGGGGTACCTCGCTGGAACGTCGGGACGCGTCGCCGGCACGGCCGGATTCCGGCGAGATGCAAAACAGCGACGGCCAAGAATTGCAATCAAGAAAAGAAAAGAAACAAAGAAGAAGAGAAGGCTTACAAAGGTTCTGCTCTTGTGGTTATATAGAGGGGAGATATGAGGATGACGACGAGGTCGACGGAGCTCCGGCAAGGAGGTTTGGTTGCTAGGGTTCGGTTAGGGTTTGGGCTTGGGTTAGGCTCGGGTGTTATGGTGTGCAGGGATAATGGTGAGGGGTAATGCAGAGAGGAGATGGAGAGGAGAGGTGGAAGGAGATGGCGATGGCGAGGGGTCGTCGGCGACGATGGAGTGAGGTGGTGGTGCTGGGATTAATGGGTGCAGGCGTGGGCTCGGGTACACGACAGAAGGAGGAGAAGGTGGCGAAGAGAGGGAGGCTCGGTCGAGGGAGAGGGGACGACGGGCCCGGTGGTGGTGGTGCCGGCGTTGGGGCTGCGGCGGCGAGGGCAAGACGGCTGGGGTTCAGCGCGATGGTGGGTTCTTCGGCTACGTAGGAAAAAGAAAGGAAAAGAAAGGAGAAGGAATATAGAGGAGAGAGAGAGAGAAAAATAGAGAGAGAGAGATAGAGAGATATGAGAGAGAGAGAGAGAAAGAGATATGGGGGGAGAGAGAGAAAGAGAGACGGGGGAGAGAGGGGGGAGAGAGATGCGAGGTGTGGGGCCCACGGGAATTAAGAGAGAGCTGATTGGTTAAGGAGGAAAAATTTAAATTAAAGATTTATAATATTTAAGTGAACGGTAATATATTATAAGGTTAAGGAAATATGCGACGGTTAAAATATATTAAAATTTGGGATTTTGGCGCAAAGTAAAACATTTCCAAATCGCGTCCGGGTCGGGTCCAAAAATTTGAAATTGAAATAATAGAATTTTAAGCGGGATCCAAAATTTAAAATGAAGTGTTTTGCAAACAAAAAGCATACCCCCAAAACGGACACACGTACGTGCGCGTAGCCGTCCAAATTCGCCCGTTTCACTGAACGGGACGAGAACACGATGCACGGACGCTACAACAGGGTTAGGGGTGTCAAGTAGGCCAAGATGAATATTTTTAATTTTATTTTAGATGCCATAAATTGTTATATGCAGAAATGAATTTGCCGGGTAAAATTTACAGTAAATAACAATCAAGCAAGATAAGTGAAATGAGTACCACACTACGCTCAAACAGTAACTGAAATTAGTAGCACTGGGCTCGGGTGTTACATAGCCCAACGCAAGCTACGGGGCCGAGGAAACCAATTTGCTGGGGGCCCCGAAGAGGGCCAGGTTGTGTTTGCAGGTCGGGTACAGGGTAGCCTGGTTTGCCCTTATGGATCCTTTCTTCTGAATTTTGGGACACGTCACCTGCCATGTGTCCTGATCTTGGAGGTCGCCGATATTGAGCATCATCATTAGCCCCCACTTTTGTCCCGACCAGCTAGCGGGTCGGGTCAGGAGTGGACTGCCGGGCCTCCCGAGGTGAGCTCCTTTCCAGGGTTTTGTCGAGACGAGTCCTCGGGTCGTCGGCTGTCTTTTTCCGCTAGCGAATCAAGGTGAGGTCTCCGAATCTAAAGAAGGCGCGCCAGTTCGTGTACTCTGCAATTGAAGCGACGGTCCACGTGCTCAGTGTCGATTGGTTGATATGAAGTATGCAGGCATGTGGCGCCTGATGGGACGCGGTTCAGCGCAGGATCGACGCGTGGAGCGATCGGAGCCGCTGGGCGCGAGGAGTCGTTTCTGCTGGAGACGATGAGCGCCGTCGAATGAGGCCGTACGCATCGATAAAACAGGGGTGGGGCCTACCCCAAGCCCCCCAACCTTTCCTTTTTTCCTTCTTCTTTGAGTTGTCGTTGTTCGGCGTTCTTCTTTCTCTGGAATACATGGTTCGCTCCCACTCTTCAGTCTGCCCACGACAGAAGGAGGCTTGTGGCGCGGCCGAGCCCCCGGCTAGCTCATGCCCTCCGCCAGATTCTCTGCCGGCGGCAGGGCCGTCTGCTTCATCGATGGCATCTGGTGGTTTCTTCGACAGCAGCCAGAGCCGTCCACAGTTATCCGAGCCCCAGACGGGGGACAGAGGGAAGGGCGAGGGCAGGCCCCTTCTCAAGAGGAAGAGGACGGTTTCTCGCGCGCCATCATCAAAGGCCCCTGAGGGAATTCCCGTGCAGGAGAGGGGCACCATTTTCACGGTCCCGTCTGGACTTTCCGTCGCCGCTGGCCTGCTCGCCGGGATGGAGGAGTCGGCTGGGGGAAAGCTTCCGCATAGCTCCTTGAGGGATCAATTGGAGGCTATGGCCCAGGGGGCGGTCCAGGTACGAATTCCTTTATGTGTATTTGTCTTGGTATACCTTCCCTTGGCTCGGGGGCCTCCTAGTTTCTCACCGGCTTTCCGTTAGGTTCTTCAACACTGCGCCCTCGCCACTCGCATGGAGGCCGAGGGGGCGTTCCATGCTCCGAGGCCAGTGGAAGCGGTCCCTTCGGAGGTCGAGATTTTGCAATGTGACCTGCGCCAGGAGAGGGCAAGGGCTGACGTCGTGGCGGGCCGGGCGGAGGCTGCGGAACTTGCCAACTCGGCGACTCGGGGTGCCCTTCGTCGTCTGAATGTGTCTCTCCGGGTTGCCGATAGGAAGCTGGCAGATCTGTCCGAACGCTTCGCGGCCCTAGAAAAAGATAGGGACGCCAGCAGAAGAGATGCTGAGGCGGCACTTATGGAGGCCCGGGTTGCCGAGGTTAGGGCTAAGAAAGTTGTGGCCGATTATAAGACGTTGGAGCAGTTTTACGCCGAGCTCGGGGAGTATTCTTCCGTCGCATGGAACAAGGCCCTGGACGCCGTGAAGGAACTACTTCCAGAGTTCGACGATGGTGAGCTCTGCGCTCGGGCTCTACTTCCAATGGCGAGGCCTCCGGTGGGACATGGCGAGGGGAGCAGGGCGCGTCCCGGGTGGCAAGATCTCCGGTGGTAGAGCCCCCAGTGAGCCGCGATGCCAGCAATGAAGGGACTGGAGTAAGCCTCCGGGCAGTTTGTAGGGCTGGGGAGGCCTAGAATACCCTTTGTAAAAGCTTTGTTTTTGGTGATTAAAGAAAACCTTTGTTTCGTCGGTTTGCATTTCATCTTCTGTGTGTGAAGGACGTTCGTAGGATATCTTTATTCGTACTGTTGTGTTTTCATGTCAGGTTGGCCATCTGTTTGGCGATCTCCTATCGAGTTGATTTCAATCACTAGCCGACGAGTATGTCAAGCGCTGCCGCGGAGGTATCCCCATGGGCCCCGGGGTCGATGGGAGATCGTCCAGGTTTGGATAAACCTGACGTCCCTCCCTGGTGTGTCGGATCCTTCGTTGGCCACAGGGCATCTTTGGCTTCGAGCATTGGTCCCCAGCTGTAACAACCTAGTTCATTTATACCAATTCCAATTCCCGTATTTTATTATCTGTGGTATTTTATTGATTTATCGTATTTTGGGTGCGAATAGTATTATACATTTTACATTGCATTCGACCCGACCCGCTTATTTGAAACTTGTTTAATTCATATTTATGAATCACCCTGACTTGTTATGTAGACTTGTGTATTTTCAACTTTATCGCATACTGGCATTTTACCTGGCATGACATCTTTTACCATATAACATTTTAAGTCACGTAAAATATTTTAAAAATACATTTCATAGCCTGCATGATACCCCTAACCCCATGGTAGTATCCGCGTATCTTGTTCTCGTCCCGTTCAGTGAAACAGACGTGTTTGGATGGCTACGCGCATGTACGTGCATCCGTTCTTGGGGGTATGTTTTTTGTTACCTGAGCATTCATTTTGAATTTTGAAAGTCGCATATATTTTTCATATTTTAAATCTGAATTTTTTAGACCCGACCCGAACGTGTTTTGGAGTAAGTTTGTATTTGCCAAAATTTCAAAACGGACCAATATTATATTTCTTAACTAAACTATTAAACTGTTATACATAATTAATTTTATAACTAAATTATTATTTTTTTAATGTTAAAATCCTAATAGTTAGAAATGATTAACTAACAAATCTTTTTTTAAATTTAAAAATCCTAATACAAACAAAACTATCTCTCCTCTACCTTCTCTCTCTCCTCTCGATCTCTTGCTTTCTTTCTCTCTCCCTCTCTCTCTCATCTCGATCTCTCTCCTCACTCTCTCTTCTCTCTCTCTATCAGCTCTCTCTTTCAGCCTCTCTCCTCTATATATTATATTTATATATTTTTATTTTTAAAACCCATTCTCAAACCTAACCCACGTACACCCTCTCTCTTCTCCCTCATCTTCTTCCCCGCGAACCCTAGCTCGCTCGCGCCCGTCGCCACCATCGCCGTCGACCTCGTCGGCCTCCCCTCACCGCTCTCATCTCCCTTGACCACCTCCCTCTCTCCCCTCCTTCCGGAGTTCGAAACCCTGACCCACTGCAAACCTACGATCCCGGCGAACCCTAACTCTCGAACCCACCTCGCCGCCGGCGATCCCTCGACCTCGCCTCCACCCTCTACCTCTCTTCTCTCTCCTCCTTCTCGCCACCGTCACCATCACCAACCCCCGCATACCCTGCAACCCTCGTCGCAATCCACAGCCTCACCTCACCCTCGCTTCTACGCCCACGTCGCCGGAGCTCCGACCTCCGTTGTCTCCATCTACATCACCACTACCTCCTCTCATCCTTCTCCTTAAGAACGCACAAGCCAAACTCCCTGCAACCTAAACCCGACGAACCCAAGAACTCTGCAAATCTATGACCCCAAGCAACCGAGAAACCCTCAGTGCTAATCGCCCTCACCTCGGTCATCTTCGCGGTCACCTCCTCACCGCCTTCTCCAACTCCCGACACCATAAACCATACACCATAATCCCCGACGACCCAAACAAGCAACCCAAGAATCCCATTGCCCTCACCGTTACCCATCATCGACGGCAACCCATCATCACCGTCACCCTTTCCTCTGTCCCCAGAACCAGAGTTTGATCACCAGCAGCCAATCACCTCTCATTCCTCTTCTTCTCCTTCTTCTCATTTCTTTCTTTCTCTTTTCTTTATTTCTAGCTTTCCGGCCGTCTCGCCAGAGCCGTGAGCGTCGCCGACGATCCGAGCAACCCAGTGGACGTTCCCTACCTACGCCGTTACATTCTTGCATTGCCTGGTTCTGTTCTATATTTGTGCGCGTAAAGTGTTCGACGAAATGCCCCAATGGAGATTTTCCGTCGTTTTATCGCATTCTTGTTGCGTGCCGTGCATCTGTGGATCCTCGAGGCAAGTTTACCTTGCTACATGCTACATTACATTTTATGCATCTATTTTAATAAATAAATAATTGAATTTCAAACCGGGCAGTTAAGTTTGTGCAGACTTATTTGGTTACTTTTCTTAATTTGTCCACTGCCATATATTTTGCATGGTCAACTTGTCTGTATGTACTGGAATGGCACAAACGCAAATTCTTTTGGTCTTAGGACAATTCTGCCGATTTCACGAATCATGACATCATAATAAAGACTTTTCTTTTACCATATTTATCTTTGTTAATTGTTGTTCTCTTTACTGAATATAATCATTGGGAATTTATTTTGTGAATGTGTTGCCTTGTAAGGAATATTTGGCAACCTTGTTGATTCTAACCTGGTTTGTGATCTTTCACATGGTCAAAACATAAGCATGGTTATAGTCTTATAGAAGATTTATTCCTGTTATACCCCCATATACAGACTTGTACCGTGCAACACTCATCTTATGCCCTTCAACATGATTTCAGTGAGTTCTTTGCGTATGCTTAGCTTGGCATCACTTATGAAAGTGGTTGGAAACCTCCTTTGCTACCTTGAAACTTCTTGTTGTTAAACCATGCTGTTTTTTCAGGCATATGATCTACATGCCACTTTTCATCAATAAATTCAGCTCTTGCTCCTAGGCTGTTTATAGTCCTCAATATTAGGCTTTTTATTTTGGTTCATGCTGAATGCTTATCATAAAATTATTTTAGGAAAATTATATTTGTTGAACTTTTGCAATAATAAGAAAGAACCTGCAACTTTGTTAGCTTTGATTGTGACCATTGTTGTGTTTCATTCAGATATATTTTCCACAATTCTTTCTGTGATTTCATGCTAAAATTTCCTCTATCCTTGATTGTTTTACAATGACCGTATGCATCCATTCTTATCATTTCATATCTAGCTTATGCAAACCTATCTTATCACATATCATACTATAGTATGCCGCATCAAATTGAATATAACCATTCACATTGTTTAATTGAATATCGTGCATTAACTATTTTATCATTTAAATGTTATATGATATCAATTCGCATCCATATCGAATAGAACACTTATAGCTGCATTTCCCGATCTCATTATAACCTAATACTGTTGTTGTAACACCCCATGTTTAATAAAGTGCATCCTAATTAATATTGGGACTATTAGTGTAACCCTAATCGATAACTGTGTATCCATATGTTTGAATCTATACCTATTTGCATACCACATCACATTATTCCATTTTATTGTTATATCGATATCCCATACTTGTTTTGTATACCCATGCTTATTATAATTTGATTATGAGCACCCACATGACATTTGTACACCCCCTGACATGATTTGATACGCTACTACTTGACACGACCTGATACCTGTGCACTTCTTGACATGATTGGATCCATATACACTACCTGACATGACCCGATGTACCACAGCTTGACCTGTTACCTGATCTTGTTACTAATGCCAACAACCTTGACCTGTTGTCCCTACGGACATTTCCTATTGTCTATCCAGACAAACTTGTACCTATTTGATCCTGTGTTGGCATTAGCTCCAGATTTATTAATACCTGACTTGAACATATAACTTGAGGGTATGGGAAAATCAATGATGAAACCTGACTTGTAACTTGACAGTTTGATACCCTTTCTAATCAGTCTTACGGGCTAAGCCAGCCCCGGGGTGATACTGCTGACATCACTCGTCATTACCTACTACCCTTTACTGCCTTGTGGCACGTCTCGGATTCAGCCCGAGAGTCATAGACCATGATCCCGGGCACGCACGGGATACTATTGAGTTATATTGATAATTCGTCAAATTGATTTCAAAGACTTGAGAGTAGTTAACCCAATAGACCAGTTTAGATTATTCACTACACATTACCTCTCACTGTCCTCACTTATATCACTGTTATACCTGTTTTACCATTATACTCATATCTGCATGTATTGCTATCCCTGTTTATAGTACTGCTTGATATTATGACGCACTGACGTCTGGGTTTTGCATGGCCCAGATTCTTTACCTTTGCTGCAGGCCGAGCAGGAGTATTTCAGTCAGCAGGTTGGGCAGTGAGGACTTGCTAGCAGTTAGTTCATTTTTACTTTCGGTATTTTCTTTCCTGTTGTGAGCCCGCATTATGGGACGTACATTCCAGTTTATTCTTGTATTGGATCTTTTGCTTCCGCATTATTTTATTCTGGACTCGTTTTATTCTGGCTTATGGACATGTTTTAGATAGTTTATTATTGTTCTTGATATCTCTACAGCCGTAATGTGACTGTGGAAGGATTTTTCCTATCTACAGGTAGCATGGTTGGCTATGTCACGTGCCTATCTTAGCGTACTCTGGGAAGCGGGGCGTGACACCAGCGTTGGGGTTTGGGTAGGGTAGCTGTGCAGGTGCCTCTTGCGAGGGTTTACCGATCCCTGGCGTCCGGGGTAGACCGAGTAGGGTGGCTGTCCGGTTGCCTCTTGCGAGGGCTTTGATCCCTGTCGGTTGTGGTAGAAAGCTACCAGCCGCGGATAGCCGAGAAAGGACTCGACCGCCTCTGGGAGGATTGTGGTCCTTAGCGCGGGAAGGGCTGCAGAAGACCATTAAGGATGACCGGGCAGTGAAGTTGCGCGGTTGCCTCTTGGCGAGGGCTTTGACCTCTGGTATCGTGGGTAGGCAACTACCAGCCTGGGATGAATGAGCGGGGTAGCCGCTTTGGTGCCTCTTGCGAGGACTTTTGATCCCTGGCGTTGAGGGTGGGGAGCTACCAGCCGGAGTATACCGAGCAGAGTTGTTCGATTGCCTCTTGCGAGGGCTTTAATCCTTCAAGACGGGGTCCGAGCAGGGTTACTGCCCAGTGCCTCTTGGCGAGGACTTTGATCCCTGTCGGTTGTGGTAGGAAGCTACCAGCCGGGGATAGCCGAGCAAGGACTCGACCGCCTCTAGGAGGACTTCGGTCCTTAGTGCAGGAGGGGCTGTAGAAGCCTACCAAGGACCCTTGGCCGGGCAGGGTTACCGCTCGGTGCCTCTTGGCGAGGGATTTTGTCCTGAAGGATAGCCGAGCGAGAGAACCTCGGGCTCGACTGCCTCTGGGAGGGCTTTTTGATCCCCCGCGTTGTGGCAGGGAAGCTGCCCGCAGGGGATGGCCGAGCGAGAGATCCTCGGGCTCGACCGCCTCTAGGAGGGCTTTTTTCCTTTTTTATCCGGGCGATGGTGTGCGCGGTTGCACCGTGGCGAGGGCCCGTGGGTTGCTCGGCCGCTCCGTGGCGAGGGCCTTTTCGTTGTAAAGGAGGAACTCTACTGGGGAGAAAAGATTCGATATTTCTTCATTCGTATGGACAAGAATTTCAGAGAACGCTTTACACTATCTTTGTGAAAGGGAAATCTTGAGGGGGGCGGCTAGGGTGCAACACTTCACTGGCTTTGGCCTCATTGGTATAGCTTGAGCTTTTCGGCATTGTAAGGCCGCGGGAGCTTTCGTCTGTCCGCGTCCTGTAGGCGGTAGGCTCCGCCGGAGAGCGCTTCAGAGACGAGAAAAGGACCCTCTTACTTCGGGGAGAACTTGTGAAGCCTGCCTTGGTCGATGAATTCGTTCCGCCGCAGGACCAGGTCCCCGGTCTTGAAGGAGCGGTGTTTCACCTGAGCGTTGTAGTATCGGGCTGTCTACTATTGATAGGCGGTGGCTCTGATCTAGGCCCGATCCCTTTTCTCCAACAGTATGTCGAGGTTGGTCCGTAGAGCCATTGTGTTTGCGTCATCGTTGAAATGCTCGACCCGGTGACTGGGTAGCCCGATCTCTGCTGGGACCATTGCTTCGGTCCCGTAGCAGAGGCTGAAGGGGGTCTCCCCGGTGGGAGTCTTTTTTGACGTGCGCAGGGCCCATAAAACCCTGAGTAGCTCTTCGACCCAGCTGCCTTGTTTTTCTTCCAGGCGGGTCCGGAGACCCCGGAGGACGTCTCGGTTAGCGACCTCAGCCTGCCAGTTACATTGGGGATGCACGACTGCGGCGAACTTCATGAGGATATGGTATTCTTTGCTGAAATCCTTCACTTTCTCGTTCTCGAAGTTCTTCCCGTGGTCGGTGATGATGCACTCGGGATGCCGAACCGGTGTATCAGGTTGTTTTGCAGGAACTTGATGGTTGTGGCGGCGTCCGGTTTCCTGATGGGGACGGCCTCGATCCACTTGGTGAAGTAGTCCACCGCGGCGAGGACGTATTTGTGCCCGTCAGTTTCGGTAGGGAACTGGCCGATCATATCCAATCCCCACTGGGCGAACGACCATGGGGATGTCAGGGCAGTTAGCTCGGTAGCTGGTGGTATGTCCCTGAACGGTCCTTGGTGGTATGTCGAGATCTGGGCCTGGAGGGAGATCAGCGTCGGGCGGCCGAGGAGGACGTTGTAGGCCGACGGGACCTTCGCCACGATGAAGTCCACAGGCAGTATGCGCATGCGGCCGGGCTCCCCGATCGTGAACTGCAGGGTAACCACCCCTTATGCCGGGATGGAGTGGTTGGTGAACCCCGAGAGGACATGGGAGGTCGGTCTCAAGTCTGCTGAGGCGAGCCCCATACGTAGAAAGCAGTCGTAGAAGATGATGTCTGTCGAGCTGCCCGAATCGATGAGTATCCGGTGTACCTCGTATCGGTGGATTTGTGTTATGATCACCAGTGGGTCGCTATGGGGCACAGATATGCCGTGGAGATCCTCGTCGCCAAAGGTGATGGGCTCTCAACCCTAGCCCTTTTGCTCGGGTGGTCGCCAGAGCCTGTGAGATGGCAGCCAGAGGGGAGGCCGACGACCTTAGGCGAGGGTTCGTCCGTGTCTCCGTTGCGAGGGAGGCGGCAGCAGGCGTTTGGATCTTTAGGGGAATCGGTTGTCATGTCGGCGGAGATCGGAAGGTCAACTTTTGTTTTTGTGGAGTTTGTTTTCCCACAGACGGTGCCAACTGATGGAGGTCCTTTTCGGGTCTCCGTCAGATGTTTTCCGCTGATCTCCTGGAGGACTTAGGTGGCTACCTTTTATCGCGTGTGGGTCTCAATAGGTTTTGGTGGAAGAGGTGGTGTGAGGAGTTTGGTGTCGAGTGCCTGCAAAGAAGTCCCGGAGTGGTTTGGTACCACCAAGGACCCTCCGACGATCAAGTTAGTGATGAGATCCGAGCAGAGTAACGGCTTAAAGAGTAAAAAATGGCTTACTTGACCCCTCTGTGATGGGAGTTTATATAGCGGTGGTGGCACGCAGCAGCAGGTGCGGGGATCTCACCGGCAGTTACGCCCCCGACGTCATGCCTGCGTAGAAAACGAATCGCCCATTAATAGGGATTGATGGCGTGGAATGTGGGATGTTGCTGGCGTAGAATATGTGCATGGCGAGATTCGCGGAGCGGTGGTTACGCCTGTGAGCGGTGACTTTGGTCGGAGGGCCGAGGAAGACGGCCACGGCCTGGAGCTCGGGACGAGCGAGGAGGCCGAGGAGTCCAGGTCTCGTGGCAGCCCGGTGCGAGCTACGGGGCCGAGGAAACCAATTTGCGGGGGGCCCGAGGAGGGCCAGCTTATGTTTGCAGGTCGGATACATGGTGGCCTGGTCGCCCCCCGTGGGTGCTTTCTTCTGAGTTCTGGGACACGTCACCTGACACGTGTCCTGACCTTGGAGATCGCCGATATTGAGCATCATCACAATCCTTCCCCTTACCATTCCCTCACCCAATCCCTCATCTCCTTCAAGCACCTCCAAAGAGCCCATCAAGTCCATCTTCTCTCAAGATCCTCAACGCGCTCATCAAGGAAGACATCGATTTGGCCCGCGACTTCTTTCGGAAGAAAATGGCTAAGCTTCACAATGAGCACACATTTGGGATTTTGATGAAGGGCCTGTGCGGGGCGAATAGGATTCAAGAAGCATTCAAGCTTCTTTTTCTTTTTTTTTCCTCTTCCCCTTTCTTGTGACCCAATAGTTGTTCCCATGGCGAAGGCTGGTGGCATACGAAGCCACGGAGGTTTAAGGAGACATTTTAGAGTGGTGAAAGATCAATGGAGGAGCAACTTGGCTTTCCTTGATTACTACACGAAGAAGGAGAAGAAGGCGGCGCTTGGCAGAAAAGAAGCGGTCCCGAAATGGACCGATGCCGACGTCGAGGAGTCCATCGCCTACGATCCCATCTATGGCCCTGAGGTCTTGTATTTAACTTGCATTATTTCCTTTATTTGATTTTATGGCTTCAGTTGAAAGCGATTAGGGACCGTGCTTGGTGCGGTACATTTGGGTGGGATTTCCTGGAAACAGTCAAGGAGCCCTCGTGGTATGCAAAAGTTTCAATTTTTTTTCTATTACTGCCAATTCGATTTACATAAAATTGCGACGAGTGTTGCCTTGTTTAGGTTGAATTTTGTTCTATGGTAAACATTAGATATGTGCAAAATGTGATAAAGATATCCGTCCATGCTATTATTTTGCCTATTCTATTCCATAGTATTGAGTTAGGGTAAAACAGGAGGTCCATGTGTTTTTTGATCTGTGATGTAAGGTTAGGAATCCTAGGATCTAATAATATCATGGAATAACAGCAGTGTCCCCCAATGCGAAGCTAGCCTTGGGCATTCTTTCATGTCGTTTTCATTTATTTATGGGTAACAACCTTTTATTGCATTCTGCAGACACACATCTGCCAATAAATACATAAAATAAAATAAATGCTAAATGGCCAGAAACCCCCTTTGTTTTGCCCAAATAGCAGGAAACCCTTAGTTGCAAATCGGCACTTTACCCTATTCAACCCAACAACATTATCTTTTCGTCAATTTATCCCCAAGCGGCCCGAAATTTCGATCTTTTCTTGTCCTCGTTTCGTTAACTGGTTATATTTAATATTTCAACCGAGGAGTGTTTTGTAAATTAAGAGACTATTATACACGGATAATATTTCAACCGAGGGGTGTTTTGTAAATTAAAAGACTATTATACACAGAAAAAGTTAACGGTGGTTAAAGCAAGGGGAAAAGTGCTGGTTTTGAGGGTGCTTTCCTACCATTCGGGTCAAACTGAGGAGGGTTTCCTGCAGTTTAGCCATAAATAAGTAAGGAATGTTACAGTATAATTTAATTTTTGGTTAGGCTGGGCTGGCCAATGACCTCGAAGTTGCAGCTTCCTCCTTCAAATCTCGGAGTTAGTTGACCTGGTTCAAGGCAGTGTGCTTCACACTTGCATCACATCCCTAAAACATATAGTAACACCTGCCATATGGAACCAGGATCTCTGCTTCTATGTTTAGTGCTATTTCTCTACATAAATATGTAAGCTATGATATGCTAACAAACATTACCAAACTATTTCGATTTTCTGTTTTCTTTTCCATCCCATATCTTCGATAAACTAAAAAGATTAAAAGAAAGAGAGAGAGAAGGAAAAAAAATGTTGCTTATATATTATCCTAATATGCGTTATTTCCTAGAAGGAAACCAGGTGACGTCAAAAGTTCTATATTTATGCCTCTAAGCAGCATGGATTCAAATATAGAGAGACGGGACACAATACGAGTCGAATACATTTAGTCACAAATTTCCCAAAGCTGTAAGATATAATTCATTGGGATACGCCAATTTTATTTTATTTTTGTTTAAAGATATATGTAAGAACGAAATTTATAAGTCTTGGCAAATCTAAACTAAGAATACAAACAATTTCACAATTCCAAGAATAAAAACAACAATATATTGTTAGTTTCGTAGTTATGGATGCATATTTAATATATTTAGATCTAAGTTTTAGCATGTGTCAAAAAAGAGTCCCTCAAATATTCATAATGAATCTGATAGGGGTACAAATTAGATACCGATTCCTCACCTTGATGACGACTCCATGCAACATAATTCCTGACAATGATATTTTTTTTACTCTGGAAGGAAATCAGGTGATATCAAATCGGCCATTCTCATTTATTATACTATTAGAGGTGATTATTAGCAATAAATGCAGATGATGTTATCTTTAATCTATGATATTTTTTCTCTAGTAGGGCTACAATTGTTTTTACTTGTTAAAGTAACAATTTGATTCCTTCCATAGTTTCTTTTGACGGTGTCTTATTTTCACCTTATTTTTATTTTCTGTTTGCACCAGGGTTGTAGGTTGATATTTTCAAACCATTCCATATCAACCAATTTTTTCCTCTCTTCTTGATGATGTCTTCATTTCACCTTGTCTTTATTAATCTTGTTATCTTTTTGCACCATAGTTGTATGTTGACATTTTCTTACATTCAATTTCAACCAGTTTGTAACTCTTCATGCGGCAGCATATGTAATTTTCTGATCTTTTCTATATGTGCTGTGTATATATTGTATCTAAATGTCCTGGTTATACAAAAGAAGTCCTATAGAATTATTTCTTATGCTTAACTAGTTACAAGTATAGACTGACAGCAATAGGAAAGCTCCATCACTTACAGGATCATCCTATGATAATTTCCTTTTTAATTGTCTACTTGGATTTGTTCATGACAGGATCGAGCCAAAAGAATGAAACAATGGTCCTTTATTATTTGGTAGTGTAGGAACCATACCTTGCGTTTACCTGTCATAATTCATGTCATTGTAAAATTTGTGTATGGCAAGAACTTAGCCATAAGGAATTTAAAGGTTTATCATTTGGTGAAAATACTGTTCTTCTGTTTTGTTTTTTTGTTTATGCCCTAAATTATGCTCGATCGTTGCAGGTGTAGTTCTAGCTACTGGATTTGGAGCTCTCTGGGGTGCCATTTTTGGGTGTGAAGTCTCTGAATACTGGAACCAGCTATATAAGATTGATAAGCAGTGTATGAATCTTAGGTTTTTGTACTGGCGGGATGATAAAACTCAAGGTTAGCGGTCTGCCTTGGCTTTTATCGTGTTTTTCACTTTCTATCATTCTATCCCAATCATATGAAGAGGTTAATTTCAAGTTTGCTGCACTAATGTGTTTAATATTTGTATCTTCCGTCTCCACCAATCTTAAATTTGTTATTATCTTATGTTCACCCTCTTTAGGATTCCTTTCATAAAAATATGTTCTATTTTATGTTCGTGCTGCCAATGGGATCTAACTTTTACCATTTTTATTTCCTGTTGGGATTATGTCTAGACTTAGTTTACTATAGTTCTACGATTAGAAAGTCACTGGAAATTTAATTTAACCTGTTCTGGTGAATGTTGTTTCATGAGAGTTAGGACACTGTAAAAACTATGTAGTATTTCTTTGATTTTGATATTGCCAATGGCGAACTTTATTTCGGCTGTTAATAGTTGGCTAACAAAATCAACTCCAAACGTGGCAGGAAATCACCAATAATCAATGCTGCCTGAAGAAGCCAATACCCACTCGCAATGACCGTCTGGGTATGATTTAGCGAGTCATTAAGGGCAAGCGTCCATAAGGTCTGATTCTTCTTTGGTTCAGGTTTCCAATAGAAATCACATGACTAAAATATATTTTTTTCACATAAGTTTCCGTAGGTGTCAGCTTTTATACAGCAGCTGTTTATTTTTTTTTTCTTTTGCTGTTATAATGGAGTATGCTCCATTGTAAGTACTGCTATGATTTCATTTCTGTGGCAAAGAAAATTTAGTCGGATAATATTTTAATTGTCCTGGAATGCACATATTTGCATTTGAAAGCGCTCTTTTGCAAGGTTTGAGGTTTCGGCCAAAACCACCGATACGTGGTGGTTTCGTATCAGTTTCGGTGGAGACCGATACGAAACCAACCGAGACCGATATGAAGCCAACCATACACTGTGCTTGTTTGGATGAGCTTATTTTCAAGTGATTATTTGCCAAAATCACTTATAAGTGACTATTTTTTGAAAAAAGTGAAACAATCATTTATAAGTGATTATGACACAAGTTATTTGGTGTTTGAATGATTTTGTATGAAAAGTGATAGATAAGTGATTATTGAGTGTAAAAAGACCAAAATGACGTATCATTAATGCCATTTTAAAATTTGGATGAAAATATAAGGGGTATTATGGTATGTTATTTGGTTAACTTTACTATTCCATAATCACTTATGAAATAAGCCAGAAATCCTAGCTTATTTTTAAATGGGAAAAGATGACATTTTTAAGTGGAAACATATAATTCAAGGCAATAATCACGTATCTTTAGGACGCATCCAAACAAGCTTATTAATGCAGGACCCACATTGATGTGAAAAATAAGTGATTGTTGACCAAATTATTTTGCATCCAAATAGGCACAATATCGTTTCGGCTAAAACCTTTAAAAATTTATTTTTATACCATTTTTACTATTATTGTGATCATTGTAGGTCTTCGTTGTTGGAAAACTGTAAAAAGCGAACCCAAACTTTATATTAATACTTATCTAAGTACACTTTTCAATATATTTTGCATCATAGCTGGACTTCTAAATACTAGGATCTTTGTCTTGTAATATATTATCATAAATTTAAGTATTTAATATATCTACACTTATGTATATTGTATTACTGTCGAAACCGAAACCCGAACCGAGATTAGCGAAACTAGCCGAAACCTAACAAACTAATAGAATTACGAGAAACCGAAACCGAGTTCTCGAACCTTGCTCTTTTGTAATGAGCTCTATTTTTTGGTAATGTATTTGACAATGTGCTTTTTAATCTTGCTTTTTAAATTTTAATGGAAAATTAGATGTAGTTATAAAAAAAATATAACATTGTGATGACCCTGGTTCATAGTTTTTCTCGTACGCTGAATGCTTCCTTGACTCGAAACATGATTTAGAGAGATGCTCATTTGGTGTTATGTGAAAATAGCTTTCAAGTTTGGTGCCTTAATGCCAGAGGAGATTGGAACTGTAGGAGATGTCGAATGTGCTTTGGAATTATTTTATCTAGTGGAGACACTTTAATGTATTGAAGTGATTAGTTGAAGCGGACTGAGGGTGGTTGGAGTTCATGACCGGGAAATTTACCCGGAGTAAAGTGGTTTAATTGTCAGAGGCAATTCAATATCGTTGCTTGCACACTTCATAGGGATCTTTTTATAGGGCCTACGTGTACAGGTTAATCAGCTTATAAACAGAGTGTTGGTAGCAAAAACATTTCCTTGATACTGTAGAAATCTATATAAGGTTTCACCAAATCTCTGTAACTGAATTCAGATTTATGAATGTTGCATTAACTGGAAGCATAATGTAAATCTAGAAAAGTTGACTAGAAACGCTTATATAATGCAAATTTCATGTCAAACCTTGAAAGAAGGTAACAAAGAACAAAGCAAGCATTGACCCATCTTTAGGGCACATAAAACTAAGTTTACACAACAATCCCCATAGTTAGAGGTTTATGAGGGAAAATATACACCTGATCACAATCTGTATATGGAGCTTCTTAGGTATCTAGGATACACCATAAATATCCTTCACAGAGGCATTCAAGCCTTACTATCATCAATAGGAGCGTCCTTAATTCTAATACAGAGCTCCTAAAATTGGAATCATATCATTCTGTATGGTTAGTGAGTATGGAACATCAGCTATCATCTGAGGGGCTAGATTAAAAATCCCGCTCTGATCTACTGTCAGTGGGGCCACATCAAAAAGCCCATTCTGTTCTACAATCTGCACTCACATAAAATAAATGATCGATGAGTTCCATTTTATTTAAATGGAGCATGCAAGGAAGTGATTAAGTCGTTACTTTGATATGGGATACTTGCTTTTTCCTGAAGGTGTTTGTTGGCCGCCTTCAGTATTCCCTCCTGCATAAACAATTGGATTAAATAATCACTGCATACTTTATATGAATTATGAAGTGCTCTTGGCATTCAAACCAAGATGTATAGTTGATGCTAGTCCAAAACACCCACCCTGCATCCTACAGTTGTTGATTCTGAAATTATCAACTTTATGAAGATGGCGGCCTTGCCTAATCTGTTGATCTGATAACTATTGGATTCTTAAATCCCAGTTTGGTGATAAATCCACGTCCACTATCTTGTGGCCAAGTGCGGTATCAAGTTCTAGTGTTTATGATTGACCTCTACAGAGAGATTGTTCGCTTAGCAAAATGATGACGCAAAGCTCGCTGTGTCTTTTGACAACACTAGCAGTGGTTGGAGTGTTCGAGACCTTGGGATAAATTTAATAGAAAATAGAAACAGAAATATGAAGAATCAATATTCCTATCATTCCTTTTTGGAAGATTGATGCAACCATACACCTAAACATGAAACTAATTGAAGCATCTTAGAAAAATCTTATCATCCATCGATCAAAATAATCCCTCAACATTTTTGATATAAAATATTTTTAATGTCTACATAAAAAAATGTGCATATATTTACATGATGTGTCGCTAACCTTGTTTTTAACTGTTGAATCTCTTGAAGCATGATCTGCATCTGTTATAGAAAAATTATTGGAACCAAATGTTAGGTGTGAAAATTCATGTTAGTGACACTGAAGAAAAGGAAGAAATCGAACCTAAGCTGAGCGTGTGTAGTACATCCACATCTCAAGCTGCCTTTCTAAAGCAAGCAATTCATCCAGTGTCATATTCCCTGCTGATCCCTCTCCGTAAATGTACCTGCTACATTCCTTGGGTGAGCATAACTAATTCCAAAGGCTTCATGGTTAATCCTTCTCATCATTTTACTCTTCTAACTTTTAATGTCATGAACTTTTCTTAGTATTCATGCAATTTATAATTTTATATGCATACTTATGTTCTTGCTTTGTCTCGTAGTTACTCATGCTTGTACTATCACCAAGATGCAAATCAAATAAGGTTGAAGTATAAGTTTCAGTGTAATATATTTGTAGTTTTTAGGATTTTTTCTCGTACTTTGACCAATCAACTGTAAGTCAACGTTACACACCTCACAAGATGCGGGAAGGCGGAATAGGTAAAACAATCATTTTGTTTAAGATAACATCGACTAACTTTACGGATCTTTGCTAAACCCTAACTAACAACTATCTAGAAGTGCTAAACTACTATGATAGATGATTATACCTCAAGATACCAGTCCTTCTTGTTCTTGTTGTTCACCTCCTCGTCGGCCTCCTCGATGTAATAGAAGATCCACCCGAGAGTTCCTCCTCCAAGGTTTAACCTCTCACTTGAGGTAACTAAGTGGTTAGGATTGCTAATCCAAGTGACCTAGAAAATATAGAAGTGGATTAAGAATCTATTAGTCTTTCTAACCCTTGAGATCTCAACACATGAGAGGATTAGGGTTAGGTTGAAGAAGATGAGAGCTTGAGGAGAGAGTGTGTGTATGTGAGAATGAAATGAAAATATAACTCATTTCTATATTTTATGAAGCATAATAATTATCAAATAAATCATATGAGATAATTACAACCATGCTTCATTTAATACAAATGAATGAATTATCTCATGAGTCATTAAAACAATTAATGCTTCATTAACTCACTTGGATGAATCATTTCATGAGTCACCAATTCATTTAATGCAAATGACACATAAGCTCACCATCTCATTTAGTTTAATTCATAAATGAATTAAATCTAAATGAGTCACCTTTCTTCTAGAAGCTTCTCGACTAATTACGAGAACGTCCCTCCCATCCGTATTTACGAAAAACACGGATATACTGAGACTGCATAAATCCAATAATCCAATACTAGAATCTGGCTTAAACTAAAGCCTGCTAGTATAATCTGTCCGAATATCATACGTGCACAAGTACACGTATATGTCCGGACCCTGTCGTAAAACCATACGACCTCTATATCGTTTCGCCTGAAGCAGGGAAACTCTCTGTGTGGGACTCTAAAGACTCGACACTACGCTGGCAGTGAGTTTAACTACAGGCCGCAAGCTGTACTAGCTGTACGTAACGGTCCCCAGGTAGATGTCAATAAGAAGGCCGATGAGGAAACCCATCCGAACTCCTACTGAGCCTGATGTGACAATCTCCGTACAGTCCGGTCTGTTCGTCTAAAACTATCGCATATCGGGCCTAGGGGGCGGCAAGCGTCAGTCCCTTAAAAGCGGTATAAATCGTGTTGGAGTGAAGCCCATTACACCTTGAGAAACTACTGGAAAACTTACCGGTAAATCTCGCTTGCCCTGGCCAGGGACCTTGCGTAATGGCTCTCCAAACACAGCGCGATATCAATTCCCAATACCGGGAGAGACAAATCCTTTCTAACTGTCACCGCCTCCAAGTGCTTCGGGACTGCACCCAACTGTTACCTGTTTGCACGACTCCTTTGATCCGTGGTAGAGTAGTAATCTAATAACAGTGGGAACACACTCGAGACGAAGCAGCAATATCAAGTCAACGGACTATACTGTACTCATATCACCCGAGAACTATTAACTGACGACGGGTATAATACCAACAGTTCCCTGCGAGTCCTGTCCGGTGTACCCGTAACCCAACGAGCACCTGCATACTATCTCCAGTACAACCTATTAATGGCTGTGGGACAGACCATTTCCCCAACTGGGATGAGAAGCGTACACATTAGTCTACTTCGGAGTATCGATGCCCTGTCTCGATAATCCTACGACTAGGGACCTGAAAAAGGATGTGCTTGTAGACTACCCAGCCCCCACTAGTGTAACTGCCATCACAACGCTGGTAGTCAAGCAAGATCTTATGGGCTCTATCAATATGTATTTGCGATATGCTAAAAGAAACATATACACATATTAAGATAGATATAAACCAAGTAGCATACTATTATGTTGAGCAAGACTGTTAATACAACTGTGAATATCTCAAGCTTCCATTAAGTAATATACAAGCTAGTATGATACAATAATGGCTCCTAGGGCATATACACTAACAATCTCCCATTTGCACTAGGGCCATGTACTGGCGTATCGAAGACCTATCATCTCGAGTCGCCTCTCGAACTCTGTCTGAGGTAAGGCCTTTGTGAATGGATCTGCAGTGTTCTCCTCTGTAGCAACTCTCCGGAGCTCGATCTCCCGGCGATCTATGATTTCCCTGATCAGGTGATACCGCCTTAAGATGTGTCTGGACTTCTGATGGGACCTGGATTCCTTCGCTAAAGCTATGGCACCGTTGTCACAATACAGCGGTATTGGATTAACAATGGTAGGAACCACCTGAAGTTCTGTTAGGAACTTCTTTATTCAGACTGCTTCTTTTGCGGCATCGCAAGCAGCGATATACTCCGCTTCCATCATCGAGTCAGCAACGGTGTCCTGCTTGGAACTCTTCCAGCACACCGTCTCTCCATTGAGGGTAAAGACATAACTCGATATGGACTTGGAGTCATCCTTGTCACTCTGGAAGCTGGAGTCAGCAAAAGCCTCGATTTGGAGGTCTTTTCCGCCGTAAACTAAGAACATATCCTTAGTCCTTCTCAGGTACTTGAGAATGTTCTTTACTGCTATCTAGTGCTTCTCCCTTGGGTCTGACTGATACCGGCTTACCACGCTCAGTGCGTAAGCTATATCTGGTCTGGTACACAACATCGCATACATTATAGAGCCTACCGTAGAAGCTAGGGTATAATCGACATGCGATCCCTTTCCAAATCAGTCTTGGGAGACATCTTTTTGGAGAGGGTGATTCCGTGACAAGCCGGTAAATTACCGCACTTAGAATCTTCTATACTGAATCTTTTCAGTATAGTGTTGATATACCTGAACTGCGAAAGTCCCAACATCCTCTTAGATCTATCACGACAGATCCGGATCCCCTGAATGTAAGAGTCATCACCCAGGTCTTTCATGGAAAACCTGTGTGACAAGAATCCTTTGACAGATTGTAGCATAGGAATGCCATTTCCTATCAAGAGAATGCCATCCACATATAAGACGAGGAATACGACAGTTCGTGCTACAATTTTACTATACATACATGGTTCATCTGGATTTTTGAAAAAGTCATATTCTTTGACTGTTTCATCAAAACAGATGTTCCAACTCCGCGATACTTGCTTTAGTCCATAAATGGACTTAAGCAACTTGCACACTTTCCCGCTGCTCCCACTCTGATTGAAACCTTCTGGCTGATCTATATAGTCGCATTCTTCTAAATTACCATTTAGAAAAGCCATCTTTACGTCCATCTGTCAGATCTCATAATCATGGAAAGCGGCAATGGCAAGAAGGATCCGAATGGATTTGAGCATAGCCACTGGAGAAAAAGTTTCGTCATAGTCCAAACCAGGTCTTTGACGAAAACCCTTTGCAACAAGTCTAGCTTTATAGGTTTCCACCTGTCCATCTACACCAATCTTCTTCTTGAAGATCCACTTGCATCCTATGGGTTTTACCCCATCTGGAGCAAAGTCCAAAGTCCATACTTTGTTGGTGTACATGGACTCCATCTCGGTCCGTATTGCATCTAGCCATCTTACCGAGTCGCCGCTCTGGATGGCCTGCTGGAAGCTAGCAGGTTCATCATTATCAATGACGCAATCCTCTTTATCCCCGTCTATGAGAAAACCGTAGTATCTCTCAGACGGATGAGACGGCCTACTACTCCTGCGGAGGGGCGCGGGAATGTCGTGTTCTTCTGGAACTTCTAGTTCTACCAAACTTTCAGTAGTAGTTTGTGGTTCTGAAATTTCTTCCAGTTCTATTGCGCTCCCAATTGTTTCCTTTTCTAAAAACTGTTGTTCTAGATAATGGGCATTACGAGAAACAAAAACCTTTTGTATCTCTGCGTAATAGAAATAATACACCCCTTGGAGTTCTTTGGATATCCCACAAACTTACACTATACTGATCGTGCCTCGAGTTTGTCCGCATGCTGCTTTTTAACAAAAGCCGGACATCCCCATATCTTCAGATACAGAAGATAGGGTTTCTTTCCACTCCACATCTGATATGGTGTGGTAGGCACAGTCTTGGTAGGAACCCTGTTCAAAAGATATGCAGCTGATTCTAGTGCATAACCCCAGAAAGATCGCGGTAACTCAGCATTACTCATCATGGAACGTACCATATCTAATAGGGTTCGGTTCCGTCTTTTCGATACACCGTTATGTTGTGGAGTGTATGGAGGAGTAAGCTTAGAGAGAATTCCATTCTTTTTAGGTAACTCAGGAACTCGGTACTCAAGTATTCACCACCTCGATCAGATCTCAGTGTCTTGATACTTTTGCCGGTTTGGTTTTCTATTTCATTCTTATATTCTCGGAATTTCTCAAAGGCCTCGGATTTATGTTTCATCAAGAAAATGAATCCATACCTAAAGTAATCATCCGTAAAAGTAATGAAATATGAAAAACCGCCTTTCGCATGTGTAGACATTGGACCACATACATCGCTGTCTATGAGTTCTAAGAGCTCGCTCGCTCTTACTCCATGTCCAGTGAATGGAGTCTTTGTCATCTTTTCTTTGAGACATGATTGACAAGTGGCATAAGATTGATATTCGAACGGATCTAAATATCATTCTCTATGTAACTTAGTTAACCTTGTTTCATTGATGTGGCCCAGTCTACAATGCCATAAGAAACCTGATTTATATCTGGAGACTTTCTTTTTAGTGTGTTCTGGACATTGAAAATCTGTAATTGGTTTAACACGTATATACCGTTATCTAGTGTACCGGACCCAATCAAACCATGATTAAGGTGGATGTTAACATCGCTTACAAACGTGAAATCATAACCTTCCTTTGATAACAACGATACTGATATGATAATACACGTTAAACTAGGTACACAAAAACAGTTGCGCAAAACCAAAATATGTCCACTCGTCAATCCAAGATGATAATCCCCTACGGACACAGCATTCACGCTAGCTCCGCTAGCAACCTGGAGGGTCATATCACCAACCTTCAGCACTCTACGGTTTCTCAGTGCCTGCAATGAATTGCATATATGAGATCCCGATTCGGTATCCAATGCCCAGGAAGTAGAGTTGATTGACAGAAAGTTTTCAATTACAAACACACCTAAAGCCGAAACCACAACTTGCTTCGGGTCCTGGTTCTTGGCAATCCAAGCTTTGCAATCCTTTTTCCAATGGCCTTTCCTGCGACAGTGGAAGCACTCGTCCTTTGCCACTACCGGCACCGCAACCTTTGCCTTTCCCTTGGCTTCCATCTTACCAACACCGCCTCTTGGTTTGGTAGCGGCATTTTTCTTCCTTCCTTTGGCCCTTGCCTTGGATCTGAAAGAAGCACCACGAACAAATATAGTGGGTGTTTTCCTTGCTTTCTTCAAGGTGCCCTCTGCACTTCTCAACATGTTAAGGAGTTCTGGAAGTTCAACTTCTTTATCTTGAATGTTGAAATTCAAGATAAACTGAGCGTAAGTGGAAGGAAGAGACTGGAGAATCAAGTCTGTATACAACTCGTTCTCTAATGTTGTGCCGAAGTCTGCGAGCTCTTCAATATAGCCAATCATCTTAAGGACATATTCCCCTACAGATGATCCGATGGCCAGCCTCGACTGAAATAAGTTCTTCGAGGTCTCGTATCTAGGTATACAAGATTGCTCTCCATACAGTTCCTTGGTGTGGAGAAATATGGATTCTAGATCCATATTCTCGTGCCTCCTCTGATATTCATTATTCATAGAGGCAAGCACGATGCATTTGGCCTTCGTGCAGTCTAACTCCCAGGTCTTGCGGATTTCCTTATCCGCGACACTGGATTCAGGACCTGGGACGGCAGGGGCCTTAGTAGTAAGGACATACCCCAATTTGTCATAGATAATTGCCATCTTAATATTCCGGAACCAATCTTTATAGTTTGGCCCTGTCAAAATATTTTTATCTAATAATAACTTAAGGCCCGTCATGTTCTGGGTCGCTGCAATTAGGAGAGAGAGGAAACACCTTAGCATGATGCTCTTGCAAGTTTAGAGTGGTTTTTAGTTTATCTAAACAGGATGGCTCCTACTGTTTCTCGAATCCTTCCTCAAACCAAAAAAAGAACTAGTTAGGACTATTTTTACTGTACAATACTTGCTTAACTGTTCAGCCAGGCCGGTGTCGGTACTTCGAGAGAGGTTTTATGACGCTTTCGCGAAGTTTCTTAATTAAATAACCTCATTTCCCTGGGGACGTAGCTCCGCTGATACCTTTCTCGACACCTACTTGGTTTATAGCATTGATCGTTAAGTGAAAGAATCTCCCGATGAGTAGCATATACTCATAGTAGGATCGGGATCTAAATATCATCGTATGATAAAGCTGAAGGAATTCTACCAAAATTATCATACTCCAAATGGTATGCAACACTAGCAAGTTTCAGTTTCTTTAGAAACTCCCGATATCAATTTCTGCCCCATGCTCTTATGACCTTTGCGTTGGTCAAAATGTCATAAGTCACATGTCAAGTTCTACCCATCATTATCTTGTTAATTTGAAACCACCTGTACATACCCCTGACGTTGGCCAAATGGCAGTACGACTGTCCCAAACCAACCCATCTATCTATGCAACAGATGAATTCCCAGCAGCTACCAAACACTATGCCTTGGCGTTGGTCAAAATACATAGCTTGAATACTACTGAATACCCAAATGAAATGACGAAGGGCTACGAATGGTTTTGGCGAAACCGTGAACGTAGTGAACTTGATATGATCGAAGGAACTTGATAGCTTTTAAAAGGAGTGGTTTAAGCTCCGCAATTAAAAATCTGCTGTTTTTAAAATAACCGTGTGGTTTCTTTTAAACTGTTCCAACAATTCAACTTTGGTTTATTTTCTTTGCATTAAAATAATACGTCCCATCAAAAAGTATATGGCATAAAGATTATTGGAAAGGGCTTGCAACTTATGCAAGATTTAGGTGGTGGATTCTCATTCCCAACCATTTTATTATAGACACCATCATTAGCCTGAAAGGAGTTTTCTTAATCCGAAAGCACAAACATATATATCAGTGGAAGCCAGATGCCTATAAAGTAAGCTATAATATCTACAGTCCACCAATGATTCTTAAATGACCATCTTTAACATGGGTGCACTAAGAGATATTATAAATTTGTATAAAATAAATAACTTTTGATTGGTGGATAGAGTCGAATCTAATTTGATGATATGTTAATTTTTTTATTTACATTTTATAGGAAGTGCTTGAAGTTTTTAAAGGCTTCAGCTTTTTACAGAATCTGAGGTAATATCAAAACAGAGTCAAATATTGCGAGGAAAGGAAAAATTAGTCCATTTCTTTTTTTTGTTTCCCAAATTTTTTGTGGAAGAATGTTCTATAATTTCTTAATAAGTCCATCATCACAAGTAACAAGTTACACCACCAATAATGATCTATAGCATCTAAATTTGGAAGATTTGTACTCCAACATGGTTGCATGATTGGTGAATGTTGTTTTGGAAGGATCTTAATTATACGAGGAAACTGTTGGAAATGAAAAAAAAATTATTTTTATTTGTTCACTTTTAAATTCTTGGACTTCAAGTCATTAAGGGAAGCTATCAATTTTTTCGGCAGGTGCAATCTTCTGTTGTAGCAACAAATTTACCAAAATTAAAAAAGGCCCATGTAGCTCGAAGAAAGCAATTGAGCTTTGATATTTACAAGACCAAATCTCATAGTTGATCCCATAAGCATGATTCTTGACGCCCGCCAAACTCGTTGAAGTCCCTAAAAACTTGCATGTTATAGATTTCCCTATTTCACTGCTTTAATAGAGGAGTCGATAAACAGGTTGATTTGATTTATGTTTCACTCCTTTTTTTGGCGAGTTTCTGTGTATCTACAACTTAAAATCCTTGCGAAGCAAAATTCACGGAGTTTGTGATTAATTATATGTTTGTTGTCATACAGGTTGGATTCAAGTCCAACTTTTAGAGATTCTAAACTGGAGGTACCAAGCTCCGAAATCCCCTCAATTGAAGGTTCAAACCTGGAGACTGGGATACTTAATGGTGAACGTTTTGGTGCCTTTTGAGGCAAGTGTACGCTTTTGCTATAAATTGAGGTCCGTTTCTTCACTTATTCTTTCTGTATTCATTATTCTTCGAGCTTTCGTGCTAAAGTTTCAAATCTTCTTTATGCATTTTCACTCGATTAGATCTCTCGAACTCAAGCTTCAGCCCTTATTGTATTTTTCATTTACTCATTGGACTGACATTGATTCTCACCATGCTGTGATGAAGTAAGTTGACTGCTTCTATGGGAGAGATGATCGCTTCTTTGAAAACACAAGGTGAAAATGTCATTTATACAATTTGGAAGTAGGTTATAGTAGAAAATTAATTCCTGAACGTACATTTTGCTGCTAATATGATACTCTCCCGATGAGCTATTGAGCTCACATTGATCCCTTGCAAGTTTTATTAAAGGCGGACATAGGTTATATGAAAAGAAATTGTTAGTCAAATTTAATCAAACACATCGATATGGGGGAAAAAGAATCGTTTTTTTTTTGTTTCTGTGTGTGTGTGTGTGTTGATCGGGTAGGGTGGGGACATAGGTTATATGAAAAGAAATTGTTAGTCAAATTTAATCAAACACATCGATATGGGGGAAAAAGAATCGTTTTTTTTTTGTTTCTGTGTGTGTGTGTGTGTTGATCGGGTAGGGTGGGGTGGGGTGCATATCCACTTAGTATTATACTAAAGGGTAAACGCTACGCGATGTGTGGGAGTTTTGGATAATTTGTCAGCATTTTTTGAGGAGCAAGGGGATAAAAAAATTCAGGAGAAACAATAAAATTAAAGCAAGTTAATATCTAATACTTTTACTTCATCAAAGAAGCCTTCTTTCTTTCATCCCTACCCGTTTAACCTTATCCTGTTTATTATGTGTTCTTATCTTGTTAGTAATTGACTCCACAATAAGCTGTCTTGAACTCTCTCACCCCACCCCCTACACCTGGCATGTGGTCAAGGTGCACACAGCCTTATTACGTGCTGCCAAGCAACCTAATTGGCCACACAATAAGCTGTCTTGAACCTGCAACCCCCCAAACTGGCACGTGGCCAAGATGTCCACATCCTTGTTAGGTGCTGCCAAGTAACGCTGCTGATTATTCTCCAATAGAAAGTGCCACAAATACCCTACAACATTTCCCAAATACCAACCAAATATATGGGGGATTAGAAAATCAGCGGCTTCTTTAGAAGATTCATTTCTTCCAGGCTTGGCAAGGTTATTTGATAGAGTTAGGATTCAGGGCATCCCGACACCTTGATAGATTCGACGCGCTTTAGTTCAAACGACACGGTTCATTTTAACATTTTGTAGCATGTGAATTGAAACAAAGAAATAAGCATGTCTGTTACAAGGAAAACACTTAAGTACAACGCAGCATGCCGACTCGTTGTTGAGCCGAATACAACAGTCAACAAAAAATATGTTAAGACCGAATAATTACAATACGCACAATTACATAGCTGAGCCAAACTTAGGCGGTGAACAAGAAATAGATTTACCTTTGGCTTTACATAACCACTCTCACATGAATTCACAGTGAACAAGGATCTAGTTCGTAGGGATTCGCATTGAACGAACTGTGTTTAGGTCCTAGACCCATCGACATGATCGTTCTCAAGGATTTGCACTGAACACCTAGCCCCGAGAACAAAGACAGCCACGTTGGCCCCGTTGTAATGGGCATCTCAGGGATTGGCATAAATGCTTCCCTCTTGGCCGACGCCGTCATCCTCTACGGATGTGAAATTTAGAAATGGATCTAAAGACAACGGCAGTGAGGGTTAACTCCTCTAGAAGGGATTCACGCTTCGATCCCCTCGTTTCTCCTACATGGCCCCTTGCACTTTGTATTTCCTCGTGATGCGTCTGTTGTGGCCACATGACATTGTGGATTCATATTCGGCCCTACTCCGTATCTACGTAAGTGGATGCGGTTTTTGTTCACTTACAAGTGTAAGCCACATCACTTATCCGACTTGATGATTGGAGCTTTTTCAGTCGCTAAATTCGGATCCAAAGGCTTATACGACTTTATTTTAGTGCAAACATATACATATATCTATTAAATAGAAAAAGCTTTTAGGCATGATGATGTGATGCCTCCGATCTTCAAAACACAATTCAAAAATTAAACATCAAAGAAAAATTAATCATTATTTTAAATAAAAGAAACAACCATCTCCTTCTCTGTATAAATTATAGTACATATAAAACTTCACAAATCCATTTATGGAAACAAATGAAACAGGCCAGGACCTTCAATAACAAATAGAAAAGCATTAAGAGCATGACTAACTCATCTCTTAATTACCTTTTTATTACAAATTAATCATCTAACGATGTAGCGCGGCTGAAGCCGATTCATTCAAGAAATGGATAATCGGTGTATCCGACAACAGGGTCCTGTGAATAGAACGTGAACCTATTATACTTATTCAATGGCGCATCGAGTTTGAATCTCTTAGGTAAGTCAGGGTTTGCCAGAAACACTCGTCCAAACGCAACCAGATCGGTATAGCCTTCGTCCACGACCTTATTCCCTTCCTCTCTATCATACCCTCCTGCTGCAATGAATGCCGTCCCTTCAACCACCGCCTTTCTCATTGGTAACAACCTGTGCGGGATTTGCCTGCGGCCATCGACAATGGACATTCTAGGTTCAACCATGTGGACGTACGTGATTTTGAAATTGTTTAGCGACTCGATCATGTAAAGCCCTAAGGCTTCTGGGTTGGAGTCGTAGCAGTCCATGTAGTCTGCAAAGGGTGAGAGTCGAATGCCAACTCGATCGGCTCCGATTTCGTCGACTACAGCTGAGACGACTTCGATGGGGAAGCGGCAGCGGTTGGCTAAGCTGCCCCCATACTCGTCGGTGCGATCGTTGGTGCTGTCTTTCATGAACTGCTCTAGGAGGTACCCGTGCATACCATGAATTTCAACTCCATCAAAACCTGTATTTATTTAATTAATTGTCACTAATCATGTTTATCACTTTTGTTGGTAATTAACAATTGTATGTATATTATATTTATTAGGTGATGTATATACGTACCAGCTTCAATGGCATTTCTTGCAGCAAGTCTGAAATCGTTGACGATTTGAGGGATTTCATCGGTTGCCAGTCGGCGAGGAGGAGAGTATTCGCTGACGGAATCATCGAAGCTAATCTGTGATGGAATGCCTTTGTCTGTACTAGAGATGGGTGCTTGCCCATTTGGCTGATAACCTTTGAAAATTAACACAAAAGTTCAAAGTGTAAGCTAAAAATGTTTATTTGTTTTAGCAAGTTGGCTCCAAATATTAAATCATATGCATTCATCTTACTGTTATTGGAGACTCTTCCAACATGCCAGAGTTGGCAGAAGAAGACGCCACCCTTGTCATGCACAGCCTTCACTATTGGTTTCCAGGCCTCAACCTGCTCTTTTGTCCAAATGCCTGGAGTCTCTGGGTACCTATATATTCAAAAGGACATTTTAGTTTAGCTGTGGTAGGCGCAGCCCAAATGGTGTCAAACTGGAGAGGTATCCGTATGTAACGGGCAACCTCAACACCATTAAACTATATAATTAAGTTTGGCAGATACCCTTGAGCAGTATCAGAGATGCCGGTGGCTTCACTGATGAGAAGGCCTCCATTTGTAGTCCTTTGAGAGTAGTACAAGACGGCATGAGGTTGAGGAATGTTTCCGTATGATCTACATCGCGTCAATGGAGCCAACACAATCCTGCATTGCACACAAATATATAATATATATAAGTATAATTTCTTACTCCATTCCAATTTAAATTCTTCAATATTTTAAAGAGGGCATCGGGCCTACAGCGTATCACAGCTAACTAGCTAAGTCCCTGCGGACCCATAACTAGAAAAAACAGGAGGGCTTGGCCCCTTGTTCTAAGCTAGGTGTGTCCCACCTGCCTGGTGTAGCGCAGAGAGCTGGCATACAGTATTTACATGAACAGGGTATTTACCTGTGAGAGAGCTGAAATTTGCCCATCTTGAATGGGGTGAGCATTGGGATGTTTGCTGCTGTTGCACCCATTTCTTTGCTTCTTTCTTCAAATTATAGCTTAGAACCTGTGTCTTTGAAGTTTCTTTCTCTTAGTATATTTCTTGAGATTGTTGATTGATGCATTAGGAGCTCCTCCATGCTATTTATACGTTTCTCCTCTCCATGTGCAGCAGAAGAATTTTAAATTTAAAAAATAAAGGCATTAATTTGTCAACGTGGTTGGTCGGTCAACTTCAACCATTGATGTCAGCAGGGACGTAGTGTCCGATCTCTGTGTTGCTAGGGGTGTTATCGTCCAAATATTTACTTGCTAAGAATGTTCTGGAAGATTCAATTGGTTGGAACGATCCAAGTTCATTGAATCTAGCTGCATCTTGATCTGTTGTGATGTGAAATTCCTCAAGTAACCCTGTTTGTTTTTTAATGGAAGATGGACAAATGTACCCATTTGCAAGAATATAGCAACGATGCTGACTTGCTTTCTGATGTTAGCGATGGCGTCACTTTTGTTAGAGTCTGATTTCAAATTAACTTTCTTGTGGGTTCAGCTATTATTTTCCATCAATTTTGCAGGTGTGATGCATGTTAATATTCATTTTGATCTGTTTTTTTCCTTTTTACATTCTCATAACTATTTTTGTTAGACATCATATTTTTTTTAATAAAATATTGGCTTCATAAATGTTTTTATTGATGTTGTAGAAAGTTTTATAATGTAAATTTCGGCTTCATTTGTTTGAATTGAATTTAAATTTGAGAAGTTGGTGAAAACTAAGGAAGGTTGTCCTTATTACTATTTTGTCCTATTATTGATGACATGACATTCTCTAATCCATTATACATGCCAACTTTTTCTTTCTTTTTTTCTTGTATTTAAAAAAAAAGATGCATATGAATGAGCAATAAAAGAGTTGACATTATAATAGTAGAGATGTTAGGTCCAAGCTCTTCGTCACAGATCAAGGCAACCCACATTTTTTACCTTCCTTCGTTCATATACATACAAATTACTAAAGCCCCGCAACCTATATTTTCTTTTGTCTATGTTTTGTCATTTAGAGGGAAAATTAGCCTCCGCTTCTAGGTTTTATGGTAGTTTGCATTTGACCCTTTTAACTTACATTACACCCGGAAAAAATCCTAGCAAAATTTGACTCTGCTCCTTAGATTCCGTCACGCCCCGCTTCTTAAAAGACTATGGCGAGGACGCGACGAAATCCGCGACATATCTATATCAAGAAGTACACCCCTTGAAATAGATACGCTAAGCGTGACAAGCTATGATATAACAAGAACAAAAGAATTTTCGTAATAAATAAACAATATCCAATGGCTATTACATCCAGATAATTTAAATAAGAGTTCACATGAAAATAAACCTTGAACAATTAAGGCATTTATTAATAATCAAGGAAAAATAAGACTAAGAAACGAACGTCTAAAATTAGTAAAGATTAGAAGTCGGCTTGGCCTGATAAATGTATTAAGTCTTCTATGGTAATGTCCTGCTCTTCCTTTGTATCCTCCTCTTTCTCTAAACCTAACGAACATTTCACTCGAAAAAAGAAAGAAATGTCGTCAGAGAGCTGAAGTTCATATAAGTGTCCCAAACGAGTTTAATTGTGAAAGCGAAAAGACATATAAGATAAAAAAAAACATGAACATGACAAAGATACATGAATAAAGTAGGATATCTGGAAAGTGAGGTGTTTACAAATAGTCCATGGAGCATGAGTAACTATACACGTAGAGCGGTAATGCTGCATGGCATAATCTATCTAACGTTAGTATTAGTCTAGTAAGGATGTTGAACTGAGTTTTAAGAGTATTCCGTTATCCCCACGGAACAACATCAACATGAATGAGGGTTAACTTCCGTCAATGCTTGAAATCACGGCTACACGACAGGGTACTTCTTATCAGAGTGTTTCGTTTTATGCCGACGAAACACGGCTACACGACAGGAATAGTGGGAGACTCTTAATCAGCAAGTGTTTCGTTTTATACCGACGAAATACGACTACACGACCATGTAAGTTAGCATTCCGTCTATATCCAGAACCACGACAGCATGACATGAGGGGACTCTCGAAACCTTTTCTGCTACCTTCACTAAACTATCCCAACCCCGTTTTAAATGTCATGGCAAAAGATTCCATACTATATAAAAGATTCTATTTCCCTGACCCAACTTTATATTAGTTAATTAGAAGGCCACATTGTTCCTCTATTAAGAAATAATATATCTATTTTTTTTCATTCAATATTTAAGCATGTAGGGTAATTGTTAATGTTTATTTTTATACTGTAGCCACTTTGTTTTTAATGTACAGAATTTTTTAAAATTAATGAACAGAATATAGTATTTGTAAGCCTGAGCACAAGTTATAAATTTAAATTGTTTTAGAAAAGCAAGAACTAACTTGTAGCTCATTGGTAAAGTTTTGCATTGCTGTGACATAACCCATGTGTTCGAATCCTATCAGCCACATTATTTTTAATGATTTTTCTTTTAAACTTTTTGAAAGCCCAAAAGTTTACACGGGCAATACATGTAAAATGAAAAGTCGCTAAAATCAAACATGTGGAAATTATTATATGAACATACACCAACACGTGACATCAATCCTGAGCCCATCCCCCTTACATCGACCGGCGAGGATTCAATTTGGGCCGGCACCGCCGGTTTGAACCGTAGGGAATGCCCCCATATTTTGAACCCTAGACTCTTGGCCCACCCCCTTAATCCTCGTACTGTTTGTTTTTCCTGAAATTAAACAGAGAATTAAAATCACACATTAATCCAATATTTAAATGCATTTTAATTCCATACTTCAATACTCAAAACCCCAATTTCTTCTATAAATACCACATCACATCCTAGCTCTCTCCATTTTGAAATCCATCATCAAAATTCTCAAATCATTCCAAGTCAAAAAAGTGTACAAGTGGAGTTAGCTCAAGGTCAAGTTCTGGGGACAATTCGGGACAATTCCGGCGACACCGCGACTCCACGAAGCCATCAAATTGTTCCTATACCTCATCTCTCTTTTTTCATCCAGTAAGTTCCCTCTTTTCTCCCCTCTTCCCTATTCAAAAAGTTCTCTTTTCAAAACTCGTCGGAAGTGAAGTTATTCCGACATCTGATTCTAAAATTGTTAAAAACACAACTTTTCTTAATAACTAAATATCCATATTATTATATCTTGTTTAGTAATTTTAAAACAAACTTTGAAAATAAGTTTCATCTTAAAATTCATTGCTATGCAATTTTTGTTACATTTTTATGTTTAAATACCACAAACTTTACATACGGCATCTTATATCATATTTACTTGTATTACCTTTAGAAAAATCTCATGAGGTAATGACCTACCTCTCACAACACACATCTTGACATAGCACGATTGCTTGAAAACAATATTTTTGGGACAAATACGAATTTATATCAAAATACCATAAACTATTAAAAACCGTATTGTTTAAATTTGTATTATTTACATTCCTTGCAATTAAGCCTCTACAACCCATTTTGGGAAACCCGATCGGGATGGTATGGGTTATCGCACATTCTCGGGACTAGTAGAGCGAGATGCAGATCTCCTCACGGACCATCCGATCTCGATGGAATTTTTAATACAATTTTTAAGAATAATGTGATTTTCTATTTAATAAATAAATCATATTTTTAATAATTATATATATATATATATATATTATCAAAACATTTATTTTAAATATATATAATAAATTCCATGTTTTCTAAACACAAGAATCACAAGTTTCATAAAAATACCATCAAGAATCCATACAAGTCAATTTACACAAAAATACCATATATTATTAAAACTAGGTATTTATTTACTAGAATACCTCACTTTTAAAAGTTACATCCATAAAAACCCTAAACACGATAAATAAATCTTGAGATTTATTTTGAAAGTATGCTAAAACTATTTTTCATAAAACCCCTCAAGTTATATTAAATTACATTAAGGATGTTGAGGTCGAAATTTACACCCCGGTTGACCAAGTCAAAATCAAAGTCGACCCCAAACCAAGTGGGCCCAAGCCCAGATCAAGTGGGCCAAATGACGGGGATGGTTGCATCATCATGAATTGTGGAGGTGGAGTTGTTAAGGTTAGGGTGGATGAAGATGGGAGGGACTCGGGTGGCGCCGCGTCGACGAGGCCTTTGACGCCGGTTTTGGTGTCGTCGAAGGCCCTGAGCTCGCCTGCTCGGTCGTAGATGGCCATGGCGCTTGGAGATGATGATGATGATTGGTTGGTTGGAATTGAGAAAGGTTCCTCCATTTGATGGAGTTGGAGTTGAAGACTTATTTGACTTCAAATGGTTGGATAGGACAGCAACTACAAAGCTAGAAAAGTACAACCCAATGAGTCCTCTCCCTCTTCTTGAGAGGATGCAAGCTTCGATCCTTAGGAGGCAAAGTGTCCACAATTTAACCTTTCCGGCAAAACTTCTTCTAGTGTGCGTGAGTGTGCTGTGTGTGTGGGTTAGGCTCATGGGTTAAAATAAAAAAATAAAAATAAAATAGATAGAATTAATTTCAGAGAAATATCAATATGTTGGGCTGATGATTATGACAAAATACCAAATTCTTATAAAATACACAAAAAACTTTCAAAATTATGAAAAGTTACCATAAACAAAATGCTACTGATGGGATGGGAAGAAAGAAACACATGCGGAACTATGCTAACGACCAATCACGCGAACCACACAATACACCGCGAAAGACAACAACAATAATAATGCGAGAACAAGATAATCAAACCAGAGAGATAAGGATTTGTTAATGAGGTTCATTCACCGTATGGCTAATTCCCAGCAGAGCGGAATCTGCAAACTTCTACTAAATATTTGAATCAAGTTTAGACCAAGAGCAACCTTAAGAGATTTCTTTCAAATCTCTCTATTCTCTTAACCGTCACCCTCTCTCTATATAATAGTCTCAATAGACTTAGATTTTCTCATATGAGAGACCCTATTTATAGCCAAACCCTAATCTTATTTAAATTTGGATTCAATAGAATTATGGAAAAATTCTATTCGTATAGAAAACCAGTGCGCAGATGTCTGCCGAAGACTTTATCAAACGTCTGTCGACGCTATGTAATTGTTTCAGTTTCTTGGCATATGTCTGCTACTCCTTAGTCAGACGTCTGCCTGCGTTCTTTGACGGCTGTGGATTTGGTCAGACTTCTGTCACTTTGCATTCAGACGTCTGGCGTCACTCTGCTCTTTTGGTTCCATGCTCGTGCATGCTCAGACGTCTACTCCTTTCATCTTCAGACGTCTGCAGGAAAATTCTCCACATATCAACAGCTACGTAACTTCTCATAATAATTGCAAGAAATTACCACAAAACTTCCAAAACATGGTAATTTCTCATAATTTTGAAAGAATTTAGTAGTCTCTCGAAACCGAGCCAAAAAATTTGGCAGTCATTTCGAATTAGCCAAAAAAATAAAACAATACAAAAGGACTGTTTTGGAAAAATAGGGATTCAGAGTGCTAGCTATTATCACCCCTGATGTTAAAAATTATTAAATCCAATGTTGAGGAGCGGGTAAAACAGAGGGTCCAAACCGTTTGTATTTTTTGATCTGTGATATATGTGGCCAGGATATAATAATAACATGAAAAATAACAAACAACAATGGTTGAGGTTCCTGATCTACAAAAATAAAAGTTCGTTATCATTTGAGTTTGGAGACTGATGATGCTCGCAAGTGGTGTCTCCTCATATTACGACACGTGACGGATGACGTGTCCCGAAGGCTACGGAGGTGGAATAGATGGGTTGCATTATGAGGATTCTTCGGGATCCCCTTCTCGAGGATCGTATCCGACCTTTCGAGAGACCTCCCTAAATACATAACACCTTCACCTAGGAAACTACCAGCAGCTCGTCTCTGAGCTTTCTCAGCCTCCTTGCTCGTCTCCGAGCCATCTGACGTGCCGAGCTTCCTCGGCCTCCCGGCTCGTCTTCGAGCCGTCTGACGTGCCGAGCCTCCTCGGCCTCCTAGCTCCTGACGTGCCGAGCTTTCTCGGCCTCCCCCGATCAACCAAGAGCGTGGATCCCATGCGCCCCACAACGGCTCTGCGCATATCGCCAGAGCGAGATATCCGCCTCCTCGCGATCAGCGTCCCATGCTGGCGCATCCCCCGATTAATGGGCGTATCCCCTCATTAATGCATCCCGCCATTCAAGGCGAGGATAATACTGGGGCGTAACTGATGGCGGTGATCTCGCACCTGCTCGCTCCACGCGACCCCTATATAAACCCCTCTCAGACAACTCAGGTATCTGAATTTTATCTCAATAAGCTGCTACTCTGCACCTATTTCTCAACTCTAACTTGATCGTCGGAGGGTCCTACGGTGGTCACCCACCCCGGGACTTCTTTGCAGGTAGCTTGGCGTCCAACTCTAACCCATTGAGATCCACACTCAGCAACTCCCAATCAAATCTCAGCCATCAAAGACCGCCATCAAAGGATCGATGGAGGACAACCTCTGAAGGAGATCCCACTCTCCATCAGTTGGCGCCGTCTATGGGAACGAAAGAATTTTTTGTTCCACTACAAAAGTTGATCTTCCGCCCTAGACCCAATGGCGAGCGATGACCGCAATGATCCGAATACGAGCCGCCACAACGGAGGCGGGAGCGGCTCGCCTCCCCCTCCTAATTCCATCCACACATTGTCCATCCGGATAGATAGGCTCACGACGCTGGTGGATGCCCTCGTCCGCGTTCAAGCAGCGGGCCCTACCCACCAGACTTCGGCTCCCTATCCCCGGGATAACAACGTCCGCTGAAGGACGGACGGGTGCACCCAAGCCCTCGATCTCCCTCACCCTCATCACAGCGCCACCGAGTGTCGGCGGGCTGACTCCGACCACCTTAACCTGCATGCAGCGATCGATTCCATGACTCGCCGGACGCCGGACGGCTCCACACCGTAGTCCCAGAGAAGACCGGGTCGTCACTCCAGTGCCCGTCGCGCGGTCTCTCCACCTGAGGAGGTGTCGGTCAGCTCGCCTTCTTCCAGGCATGACCAAGGCCCCTACTCTCGCCGGGATAGTGCGAACGACGAGCACAGGGACTACTCGAGAAGGGCCTCATCCGAGAATTTGAGACACCTGATAGAGCGAAATCGAAGCCGCACCTTGGCGCAAACCCGGAGCGGGGGTAGCCAACACTCCGACTGTGCGGAATCCTCGGGTTACTACCATCGACTCAAAGCCCTCGAGAAGAAAATCGAGGGCATAAGCCGGGACGGCCATGCGTCTAGCGAAGGGGCCCGATACTCCGCCGATTCACTGACGAAGCCCTTTACGGAAGAGCTGCTGGCCGAGCATGTCTCATCCAGGAACAAGCCACCAAAAGTGGCCCTCTTCGACGGGAAATCCGACCCGAAGGACCACCTTGACGCATTTACGGCGGGCATGAGCTTCTAGGATAACTCTGACGCAGCCCAATTCCGAGCTTTCCCCACCACCCTCATCCGGGCTAGCCGGGATTGGTTCCGAGAACTTACGCCATGCTCCATCTCGACCTTCGACGAGCTGGCCTCCCAATTCCTCGGTCATTTCGTCGGGAATCGACGGCAGAAGAGGACGGTCGACTACATGTTCACCATCAAGTGTGGAGATAAAGAATCCTTCAAAGGATATGTGACCCGCTTCTATAACACGCTCCTCGAGATCCTCGAGCACCGCAATGAAACGGTCATCACCGCGCTAAGGTCGGGTCTTAGGCACAAAGAGTGGTTCTGCTCTTTTTCATTAGCGCAAGCTAAGACCATGGCCGAGTGAAAGCTTGGACCGAGCGAGAAATCCAACTCGAGTCCGAAGTGAACTCAAACCTACCCTGGGCCGACCAGCCAGACAGAAAGATGTTAGTGTAATATGCCCTAGAGGCCATTATTGTATAGTACTAGCTTGTATATTACATTTTGGAAGCTTGGGATATATACACAGATTTATAACAGTCTTGCTCAAAATGGTAGTATGCTACTTGGTTTGTATCTATATTAATATATGTTTATGTTTCTTTTGACATGTCGCTAATACATATTGATAAAGCCCTTAGGATTTTTACTTGACTACCAGCGTTGTGATGGCAATCACACTAGTGGGGGTTGATTAGTCTACAAGCACATCTTTATACAGGTCCCTAGTCGTAGGATTATAGAGACATGGCATCGATACTTCGGAGTAGACTAGTGTATACGCTTCTCATCCCAGCAGGGGAGATGGTCTGTCCCACAGCCATTAGTACGTTGTACTGGAGATAGTATGCAGGTGCTCGTTAGGTTACGAGTACACTGGACAGGACTCGTCGGGAACTGTTGGTTGGTATTATACCTATAGTCAGTTAACAGTTCCCAGGTGACATGAGTACAGCTTAGTCCGTTGACTTGACACTGCTACTTCGCCTCAAGTGTGTTCCCACTGTTCTTAGATTGCTACCCTACCACGGCTCTATCGAGTCGTGCAAACAGGTAGTAGTTGGGTGCAGTCCTGAAGCACTTGGAGGCAGTGGCGGTTAGATAGGATTCGTCTCTCCCGGTATTGGGGGTTGATATCGCGCTGTGTTTGGAACGCCATTACACAAAGTCCCTGGCCAGAGCAAGCGAGATTTACTGGTAGGTACTCAAGTAGTTTCTCAGGGTGTTTTGGACTGTACTCCGACACGACTTATACCGCTATTAGGGGTCTGACGTTTACCGCCCCTCTAGGCCCGATATGCGACACTCTTAGACGAATAGACCGGACTGTACGGAGATTGCCACAGACAGGCTCAGTAGGAGTTTGGATGAGCTTGCTCGTCGAACTTCTTATTGACAGATACCTAGGTAGCCGTTACGTACAGCTAGTGCAGTTGACGTGCTTGTGGTTAAACCCACTGCCAGAGTACCGTCGAATCTTTAAAGTCCCACACAGAGGGTTTCCCAGCTTCGGGCGAAACGATGTAGAGGTCATATGGTTTTACGACAGGGTGCAATCACATACGTGAACTTGTGCGCGTGTGATGCTCGAGCGGACAATACTAGTGGGCTTTGATTTAAACCGGATCCTAGTATTTGATTATTGGATTAGTTTCGTCTCATAGTATTCATGTTTCTCGGAACAAGGATGCGGGTATGTATATACGGATAAGAGGAGGTATAGAAGGAGACACCTCATTAGGGTTTTGACCATTGACTTGGTCAAAACAAAAATGAGGTGGAGAAAAGAATTTATTGTTTTTGGTAAATGATAATTATATGGCATGGCTACTTGGGTTGACCTTTTGACTTGGCTTGACTTGTTGACCTTAGATATTTTTGTAAGATATTTTTGAATCTAGATATTTTTGGTGAGATATTTTCCATGCCATGCTTATGGTCATATAAAAGTTAGCCATTTAATTTTTATTATCATAATCACAAATACTTTCTCTTTCCTCAAGCTTACTCTCTTCTTCTTCCTCTCAAAACTCTAGTGTATCATGTGTTGATAATCAAGGGTTAGTGAGACTAAGCCACTCTAAATCACACTCTACACACTCTAGGTTACTTAGTTTAGCACACCGAGTGATCTAGTTGCCTCAACTTGGAGGTTTAGCTCAAGGTTGGAACTCTCGGCTGGATCTTCTACTACTTCGAGAAGCCAACGAGGAGGTGCTTTCCATTTCTACTCCAAGGAGCCCGCGAGGTGAAGGAGAACGGCAAGAGGAGAAGAAGGACTTGGAACTTTAGGTATAATCTTCTTACATAGTAGATAAAATATCTAGTTAGTTTGTTAGTTATGGTTTAGCTAAGATCTTGGTGTTAAAGTCGATGTTACCTTGTTGTAAAAATCGTTTTTTACCCGTTCCGCCTCTCCGCAAACTCGTGGGATGAGTAACGTCGACTTACAAAAGAAAAGGGACCGGGTGGAGAAAAAGAAAGCCGATCATCCAGAGCCTTACTCCCCGAGGTTTCAGGAATACACTCCGCTAAACATTTCCCAGACCGAGCTGCTGGAGGAAGCTAAAGGGGAGAGGTTCTTCAAGCTCCCGCCAGTGACCCAAAGGGTGGGCAAGTGTCTCCGAGGCCCGTACTGTGCCTTCCACAAGTCGTAGGGCCACCCGACCGAAAACTGCAAACAACTCCGTGACTACATCAAGGAGTTGATCCGCTCCGGCCACCTAGCAAAGTACTTGCGGGACAAGCGGCAGGCAGAACGGGAGCAAGAGAACCAACCTCCTCCCGGGGAATTAACGATCGGCCACATCATGGCCGTTACCTCATATCAAGTTCAGGAAGGCGGGAGAGACCGTCGCCCCCGGCCTTACAACGCTGAAAAGCTCAAGTTGTATAAATAAGAAAAAAAATGTATCCCCTTTTGAAATAATGTAATTCATGTTGGCGATTAGTTAAGTCCATAGAATGTACGAAGAGAAAAGAAAAATAGACAACACACTACCGCCAAAACATTGTTTATTTATTGATTAAAGGGTATTATGGGCTCCCCGGCCTTACAATAATTACAATAGAGGGGCGGGGATCAAGGAAGCACTGTTGATGGTACTCCGAGGAAATCTCTTGCAGTCAAGCCTGAGCTACCTCAACCCGCTCCATCTGACGGTGTTCGCGGACCCTAGATGCCACGGAAGCGCTGGGGACCCCATCCACCGTACCGGAGGCAACGATCGGCCTTTTCTGGAAACACTCCAGAAGAAGACCCGCTGATCGCTCCCGCCTGCTCTGCGAGATCAGACCGAGGTGGTAGAGCGTGTGCACCTTGTCAAGTGCCTCGTCCCTGAGCTACGGAGACAGGGCGTTGTGCAGACCCGGGGACATCTTCCATATTGCATAAAGAAGCACTTGGACGAGAGCAGATCCCGGGGAAGTAGGCGACCAAAATGGCCCTCCACGCGGTCTATCACCGTCTCGTACGTCTGCTCGGAGCGATCAAGGCAGTAAAGGTACAAGTTGTCACGAGAGATGATCTCCCTGATGAGGAATATACGCCTAGACATCTTAGAAGGAACGCAAGATTGAGAGGAAACCAACACCCCCTCAAGGATGCACCTTCGGTATTTATAGCTTTTACAAAATCTTCCAACGGTCGAAATTTACTTGCGTAGTGACGCAAATCACGGAACGTATCAATTTCCCAATATAGAACTGCCACGTGTCGGCCATCCCAGTCTTCACGAGGGGCTATGCGGGCCGCGGAAGGTTGAACGACGCCCCACGAAGACGCAAAGGAGTCTCTAAAGCCCTCCTCACGAGGCCGCCGAGCAGCCCCCTGCTCGGTCCATCCACAGTCGGTAGCTTCCTGTCCAACTACGCTGTGGATCGAAGCCCTCCTCACGAGGCGGTCGAGCAGCTTCCTGCTCAGTCCATCTGCAACGGGTAGCTTCCTGCTTAACAACGTTGTGGATAAAAAGCCCTCATCACGAGGCCATCGAGCAATTTTCTACTGGCCCATCTGCAGTAGGTAGCTTCCTGCCTAACAACGCTGTGGATCCAAAGCCCTCCTCGCGAGGCGACCGAGTAGCTTCTTGCTCGGTCATCCACTAGCGGGTAGCCTCTCGCCCAACAACGTTGTGGATCAAAAGCCCTCATCACGAGGCCACTGAGCAATTTTCTGCTGGCCCATCTGAAGCGGGTAGCTTCCTACCCAACAACGCCGAAGATCCAAAGCCCTCCTCACGAGTCGACCGAGTAACTTCCTGCTCGGCCATCCACCAGCGGGTAGCCTCATGTCCAACGACACTGTGGATGAAAAGCCCTCATCACGATGCCGCCGAGCAATTTCCTGCTGGCCCATCTGCAGCGAATAGCTTCCTACCCAACAACGCCGCGGATCCAAAGCCCTCCTCACGAGGCGACCGAGTAGTTTCCTGCTCGGTCATCCACTAGCGGGTAGCCTCCTGCCCAACAACGTTGTGGATTAAAGCCCTCGTCGTGAGGCCGCCAAGCAATTTCCTGCCGATCCATCCCTAGCGGGTAGCTTCCAACAACGCTGTGGATTAAAGCCCTCATCGCGAGGCCGCCAAGCAATTTCCTGCTGGCCCATCCCTAGCGGGTAACTTCCTACCCAACTACGCTAAGGATCAAAAGCCCTCATCACGAGGCCGCCGAGCAATTTTCTGCTGGCCCATATGCAGCGGGTAGCTTCCTGCCCAACAACGCTGTGGATCGAAATCCCTCCTCGCAAGGCGACCGAGTAGCTTCCTGCTCGGTCATCCACCAGCGGGTAGCCTCTTGCCCAACAACGTTGTGGATCAAAAGCCATCATCACTGTAAGTCTACGGTAGCGCCCCGGCCGTCGATCCGAGGCCAAAATGCGGAAACGAAAACTTTTTCTAAACTTGAAATCGGCGCTATCGCAGACTTTAATCCCGGATCGAACCATTAACCTATAACTAGCTAACTAGAGAAGGGTTAGTAAAGCTATACCGATCGATCCGTGTCCTTCGGTCTTTAGCCACCATCTCTTGCTCCTCGCGGTATCTCCGATCTCATGTCTCCTCATCGGAAAGGGCACCACATCTTCGAATCCTTTTACGGGCTCCCGCTTCGTCCGAAGCAACTCGGACACGAAGTTTGCTAGCCGACGTGTCCAAGGTGATGTAGAGAATGTGTGTAGTCACTTTATCTCTTGACACTCTAGGATCCTCAACACATAAGATGGTTAGAGTGGAGGTAGAAGATGATGCCATGGTGGAATATGTGAGATAGAGGAGGAAGAAGAAGAAGAGCCTTTTCTTTCTTGTGTGAGATCAAATATGAGAGAGAGAGTTAGAATGATAAACACAAGAGCAAACCCCTTTACATGGCTGCCCCCTCTCTCTCCATCTTTCATTTCACACTCAAATCCATCAATTAACATGACATGTTCACCAAAAAAGAGACCATGAGTCACCAAATTGAACATGCCACATTAATTGCTTCTTATGATGACTTCCACTCACAATTTCCACCAAAATAAACATTAACCCAAATGTTTATGACAATAAAAAGAACCGGCAACATCTAAAGTAAACTCGTGACGGATCACAAGGATACCCCTCACCTGTATATACATACCTGCATCCGCATTCCGACTGAATACGAATACGATGAGACTAAAGTGATCCAACAAATCTAATACTAGGATCCGGCTTAAACCAAAGCCCACTAGTAGGATCCGCCCGATCATGATCCGTGTACTGCTGCACGTATATGATCGAACCCTGCCATATATCATACGGCCTCTACAACGTTTCGCCCAAAACTTGAGAAACTGTCTGTGGGGGACTCTAAAGACTCGTCAATACTTTGGCTGTGGATTTAACCACTAGCACGTCGGTGGTACTAGCTGTACGTAACGAGCTACCGGGTATTGACCAAAAGGGAGGTCGATGAGCGAACTCATCCTGACACCCTACTAAGCCTGTCAGTGACAATATCCGTACAGTCCGGTCCGTTCGTCTATGAGTATCGCATGTCGGGCCTAGGGGGTTGGTAAAAGTCAGACCCCCCAAAACGGTACAAGTCGTGTCGGAGTGTAGCCCAGAACACCTTGAGATACTACTGGAATACCTACCAGTAAATCTCCTGCCTTGGCCAAGGACTTCGTGTAATAGCTCTCCTAGATACGGCGCGATCTCACCCCCAATACCGGGAGAGACGAAACCCCTGCCGATCCGCTCACTGCCTCCATGTGGCTCGGTACTGTACCCAACTAAAACCTGTTTGCACGACTCCTTTGAGCCGTGGTAGGGTAGTAATCAAAGCACAATGGGAACTCACACAAGACAAATGACGATCTCAGGTCGATGAACTAACCTGTACACATGTCACCAGGGAACTGCTATCTGACGCTAGATATAAAACCAACTAGTATGTTCCCGGCGAGTCCTGTCCAGTGTACTCATAACCCAATGAGCACTTGTATACGTCTTAGGTGAACCAACTGACACCAATGGCTTGTGAGACCAGCCACCGCCCCTCGTCGGGGTCTCGACCCGTATACACTAGTCTACTCTGGAGTATCGATGCCCTGTCTCGAAACTCCCTCGACTAGGGACCTTTTAAGGATGTGCTTATAGACCCCGGCTCCCACGTATTTGATCGCCATCATACTGCTGGCCGTCAAGCAAGAACCCTAAGGGCTCTATCAACGTGCAATAGTGACATGTAATGTCACCTAAAGTATGTACACGATGATAAAGATGAACCAGATAGCATACTATCATCTTGAATAAGACTGTCCTACCGGCATTGGTCTTCCCTCAATCATTGCAATTACGTGCCTGCGATCCAATAATTGACTTTGAGGGCACTATATCCAACAATCTTCCACTTGCACTCAAGGCTAATTATTGCGATGCCGCATACTCACAACCCATGTGATACCGAACACCTAACTCCTCTACTAATCAGTTTCGCAAAACCCGTTTGCGAAACTATTGCATTCGAGGAATAGCCTCAGTGAGTAGATCCGCCCTAATGTTTCTTTCTATGTCTCTCTTTATCTCAAGTTCGCGGAGAAAGCCATCTCCCGAAATGAGCAATACCTATCTTAGAATATGTTTGGATATCTGATGGGACCTAGTTCATAAATGAACTCCAAATCCAAACTTCTTAGACTGTATCGCCAACTGAATTTAATCAGTATCCTGCGTCATGCCTTCCTCAGTGTCCGCTTGGATCACCTGTCCAAACCACTGCCCCTCGTCAGAGGGAAAACTATAACTCTGACAGTCACTCTGTCATCCAGGTCACCTTGGAAGCATGGAATGATAATTGTCTCCTAAATGAGGCTGTTGTTATCATATCCCTAGAACATCCACTTATGTTCTAAAACTGCTTCCGAACGTTTCTCCAGGATAGGATTAATATCAACTTATTGTACTAGTACAAAAACAATATCTGGTGTGGTACTTGACATCTCATGATTGACTCAATTGCCTAAGCAAGTGATCTGCCAATCATGCACATCTCTCTCCCCTTTAGTCTGTAAGACAGCTTTAGAGAGGGTGACTCCATCACCTGCAGGTACACTACCGTGCCAGGAGTCGTCCATTCTAAAACATCTTTAGAATGCTGTCTAAGTACCCAGATTGGGAAACTTCCCAAATCTAGATCTAAAACCATAGATCTAGTAACCAGAATGTCTGATATAATATTCATGTCCTATGTAGAGAAACCACTGTGTGACAACCAAAGTATAACCGATCGTAGTATAGGAATTTAATTTCCTACTCTGTGTATGTCATCCAAATACCAGGACATCACACCCCGCTACCTTCTTAACAGATCCATCCCCTATTCTGATGAAGTCAAACCTATGACTGCCACATCAGAAATAGATGATCTATCTCCGCTATATCTGCTTTAGTCCATAAATAGACATAAGCTACTTATCCACTAGGCTTCCGCTGCTCCCACTGACTACGACAACCCTCTGGCAGAGTCATATACACGTACACTTCTAAAGCTAGTTTAGAACGACGCTATACTCATCCTCCTGCCGGGTCTCACAGTCTGGAACAACAGCAATGGCAAGTCTGGATAAACAAGAACCTCCTTGTCACCGTCCTTGAGGCTAGCGGAGTACCTTTCGGATGCCTGAGGTTACCCACCACATCTGCGGAGTGGCTAAAGGAATGTCAAACCAGATTGAATTTTTAGGTCCTATTAAATTCTCAGTAATCGTTTGCGGTTCTGGAATCACTTCCAGTTCTACCATACTCCCACTACTGTTTTCTGAAAAAATTCAATTTTATCAAAACTGTGGCTAGTCAAGAACAATATCACTATTGATCTTCCAGATGGTAGAAAGTCAACCCTCGTCATAGCCCGGGTTAACCCACAAACAACCATTACAGAAACGTGCCTTGAGTTATCCAGAGTCTGGTTTTAAGCATAAGCCGGACAACTCCCTGTACCTTAAAATTGTTAAGATATGAACTATTCTATATCCTAATATAGAAACAGAGGCACTGATTTAATTGGAACCAGATTCAAATTATACAGCTGTCTCCAGTACATGTCAACTAAATGGAGAGAGGCCGATCAGCATTACTCAACTTAGGAGTGCATCCAATTATGAGTAACCTGAAAGAGAAGCAAGTTCTCATAATCATTACTATCAACTGAATACCATACACAAGTATCTACATTTTCGATCACCTTGAAGAATCCTGATACTTGTAATACCTAGTTCTCTACTTTATTCATATACCTATAACTTCTCAAAACTTAGACCTTGCATTTCTATGAAACACATGTCTAAGAACTAGAGAAGTCACAAGTAAACAGAATATAGTACGAGTACCAACCCCTCTGTCATCATGGACACTGGACAACATACAATACTATGTATAAGTCTCCTGAGTCTAATAACTCATTCCCTATGTGTCGTAGGTTGAAAACTGTACTTATGGTTAAGAAGAATTACACCGATGTTTAATGCTCCTTACCTAACCATCCACTGATATAGGTAAATGTCATGAACATAATTTCAAAAAGTTATATCTCACTTTATAAAAATAAACGTACAGATATATCAATTTGAAATTGGTGAATAACAACGGATATTCAAAACCAAATATTTGCCGTCCGGCAAACAACCCAGGCGATTTCCTCAAATATCACCAATTACAACGAATCCCGATATAATGAGGATGATCACCCAATTCCCAATAACTTACTCCCACTCATCATCTGTAAAACCATACAGATGTGAGAATCAAACCTGGTAAATACATACCCTGGAGCAAGGACTAATTAGGAAATCAGTTTTCTTTTAACAATACACAGTGAAACTGAAACATGTAAATGTTTCGAAGGGGTATCCGGGTATTCCCAGTAATACCTCTTCCATTATCAGATTCACAACTGTAACCGTATATTTCTTTGCCATCTCACCAAATCCCATTATATGTCTTTAGTCATTACCTTCTGTACACCCCCTTAGGCTAAATGGTTTTCTTCCTTCCCTACCGTTCGGCACCAGCCTATGGTTTGGAAGAAGACTATCCAATAAGCATAATGGGTGTACTCTCCTAATTCTAGGAGCACTCGCAACGCGAGAGAAGGTAAAGATAAAACAACTGAATAAACCTTATTCCTATTTCTCCTGAACCAGAATACATCTCCGAACTGGAACAAGTTCTTTCGAATTCATATATAACCATACGATGGAGTATCCAAATAACTGTGGATCTTCGTAGTGATACGGAATGTCGTGGAGAAATACAAAGGTGAAGTAGGAGTGGCGATGAAATACTTGGTTTGGTCGTGAATAGCAGTCGCCGTTTACTTTGCCCTCTTTCTAATCCCTTTATTTGTCTTAACTTATTACCTTCTGTACACCATCGTTAGGCTAATTGGTTTTCTTCATTCCCCACCGTTCGACACCTGCCTATGGTTTGGAAGAAGACTATCCAATTAGCATAATAGGTGTACCGTCTTAATCCAAGGAGCACTCGCAACCTGAGAGAAAGTAAAAGGAAAAGACAACTGAATAGTCCTATTCATTTTCTCCAGAACCGGAAACCATCCTCGAATCTGGAACAAGTTCCTTCGAGTTCGTATATAACCATACGATGATTTTATCCAATGGAAGTGGACGTTCGTAGTGATACGAAATGTTCCGGAGAAAAAGGGTAAAAGCAGGAGTGGCAATGAGGTATGCAACTCAGACAATCCAAAAGCCAGTATTTTTAAGAAAGTTCGGTTAACTTGGTCACTGAGTCATAGTCAAGGGTCGGGTCATGGTCGCTGCCAAAGAGAGAGAGCAAAGAAACACTCTGCGTGCACTCTAACCTAGATCAGAATGGTTATCAATTTATCTAATCAGGAAACCTCCCACTGTAACCTCAAATTCTCCTCTAAACCTGAAAGAAGAATTAGTCGGGATCACCCGAGGAGTAAACCAACTCATCAGTGGGAATCGGGATCCAACTATCACCGCATGATGACGTAAAGGAATCCACTCACGTTATCACACTCCAGAAGGTATGCGCATGCCTGGCAAGTTTCAGTTTCTTTAGAAACTCCCGATATGATTTTTACCCCTAGGACCCAAGTGACCTTGACAATGCCAACATATCAAAAGGTCCTAGTCAAGTTCAACCCGTCATTATCTTGATTGCGTTAAACCCACCCGTACGAGTCCTTGACAATGCCAACATAACCGTACGGCTGTCCTAACCAATCCACATATCCATGCGACAGAATAGCATTACAGAGCTACCGAACACTACGCCTCGGCAATGCACGATATACGTAGCACGAATACTAAGCAATACTAATATGAAATGACGGAGGTCTACAGCTGGATTTTGGCGAAAAACCTTTAACGTAATGAACTTGATATCGTTGAAGGAACCGGACAGCTTTTTATAAATATAGTGGTGAAAACCTTTGCTAAAGAGGTCACTCCCGGTGAAGAGATCTCGGCTCTTTCCCCGTAGAATGAGGTGCAGGATAATCCAAATGAATACCGCGATGCAAAGCAAAAAGTAATCGACTATAGTGAAGTTATTACCCTGACGCAAACCTCTGTCCAAGGGGTCACTCCCGGTGAAGGGATCTCGGCCCTTGCCTCGTCGACTGAGGTGCTGGATATTCATAACCGAATACCACTGTGCAATACAAAAGAGAACGTCCTTGCAATAACAGCTTTTTGAAAAATGTTCCAACAACATCAAACAGGTTTGTTTAGCTTGCATTGATCCGAATTAATGCAGTCCCATCAATTAATCACACCACAAAAGAACGAAAATACGATGTACGTATATGCCATCCGCATTCGCCACTGGGTCCCGTCATCACCGTTAGGTTACTTAACTAACGACAGAGCGGGGACTGGACCAGCACGGGTGTAAAACATATATAACATCTACTAGTATATATATAGCAATATATAATAATCGCTCCAGGCGTGACAAATGCAACATCACAGAAAAGTAATAAGCATCACAGAACAATACAGATAATCTGGGATCCCCGGGTTTCATAGAGCCGCTACTGAAACCCGACGTTCCCCTGGTCGTGTGGATAGCCTGTGCAATGAGATCCTAGACCCCTACGGGTGCGGCAAGTTACCCGCCAAAACCTGAAGCGAGGCAGCTCCCTTCAACAAAGTGAATGGACCACCCAACACTTCACGGAATCCAGTAACTTGAGCACCTCTCCTTGGGTCAACCTATACCCCCTACGAGTGCGGCGAATAGCCCGCCAATTCTAAAGTAAATCCCCCTCCGTCTTAAAGCCGTGAGATGCGGGCTCGTTGCCCTCTAGAACCCGGCTATCCGTGCACCCCACCGCTGGGTAATCCTAGTACAGAAAGTAAAATATATACAACGGGTACATCGATCTCAGCCCGGTCGTGCCCCAAAAGAATAATATACAAACAGGCAGTGACGGCAGTCCACATGTCGGACGCTCGCCCCGCAATATCAAATGTACAAATAATATCAAACTGCACTACCATTGCAACCAGGTTATCCACCACGACAAATCCGCAAAATCACAGCACAACACAGAACATCAACGTGAATATCACGTTCGCAAATCCGTCTAAAAGGGCTATAGCAATTAGACAAGATTTACTGATCAAATGACATTCACGGTAGCAGATATAATGTAAGTACTGTAAACTAACGTATTTAAAATATTCGATCGACAAAATTTCCTGAAGTGGGCCCCAAGCACAACTGCTGCACTCAAAATAATCTGGGCCAAAAACAAAAATTCTAGAAACCACAATTCCAAGAGAAAGACCATCTGAAGAAAAATGGTGCAGTGAAACCCCAGAACGGCGGCGGAACCGCGGCAAAAACGTGTGTATGGCCGCGGTTCCGCGGCGCTTCTGTGGGATCACTCTACCAAATTTCTACAGTGATCTTAAAAAAGCCTGCCTGATTTTCTGAAACACTCAAAATAATTTTCGACGACAAAAAAATTTTGACAGAAACTGCAAAATTGGAATCGCGGTTTTGGAAATTTCGTTCGATCGATATTTTAAACACGTTAGAACAAACTAGTAAAGGTTAATGGCGTGGCTCTGATACCATGTAAGTCTACGGTAGCGCCCAGGCCGTCGATCCGAGGCCAAAATACGGAAACGAAAACTTTTTCTAAACTTGAAACCGGCGCTATCGCAGACTTTAATCCCGGATCGAACCATTAACCTATAACTAGCTAACTAGAGAAGGGTTAGAAAAGCTATACCGATCGATCCGTGTCCTTCGGTCTTTAGCCACCATCTCTTGCTCCTCGCGGCATCTCCGATCTCCGGTCTCCTCATCGGAAAGGGCACCACATCTTCGAATCCTTTTACGGGCTCCCGCTTCGTCCGAAGCAACTCGGACATGAAGTTTGCTAGCCGACGTGTCCAAGGTGATGTAGAGAATGTGTGTAATCACTTTGTCTCTTGACACTCTAGGATTCTCAACACATGAGATGGTTAGAGTGGAGGTAGAAGATGATGCCATGGTGGAATATGTGAGATAGAGGAGGAAGAAGAAGAAGAGCCTTTTCTTTCTTGTGTGAGATCAAATATGAGAGAGAGAGAGTTAGAATGATAAACACAAGAGCAAACCCCTTTACATGGCTGCCCTCTCTCTCTCCATCTTTCATTTCACACTCAAATCCATCAATTAACATGACATGTTCACCAAAAAAGAGACCATGAGTCACCAAATTGAACATGCCACATTAATTGCTTCTCATGATGAATTCCACTCATAATTTCCACCAAAATAAACATTAACCCAAATGTTTATAACAATAAAAAGAACCGGCAATATCTAAAGTAAACTCATGACGGATCACAAGGATACCCATCACCTGTATATACATACCCGCATCCGCATTCCGATTGAATGCGAATACGATGAGACTAAAGTGATCCAATAAATCTAATACCAGGATCCGGCTTAAACCAAAGCCCACTAGTAGGATTCGCCCGATCATGATCCGTGCACTACTGCACGTATATGATCGAACCCTGCCATATATCATATGACCTCTACAACGTTTCGCCCGAAACTTGAGAAACTGTCTGTGGGGGACTCTAAAGACTCGTCAATACTTTGGCTGTGGATTTAACCACTAGCACGTCAGTAGTACTAACCGTACGTAACGGGCTACCAGGTATTGACCAAAAGGGAGGTCGATGAGCGAACTCATCCTGACACCCTACTGAGCCTGTCAGTGACAATATCCGTACAGTCCGGTCCGTTAGTCTATGAGCATCGCATGTCGGGCCTAGGGGTTGGTAAAAGTCAGACCCCCAAAAGCGGTACAAGTCATGTCGGAGTGTAGCCCAGAACACCCTGAGATACTACTAGAATACCTACCTGTAAATCTCCTGCCTTAGCCAAGGACTTCGTGTAATGGCTCTCCTAGACACAGCGCGATCTCACCCCCAATACCGGGAGAGACGAAACCCCTGCCGATCCGCTCACTGCCTCCATGTGGCTCGGAACTGTACCCAACTAAAACCTGTTTGCACGACTCCTTTGAGCTATGGTAGGGTAGTAATCAAAGCACGATAGGAACTCACACGAGACAAATGACGATCTCATGTCGATGAACTAACCTGTACACATATCACCAGGGAACTGCTATCTGACGCTAGGTATAAAACCAACTAGCATGTTCCCGGCGAGTCCTGTCCGGTGTACTCATAACCCAATGAGCACCTGTATACGTCTTAGGTGAACCAACTGACACTAATGGCTTGTGAGACCAGCCACCGCCCCTCGTCGGGGTCATGATCCGTATACACTAGTCTACTCTGGAGTATCGATGCCCTGTCTTGAAACTCTCTCGACTAGGGACCTTTTAAGGATATGCTTATAGACCCCAGCTCCCACGTATATGATTGCCATCATACTGCTGGCCGTCAAGCAAGAATCCTAAGGGCTCTATCAACATGCAATAGTGACCTGTAATGTCACCTAAAGCATGTACACGATGATAAAGATGAACCAGATAGCATACTATCATCTTGAGTAAGACTGTCCTACCGGCATAGGTCCTCCCTCAATCATTGTAATCACGTGCCTGCGATCCAATAATTGACTTTGAGGGCACTATATCCAACAATCACAAGGCCACCGAGCAATTTCTTGCTGGCCCATCTGCAGCGGGTAGCTTCCTGCCCAACAACGCTGTAGATCCAAAGCTCTCCTCGCAAGGTGACCGAGTAGCTTCCTGCTCGGTCATCCACCAGTGGGTAGCCTCTTGTCCAACAACGATGTGGATTAAAGCCCTCATCGCAAGGCCGCCAAGCAATTTCCTGCTGGTACATCCCTAACAGGTAGCTTCCTACCCAACTACGCTAAGAATCAAAAGCCCTCCTCACGAGACCGCCGAGCAGATTCTTACTCGGCCATCAATCGGTTCAGACTCGATACGCGATCGTCACCTCGACTCAGCGGAAAAGGGAGAATACCGACCTTCCTATACTTGGCTATCATTCGACTCGACGAGCAATCTCCACCTCGACTCCAGGAAAGGAAGGGAACCGACCTTTCTACACTTGTCTATCATTCGACTCACACTCGACGCGCGAGCACCGATCTAACACTCGCGAAACAAAAGTATACGAGCTAAAGGTACTTACGCAGCGAGAAAACATTTGGGCAAAGGAAAAAGGAGTACTTTATTTATAACCAAAAATAAATACAAGGTATTCTTAGCTCCTCAGCCTCATAAAAATGCCCGGAGGCTTACAAAAATTTTGAAAAGAAAAAAAAATCCCCAAAAGGAAAGCTCAGGACGTCGGCTCGGGGAGGATCTCGCCCTGCTCGACACCGGCGTCGGGGACCAAAACTGCGACCTCTGGCAGCCTCACTCCCAACGGCCGCCACGGCAACTTCCCCCTGCGGCTCCTCCTCGGCCATAGGATATTTAGCGCGGAGCTCTCTGATATCGACCCCCGGCACAGACTCCTTGATGCGTCGTGCACGCTGTGCCAGACGACGGCCGTGGATTTGGCAAAATCAGCGTAGAATTGGTCCGACGCCTTGTACGCCTCCACGGCCTTCTCCGCCCAGCACTCGGCGAGCTTCACTGTGTCCAGAGCTACTCAGACATCCCTCTTGAAGGCATCCCTCGACTTCTTCACCGAGTGGTAGAAGCCGTTCACCTCCTCCAACTTGGCCTGAAAAGCCCGGTTGGACTTGTCCAGAAGCAGATGAGACTCTTTCAGCTTGGAGTTCGTCAACCCCTCGGCGATTAGACGAGAGTCGAGGAGGGCCGCCTTCTCCTCCGCTTGCCGCAGTTGGAGGCGGAGTTCCTCCTCCAGCTTAGAGGACTCGCCCACCTTTTTCATGGCCGAGGCTACCTCCTCGGACTCCATGGCGACGAGTAGTGTGCAGTGATGGAGGACCTGAAGAAAGCAACAAACGGGTTAGAAAGCTCAAACTGAGGAAACAAGACTTAAGATAATTTCTGAGAAAAATCAAGAACCGACCTGAACAGCCTCCTAGGCTATGGCAGCCACCTGGGCCTTCATGGTCCCCCAGGGTATTTTAGCTCCGGCAGCCTGCTCCATGTAATAAAGCAAGCTGTCGGCGACGGAGAGCCCCGAGGGCACCTCAATGCAGAAGTCGCCCTCCTGCACTGGGATCCCGGTAGAAGGCGCCCAAGATACCGTCCTCTTATATCTCTTGAAGGGGGCTTCGGCGGGCTTAGCCTCCTCCTCCTCCTCTCTCGCCCGGGGCGCCGGGTCCTGCACATGCTTGTGACCCCCTCCCCCCCCGTAGCATTCTTCTGGGGCTTGGGGAGCGGTGGAAGGCTTAGACGGTGGAGTTGGCCTCGAGGCCGAACTCGGACCGGGTCGGGACGAGCTTGCGCTCCCGGCCTTCTTTCTCTGAGTCTTGATGGCCAGGGCAGCTAAGATTTTTGCTCAGTCCATAGCCTCTGCAAAAAATGAACACACAAACAAAGGAGTTAGCGACACAGAAACAGCAAAAGAAACTTGACAAAGTTTAAACAGATCGATGAAAGCCCTAACTTACCCAAGAAACGCGCAGGACTGAGCCTAGCCCAGCTCAATGCCTGCTCGGATAGCAGGGTATTCGCCCGTTGGATCGGCTCCCACTAGGACACCACCCTTACTTCGGTGGAAGTCAACCGCTTTGCCCTCGGGCAGTCGGCCCTGTGCCACTGTGTAGGCACATGCCAATTCTCGCCCTTGGACGGCCCGACGAATATAAAATTCTCCTTCCATTCATGGATGGAAGAATAGACGGCTACTACCCCCGACCCGGCCATTCTGCGCTTGCATTTTTTTAACGAGAAATACACCCAGCTTGGCTCATCCTTACTGGTGTCGGGGTGATTCTTATAACACAGGAAAGAGACAAGGAGAGTCAAGTTGAATGGGATATTTTCAAGTTTTAACCGGACCAGAAACCCAAGGAGAATTCTCCACGAGTTCGGTGCTAGCTGGCCCGGGGCGAGATGAAAGCAACGGAGCACCCCGCAGACTTCAGTTAGGAAGGGCAGACGCATTCCTGCCGGGAACGCTTCCAAATACAGGGCAATCTCCTTGCCTGCACCTTGTCTGCCCGCTCGCCCTCTCTAGGTAAACAGATGGAATAGTTAGAGAGGATATGGAATCGAGCCCGAATTTCGGAAAGCTCGTCCAGACTCTTCAAAACGGAGGGCGCATCGTGGGTGTTCCCGATGCACACCTTGGGGGCCCTTGTCGCCGCCCGACGGCGATTGACAGGGACGGCCCTGACTCTAGGGGGCGAACCTGCTACAGAGGACGAAGAAGAAGAAGAAGAAGAATTCTCTTGACTATCTGAAGCCGAAGAGGAGGAAGATTCACTGGACTCGGCCCCAACAACGGGAACCTCATCGCCCGACTCTGCCCTTACTACCTCTACGGACTCCTCAGATGAAGACATCAAACCTGATTCAAAGGAAGGGATTCACCGAGGTAAAATCAACAAGGGATCCGATCTAAAAGAAGGAGCACCGAGCAATCTTCAGTAATGAAAGAGAATTTGAGCAAAGTATCAACCTTAGGATGGTCCCCTCCTATTTATACACCCCAAAGGGGAACATCCTATGGCCCTAATTGATTCTCGCCATAACGAAACGTCGCGCCCAGCGACCGGCGGGGCTCCACATGGCAATCGGCCATTGGGGACATCTTTTCGACTGCAGGAGTCAGAGACAGCCTGTCACTTCCGCCAACCGACGTCCGACATGTGGCCCGTATCCCAACTGGCGATCGGCTGGAACGACGCCCCCTCTTTAAAGCGAGATCATTTCATTGATCCGCTGACGCCATCGGGGATACGCGCGAAAATTTAGGCAAACGACGAGGCGACACGTGGGCCCAAAAATCGAAACGACGTAACCACCAAACGCCATGCCGTTCCCGGGCGATCCGCGTTATGATTCCTTGGCGCCAAAATGAATGACAGAAAACCGAGCAGGATACTCTCGACCCAACCCATGAATAGGTTGGAACGAGAGTGGGGGGCTAATGATGATGCTCACAAGTGGTGTCTCCTCAGATTACGACACGCGGCGGATGACGTGTCCCGAAGACTACGGAGGTGGAATAAATAGGTTGCATTATGAGGATTTCTCGAGATCCCCTTCTCGAGGATCGTATCCGACCTTTCGAGAGACCTCCCTGAATACATACCACCTTCACCTAGGAAACTACCAGCAGCTCGTCTCCGAGCTTTCTCAGCCTCCTTGCTCATCTCTGAGCCATTTGACGTGCCGAGCTTCCTCGGCCTCCCAGCTCGTCTTCGAGCCGTCTGATGTGCCGAGCTTCCTCGGCCCCCCGGCTCGTCTTCGAGCCGTCTGACGTGCCGAGCCTCCTTGACCTCCGAGCTCGTCTCCGAGCTCCTGACATGCCGAACTTCCTCGGCCTCCCTCGATCAACCAAGAGTGTGGATCCAATGCGCCCCGCAACGGCTCCGCGCATATCGCCAGGGCGAGATATCCGCTTCCCACGATCCGCGTCCCACGCTGGCGCATCCCCCCATTAATGGGCATATCCCCTATTAATGAGCGTATCCCGCCATTCAAGACGAGGATAACGCTGGGGCGTAACTGATGGCGGTGATCTCGTACATGCTCGCTCCACGCGACCCCTATATAAACCCCTCTCTCAGATGACTCGGGTATCTGAATTTTATCTCAATACGCCGCTACTCTGCATCTATCCCTCGGCTCTAACTTGATCGTCGGAGGGTCCTACGGTGGTCACCCATCCCGGGACTTCTTTGAAGGTAGCTCGGCATCCAACTTCAACCCATTGAGATCCGCAATCAGCAACTCCCAATCAAATCTCAGCCGTTAAATACCGCCATCAAAGGATGGACGGAAGACAACATCTGAAGGAGATCTCAGCCTCCATCAGAGACCATATTGAATTCCCTGGCCATATCCATTGGCTAATTACAGGAAGCCTACTTTGACATGCTAATGTAGATGTTGCATATTATAGGGCACGATGGAGCGTGATCAGAATAGCAAATCGACACCATGTCGTCATTGTACTATGGCAACTAATCACTTATCTTATACAACTTTTTTCATGTAAATGTGATACGATGGAAGCGCGGATTTACTCTAGCGAACTAGAAGCTTTTAGACCTACATCCCTGAGCTTAGATTTTGGGGTATCATATACCATACTCTATTATTATGAAGTCGATGTTTTTACGCCGAGTCTAGTCTTATTCGTATTTTATCGTATAACTCTCCATGTGAATTTATCAAGTATAGAACGCACACCACAGTATGTGTATGTGTGAACGATATATAACATTCTCCACAGACTAGCAAGTGAAAAACTCGGTAAGGGCATTCTTAACAAATCTAGAATGCTATGCTAAAATCTAGATATAATAATCTCAAGAATTTTCGCTTGTAGATACATTCTAATGATGCTCTAATATTTTTCTTTTTGTAGTTATATTTCCCATCCTATAGATTTCTTAACAATCGAACGGTCCACCAGCATGTACATACCACATAAAACAATGGATTGCCACCAAAAGTTTTTAAGAATATGGGCAATCACTATAAATAAAAATATAGTATGGAGATCTTGGAAGAAATGTGTCGAATTTGAACAAAATACAAATTGCTATAATTCTTTTTTTACACTGTCAACTCTCCATGTGCGTGACACGTGCAAAAACCAAGCATATGCGGAAAGCCATTAACAAATCAAAAGCTTTGAAAGGGCATTCATGAACACAGTGGCCAAAGAATTAAACGGTCAATATTTTTTGCCATCTCGGTTTCTATTGATGAATCTCTATAAATTTAAAAGAAGCAACACTGATCATAAATGATACGGTTTATAGCGTTCCAAAAGTTCGCGATACAAATACGAATTAAATAAGGAAATTTTGTGTACCAAGCATCTAAACTTCTCGGAATCCAAAATCATAAGCGGAAACTGTTCAGTTCAGATTGCCCATCGAGTCCATTGAATATGTAATATGCATTGTAATCTTTCACCGACACATCTTTATATATATTGTGGTCGTCGTCATCGGATAATAACTCATTGATAGAGCCATAAAGCCTTGATGATGGGATGGATCTTGGGTGAAGAGGCCCGTCATTGAAATTCTCGGGCCAATCTTACTCGCAAGCAAGTGTGAACCACAACATACATCAACAAATATATAAAAACTTACGAGTCTTGATTTTATTTTTTATTTTTTTCTGAAAATGAGAAATCAAACTTAAAACACTTAAAAGTAAAATATGATCACTGAAGACTGAAGGAAAATATTCTATAATTTGGACATAAATTGCACACGATGATAACCGAGGATATTAGGAATTCACATTCTACAATTAATATATCAGTGAGGACCAGATGTAGGCTTACATGAAAATAGGTTGAGTTAAAGAAATAAAAGATATGTTAGGTGTCTATTCAACAAGAAGATGGTCAATCAGTAGAGCTAAATTGGAAGGAAAGATATGTCTGTGTCAAAGACCTCTCGTCAAACTACCTAAGGTAACTATCAATGAGCAATAACCCACTTAGTATGACACTTCTACTTTTAAGAAGAGTAGGGGATTTGAACCCCATGAAGGAAAGTGCCACAAATTAACGCTTTCGGGGCAAATTCTTGGGTTCCTGGATGCGCGTGCGTGTGTTGTGTGTTTGTATGTGTTGTGTGCGTGAGTGTAGCGTGTGTTCAGATGAGATTTACAGGCCAATTCCCCCCCAAAAAATTATCGACCAATAACACATGCCCCCAAATGAGATAATTCCAATAGCACAAATTTTAGATAGGGAAAATTGGTTTCGGGCCCAATTTATAGAAGTGAATTATGTTTAAATCCATGCAAAATCATCAAAAAACCTTAAATTGGGCCCACATATATTTTTGAAGTATTGGGTTTTTTTGACAATGAAACCCATCATCCATCTTAGAGTATGCCCCCACTAGTCACATGTATAGCATCTTTCCGGACACGGCGAATCATGACCCGTGCTTTTCAAAAAAATTTTGATAAGGCCAACCTCACTTTTCACCGTCGTGGGTGACCTCTCCCATCCCTCTTCATCTATCAACCTTACAATTTGTGCAGGAGACATAAGCTTCTTAAAGGCTTTTGGTCTTTATCTCGAACACGTCGATGGGTTTCCGCCTCCTCCACAGTTCTCGGAATCCCTTCCTTAGAGTACCTCCGTCTTGTAAACATCATCCACCCGTCATCACAACGACCATTCGGACTCTCGCGAGAATTGTTCACCTTAGCCCGTGGGCATGAGTTTCCCCTCAAAACTGTGCCCCCCTTGACATCCATGTATGATCTTGTATCATGACATCCAACTCCACCACGACCGTGAACGCCGCCACCACCGCCGTGTTCACTTCTAATTAGATCATCTCGGCCCCCGTCCTCGAATAGTCATCTCTTCTCCTCCTATACGAAAACCAGCGCCCCCATCATCATCACCATCACCATGCCCATTACCTTGACCTCCCTTACGAGCATCACCATCCCTCTGAACAACGTTTCCTGACCCATCAAGCACTCTACTACGAACCCATTGCCATGAAACTCACGGTGCCCCACCATAAAATCCATCAAGCACTCCACTACAAAATACTAACTTATAAAAGAACTCCTCTTGCGGTAGATATCAAATCCTTCCATGCCTCCCTATATCCTTTTTAAAATTTTGTAAAGCTTTTCCTAGAAAGAAACTCCTAAATTTCTATTAGTTTGCATCTATAGATTTTTAGAGGAAACCGAAAATGGAGTGCATAGAACATTTTCCTGTGTTTTCTGTTGAGAAGTCAACTATACACTATATGCTTGGATAAAAGGTATTTTGAACTGCCTACCATTGGTCTCCATGGCCTAGCATACGGGGACACTTACGTTGGGGTGATTTAGATGCTCTTTGACTATTCATTAAACCGTTCAAAATGATAATTTAACGAACGTTAATTTTGCAAGTGTGTGGCCAGAGAATATAAAAATTATATACATGTGGTATATCATTATTTTGACTGATGGAGTAGAAAAGTTCCTAGAGTCACAGTCTATATCCAAAATTTTACCCCTCTTAGATATAGTATATAGTTGGCCTCATTTTTATAGGGAATTGCTTAAAGGATGATGATCCGAATCTTTCTTGTTTTTCATTTACTCGAATATTCTTTAAGAATTTTTGGAGTTGACATATATAACTGCAGTCATCTCAACTTCAAAATGAATCCCCAAATTAGGCAAAGATAACACTTTGGAGTTAAGTTTTGCTAACTTCATGAAACTCCAGTTTGGAAACATAACCCCATTCCCAAACTAGGCCTTGAAGCTTAGAATAACTATACTGAACTCTCGTAGTATCCTAACTTCAACTCCAAAGCCAATCACACCCAAAATTTAAAAAATAAAAATAAGAAGGTAAGGGTACCTGCAAGCTAGTAGGAGTTCTTCGGGGGCAGGCTACTCCCGCGGCATGCTGCACATGAGGTTATCCCTCCAATTCGCTGCCGGAAACTGATACAGATCTATATTACAATTAAACTGCACTTTTCTTTCCGGAACTCTCGTGTAGTGCTCCTTCTTTGCCTTTAGCATCCTCATCATGAAACCTCTTCACTCCTTGCAGCATTTCATCGAGCATCTCCATGGGGATCCCTTGGCCTACTACTCGGAAGATCCCGAACGCCTCCCCGCCGCTGCCCCAAGTTCTTGTACTATGCATGTCGGGGCAATTCAGGTTGGATAAACTGATGATGGGAATGTTGTTGTCGGTGGTGGGGAGATTGAGAGCAATGGGATTTGGGTTAATGAATATATATGCAAGGGATTTCGACACAGCCGGCGTCTCGACACGGCCTTTGACGCCGGTTTTGGTGGCGTCGAAGGCCTTGAGCTCACTTGCACGATCGTACACGGCCATGATGACAACATGCAATGATGATGAAAAAGAGTAGGGCTCCAAAAGCTGATCAGTTTTAAGGCTATATTTGCAGGCAGCAACAAAGCAGATAAAATACGGGCCGCAACACAAACAGACGATACTAAACAGGTAAGAGCCAAAACTCTTGCCGGCCATGGTCTGGCAGTTCCGTGATGTAGGATAGAGCGATACTTTTCATGCACTTTACTTGGTAGACTCGGCAATAGACCATACTAGTGATAAACCCCAAGCCATGCCATGCGTGGGAGTTTTGAATAATTTGTTGCCATTTTTTGAAGCAGCAAGGAGCTTAAAGGAGAAATAAGAAAATTAAAGCATGTTAACATGCGCTTGGTATGAGGTAATCTAAGTGGTAATCCTGCGTTATCAAGAAATACTACCATCTTGTTTAGCTGTGAACGGTATTCCCGAAAATATAGAATTACCAAGGTAATCAAACGACCTCATTTCATAGTAATCTTGTTTACTCCAAAACATATGTCTATCCTACATTACCACGAAATATTTCCCCTGACATAAAAAGAGTCAAGACCATCTGCCGCCGGCCTCCATTGCCACTCGCCGACCGGCCGGTCCCGCCGCCCATCGTCGATCGTTCGCCGTCCGGCCCACCGTCAATCGGTCGTTCGTTGTCCGGCCCACCGCCAATCGGCCGTTCGCCGCCGGTCATCGCCGTTTGTTCGCCGGTGCCGGCCCGCCGCCAATCGAACGTAGTCCTTCGCCGATCGTCAGCCGACCGGCCCCGACGGCCTTTGTCGGCCCACCGCCAATTGGCCGTTCGTCGCTGGCCTCGCCGCCAGTCGACGGTTGCACACACATATTACCGGGAATGATTAAAGTATACCAAGCACGTTAATTCAAGATTCCTTTGAATTAGATGTCTGATCATCCCGTTCCCGAGAATGCAAGAACTCCCGATAATTTTTCATTCCATGTATCAAGCGCAACCTAGGAGCCGTTTGAGGATGGAGTTAAGTTTTTTAAATTACAGTTTCATAAAATTGGTAAAACTCAACTCCAAATGCTACTTTGTCTTATTTGGCGAACATTTTGGAGTTGGGATAACCACAGTAATTATGTCAACTACAATCTGATCATGTCAAAACACGGACCTAGAAATTTACCTTTATTTGAGAAGCCTTATGTTCTATCTTTTATCCCTACCCTTTTATTACTTAATCCTTTTTATCGTAAGGTCTTATTCTTTTAGTGGTAGGCTACACAACAGCTGTCTTAAACCCTTTCTCCCACATGTCCTGCATGTGGCCATGGGGCACACGGTCCAATTAGGAGCCGCCAAGTACACTTGCTGCATAATATTCTCCGATTGAAAATACCACAATTACCTTATAACATTTTCCAAATACCGACGGCATGCAAGAGGATATAGGCATGATATGAGACAATTTCAAGAAGAAATAAGGAAAATAGCTCAGCTGCTTCAAAAGATTTCTTTCCATATCCAACTTTAGTAAAATAATTTCACATTTTATAATTCCAATCCTATTATCAACATTAAAAGCCATATATATGAGCGCACACAAAGTAAATTAGCCCTATCCCTTCCAACTGTGTGATCGCGCGTCCTGGAAGTAAATTAGCCTTACCCCTCCCAACAAAGGGTCCCTAATTTATTTCTGGGTTGTGCGCTTGCAAATATATATATACATATTGAAATTACGTTATACAAGTAATATAATAAGCACCTCATAGTCCATAATTATAAGCGGAAATTGTTCGATGCAAATTGCCTGACAAATCCTTTTGAGATGATATATGCGATGTAATCTTTCACCGACGGCGTTTCGAACTCGGTATGGACATTACGAGTACTTAGTGATGCCCTTCGGAGTAACGAATGCGCCGGCAGTATTCATGGACTTGATGAACCGAATCTTTTCACCGTTCTTGGACCAGTTTATTGTGGTGTTCATTGACGATATTCTGGTTTACTCGAAGAGTTTTGAGGAGCATGCTGAGCATTTGAAGATCGCACCGCAGACGTTGAGACAGGAGAAGCTTTATGCGAAGATGAGCAAGTGCGAGTTTTGGCTAGAGGAAGTAAAGTTTTTGGGGCATGTTGTGTCGGGCGATGGAATTGCCGTCGATCCCGAAAAGATTGCAGCCGTTCGTGATTGGCCAATTCCAAAGAATGTTGCAGAGATAAGAAGCTTCCTTGGACTTGCCGGATATTACAGGAGATTTGTGGAGAACTTTGCTCGTCTGGCAGAACCGCTAACCAAGCTTACGCGCAAGGAGGTACCTTTTGTATGGACGGATAAGTGTGCGTTAGCTTTTGAGACGTTGAAGCAGAAGTTGATAACCGCCCCTATTCTGACCGTGCCAGACAATTCCGGAGGATTGGTGATTCACAGCGACGTATCTGGGAAAGGATTGGGATGTGTTTTGATGCAGCATGGGAAGGTTGTAGCGTACGCATCGAGACAATTGAAGACCCATGAGAAGAATTATCCAACTCATGACTTGGAGCTTGCGGCTGTGATTTTCGCTTTGAAGATTTGGAGACACTACCTTTTAGGCGAAAGGGTCGAAGTTTTTACAGATCATAAGAGCTTGAAGTATGTGTTCACACAGAAAAAGCTTAACATGAGGCAGCATAGATGGTTGGAACTGATGGCTGACTACGATCTTGATCTTAAGTACCATCCGGGGAAGGTTAATGTTGTGCCGGATGCGCTTAGTCGGTTACCAGCAATTCAGGTGTTAACTACGCAGAAGGAGATCGTTGCAGATTTTCGAAGATTTGACTTAGAGGTTGTACTACCGCGTTCTACGGGACAGTTGATGCAGCTGCAAGTACATTCGTCATTAATCGAGAATATTAAAGCAGCACAATGCAGGATCCTAGACTGCAAAAGTTTCGAGGGCAGGTTGAAGCCGGGCTACGAACAGATTTACTGATCCACGAAGATGGTTCGTTGAGATACGGTAGCCGTTTGTGTGTACCAAAGGGAGATATTCGTGAAGAGCTTATGAAGGAGGCACACCGTTCAGCTTATTCTGTACATCCAGGAGGCACAAAGATGTACCGAGATATTCGACAACATTTCTGGTGGGAAGGCATGAAACGAGAGATTGCTCGCTTTGTGGCTAAGTGCTTGGTGTGTCAGCAAGTTAAGGCTGAACATCAAAGGGTTGCTGGTTTATTGCAACCATTTCCGATTCCTCAGTGGAAGTGGGAACATATAACCATGGATTTCGTGACGGCTTTACCGCGGAGTCCAAAAGGCAACAATGCTGTATGGGTAATTGTTGATCGGTTGACCAAGGCAGCTCACTTTATTCCTTTCCGGGTTGGTCAATCAACAGAGACCTTGGCGGAGCGGTACATGCAGGAGATTGTAAGATTGCATGGAGTACCGGTGAGCATCGTGTCCGATCGGGACACTCGGTTCTTATCACACTTCTGGAGGAGTTTACAGGAAAGTTTGGGGACTCGATTGAAGTTTAGCACAGCTTATCATCCTCAAACTGATGGCCAGTCGGAGAGAACGATCCAAACTCTTGAAGATATGTTGAGAGCATGCATGTTGGACTTCAAGGGTTCGTGGGAGGATCATCTACATTTGGTGGAGTTTTCTTACAACAACAGTTTTCAGGCAACTATCCAGATGGCTCCGTTTGAAGCTTTGTATGGTCGTAAATGCCGTTCACCTGTTTGTTGGGATGATGTCGGTGAACGAAGATTATTGGGACCAGATTTGGTTGTGCAGACAGTTGAGAAGGTTAACACTATCAGGAATCATATGAAGGCAGCTCAAGACAGACAGAAGAGTTGGGCAGACACGTCAAGAAGACCTCTAGAGTTCGCCGTGGGTGATTTGGTATTCTTGAAGATATCACCGACTAGAGGGGTGATTCGTTTTGGGAGTCGAGGAAAGCTTAGTCCCCGATTCGTTGGACCCTTTGAGATCTTGGAGCGTGTTGGTGAGGCAGCGTACCGTTTGGCGTTACCGCAGTCCTTGGCAAATGTGCACGATGTGTTTCACGTATCTCAACTACGAAGGTATGTTCGAGATGAAACGCACGTATTGGATCATTCGGAGCTAACAGTACGAGAAGACTTGACTTTTGAGGAGCGACCGGTTGAAATCGTGGATCGAAGGGAAAAGGTTCTTAAGAACAAGGTTATCCCCCTTGTGCTTGTTTCTTGGGGTAATCGCTCGCATGGAGAATCCACTTGGGAACGAGAAGATGAAATCCGGCAGAAGTTTCCTCACCTTTTCTTATAGTTATCTATCTTTGTATACATGGAATTTCGAGGACGAAATTCTTTTTGTAGTTGGGTATAATGTAACACCCGAGCCCACTGCTACTATTTTCAGTACTGTTTGAGCATAATGTGGTACTCGTTTCATTTAGCTTGCTTGTTTGTTGCTTACTGTAAATTTTTACCCGGTAAAGTTATTTCTGCATATAACAAATTTTGGCATCTAAAATAAAATTAAAAATATTCATCTTGACCTACTTGACACCCCTAGCCTTGTGGTAGCGTCCGTGTATCGTGTTCTCGTCCCGTTCAGTGAAACGGGCGAGTTTGGACGGTTACGTGCGCGTACGTGTGTCCGTTTTGGAGGTATGCTTTTTAATCATATGACACTTAATTTTAAAGTTTGGAACCCGCTTAAAATCCTATTATTTCAATTTCAAATTTTTGGACCCAACCCGGGCGCGATTTGGAAATGTTTTATTTGGCGCCAGAATCCCAAATTTTAATATTCTTTAAACCATAATATATTTCCTTAACCTATACATATTACTGTTCCATTAATCTTTTAATCAAATTTTCCTAACAGATTATTTTATCTCAGCCAATCAATGAACTCTATCCCGCGGGCCCCACACCCTTTTCTCTCCTCTCTCCGTCTCTCTCTCTCTCCCCCTCAAATCTCTCTCTCTCTTTCCCTTATATTTTTTTAAAATACTTTTTCCGTCCTCCATATTTTTCTCACGTGAACCCATCCGAGCCCCGTCGTCGCGCTGCCCTAGCCTCGTCCCCTCGCCGCCGCAGCCCCGACGCCGGCGCCAGCATCACCTCCTCATCCTCACCTCGCCAAGCCCCTCTCCCTCCTTCTTCGAGCCACCTGCACACCCCGCCGCGGCTGCCTGCAGTTCCCTGCACCCGTTCCTGCGTCTCGCCGCCGACGATCACCTCGTCGTCGCCTCCGCCATCGTCCTCGTCGTTCCCTCACCATCCTCGCCCTCTCTCTCATCGACTCCCGAGCGCTTGCTCACCCCGACCAGCGCTACAGCCATCTGCAACCCCCCTGTGCACCGTCGGACCGCCGTCTGTCGCCGCCGACGACCCCATTCCCGTGTCCCCGGCCTCGCAGGCACACCCCCTCGGTGAGATCACTTCCCTCCTCTATCCCTTTCTTCTCTCCCTCTCCGCTGATGTAATTCTTGAATCGGCAGATTTTTCCCCCGCGGTCACTGTAGGCCACCGCCGGAGCCCGTAGACCTCGTCGTCATTCTCGCGTCTCCTCTCTGTAACCACAGAGCAGTACCTTGTAAGGGTTACAGAGCAGTACCTTGTAAGCCTCCTCTTCTTCTTCTTTATTTTTCCCTTCCTTTCTTGTTGCAAGTTTCTTGACATGCACTGTTCACATTCTCGTCGGAATCCGGCGATGCCGACGACGTGATCCGACTTTCCAGTGAGGTACCCCGACCCGCGTGGTTCCATTGTTCGTTGTTTGGGGTCAATCCGTGAACCGAGCGGCCGTCGCGAGTTTCCCCGCCGACGTTACGTTCCGTTTTTCCCGGTTCACGACCCGTCGAGGCAAGTACCCCTTGCTACATGCTATACAATATTTACATATATATTGTGACACCCTAAATCTGTAAATTTAGTTTTGGTACAATCATTTCTCATTTTTCGTGTACAGTATTACATTATATCATTTTACCGCTACACTTGGAACCTACAGTTTGCAAATTGAACCTGATAACCATATTTATCTGTTTAATCATATTTTTAATGTTAACGTAGCTTATGGCATTTATCACTGTAGTTCTGTTCCATACGGACACTTGTATGCATTTAACCTGAAATAGCTGTACTGAACCGTTACATAAATCATTGCACCTCTAAGGGTTCTTAAACCTATTAACATGACTAAACGGCTATACTTGTCTTACCACACTCTTGTAATCATCTTTGTGACAAATTTGATAACTGTATTGCAAATTGAATGAAACTGCCTATTACTTAATTCATTGCTTATCTCATGTTGTTAATACCCATGTTTGGTTATATATTTGATTGTGAGCACACCCACGATATTGTTTACATCTTGGCCTGACTTGCTACATATGTATATATTGATATACCTGACATGGTACCTGTTTCCCCCAATCAGAGCAAAGCTCTACTAGAAATTCAAAATTCAAATTTTGAAGCAACGCTTCAAATCCCGGGCGCAACGCGCCACGTGTCCGGCGCTGATACGTCAGCGAAGCGCCCAAGAAGGCGCGCCCAATCAGAGCAAAGCTCTATTTTAATGAAGCAACGCTTCAGCTGCGCAAGCACTGTGCTGCGCGACACGTGTCAGCGCAGATGCGCTAGCACGGTTGCGCTGCGCTCTGCGCTGCGCGACACGTGTCTGCGCAGATGCGCTAGCGCAGTTGCGCTGCGCGACACGTGTCACGCGCTGGGGCATCTGCGCCAAACAGAATTAAATTTCTAAGAAATCTTTTCTGTTCTTGTTAAAACAAGAAGATTTTCTTCTGTAAAACAGAGGCCTTCGGATCAAAGATCCAACGGTGGGGAAAATTCCCCAAATCACTCAGAGAATGATCTCTTTAACAAATTTAACTAATTTATGGGCACTATAAAAAGGACCCTAGACCTCAATTCAAAGGAGGAACATTTTCTTGGAAAAAAAAAGTCAAGAGCTTCAAACAGAGAGAACACTGAGAAAATTCCAAGAAAAAGGTAACGAACCTTCATGAAATAGAAGAAATTTCTTCTAATAGATCATTGATCTAAAAACAAGATCAATGATCTTTACATAAAAAATAGTGCTTTGCACTTCTTATGAGCCTCTGGTTCTTTAAAACAAGAAGAAAACAATAAAATAAAAATAGTGCTTTGCACTTTTATGAACCTCTGGTTCTTGAAACAAAAAAGAAAATTTATTTTTCTTTGATCTAATTTTGATCAAGAAATCAAATAGTGCTTTGCAATTCTGTTCTTGAATCTAAAAGATTCTTAGTGCTTTGCACTTCCAAACTGCGCCATTGCGCTCTTGAGAGAGCGCCACGTGTCAGCTACAGAACAACTTGAGCTATGCGCTCTTGAAATAGAGCTTTGCTCTCTGGAATTGGCGCAACTCACCAGAGCGCGCCACGTGTCAGCAGCGCAATAGCGCAGCGCACTAGCGCAGCGCACTGCGCTGTTGCGCTTGCGCTCGCCAGAGCATGACACATGTCCTCACCACAAGCGCTTGCACTCAGTGATTGGCGCAAAGCGCCTGACAAATGCAATGCATTTCACTTCCTGAAGGGCCAGGCCCAATTAAAAGGCTTAACAGGCCTAATAAATAAAATGTTGTGCATTGTTTGAAAGGGCAGAGCCCAATTGAAAGGTCCAATGGACCAAAACAAATGATCTGCATCATAATAAAAAGGGCAGAGCTCAGTCAAAATGGGCATAAATGGCCTGAAGTAATGCAATGCATTATTTAAGTGTGGGCAAAGCCCTAGCACAGGTCTAATAGACTAAAAAAATAAATAAGGGTGTTGAACATTTTCAACTGGACTTGGCCCAATTTTGGCCGTAAGTCCTTAAATTAAATTGGTTGAGCAAGATTGCTCTCTTAAATCAATTTATATCCGGTTCGAGGGTAGATCTCCGAGCTCCTCTGACACCTATCGTTGTAATCCTTCAGCGACGTCAGAGAGGTGATGGGTCCCGACGACCACATACATGAATATGGACTGCGGGGTCCTTAAACTCGTGGACCGAAACGTCCTTAAACTAATATTGGATCGAAACGTCCCTAAACTAATGTCGGACCGAGACGTCCCTAAACTAATGTCGGACCGAGACGTCCCTAAACTAATGTCGGACCGAGACGTCCCTAAACTGGAATATGGACCACCACGTCCCTAAACTGGTGATGGACCACCACATCCCTAAACTGGAAAATGGACCACTACGTCCCTAAACTGGAACAATAGAGCCTCCAAATGCTCTTTTGCCGGATCTAAACGGTCCCGTTTAAGTTGATCTTAGCCCCAAATACGGCTAACGTATCCTTAGACATTTAAATGAATGATAAAACTCCAAATCAACTTTGGTTCAAGGGTACATCTCTGAACTCCTCTGACACCTGTCGTTGTAATCCTTCAACGACGTCAGAGAGGTGACGAGTCCTGACGGCCATATATTAAATGAATCACTACGTTAAGTTGATCTTAGTCTAAAACAGGACTAACGTATCCTTAACGAACGTTTAAGTTGATCTTAGCCGCAACGCGACTAATGTATCCTTAAACTAAAAATACCAAACCCAAATCTAAGTAAATACGGATTTGGACTAATCCACGTCCTACGGGCGACGGCATTACTCAGTCTCCGTATACAATCCACGGGCAACCACAAACAAAACAAACACACACGACACGAAGTGAAATTCTGGAGAAGGAGAAAGTTGTTACTGCGATGCGGTAGCGTAATTAACTACAGGGGCTTGCGCCTGCAGGGAAGAGCGTCCCCACAATCAAAAACCCCTCACCCTGAGGGGGAATCTGACAAAGTCTGCTACATCGGCCGCATCCGTCTAAACCTCCGATACACGGTGCCATAAATCAATTTGGCATCTTCGGAGAGGTAGACGGATAAAACCATATAGCATCTGCCCCGAATCTCAGGCAAGACGCAAAGTCTGCGCCGCCGTTCGGAGGGGAACAGATTCTGGCACGCCCGGTGGGACCTTTTCCTCTTTCCACTCCACACTTCGTGTGTCATCCTCGCGAACCAATCGCGGTTTGTTAAATGGTTACCTTCGGATTTCAAGTTACTAAGATTTGGTTTTTTGCCTGGCGCAGAACTCAAGATTCAATGGCATCTAACTGCACCAACTGCTCGAAATGCCACTGCAACGGACGCTCCACCTCCCCCGGAGGTGTGGCATATGGACCCCAAGCGGCTTCCTTCCTCGCTCTGCCGGTAGAACAGGTGACCCAGGCCACCACCGGCCTGTTTTTCGGGACCATGATCCCACCTACAAGCTTCTCTGCGCCAATACTTGCACCGGAAATGAACAAGAAGTCGGTCTTCGACCGGCTCACTGCTACGACGGCCCCTGTCAACGGGTCGTCCGCTACCAAACCGACAGCCTCTATTTTCACCAGGCTAAATCAGAACTCTAAATTGGCTGTCCCAAAGAGGGCAACGGCCGCTGTTTCGGAAGTCGTTAAGGCGGCTTCTCCCGCCAAAGAGTCAGTCTTTTCAAGACTGATGATTCCTGCTCCTGCCCCTGCATGAAGATCTGTCTTTGACAGATTGGATATTACCCCGCAAGGAACAACCTCAGTCTTTAAGAGGTTAACACCGGCGGCGCCTCATTCAGACAGGGGGCAAAAAGAAGTTATCTCTATCTCTGAGCCAATCCCAACGGCTCGTCGTGCTCGACGTCGCCATTGGCAACGAGTAAGAAAGGCAGGGGGCAACTCCCCCTCAGGGCTAACTCCACCGGCTCCAGCAGTGGAAGTCGACGCTGCTGTTCCAACTGGGAACAGCTTTGAACTGCTGAGAAGGGTACGGAAGAACTCTCCAATCGCTACATTGAAGAGATCTTCTCCACCTGCGGAGAGAGTTCCAGAAACGAAGCAAGAACAGCCCCCTCAACGGCTGTCTTCAAGAATTTATAAAGTTTGGCGAAGGGTTCAAGACTCTGTGATTGACCCAGGTCACTCTCGTCGCCAGAAAAAGGCGAAGGTGGATAAAGACAAGGATTGTCCCATTAAACAGCAGGGGACAGCAGCTGCTAAGGTGCCCCCTTCAATGGTTCCTTCAACCTCAACGGCCCATAAAAGAAGGAGGCCAGAGAAAACCCCCGCGTCAGCGGCAAAAGTTAAAAATGGTGAACCTAAAAGCCCCAAGTCAGGGGGCATAACAGTTCATACGGTTTACATGGCATCGGGAAAAGAAGATAGCCGTACATCCACGGGTCATAGACCGCTTACACGGTCAGTGACCAAGGCTCAGGAGCAGCAACAGAAGCTCCAGGAGATGATGAACGCTATGGCCGCACTTACAGGGCCGAAAGAAACCCCGGAAACATCCTCAGAAGAACGTCAAGAACAAGAAACGGACGCCGAATTCCTTCGGCGCGTGCTAGAGAAGAAAGATAAAGAAGCTGCGGAGCAGGAAGCCATCATAAAGAAAATGACCCTCCTGTTCCAGGATATGGTGGGTATGATGATTCAACAAGATCCGCCTGCTGGAGATCCCCCGATCATTCTTGAAGACGATAGGGGAGAGACATCGAATCCTCCACCGGCTCTATCCGCAGCTAAAGAGGATACCATATCAAAAGCTGATTTGGATGAATACATCGCCCAGCAAATACGGGTGCATCAGGCGACTGAAGCAGCCGGTCAGGTCGTAAAGACGGGGAGGCCATATCCGGGTTGGTACGATCAGATTAAGTACCCGCCAGGTTATACAATTCCTAAGTTCCATGTCTACAAGGGGACGGGCAATCCTCATCAACATGTTGCCCAGTTCAGGGCGCTCTGCGGCAACACCGGCGGTGACGACAAGCTGTTGCTTTGCCAGTTTGTTAGAAGCTTATCAGATACGGCGTTCGAGTGGTATTCTGAACTCCCAAATGACTCTATTAAAACCTTCGTGGAGATGGAGCTGCTGTTCACTCAGCGTTTTGCAAGTGCCAGTGAGCGTACCCCGATGACGGCACTGATTAACGCCACGGTAAAACTCGGCGAGACGTGGGTTCAGTACGCTATACGATGGCGGAATTTATGGTCAAAGTGTGAGCAGCGCATTGAAGAAGCTCCCGCAGTTGGTATGTTTGTGGGAACCCTCGATCCACAAGCAACCATCTCACAATTTATGATGTTTTTCAAGCCAACTACCTTCCAGGCCTTGATTGACAAACTAGCGCAAATGGATCAAATGGGCCATAAACCTCCTCTTCTAAGGCCGGACTCCCGAAATGACAAAGGGAAGGGAAAAGCGATTGTCGTCGCTAATGCTCAACAACAACCAAGTGACCCGAAGCCAGTGGCTCGTCAAAATAGTATGCGCCCGTACGTACCCCTTGAGGATAGGATGTGACGTCCTTATTCCTTTCCCCGCGATAAAACGAAGAGGTTATTCGAGCTGGCGTTGCGCAACAGGCTCATAAATCTGCCGGATCCAAAACGTCCGTTGCAGCCAAGTGACGTCAACGAGCCCAACTACTGTCCTTATCATCGAGTACTAGGCCATCCGATCGAAGATTGCTACGTTTTCAAGAATTGGCTTGAGAACCAATACCGACAGGGCAAGTTCGCGTTATCTGACAAATGGAAGGTGAATCCCCCGCAGCCCCACACCTCTAAGGGGACGAATACGCCGGGAACAACATGCTCCGTCATTGAAGAAGCTCCTTGGGAGGTTGTATTATCAGCCAAGACAAAGAGAATGCTAAACGATCTTCAGGCATGTCCAGCAATCAAGTGGAAGAACCCGTTGGAACCGCAGGTCATTGAAGGGATGTTGAAACTGCGTACAACTCCAAAGACTGATGGTGGTGGCTCAAACACTCGCAACCAGCCGTCAAAATCTTCGAAAAAGAAGAAGAAGGAATCTAAGAAACCCGTGAAGCCTGGCGACAAGCGCACGGACTTACAAAAGCAAATTAACGCGCTAGATGAATACAACCAAAAGGCGCGGACTCCCATTACGCTCCAAGAGTTCCTCAATCACGTCTTTCAAGAGGAAGATGAGGGAGAAAGTTCATCGGATGAATCCGAGGAAAATGTAGCGAGCTGTCATATGATCTCCCATTCGATCACGAACGATGAGGAGACTTCTGGCACTAAAACGCTGGGGGCAGATACTGAATCAAAAATTCCGGAGCTATCAGTCGAAATGATTGACGCGTTCCTTAACGAAGCTCGACTGAAAAGTAAAGCTGATCGAGAACGCGAGATGGCTATATTTGAAAGAGCCAAGCGCCAGCGACTTGATGAAAGAGCTGAGGCAATCCCGCTGGAGCAAAACACATTCGCTACCGACAAAAGCCAATTCAAGATAAAGAAAAGGTTTGCTAAGGCCACATCAATGGGCATGAAGCTACCATCCTCTGAAGGAAAAATTACTGGTGAAATAGAAATGCACCCCTCCTATTGCTTATATCATCAGAAGGTTTCGCACCCCACTCAAGAATGCAAAACTTTCGATAAATGGTGGCAAGGATATGTTGCTCGTCAACAACGCTTCAAGCGGGAAAAGCGTAAGACTCGTCGAGAGCAAAGAAATACGACCGAAGAGCTTAAAAGAACTACCGGCGATTGTCGCATGGTTAACACTGCCGGGTCACAAGTGCCTACATTCGGGAGCGATTCTGATGAAGAGCTGGAACTCGCCCCTCTCTTTAAAGAGTCAACTTCGGAAAAAGAAGAAGAGCCAAAGGTTTGCGAAAATATCCAGCTACGCAATCGGACGCTACCTGAAAAGAATCTCGGACCCTTAAACAAGAAATAAAGGGAAAGAAAAGGTCTCTGAGGATATTACTCTAGATGACCAAGTTGCGGAAGAGCTAACCGCCAAGAATCCGCCGAAAAGAAATAAGGTGGATTACAATGTCTTGGCGCATCTGAGGGAGCTGCCATCACAACTCAGCATTCTTGATGCCATGTTACTATCAAAAGAGGCGAGGGATTCTTTGATTAAAGCGCTACAAGATCCGGACCAGTTCCAAGCCTTCCTGGCCGAAGAAAAGAAGAAGGATGAGTTGGAAGAGGTGCACACGGCCGACGTTGCTTTTGGCGATGAAGACTTTCTCCTTGAGACGCGCGAACACAATCGCCCTCTCTATGTCTCAGGATACTGCCATGATATAAAGATAGGCAAAATCATGATCGATAATGGATCGTCTGTTAATCTCCTCAACGTGCGAGTGTTGAAGGAAATCTGCATGAGCGTCCAGCACTTTGCGCGGGACAAGATCACCATCTCCGGGTTCGACTCCTAATCATCAAAGACTCTTGGATCTGTGATATTGACGTTACGCTTCGGGTTGCTCGTCACAGATATTAAATTCCATGTCATAGATGCCAAGACATGTTACAATGCTCTGCTCGGACGACCATGGTTACATGAGTACAATATTATCCCTTCTACACAGCATCAGTGTATGAAATATTGTAAGGATGGTCTCGAGTACACTGTGGCAGGAGAATTGAATCCGTTTTCTGTGAATGAAGTTCTTAAGTATGAAGATGCCAAATACTTCTTGCCGAGTTTCGAAGACACGGAAAGATGTCACAAGCCTGAGAACAAAACTAACGCCACCATCCCTGTCTTCGGCAGCGATACCGAGGAGGAAGAGGATATAACTTATTCGGGTCCGCCCCAATACACCAAGCTGGGACCATCCGTTCCTTCATTGATCTTCGGTAGCGATTCGGAGGATGAAGTTCATGCTGTATTCCCTGCTCGGCTGTCAATCCGAACTTCTGCTGATGAAGAGCGAAGTCTACAGATAGCCATGGTGCCGCCTAGACACCATAAAGAACTAGATGCACTTAATATCTACAGTGTATAAGAGTTGCGGACATTCTATATCCCTCCCAGGAGAAAGAGAGAGAAAGCAATTTTGCTTTACCGCTCTGAAGAAAATAAAGTGGAGAAAGAGATCTGGTATGGAGCAGATCCGACGCTGGACAGGCTTCAACCCATTTTTCTACCCAGATATTATACGGAAGGTTTGAAAAAGCTGCTGAAGCGCCAAGGGATACCCTTCGAACAGACTGTTAGGAAGGCCAAATTCTATGACAGGGTTTGGAACGTCCCCGGAACTCAACACAAGCTACCTAATGGGAGAATGGAGACGATCGGGCTCGGATACATCCGTTCAAAGAAACGACAGCTATTAAACAGCTGCTATGTCATATATGACTTCGATGAAGAAGCGGATGCTCAATGGGAGGACGCTAATCCTGAGCCAATAAAAGTGCCAGATGCAAAGGAACCCAGTCCATCGGTCGAAGAACAAATGGACAAGCTTATAAGAGAAGCGGGTCAAAAGGTCCGAGACGACCATAACCGCGAAATGGTCATCTACGAGAAAGCCAGAACGCAACGCCTTCTCCAACAAGCCGTGAAAGATGAAAAGGATGCTCCATGTCAACCTGTTATAAAGAAGGCTTAGCGCAAAAGCAGAAATAAGTCGAAAGGCCAAAAAGGCGCTCAATAACAACAAAGCAGGGCTAAGAAGCCACGCAAACGGGAGTCGAGCGCTATTGATCTATCCCTTATGAAGAAAATGGGTCGAGCGTACTCGTTTCCTCGGGACAAGACGAAGAAGATACTTGACCTCGCTCTAAAACATCAGATGCTTACACTGCCGGAGTCCAAACACCCCGAACAAGCAGGCGAAGTCTCACACCCAGACTATTGCTCTTATCACCGAGTAATAGGACATCCTCTCGAAGATTGCTTCACCTTCAAGAATTGGGTCGAAGATCAGTACCAGCTTGGCAAATTCGCTCTGTCTGACAACTGGAGGGTAACGCCACCACAAAAGCACGAACCCAAGGCCACGGAAGAAAAACCAGTTCCACATTGGGATTGAAAGCGAATTCGCACCTGTCACATGATCACAATATTAAAAGAAAAGCCCGAGGACATAGATGAGCTCCTTTGGTGCTTCGAAAACAGTAGCGACGAGATAATCTCAGAATTCCCACCAGCGCCAAAAGAGCTGGAAGATGGAATCCATACCACTGCAGATAATCTCAAGAAAATTGAGTTGGGGACGGCAAATGACCCGCGACCAACATTCATCAGCGAGCTGCTATCTGAAGAAAGGGTGGCTGCGTTAAAGGATGTGCTTCTACAGCATAAAGATTGCTTCGCATGGAACTATTCCGAAATGCCGGGACTAGATCCAGAAATTGCTGTGCACAGATTGGCGATATCCCCAAACGTCAAACCAGTCAAACAGGCGCCGAGAAGAATGTGGCTCGAGCTTGAGATGAGTATCAATGCTGAAGTCAAAAAGCTGATCGACTCTGGCTTCATCCACGAGGTTCAATATCCGGAGTGGATCGCCAACATCGTCCCGGTGATGAAGAAAAATGGGACAGTGCGTGTATGCGTGGACTTTCGGGATCTCAATAAAGCTTGCCCGAAGGATGATTTCCCAGTGCCAGTCACCGAATTGATGATAGACAATACATCCACTCATGAGGTTTTCTCCTTCATGGACGGCTCATCGGGGTATAACCAGATAAAAATGCATCCAGAAGACCAGAAGCACACAGCCTTCAGGACCCCTTTAGGAATATTCTGTTATAAAGTGATGCCCTTCGGTTTAAAGAACACCGGTGCTACTTATCAGAGGGCCATGACGAAGATCTTCGACGACCTTATACACGAAATCGTCGAATGCTATATCGATGATCTCGTGGTTAAAAGCAAATCATATGAGGAACATCTCGAGCATCTGAAGACCGTATTTCAACGCCTTCGACAATACAACTTGAAGATGAACCCTCTTAAGTGTGCATTCGGAGTTTCCTCAGGCAAATTCCTGGGATTCATTGTTCGACATCGAGGTATTGAAATAGATCCGTCAAAGATCAAAGCGATCATGGAAATGCCTCCGCCGAGAACTCTCAAACAGCTGCGGTCTCTCTAAGGGAAGCTCGCATACATACGGCGATTTATAGCCAACCTTTCAGGAAAGTGTCGTCCCTACAACCACCTGATGAAGAAGGGAACCCCGTTTGTCTGGGATCGTAAATGCCAAGGCGCACTAGACGAGATCAAGCAATACTTGCAGAACCCGCCGGTGTTGGCTGCTCCGTTTAAGGGAAAGCCTCTCATTCTTTATACAACCGCCCTCGAAGGTTCTTTAGGCGCATTATGGGCACAAGAGAACGATCAAGGGAAAGAAAGAGCACTCTACTACTTAAGTCGAGTTCTACTGGGGGCAGAAAGCAACTACTCCCCCATTGAAAAACATTGCCTGGCGTTAATCTTCGCGATAACAAAGCTTAGGCACTATGCGTTGGCGCATGAGGTCCGTCTCATTTCAAAGGTGGACCCCCTTAAATTCTTGATGTCAAAGTCCATATTGACGGGACGACTCGCTAAATGGGCCCTACTCTTGATGGAGTTTTCGATAACGTATCAACCTCTCAAGGCAGTGAAAGGCCAGGCCATCGCCGACTTCCTCGCTGAGCATCCCATACCCACCGATTCTCCTCTAAATTGTGATTTTCCAGACGAACATGCGTTCGATGCGATCGATGGTGGTGATACCCGATGGGAACTTTATTTCTATGGAGCATCTTCCATGAAAAAGCGCAAACAAAGTACCCCTATAATCAAATCAGGGGTAGGACTCATCTTTGTAACGCCACAAGGAGGAATAATGCGCTTTGCTTTCTCCCTGACGGAGCCAAGGACAAACAACGAAGCCGAATACGAAGCTCTGATAGCAGGCCTCGAGATCGCCATTGACATGGGAATTGAAAACCTCCTCATATACGGGGATTCTCAACTGGTCGTTAGTCAAGTAAACGGCGACTACCAAACGTGCAAACCGGAGTTAGTGAAATACGGCGAAAAAGTGCAACAACTGTTGACCCAAATTCCCTCCTATACTTTGGAGAACATACCGCGTGCGGACAACAGCAAAGCAGATGCGTTGGCTAAACTTGCTAAAGAACTGGCTGACGAAAACCTCGATGACGTTAGAATCGTGGTGCAAAGCCGTCGGGTGCTTGCCCCAGCAGAAATATCTCCGGAATCATCCGAAGAAAAAGAAGCGAACGAGCAGACGACCCTGCAAGTAAAAGATTGGGAAAATACCGAGGACTGGAGAGAAGTCTTCATAGATTACTTCAAGTTCCACCGAATGCCTGAAGAAGCGTCCACAAGACATCAGCTCGTGAAACGAGCTCTGTCTTTCGCCTTCGTCAACAATACTCTATACAAGAGGTCATTCGATTCTCTATGGCTGAGATGCTTAGGACCTGACGAAGCGAAAAGGGTCGTCCAAGAAGTTCATGACGGACTCTGCGGTTCCCACCAAGCGGGCCCAAAGATGAAGTTGAAGATAAAACGGATGGGCTACTATTGGCCCACGATGATTCAAGACTGCCTCGAATATGCGAAGCAGTGTCACTCGTGTCAGATCCATGGGGACTTCATCCACCAGCACCCAAATCCACTACATCCAACGATAGCTAGCTGGCCATTCGAAATGTGGGGGACTGATATAGTCGGCCCCATCGAACCAGCATCGTCTAGAGGACATCGTTTCATCCTAGCAACAACTGACTACTTCTCTAAATGGGCAGAAGCAGTACCGTTAAAAGAAGTGAAGACGGAAAATATCCTCCACTTCTTCAAGACGTATGTCATATATCGGTTTGGAACTCCACGACGGATCATCTCCGATAACGGGCCAGCCAACAGAAGCCACAAGATCAGTCGCTTTGCACAGCAGCATAATATAGACTGGAGATATTCCTCGGTTTATAATCCGGGAGCTAACGGTCTAGCTGAGGCCTTCAACAAGACCTTGACAAAGATCATAATGAAAACGGTGTCCCGAAATAAGAGAGACTGGCACGAAAGACTGCAAGAAGCTCTTTGGGCATATCGAACTACGTTCAAGACGGCCACAAGCACAACGCCGTACGCGTTGGTATTTGGGACGGAAGCAGTACTCCCCCTCGAGATAGAGTTACCCTCTCTACGAGTGGCAGTTCACCACGAGCTAACAGACGAAGAAAATGTAAGTCGATGTAGTATACCCCAGTACTTGTGGGGAGGCGGAATTTTCAAAAACGATCATGTTTAAAGAACGAACATCGACTAACCGCTTAAATCGAAGCTAAACGATAACTAACCAAACATATAGTTGTTCTAAACTACTATGCTTAGGGATTATACCTATCGAAACTAGTCCTTCGTCTTTACGATCTCCTTGTTCTCCTCGGCCTTCTCTAGGTAGTAGACGATCCACCCGAGAGCAAAACTCCAAGCTAAACCTCTAATCTTGAGGTAACTAATCTACTTTGATTGTTAATCAAAGAAGAAAGGATGATATAGAGTGAAGGTAATGGATGTTTAAGTCTAACTAATCCTTTGATCTCAACACATGAGGATTAAGGATTAGTCTCTTGAAGATGAGAGCTTGAGGAGAGAGAAGATGATCATAATAATGAGATGAGATAGTGAGAGTATCATAACATATTATGAAGCATTCTTATTTTAGAATAATGAATAATAGAAATGAATAAGCATGCTTCATAAATGAAAAGAGGTGATTCATTAAGCATGTGTCATTATCATTTATGGTGCAATAATGATAATGATGAATCACTCTCATGACTCACAATCTTATCCAAAGTAACCTCCTTAGTCACATCTTCTAGAAGCTTCTCGTACAATTACGAGAACGCCCCTCCAATCCGCAAAAATACGGAAAAACTTTAGACTGTAAAAATCCAATAACCGGATACCGGTAACTGGCTTAAACCAAAGCCGACTGGTAAAAACTGTCCGAAAGTCGTACGCGCGTAAACGCACGTATGCGTCCGAACCCTTGTCGTAAAACCATACGACCTCTATATCGTTTCGCCTGGAATAGGAAACTCTCTGTGTGGGACTCTAGAGACTCGATTACTACGCTGGCAGTGGATTTAACCACAGACCGCAAGCGGCACTAGCTGTACGTAACGGTCCCCAGGTAGTTGTCGATAAGAAGGCCGATGAGAAAACCCATCCGAACTCCTACTGAGTCTGATGTGACAATCTCCATACAGTCCGGTCCGTTCGTCCAAGACTATCGCATATCGGGCCTAGGGGGGCGGCAAGCGTCAGTCCCCTAATAGCGGTATAAGTCGTGTCGGAGGGAAGCCCATTACACCCTGAGAAACTACTGGAACCTACCAGCAAATCTCGCTTGCCCTGGCCAGGGACTTTGCGTAATGGCTCTCTGACACAGCACGATATCTACTCCCAATACCGGGAGGGACGAATCCTGTCTAACCGCCACTGCCTCCAAGTGCTCGGGACTGCACCCAACTGCTACCTGTTTGCACGACTCCTTTGATCCGTGGTAGGGTAGCAATCTAAGAACAGTGGGACACACTCGAGGCGAAGTAGCAGTGTCAAGTCTGCGGACTACGCTGTACTCATGTCACCTGGGAACTGTTCACTGACGACTGGTATCAAACCAACCAACAGTTCCCTGTGAGTCCTGTCCGGTGTACCCGTAACCTAACGAGCACCTGCATACTATCTCCAGTACGACGTACTGACGGCTGTGGGACAGACCATCTCCCCAACTGGGATGAGAAGCGTACACACCAGTCTACTCCGGAGTATCGATGCTCTGTCTCGATAATCCAACGACCAGGGACCTGAATAAGAATGTGCTTGTAGACTACCCAGCCCCCACTAGTGTGACTGCCATCACAACGCTGGTAGACAAGCAAGATCCTAAGAGCTCTATCAATACGTACACTCACATATTAAGATAGAAAAACCAAGTAGCATACTACCATGTTTAGCAAGACTGTTATATACATGTGAATATCCCAAGCTTCCATTAAGTAATATACAAGCTAGTATGATACAGTAATGGCCTTCTAGGGCATAAACACTAACAGAAAATGCTCACCTTCGGCTTGAGGAGCTTGACGCACTTGATGAAACCCGGCTCATAGCGCAACAAAATCTGGAAGCTTATAAAGCAAAGATGACGCGCTCATATGAAAGATTGACCCGACCGAGGACATTCCGCCAAGGCGAACTCGTGTTAGTGGTCAAAAGGCCTATGATCCCCAATCGCGCCAAGCGAGAAAAATTTGAGCCAAACTATGAAGGCTCGTACATCATAGACAAGGTCTACCAGGGTGGGGCCTATCTACTCATGGACATGCACGGTGAAAGGCCTTTCAGGCCAATAAACGGTCGCTTCCTAAAGAGATACTACGCTTAATGAGCCACGGCCTAGGTCAATGATAGATGACGACAACTATGTCCGCTCGCTATCTTCCTAAGCTCAAGCTTTATAAGCAGTAGCCGGCCTTCTCAATGTCGGACCGAAATGTCCTTAAACTAATAGCAGACCGAAACGTCTTTAAACTAATACCGCAGCATCCTTAGGCTGACTAGATGAATAAAAAAAAATTATAAATAGAAAAAAAAATAATATAAAAAATATATATAATAAAAAAATGGTATGTCCATAAGCAAAATGGGCACGGATGAAAACCTGAAAGGGCTCCGTGAGTAAAAACAGCAGGGCTACCGGCGAGGGTTTGTGAAAACCCGAAAGGGCGCAACCTCGTTAAAAGACACTTATAAGGTCCTCTCGACCTTGTAAAGAGAAACCACCCGCGTGAGATCCTTACGACTCACAAGGGAGCAACATACTTAGGGATCCTCACGATTCCTAAGGAGAAAATACACTTGCGAAATCCTCACGACTCGTAAGGAGAACTCTCTTATGGGACCCTCACGGCTCATAAGAGTTGAAAGTCTTAAGTTACAGAGACCTAAACCTGTGCTTAAGCAACCCCCACAACTTCCAATATTGCCCTACAAGTGGCTCAATACTGACCCTTGTATACAATCCACGGGCGCGAATAAACATTTCCCTAACCAAGTCTCATCCGTGACTGGGGATATGTTCGCATGGTAAACAACCCTTGTAAATCCTCTCGATTTATGAGGAGAAAACCCTCCTGTAGGATCCTTACGACTTACAGAGGAAACGAACGCTTAGGAATCCTCACGATTCCTAAGGAGAAAATACACCTACGAGATCCTCACGACTTGTAGGGAGAAATAACTTCGTGAAACCCTTACGGCTCATGAAGTCAAAAGCCTTAGCCGACAGGACCTTAACCCTGGTCGCTAAGCCACCTTTGTTCGACATCGACAGAGGCAGATGATGATTCGCTCCTGGCAATATCCCAGTTGTAGCGGTGCTGATGCCGAAATCGGCGTCTGATTCCAGGTTTACGGCGAAAAGTCAGTAGGCCGCAAATGCATACGAAATAGCCGAAATGATGGGGCAGCTTGCAATAAAAAGCAGCAAGTAAAAATGTATGCATGCAAAATGGCCGAAATGATTGGGCAACTCGCAATTAAAAGCAGCGAGTGAAAAATAAAATAAATAGCCGAAATGATTGGGCACCGCGAAAAATAGCCGAAATGATTGGGCAGTCGCGACCTTCGCGATATAAAAAGCTGAAATGATAGAGCATCGCGGAAATAAAATAAAATAAAAAGAAGAGATGATAAAACTTTCTCCCTACAGTTAAGATCACATCGATCCCTGTATGCAATCCAAGGGCGTAAACAAAGAGGGAACCATACTTTCCCAGCAGGCTCCGCCAGAAGACGAAGCTAAATCTCGACGATTCAGTCCAACTCCGAAGAAACCAGTATCTTCATCAAATTCCTCGACTCACGGATACAAACACTCCTTGACGAGAGCCTCCTGATCCGCGTCGACTCGCAGAGCCACCAGTGCCTCCGTGGGAATCCTCGACTCGTTTCACACCCCAAGGAAACAAATAATCCTTGGCGCTTGGGAAACAAATAATCCCTAGCAAACTCCTCGACTCACGGATACAAACACTCCTTGACGAGAGCCTCCTGATCCGCGTCGACTCGCAGAGCCACCAGTGCCTCCGTGGGAATCCTCGACTCGTTTCAAACCCCAAGGAAACAAATAATCCTTGGCGCTTGGGAAACAAATAATCCCTAGCAAACTACTCGACTCACGGATACAAACACTCCTTGACGAGAGCCTCCTGATCCGCGTCGACTCGCAGAGCCACCAGTGCCTCCGTGGGAATCCTCGACTCATTTCAAACCCCAAGGAAACAAATAATCCTTGGCGCTTGGGAAACAAATAATCCCTAGCAAACTCCTCGACTCACGGATACAAACACTCCTTGACGAGAGCCTCCTGATCCGCGTCGACTCGCAGAGCCACCGGTGCCTCCGTGGGAATCCTCGACTCGTTTCAAATCCCAAGGAAACAAATAATCCTTGGCGCTTGGGAAACAAATAATCCCTAGCAAACTCCTCGACTCACGGATACAAACACTCCTTGACGAGAGCCTCCTGATCCGCGTCGACTCGCAGAGCCACCAGTGCCTCCGTGGGAATCCTCGACTCGTTTCAAACCCCAAGGAAACAAATGATCCTTGGCGCTTGGGAAAAAAATAATCCCCAGCAAACTCCTCGACTCACGGATACAAACACTCCTTGACGAGAGCCTCCTGATCCGCGTCGACTCACAGAGCCACCAGTGCCTCCGTGGGAATCCTCGACTCGTTTTAAACCCCAAGGAAACAAATAATCCTTGGCGCTTGGGAAAGAAATAATCCCTAGCAAACTTCTCGACTCACGGATACAAACACTCCTTGACGAGAACCTCCTGATTCGCGTAGGCTCGCAGAGAAAACAATAACCGGATACCGGTAACTGGCTTAAACCAAAGCCGACTGGTAAAAACTGTCCGAAAGTCGTACGCGCGTAAACGCACGTATGCGTCCGAACCCTTGTCGTAAAACCATACGACCTCTATATCGTTTCGCCTGGAATAGGAAACTCTCTGTGTTGGACTCTAGAGACTCGACTACTACGCTGGCAGTGGGTTTAACCACAGACCGCAAGCGGCACTAGCTGTACGTAACGGTCCCCAGGTAGTTGTCGATAAGAAGGCCGATGAGAAAACCCATCCGAACTCCTACTGAGTCTGATGTGACAATCTCCATACAGTCCGGTCCGTTCGTCCAAGACTATCGCATATCGGGCCTAGGGGGGCGGCAAGCGTCAGTCCCCTAATAGCGGTATAAGTCGTGTCGGAGGGAAGCCCATTACACCCTGAGAAACTACTGGAACCTACCAGCAAATCTCGCTTGCCCTGGCCAGGGACTTTGCGTAATGGCTCTCTGACACAGCACGATATCTACTCCCAATACCGGGAGGGACGAATCCTGTCTAACCGCCACTGCCTCCAAGTGCTCGGGACTGCACCCAACTGCTACCTGTTTGCACGACTCCTTTGATCCGTGGTAGGGTAGCAATCTAAGAACAGTGGGACACACTCGAGGCGAAGTAGCAGTGTCAAGTCTGCGGACTACGCTGTACTCATGTCACCTGGGAACTGTTCACTGACGACTGATATCAAACCAACCAACAGTTCCCTGTGAGTCCTGTCCGGTGTACCCGTAACCTAACGAGTACCTGCATACTATCTCCAGTACGACGTACTGACGGCTGTGGGACAGACCATCTCCCCAACTGGGATGAGAAGCGTACACACCAGTCTACTCCGGAGTATCGATGCTCTGTCTCGATAATCCAACGACCAGGGACCTGAATAAGGATGTGCTTGTAGACTACCCAGCCCCCACTAGTGTGACTGCCATCACAACGCTGGTAGACAAGCAAGATCCTAAGAGCTCTATCAATACGTACACTCACATATTAAGATAGAAAAACCAAGTAGCATACTACCATGTTTAGCAAGACTGTTATATACATGTGAATATCCTAAGCTTCCATTAAGTAATATACAAGCTAGTATGATACAGTAATGGCCTTCTAGGGCATAAACACTAACAATCTCCCACTTGCACTAGGGCCATGTACTGGCATATCGTAGACCAATGATCTCGAGTAGCCTCTCGAACTGAATCTGAGGAAGGGCCTTTGTGAATGGATCAGCAATGTTCTCTTCTGAAGCAACTCTCCGAACCTCGATCTCCTGACGATCAATGATCTCCCTGATCAGGTGATACCGCCTCAAGATGTGTCTGGACTTCTGATGGGACCTTGGTTCCTTCGCTAAAGCTATAGCTCCGTTGTTGTCGCAATACAGAGGTATTGGATCAACTATGGTAGGAACCACCTGAAGTTCTGTTAGGAACTTCTTCATCCAGACTGCTTCTTTTGCGGCATCGCAAGCAGCTATATACTCCGCTTCCATCGTCGAGTCAGCAACAGTGTCCTGCTTGGAGCTCTTCCAGCACACCGCCCCTCCATTGAGAGTAAAGACATAACCCGATATGGACTTGGAATCGTCCTTATCACTCTGGAAGCCGGAATCAGCAAAGGCCTCCAACCTGAGATCTTTTCCGCCATAAACCAAGAACATCTCCTTAGTCCTCCTCAGGTACTTGAGAATGTTCTTTACTGCTATCCAGTGATTCTCCCCTGGGTTTGCCTGATACCGGCTTACAACGCTCAATGCGTATGCTACATCTGGTCTGGTACATAACATCGCATACATTATAGAGCCTACCGCAGAAGCGTAGGGTATAATCGACATGCGTTCCCTTTTCAAATCAGTCTTGGGAGACATCTCTTTGGAGAGGGTGATTCCGTGACAAGCCGGTAGGTTACCGCGCTTAGAATCTTCCATACTGAATCTTTTCAATATGGTGTCTATGTACCTGGACTGTGAAAGTCCCAACATCCTCTTTGATCTATCACGATAGATCTGGATCCCCAGAATGTAGGTGGCATCACCCAGGTCCTTCATGGAGAATTTCTGTGACAAGAATCTTTTGACTGACTGTAGCATAGGAATATCATTTCCTATTAGGAGAATGTCATCCACGTACAAGACGAGGAATACAACAACTCTCCCTACAATCTTACTGTATATGCATGGTTCATCTGGGTTTTTGATAAAGTCGAATTCTTTGACAGTATCATCAAAACAGATGTTCCAACTCCGCGACGCCTGCTTTAGTCCATAAATGGATTTAAGCAGCTTGCATACTTTACCGCTGCTCCCACTCTGAATGAATCCCACTGGCTGATCCATATAGACGCTCTCTTCTAAATTTCCATTTAGAAAAGCCGTCTTTACGTCCATCTGCCAGATTTCATAATCGTGGAAGGCAGCAATAGCAAGAAGGACCCGAATGGATTTCAGCATAGCCACAGGAGAAAAAGTTTCGTCATAGTCCAAACCAGGTCTTTGACGGAAACCCTTTGCAACAAGTCTAGCCTTATAGGTTTCAACCTGTCCATCTACACCAATCTTCTTTCTGAAGATCCACTTGCATCCTACGGGTTTCACCCCATCTGGAGCAGTGTCCAAAGTCCATACTTTGTTAGTGTACATGGACTCCATTTCGGTCCGCATTGCATCCAGCCATTTTACCGAGTCACCGCTCTGAATGGCTTGCTGGAAGCTAGTAGGGTCGTCATTATCAATGACGCAATCTTCTCTATCCCCGTCTATGAGAAAACCGTAGTATCTCTCGGGCGGATGAGACTGCCTACTACTTCTGCGGATAGGCGCTGGTATGTCCCTTTCTTCTGAAACTTCTTGTTCCACCAAACTTTCAGTAACAGCTTGTGGTTCTGGAATTTCTTCCAGTTCTACTGCTCTCCCACTCTTCTGATTTTCTAAAAATTCAGTTTCTAAGAAGCGGGCATGACGAGAAACAAAAACCTTTTGTTCCTCTGCATAGTAGAAGCAATATCCCATGGAATTCTTCGGATATCCCACAAACTTACACTCTACTGAGCGTGCCTCGAGCTTGTCCGGATGCTGCTTTTTTACAAAAGCTGGACATCCCCATGTCTTCAGGTATTGAAGATGGGGTTTCTTCCCACTCCACATCTGATATGGCGTGGTAGGCACAGTCTTGGTTGGAACCTTGTTCAAAAGATATGCTGCTGATTCTAGCGCATAACCCCAGAATGATCGCGGTAACTCAGCCTTACTCATCATGGAACGAACCATATCTAATAGGGTTCGATTCCTCCTTTCCGATACACCGTTGTGTTGTGGTGTGTATGGAGGAGTAAGCTGAGAGAGAATCCCTTTCTCTTTTAAGTAACCCAGGAACTCGGCACTTAAGTATTCACCACCTCGATCAGATCTCAGTGTCTTAATACTTTTGCCTGTTTGGTTTTCCACTTCATTCTTGTATTCTTGGAATTTCTCAAAGGCCTCAGATTTATGCTTCATCAAGAAGATATGTCCATACCTAGAGAAATCATCCGTAAAAGTAATGAAGTAGGAATAACCACCTCGCGCATGTGTAGACATTGGACCGCACACGTCACTGTGTACGAGTCCTAAGAGCTCGCTCGCTCTTACTCCGTGTCCAGAAAACGGAGTCTTTGTCATCTTTCCCATGAGACAAGATTCACAAGTGGCATAAGATTGATATTCGAACGGATTCAAATATCCTTCTCTATGTAACTTTGTTAACCGTGTTTCATTGATGTGACCTAGTCTACAATGCCATAAGAAAGCCTGATTCACTTCTGGAGACTTTCTTTTAAGTGTGTTCTGGACATTGAAAACCTGAGCTTGATTCAATACGTATATACCGTCATCTAATGTACCGGACCCAATCAAAACTTGATTTAGGTGGATGTGAACTACATCGCTTACGAAAGTAAAGTCATATTCCTCTCTTGAAAGTGAGGACACTGATATGATATTACAAGTCAAACTAGGTACATACAGACAGTTACGTAGAATCAATATCTGCCCACTTGTCAAACCTAGGCGATATTCTCCCACGGATTCAGCATCCACGCTCATTCCGTTAGCAACTCTGAGAGACAAATCACCTATCCTTATAACTTTACGGTTTCTCAAAGCATGTAACGAATTACAGATATGAGATCCTGCTCCGGTATCTAGTACCCAGGAAGTAGAGTTAATTGACAAACAGTTCTCAATTACAAACACACTTGAGGCTGAAGCCACAACATGCTTCGTATCCTGGCTACTGGCTTCCAAAGCCCTGCAATCCTTCTGCCAATGTCCATTCCCATAACAATAGGAATATCCCTCCTTACCTATACCAAGTCCCAAAACTGTCTCTCTTCCCTTTCCTCCTACTTTGCCGACACCGTATATCGGCTTTGTAGAGGTCTTCTTCTTTTCACCCTTTGCTTTCGCCTTGGATGAAGAGGAAGAAGGTCCCCTATTAAGCAGAGCTTGTGTCTCCCTGGTTTCTTTCAGGGTGTAAGTAGAGGGTAGGGACTGTGGAAATAAGTCAGTATATGACCTGTTTCCCAACGTGGTCTCCAGGTCCTTAAGCTCATCAATATAGCTAGTCATCGTAAGGACGTCGTCCCTTACAGATGACCCGTCAGCCGACCTCGCTTGAATCAATTCGTTCGAGGCCTCATATCTTGTGATATGAGATTGCTCTCCATATAAATCTTTGTTATGGAGAAAGATGGAACCAGAGTCCATCTTCTCGTGCTGCTTCTGGTAACTACCATCAACTGAAGCCAACACGAGGCACTTGGCTTTCGCTTTATTCTTTTCCTTTGTCTGACGGATATCCATACCCGCGACGGTGGAAACTGGACCTGGGACGGTGGGATCTTGAGTAGTAATAGGGTGGTCCAGCTTGTCATAGGCAATGGTCATCTGGACAGACCTTTGCCAGTCAAATAAGTTAGATTCAGTCATCTTGTTATCTAGATGTAACCTAGTCATGGTCACAAGGTCGCTGCAATGAGAGAGAGAGAAGAAAACACTTTAGCATGATGCTCTTGCAAGTTTAGAGTGGTTTTTAATTTATCTAAACTGGATGGCTCCCACTGTTTCTCGAATCCTTCCTCAAACCATAAAAGAAGAATTAGCCAGGACTATTCTCACCGTACAATACTTGCTTAACCGTTCAGCCAGGCCAGTGTCGATACTTCGAGGGAGGTTTTCCAACGCTTTCGCGAAGTTCCTTAATTAAATAACCTCTTTTCTCTGGGGGCGTAACCCCGCTGACACTTTTCTGGACACCTACTAGGTTTATAGCATTGATCGTTAAGTGACGAATATCCTGATAAGTATCAAATACTCACAGTAGGATCGGGATCCAAATATCATCGCCTGATAATGCTGTAGGAATGCTACCAACATTCATCAAACTCAAAATGGTATGCATCTCTTTGCAAATTTCAGTTTCTTTAGAAATTCCCGATATAGATTTTTGCCCCATGCTCTTATGATCTTGACTAAGGGCCAACAAATCATAAGTCACATGTCAAGTTCTGCCCATCATTATCCTGTTGATTTGAACCCATCCGTATACTCTTGACTAAGGGCCAAACAAAGTAATACGACTGTCCCAAACCAACTCATCTATCTATGCAACAAATGAATACCCCAGCAGCTACCAATCACTATGTCTTGACTAAGGGCCAAACAAACATAGCTTGAATACTACTGACCATTCATAAGAAATGACGGAGGGCTACGACTGGTTTTGGCGAAACCGTGAACGTAGTGAACTTGATATAACCGAAGGAACCTGATAGCTTTTAAAAGGAGTGGTTAAATCTCCGCATTTAAAAATATCTGTTTTTAAAATAACCGAGTGGTTTCTTTTAAATTGTTCCAACGATTTAAAACTTTGGTTTATTTTTCTTTGCATTATAGATAATGCGTCCCATCATTAACCTATCATTGCAGAAAACAACGAAAATACAACGTCCTCTTATGCCATCCGCATTCGCCACGGGGTCCCGTCATCACCCGTTAGGTTACTTAACTAACGACAGAGCGGGGGCTGGGCTAGCGCGGGTGTAAAACATAAGTGGCGTCTAAATAGCTACAATATATATAGATATTTTACATTCGTCTGACGCAATGATATTCATTCTAGAACACAGATAAACAATATTGGATTTGCAAGCAATCTGTATTTCTTTTGAGCCTGCAAGAAAAGACAGATTACACAGTTGTGATGAATAGCCGTTACCCCACCCTCGACCCCTACGGGTACGGCAAACTACCCACTCGGCAGTTTGTGTACCCCACCTTGGGTCAGTCCTAGGAGCAAAAACGGTAAAATGAAATAATACAACGGTGGCTACAACCGTAACCTGGATGTGCCCCGAAAAAATAATATTACAACAAATTACATTTACAACAAATGAATTAAACAATAACCCATTGCTAAACCCCGGCTAAACACCACAACAGTCCAATACAGTTTATATGCACAAACAGATATAACCATTTCAGAAATGTGCAACCCCCTGCCAACCGACATACTAGCAGTTAGGGGAGGTTTACGAACACATTAAACAATCACAGATATAATCCAATATGCAAATACTGTACAATTTCGATCGATTAAACATCTTTAATATTGCTCCAAAATCTGCTCTGTATACTGGAAACCTGAGCAAAATTAAAATATTCCAGAAAACCCCTAATTACACAGAGAAGCAACAGAAGAAAACTCGGTTCCTGACTCGCCAACTCGGCGGCGGAAGCGCGGCGACTCAGTAGGCTGAGGCCGCGGTTCCGCGGCGAGTTAGACGATTCAGGCGACTGTTTTTCTTGGGTGTTCTACTGGTGTCATGTCAAGCTCTCTGAACGCACCTGAAAAATTTTTGGACTTCATTTTAACTTCGACAGAAACTTGACAGAATTAGGGTTTTTCGGCTTCGTTTTTCCGTTCGAAATTCGTACAAATTTGCAAATAAGTTATTTATTGTTTAGCGAGGCTCTGATACCACTGTAAGTCGATGTAGTATACCCCAGTACTTGTGGGGAGGCGGAATTTTCAAAAACGATCATGTTTAAAGATCGAACATCGACTAACCGCTTAAATCGAAGCTAAACGATAACTAACCAAACATATAGTTGTTCTAAACTACTATGCTTAGGGATTATACCTATCGAAACTAGTCCTTCGTCTTTACGATCTCCTTGTTCTCCTCGGCCTTCTCTAGGTAGTAGACGATCCACCCGAGAGCAAAACTCCAAGCTAAACCTCTAATCTTGAGGTAACTAATCTACTTTGATTGCTAATCAAAGAAGAAAGGATGATATAGAGTGAAGGTAATGGATGTTTAAGTCTAACTAATCCTTTGATCTCAACATATGAGGATTAAGGATTAGTCTCTTGAAGATGAGAGCTTGAGGAGAGAGAAGATGATCATAATAATGAGATGAGATAGTGAGAGTATCATAACATATTATGAAGCATTCTTATTTTAGAATAATGAATAATAGAAATGAATAAGCATGCTTCATAAATGAAAAGAGGTGATTCATTAAGCATGTGTCATTATCATTTATGGTGCAATAATGATAATGATGAATCACTCTCATGACTCACAATCTTATCCAAAGTAACCTCCTTAGTCACATCTTCTAGAAGCTTCTCGTACAATTACGAGAACGCCCCTCCAATCCGCAAAAATACGGAAAAACTTTAGACTGTAAAAATCCAATAACCGGATACCGGTAACTGGCTTAAACCAAAGCCGACTGGTAAAAACTGTCCGAAAGTCGTACGCGCGTAAACGCACGTATGCGTCCGAACCCTTGTCGTAAAACCATACGACCTCTATATCGTTTCGCCTGGAATAGGAAACTCTCTGTGTGGGACTCTAGAGACTCGATTACTACGCTGGCAGTGGGTTTAACCACAGACCGCAAGCGGCACTAGCTGTACGTAACGGTCCCCAGGTAGTTGTCGATAAGAAGGCCGATGAGAAAACCCATCCGAACTCCTACTGAGTCTGATGTGACAATCTCCATACAGTCCGGTCCGTTCGTCCAAGACTATCGCATATCGGGCCTAGGGGGGCGGCAAGCGTCAGTCCCCTAATAGCGGTATAAGTCGTGTCGGAGGGAAGCCCATTACACCCTGAGAAACTACTGGAACCTACCAGCAAATCTCGCTTGCCCTGGCCAGGGACTTTGCGTAATGGCTCTCTGACACAGCACGATATCTACTCCCAATACCGGGAGGGACGAATCCTGTCTAACCGCCACTGCCTCCAAGTGCTCGGGACTGCACCCAACTGCTACCTGTTTGCACGACTCCTTTGATCCGTGGTAGGGTAGCAATCTAAGAACAGTGGGACACACTCGAGGCGAAGTAGCAGTGTCAAGTCTGCGGACTACGCTGTACTCATGTCACCTGGGAACTGTTCACTGACGACTGGTATCAAACCAACCAACAGTTCCCTGTGAGTCCTGTCCGGTGTACCCGTAACCTAACGAGCACCTGCATACTATCTCCAGTACGACGTACTGACGGCTGTGGGACAGACCATCTCCCCAACTGGGATGAGAAGCGTACACACCAGTCTACTCCGGAGTATCGATGCTCTGTCTCGATAATCCAACGACCAGGGACCTGAATAAGGATGTGCTTGTAGACTACCCAGCCCCCACTAGTGTGACTGCCATCACAACGCTGGTAGACAAGCAAGATCCTAAGAGCTCTATCAATACGTACACTCACATATTAAGATAGAAAAACCAAGTAGCATACTACCATGTTTAGCAAGACTGTTATATACATGTGAATATCCCAAGCTTCCATTAAGTAATATACAAGCTAGTATGATACAGTAATGGCCTTCTAGGGCATAAACACTAACAATCTCCCACTTGCACTAGGGCCACTAACCGAACTCGTGTTAGTGGTCAAAAGGCCTATGATCCCCAATCGCGCCAAGCGAGAAAAATTTGAGCCAAACTATGAAGGCCCGTACATCATAGACAAGGTCTACTAGGGTGGGGCCTATCTACTCATGGACATGCACGGTGAAAGGCCTTTCAGGCCAATAAACGGTCGCTTCCTAAAGAGATACTACGCTTAATGAGCCACGGCCTAGGTCAATGATAGATGACGACAACTATGTCCGCTCGCTATCTTCCTAAGCTCAAGCTTTATAAGCAGTAGCCGGCCTTCTCAATGTCGGACCGAAATGTCCTTAAACTAATAGCAGACCGAAACGTCTTTAAACTAATACCGCAGCATCCTTAGGCTGACTAGATGAATAAAAAAAAATTATAAATAGAAAAAAAAATAATATAAAAATATATATAATAAAAAAATGGTATGTCCATAAGCAAAATGGGCACGGATGAAAACCTGAAAGGGCTCCGTGAGTAAAAACAGCAGGGCTACCGGCGAGGGTTTGTGAAAACCCGAAAGGGCGCAACCTCGTTAAAAGACACTTATAAGGTCCTCTCGACCTTGTAAAGAGAAACCACCCGCGTGAGATCCTTACGACTCACAAGGGAGCAACACACTTAGGGATCCTCACGATTCCTAAGGAGAAAATACACTTGCGAAATCCTCACGACTCGTAAGGAGAACTCTCTTATGGGACCCTCACGGCTCATAAGAGTTGAAAGTCTTAAGTTACAGAGACCTAAACCTGTGCTTAAGCAACCCCCACAACTTCCAATATTGCCCTACAAGTGGCTCAATACTGACCCTTGTATACAATCCACGGGCGCGAATAAACATTTCCCTAACCAAGTCTCATCCGTGACTGGGGATATGTTCGCATGGTAAACAACCCTTGTAAATCCTCTCGATTTATGAGGAGAAAACCCTCCTGTAGGATCCTTACGACTTACAGAGGAAACGAACGCTTAGGAATCCTCACGATTCCTAAGGAGAAAATACACCTACGAGATCCTCACGACTTGTAGGGAGAAATAACTTCGTGAAACCCTTACGGCTCATGAAGTCAAAAGCCTTAGCCGACAGGACCTTAACCCTGGTCGCTAAGCCACCTTTGTTCGACATCGACAGAGGCAGATGATGATTCGCTCCTGGCAATATCCCAGTTGTAGCGGTGCTGATGCCGAAATCGGCGTCTGATTCCAGGTTTACGGCGAAAAGTCAGTAGGCCGCAAATGCATACGAAATAGCCGAAATGATGGGGCAGCTTGCAATAAAAAGCAGCAAGTAAAAATGTATGCATGCAAAATGGCCGAAATGATTGGGCAACTCGCAATTAAAAGCAGCGAGTGAAAAATAAAATAAATAGCCGAAATGATTGGGCACCGCGAAAAATAGCCGAAATGATTGGGCAGTCGCGACCTTCGCGATATAAAAAGCTGAAATGATAGAGCATCGCGGAAATAAAATAAAATAAAAAGAAGAGATGATAAAACTTTCTCCCTACAGTTAAGATCACATCGATCCCTGTATGCAATCCAAGGGCGTAAACAAAGAGGGAACCATACTTTCCCAGCAGGCTCCGCCAGAAGACGAAGCTAAATCTCGACGATTCAGTCCAACTCCGAAGAAACCAGTATCTTCATCAAATTCCTCGACTCACGGATACAAACACTCCTTGACGAGAGCCTCCTGATCCGCGTCGACTCGCAGAGCCACCAGTGCCTCCGTGGGAATCCTCGACTCGTTTCACACCCCAAGGAAACAAATAATCCTTGGCGCTTGGGAAACAAATAATCCCTAGCAAACTCCTCGACTCACGGATACAAACACTCCTTGACGAGAGCCTCCTGATCCGCGTCGACTCGCAGAGCCACCAGTGCCTCCGTGGGAATCCTCGACTCGTTTCAAACCCCAAGGAAACAAATAATCCTTGGCGCTTGGGAAACAAATAATCCCTAGCAAACTACTCGACTCACGGATACAAACACTCCTTGACGAGAGCCTCCTGATCCGCGTCGACTCGCAGAGCCACCAGTGCCTCCGTGGGAATCCTCGACTCATTTCAAACCCCAAGGAAACAAATAATCCTTGGCGCTTGGGAAACAAATAATCCCTAGCAAACTCCTCGACTCACGGATACAAACACTCCTTGACGAGAGCCTCCTGATCCGCGTCGACTCGCAGAGCCACCGGTGCCTCCGTGGGAATCCTCGACTCGTTTCAAATCCCAAGGAAACAAATAATCCTTGGCGCTTGGGAAACAAATAATCCCTAGCAAACTCCTCGACTCACGGATACAAACACTCCTTGACGAGAGCCTCCTGATCCGCGTCGACTCGCAGAGCCACCAGTGCCTCCGTGGGAATCCTCGACTCGTTTCAAACCCCAAGGAAACAAATGATCCTTGGCGCTTGGGAAAAAAATAATCCCCAGCAAACTCCTCGACTCACGGATACAAACACTCCTTGACGAGAGCCTCCTGATCCGCGTCGACTCACAGAGCCACCAGTGCCTCCGTGGGAATCCTCGACTCGTTTTAAACCCCAAGGAAACAAATAATCCTTGGCGCTTGGGAAAGAAATAATCCCTAGCAAACTTCTCGACTCACGGATACAAACACTCCTTGACGAGAACCTCCTGATTCGCGTAGGCTCGCAGAGAAAACAATAACCGGATACCGGTAACTGGCTTAAACCAAAGCCGACTGGTAAAAACTGTCCGAAAGTCGTACGCGCGTAAACGCACGTATGCGTCCGAACCCTTGTCGTAAAACCATACGACCTCTATATCGTTTCGCCTGGAATAGGAAACTCTCTGTGTTGGACTCTAGAGACTCGACTACTACGCTGGCAGTGGGTTTAACCACAGACCGCAAGCGGCACTAGCTGTACGTAACGGTCCCCAGGTAGTTGTCGATAAGAAGGCCGATGAGAAAACCCATCCGAACTCCTACTGAGTCTGATGTGACAATCTCCATACAGTCCGGTCCGTTCGTCCAAGACTATCGCATATCGGGCCTAGGGGGGCGGCAAGCGTCAGTCCCCTAATAGCGGTATAAGTCGTGTCGGAGGGAAGCCCATTACACCCTGAGAAACTACTGGAACCTACCAGCAAATCTCGCTTGCCCTGGCCAGGGACTTTGCGTAATGGCTCTCTGACACAGCACGATATCTACTCCCAATACCGGGAGGGACGAATCCTGTCTAACCGCCACTGCCTCCAAGTGCTCGGGACTGCACCCAACTGCTACCTGTTTGCACGACTCCTTTGATCCGTGGTAGGGTAGCAATCTAAGAACAGTGGGACACACTCGAGGCGAAGTAGCAGTGTCAAGTCTGCGGACTACGCTGTACTCATGTCACCTGGGAACTGTTCACTGACGACTGGTATCAAACCAACCAACAGTTCCCTGTGAGTCCTGTCCGGTGTACCCGTAACCTAACGAGCACCTGCATACTATCTCCAGTACGACGTACTGACGGCTGTGGGACAGACCATCTCCCCAACTGGGATGAGAAGCGTACACACCAGTCTACTCCGGAGTATCGATGCTCTGTCTCGATAATCCAACGACCAGGGACCTGAATAAGAATGTGCTTGTAGACTACCCAGCCCCCACTAGTGTGACTGCCATCACAACGCTGGTAGACAAGCAAGATCCTAAGAGCTCTATCAATACGTACACTCACATATTAAGATAGAAAAACCAAGTAGCATACTACCATGTTTAGCAAGACTGTTATATACATGTGAATATCCCAAGCTTCCATTAAGTAATATACAAGCTAGTATGATACAGTAATGGCCTTCTAGGGCATAAACACTAACAGAAAATGCTCACCTTCGGCTTGAGGAGCTTGACGCACTTGATGAAACCCGGCTCATAGCGCAACAAAATCTGGAAGCTTATAAAGCAAAGATGACGCGCTCATATGAAAGATTGACCCGACCGAGGACATTCCGCCAAGGCGAACTCGTGTTAGTGGTCAAAAGGCCTATGATCCCCAATCGCGCCAAGCGAGAAAAATTTGAGCCAAACTATGAAGGCTCGTACATCATAGACAAGGTCTACCAGGGTGGGGCCTATCTACTCATGGACATGCACGGTGAAAGGCCTTTCAGGCCAATAAACGGTCGCTTCCTAAAGAGATACTACGCTTAATGAGCCACGGCCTAGGTCAATGATAGATGACGACAACTATGTCCGCTCGCTATCTTCCTAAGCTCAAGCTTTATAAGCAGTAGCCGGCCTTCTCAATGTCGGACCGAAATGTCCTTAAACTAATAGCAGACCGAAACGTCTTTAAACTAATACCGCAGCATCCTTAGGCTGACTAGATGAATAAAAAAAAATTATAAATAGAAAAAAAAATAATATAAAAAATATATATAATAAAAAAATGGTATGTCCATAAGCAAAATGGGCACGGATGAAAACCTGAAAGGGCTCCGTGAGTAAAAACAGCAGGGCTACCGGCGAGGGTTTGTGAAAACCCGAAAGGGCGCAACCTCGTTAAAAGACACTTATAAGGTCCTCTCGACCTTGTAAAGAGAAACCACCCGCGTGAGATCCTTACGACTCACAAGGGAGCAACATACTTAGGGATCCTCACGATTCCTAAGGAGAAAATACACTTGCGAAATCCTCACGACTCGTAAGGAGAACTCTCTTATGGGACCCTCACGGCTCATAAGAGTTGAAAGTCTTAAGTTACAGAGACCTAAACCTGTGCTTAAGCAACCCCCACAACTTCCAATATTGCCCTACAAGTGGCTCAATACTGACCCTTGTATACAATCCACGGGCGCGAATAAACATTTCCCTAACCAAGTCTCATCCGTGACTGGGGATATGTTCGCATGGTAAACAACCCTTGTAAATCCTCTCGATTTATGAGGAGAAAACCCTCCTGTAGGATCCTTACGACTTACAGAGGAAACGAACGCTTAGGAATCCTCACGATTCCTAAGGAGAAAATACACCTACGAGATCCTCACGACTTGTAGGGAGAAATAACTTCGTGAAACCCTTACGGCTCATGAAGTCAAAAGCCTTAGCCGACAGGACCTTAACCCTGGTCGCTAAGCCACCTTTGTTCGACATCGACAGAGGCAGATGATGATTCGCTCCTGGCAATATCCCAGTTGTAGCGGTGCTGATGCCGAAATCGGCGTCTGATTCCAGGTTTACGGCGAAAAGTCAGTAGGCCGCAAATGCATACGAAATAGCCGAAATGATGGGGCAGCTTGCAATAAAAAGCAGCAAGTAAAAATGTATGCATGCAAAATGGCCGAAATGATTGGGCAACTCGCAATTAAAAGCAGCGAGTGAAAAATAAAATAAATAGCCGAAATGATTGGGCACCGCGAAAAATAGCCGAAATGATTGGGCAGTCGCGACCTTCGCGATATAAAAAGCTGAAATGATAGAGCATCGCGGAAATAAAATAAAATAAAAAGAAGAGATGATAAAACTTTCTCCCTACAGTTAAGATCACATCGATCCCTGTATGCAATCCAAGGGCGTAAACAAAGAGGGAACCATACTTTCCCAGCAGGCTCCGCCAGAAGACGAAGCTAAATCTCGACGATTCAGTCCAACTCCGAAGAAACCAGTATCTTCATCAAATTCCTCGACTCACGGATACAAACACTCCTTGACGAGAGCCTCCTGATCCGCGTCGACTCGCAGAGCCACCAGTGCCTCCGTGGGAATCCTCGACTCGTTTCAAACCCCAAGGAAACAAATAATCCTTGGCGCTTGGGAAACAAATAATCCCTAGCAAACTCCTCGACTCACGGATACAAACACTCCTTGACGAGAGCCTCCTGATCCGCGTCGACTCGCAGAGCCACCAGTGCCTCCGTGGGAATCCTCGACTCGTTTCAAACCCCAAGGAAACAAATAATCCTTGGCGCTTGGGAAACAAATAATCCCTAGCAAACTACTCGACTCACGGATACAAACACTCCTTGACGAGAGCCTCCTGATCCGCGTCGACTCGCAGAGCCACCAGTGCCTCCGTGGGAATCCTCGACTCATTTCAAACCCCAAGGAAACAAATAATCCTTGGCGCTTGGGAAACAAATAATCCCTAGCAAACTCCTCGACTCACGGATACAAACACTCCTTGACGAGAGCCTCCTGATCCGCGTCGACTCGCAGAGCCACCGGTGCCTCCGTGGGAATCCTCGACTCGTTTCAAATCCCAAGGAAACAAATAATCCTTGGCGCTTGGGAAACAAATAATCCCTAGCAAACTCCTCGACTCACGGATACAAACACTCCTTGACGAGAGCCTCCTGATCCGCGTCGACTCGCAGAGCCACCAGTGCCTCCGTGGGAATCCTCGACTCGTTTCAAACCCCAAGGAAACAAATGATCCTTGGCGCTTGGGAAAAAAATAATCCCTAGCAAACTCCTCGACTCACGGATACAAACACTCCTTGACGAGAGCCTCCTGATCCGCGTCGACTCACAGAGCCACCAGTGCCTCCGTGGGAATCCTCGACTCGTTTTAAACCCCAAGGAAACAAATAATCCTTGGCGCTTGGAAAACAAATAATCCCTAGCAAACTTCTCGACTCACGGATACAAACACTCCTTGACGAGAACCTCCTGATTCGCGTCGGCTCGCAGAGAAACCATTGTCTCCGTGGGAAATCCCCGATTCGTCTCAACTTGCAAATGAAGCCTCAGGCAGCAGGGACTAAAAAAAAAAAACTTGCTTCCTGAACAATGGGATCCTGCAAGTCAATCCAAAATGGTCTCTTGCATGCTATTCACGGGTCTCACTCTCCAAAGTCGAATTTCGACGAGGAGGGAAACAACCGCCTGTGGGTCCTCTCGACCCGTAAGAGGGAAAAATTCTCTTATAGGATCCTTACGACTTATAAGAGAAAACCACACTTAGGAATCCTCACGATTCCTAAGGAGAAAACCCACCTACGAGATCCTCTCGATCCGTAGGGAGAAAAGTCTCTATGAGACCCTCACGGCTTATAGAGTTGAAAAGTCTTAGGCAGCAGATCTGAACCTGCAGCCTAAGCCATCGCTGATTCTTAGGAAAGTCAAGATGCGTGCCCTACTATCTGTCAACCATGTTCGCTAAGGTGATATGCTGATAATAAAAGAAAGAAAAGACAATAAATGACACATTACAAAAAAGGAGTATCTTTTATTCATAAACTTGATTGGATACAGGATACATTATGTCAAAGAATAAAAAAATATATATATATATATATATACATTCTTTTATCTATAAGTATAAGCGATACAAAAATGGATAGCTACTGAGGAGGAAGTGTCTTTAGTAAGTTCACAAGCTGCTCTCGCACTTCCTTCAGCGCTTCCTCTCGAGTGACAGCCGCGGCCACCTCCGCCTCCACCTGGGCCCGCTGCTGCAAGAAGGATGAAAGTTGCTCCTCCGCCGCCTTCTGGGCTGCTTCCTGGCTGGGTGCAGCTCGCTCGACAACGTCAAGTTTTTGCCTCAATGATAACCCTTCGGAGAGACATTGCAGGAGGCCCTCAAAGATAACCTTCAGCCGTGCGGCATTGGCCTCCACCCAAGCATGCAGTTGAGCAGACTTGCTCGAAGTCTCACCACGCTCCTTACTCCTTGAAATGACTTCTTTTTCGAGATGGCGGAAGTGAGGAGCGCTCTGCTCAATCCACGCTGTCCTTTGATTACTGGCAGCCACGGTCTCGGGAGCGGGACGCAGTGACTCCAACTGATATAGGCGACCCTCGATCTCCTTACAATGGTTAACCCAGGATGCAATGATGCCCTCATCATGAAAGTTCACGAGTATTGCTAGCATCGGGTTAACCACCATAGCGAAGTCTGCGGCAGATGTAGGAGTTTCAACGTCGAGTTCCTCGACATAGTCACTCAACATGCGCAGACTATTCGCGGCGCCTTTTGAAGACAGACTCCTCAGATAAGGACCCGCCGGCATTATGATGCGAGGTTCGAAGGACGCCGAAGCTAGAATGACAGCTGAAAGAAACAGGATGCAATCAGATAACAGTACAGAAAATAAAGAGAGGAAAGTTACCAATATGATGGTCATTGTACCAGTTGAGACAGGTGGTAAGGTCGGAAGGGCTGGTGGCGCAGCTGATTTTTATCCCCTCCTTCAATCTGTAGCACTGCAGTTGAGATGAGAAAAAGAGGTTAGAGGTAATTCCATCAATAAGAAAAAAGAGAGGAAGGATGTCAACGGAAATCATACTCACCAACGCCACCAGAGGAAGAAGCAAGCTCAGATGGGAAGGAAAAGTGTGGGAGCAACATCTGATATACATGATCAAAAAGCACTCCTGAAAACACAACAGTGTGACTTTAGTACACGAATTATATGGCTGGAAAACAAGATTAATAAATCGTAAACACATACCTTCCAACATCTTCGAGGGTATGAGAGAGGGTTGAGAGGTGACCACCGCCAAGGCAGTCGTTGAAGGCGCTCCCTCGAGCAGTGGGGCATCCGCACTGGCTGCACCTGCATTACGAAAAGGTGAACTTGTCAGAAAAGATTGTAAAGTAAAGAAAAGCAGCCACTTGGGGTTTACCTGAGGAGCTCCCGGCTGAAACGGAGGCGACTCCCTCCTCTATCGACATGAGACCACCGCCCGTGGCCTCGTCACCCGACTCGATGGGGACCGTCGTCGTGCTCGCAAGACCTGGAGACGGCGGAGGGCCATAGACGGGAAGGGCTATGATTGGAGTATTGCTAGATTCCAGAGAAGGAGCGGTTGGCTCATCCTCGGGAATCATGGCCACCTCACCCACTACTCTCTCAGGTTCAGTAGTTGCGGTTGTATCGTCCACCGTCGCCGGGGGATCGCCGGCCTCGAGCGCCTCATCCGCCACCACCCTGGACTCAGTTATAATGATCATATCATCTGCCACCACTTCAGGTTCGGCATCAATGACCTTCTCGGCGGTAGGCCCCTCGACCTCCACTTCAGGCTCCAAAGCCACAACGACATTGCCCACCGTCGGCTCGAGTTCGGCAGGTACCGCCTCCTCTGTTTCTTTGACACGTTTCTCCATACAAGTAATGTCTCCAAATTTTCAATGCGAATACCACAGCAGCCATCTCTAGATCATGAGTGGGGTAGTTTTGTTCATGCCTCTTTAACTGTCGAGAAGCATATGCTATAACTTTGCCGTGTTGCATCAACACACAGCCTAAGCCCACTCTAGAAGCATCACAATACACGACGAAACCCCCCGAACCGGAAGGTAAAGATAATACCGGTGCAGTCGTCAAACGCGTCTTCAACTGTTGGAAACTCTGCTCACACGCATCTGTCCACTGAAATGGAACTTCCTTCCTAGTCAATCCTGTCAAAGGTGCCGCTATCCGTGAGAAATCCTGTACGAAGCGTCTGTAATAACCTGCCAGACCTAAGAAACTCCGAACCTCCGTAACTGACATAGGCCTGGGCCAGTGTTGTACCGCTTCAATCTTCTTTGGGTCTACGCATATACCTTCTCTTGTAACTATGTGACCCAAGAACTCCACACTATCGAGCCAAAAAGCACACTTAGAAAACTTTGCATACAACTGATGCTCTTTCAAGGTCTGCAACGTGATACGTAAATGCTGCTCGTGCTCCGTCTGACTCCGAGAATATACAAGAATATCATCTATGAATACTATAATAAACCGATCGATAAATGGTCTAAAGATACGGTTCATCATATCCATAAAAGCTGCTGGAGCATTGGTAAGTCCGAACGACATCACCAGAAATTCATAATGCCCATATCTCGTACGAAACGCCGTCTTCGGAATATCGTCCTTCCGAACCCTCAACTGATGATATCCTGACCTCAAGTCAATCTTCGAGAAAAATCCGGCTCCTTGCAACTGATCGAACAAGTCATCTATTCGTGGTAATGGATACCTGTTTCGCACAGTGACGCGATTCAGCTGTCGGTAGTCGATGCACATTCTCATACTACCGTCTTTCTTCTTCACAAATAACACAGGAGCTCCCCACGGTGAAACACTAGGACGAACAAGTCCTCTATCTAACAACTCTTGCAACTGGCCTTTGAGTTCTTTCAATTCCGTCGGTGCCATTCGATAGGGTGGTATAGAAATAGGCCCTGCACCCGGAATCAAGTCGATGCAAAATTCAATATCTCGATCAGGTGGCAATCCTGGTAACTCAGCTGGGAATACCTCAGGAAATTCTCGTATGATCGGGATTTTGTCCAATGGAACTTCAGCGACCCCTATGTCCTGAATAAAGGCCAAGAACCCAAGACAACCCTTCTTCAATAGCCGCCCCGCACAAAAAGTAGAAATCATGTTGACAGGGGTTAACTTGCAATCCCCCTGCACAACAAATACCGGTTCACCTGGAAAACAAAATCTAACCGCTTTTCCTCTACAATCAACATAAGCATGACAAGCGGCTAACCAGTCCATCCCAAGAAGTATGTCAAAATCCAACATATCCAGGAGAATCAGATCAACAAGCGAATCTCTATTACCAATACGCACCGAACACGATCTGAATACGTGCCGAGCTATAAAAGAATCTCCAACTGGAGTAATCACTACCAATGGTAACTCTAATAATGACGACTCCTTCCCCAATAAAAGTGCGAATCGTGAAGATACATAAGAGTGTGTAGAACCGGGATCAAATAAAACATGTGCCTCTAATGAGCATACTGTAAGAGTACCTGTCACGACTGCATTTGATGCCTGGGCATCCTGTGGAGTCAGCGCAAAAACCCGTGCCTGGCCCCTGCCCGCATCCTGTCGTCCTCTACCTCGATCTCCTCGACCTCTCTGAGTACGTCCTGCATAGCCTCGACCTCGTGGTGCAACTGCCTGGCGTGTAGCGCCAACTGGAGGAGGAAGTAAAGCCATCGGTGTAGGAGATGGAAGGGGTAAAGCAGCCGGTGGAGCAACGGTCCCTCCCTGAGATCTACAATCTCGCGCAAAGTGTCCGGGAAGTCCACAACTATAACAAGTAGATGGTGGTCTCTGATCATCAGGATAAGAACTGAACATCTGGCCCTGTGTCCAACCTCGTCCAACACTGCGGCCTGGAGTATATCTGCCTGGATAGGACCCTCTACCTCGGCCAAACTGTCTATTTGTCGGCACGAATGGTCTACTCCTCTTTGGCTCCGGAACGACTCCTGACTGGCTCAAACGCTCCTCTACTCGTATCGCCGCATCCATGGCCTGTGCATATGTATCAAAATGCTGGGAGCCTATCGCCAGATACAACTGTGTGTCCAAACTCCTTAGGAACCTTTTCACCCGAAGCTCCTCTGTAGGTACTAAGTATGGGGCATATCGCGACAGCTGGGTGAATCGTAAGTCATAATCTGCTACTGACATACTTGCTGATTTCCTCAACGCTTCGAAACTGCTAGCTCTAGCATCCCTCACACTCTGGGGAAGAAATCTGGCAAGTAAGACTGTAGAAAACTCGGTCCACGTCATCGGAGGAAGATTCGTAGCTCGCCCTCTCTCCATCGACTCACACCACTCCTGTGCAAGTCCCTCCAAACGAAAGCTAGTCAGCTCTACTGACCTCGCATCAGAACATCGCAATGATCTGCCAATCCTCGCCATCCTATCAAGAAAAGACTGAGAATCTTCCGCCACATCGGTCCCTGTAAATACCGGGGGTCTCAATCTCATAAACTCTGCAAGTGATACCTCCATCACTCTCGTATCTTCTGGCGCTACCGTCTGTGTAGGCTGTACCTCGGACTCTGCTACGGTCGGTGCTGGATCAGATCTCAATGCTCGAGTGGTCTCAGCTAACTGTCCTACCACTCGCTGTAACCCCAACATACCCTCCTCAATCCTAGTCATGCGATCTGGAGGAGGATCAACATGCTCATGCACCGCCGGAACGTCCGGTGTACCAGTCGTCGTCACAGGCGGACTCGCCCTAGCTGCATTCCTGGCTGCGGCTCGCCTAGCCCGCGTAGCCATAGCAACTGGAACAAGAAACGAGAGTTGATAAGGTGTGGGAACAGAAGTAATCAATAACGGAGAATCAACGGAAGAATAGATCAAGATAAACATCCTAAGGTTAGTTAGGCTGAATACGATAACGTAAATATGCCGCGGAACATACGTACGGTACTGCATTCGTCCTAATTCACCTACTCCATCAAACCAAAGGTCATCCTAACTCTCGGACTTACATCAACCTATTGAAATCCCTTACTGAATTCCATAAGGTTACTCCTAAGCTCTGATACCAACTTTGTCACGACCCAAGTTTGGATGTGACCGGCACTTAGATTAGTATCATATCTAAAGATATGCACAAGTCCAAGTAAGCCGAAAACCAAGATCAAATACCTTATTGCGGAATTATTTATGAAAATTTAGTTTTTAAGTAAAAATCTCAATTTGTGAAGTTAATTCATTTAACAATTAATAAAGGTTAAGTTTAGTTGCATTCCGAGTTGGAATCAACAATATCAACAATGGACATGAAAATAAACATATAGAACATCACTGAATCTCATAAGGACAAAAATAATGAAACTAACCAACAGATCTCAACTGTACATATATATACCATATCTCACTTCTAAGTCAAAATACAGTCTGATGGAGTCTTTCTAGATACAAAATACAAAATGGAAGGTTACTACACATGTAACCTACCTATCAAAAGATGGAATACAACTGCAAAAGTGATCCTGCCTCGCAGCTACCCGTCCACTCTATCCCTGCAAGGAACTGTGGCACAACGGGGATGAGTTGCCAACTCAGTGAATAAGACTAACATATAATGGCGAATAAAGTAAATATGACCATCCTGATAATGAATATGAATCAATATGATATATGAGTATATGTGAAATCCAACAATAAATCTCATTATACTTCTGAAATCACAACTCAAGTAAATCCTCTCTCGGTGTCCATCAACGACACAAAACTTTCATTTCTTATAGGCATCATTCCCCGAATGATCCTATACTCATAATATCGGTCGTTATCCTCTAGATACGCGCCGTATTTCTATAACCAACTCCGGTATCGAGTAACCTCGCTAGGCTCCCCCGTCTCAATACGGCTATCCTGCCCCTCGGTCTCGACCGGGTCCACCATGTATCCAACTGTATATCTCCCCCACTCAGTATGGATAGCGTAAATCCGCGACCGTATATCTCCCCCACTCGGTCCGGAATAAAACCAAAAAACAAATCATCTCATGGTGGACATGACACATGAATCATGAAAATACTGGATTTATGTAATAGTGTTCAAAACTCAAAACCATAAATCCTCAATTCTGCATTTATCTCATATATAACACCAAATTACGCATAAAGTAACAGGATGTCAATGATGCAATCTACCATTACATTAGATATGTGAAATACGCTATAATTCATTTTAACAAGTATGATATTTAAGTGTATGTGACATGGCAATATCGACGAGGTGTGTGTAGCATATAAAATGTGCACGTGGCATGACTCGTCGATAATTGTGAAGTGTTCTAACAACTAAGCAATATACAAGTATTTTAATGAATGAAATTCTAACATTTAAACATGATGATATGAATATCACATTAAGTAAAACCACGGGCGAAACACGCCATCTTTACAAAATTCCCCGGTAGATGTTTAGTCTACTCACCGAAAAAGTCGAATCTACTCCGGAATCGCTAATCCTTTCCCTTTCCTTGTAGCTTCCGTACTTCTCGTATTTGAGTCTAAATATACCAAATTACGTATATAAGCAAAACGGCTATTCCGATATAACGCAAATAGAAACACGCTATCCCTCTTATATGTTACCTATTATCTGATTATATCAAGTTATAAAACACTTAATCTTGCTGGATTTTAGCCTAAATCTGCACTGTTTCAGAAATTAAAACGCGACGTGATTTCGTCGTGTCGTATTTAGCGTTTTACGATTCTTTTTCCGATATATCTTCCCAGATTTAGACTACTGTGAAACTAATTAAAATCAACAGGACCAAAACATCCTAAATTGTATACTGTAGACTACCCAAAAACCAAAACCCCAAAATTCCTCAACTTGGCCGGCGACGCCGGCCAAAACTCTTCTGTCGCCGGCCCAAAACCGGCCCCCTGCCTCCGTCTTCTTGTGGTTCACTCTAGTTGTTACCTACATCATTTTGTCCCTGTTTAATTTATTTAATTATGTTCCAGATTAAAACAGATTTCTAACATACTCTAAATTAGCTAAAATACGATATTATGCGACTTGATTTAACTCTAAACTAATTAAGCTACAGAATCTAAGTTACCTACTATGATTAAGAGTTTTACCCTCCTATGTTGCTGTAGGAATAACCCTCCAATTGGCTAAGTCCCTCCTATGAATGATGAGCCATCTCCATGAACAAGCTCCCTCTTCTTCTTCTTCCTCTTGTTCTTCCCTTTCCTTCTTTAGTTTTCCTTTTCCTATGATTTTCTTTTAGTTTTGATTCTGATTTTTAACTGAAAAAGAACTATTTAAGTGAAGGAATGAAGAGATAAGGGAAGGTGGAGGTGTCCTAAGCTAAGGTGTGCATGTTTCATGCAAGGAGGAGGTGGAAATGAGAGGTTATTTGAAGCATGAGGTGTTTTTGGTTTATTTTCCATTTTCTTTTGTTTTATTTTGAATTTATTTTCAGAACTGAAATGATTCCCTTTAATCACTTAAACCCTTGACAATACCCTATTTGCATAAAAACTTAACTTTACAATTTAACCCCTCACAACTTACTTATTATAAAACACATCTTTTGTTAAAATGAAGCTAAATTTTTCATTAAAACCCTTATAACTTATTTAATTTACATTCAAAAATTCTAATTTAAATTGTATTACATATAACTTATGAAGGTTGACATATTTGATTTTAACCATTTTGTGATTTATCAGCTTATTCTTAATTTAATTAAATTTATTTATTTCTAACTTTTCCTAAATGTTACAATATTCCCCCCTTAAGAAAATTCGGTCCCCGAATTTAAAATAATTACTAGACATACCTATGAAAAGATGTGGAAATTTCTTCCGCATTGCGTCCTCCGTCTCCCAAGTAATCTCCTCGCGATCCTTTCCTTGCCAGAGAACCTTTACAGATGGCAGTATCCTCGATCGTAATTGCTTTGCCTGCCTGTCCAGAATAGCGACTGGCTGCACTGTGTACGATAGATCTGGCTCAAGCTGTAGAGTCTGATGATGGATCGCATGAGATGGATCGTGAAGATATCTGCGAAGCATCGAAACGTGAAACACCGGATGTACGTCGGGAAAACCAGGTGGGAGTGCTAACCGATAAGCTACAGCGCCCACTCTCTCTAAAATCTCGTATGGTCCAACATATCGGGGGCTGAGCTTCCCTTTCTTCCCGAAGCGCATCACACCCTTCATTGGAGATACTCGAAGGAACACATGATCTCCCACATCAAACTCGAGTTTGCGTCGTCTTCGATCTGCATATGACTTTTGTCTGCATTGAGCCGCTTTCATTCTATCTCGTATTAAGTGAATCTTCTCTGTAGTTTCCTGTACTATCTGCGGTCCCAATACACAACTCTCACTAAGTTCCGTCCAGCAAACAGGTGATCTACATTTCTTTCCATACAAGGCTTCAAAGGATGCCATCTGGATCGTCTCTTGAAAACTGTTGTTATATGAGAATTCTATCAAAGGTAGGTGACGATCCCAACTACCACCGAAATCTAGGCTACAAGCCCGAAGCATATCCTCTAGTATCTGAATGGTCCACTCCGACTGACCGTCTGTCTGTGGGTGGAAAGCTGTACTAAAACTCAATCGTGTACCAAGAGCGTCCTGAAGTTTCTGCCATAGCCTGCTCGTGAACTGGGTACCTCGATCTGATGCTATGCATGTCGGCACTCCATGTAGACGTACAATCTCATCGATATATATCTGTGCATACTGAGCAAATCCATATGTCGTCTTCACTGGAAGAAAATGAGCGGCTTTTGCCAATCTATCAACAATCACCCAAATGGAATCATACCCTCTGCTAGTCCTGGGTAGACCCACCACAAAATCCATGGAAATCTGTTCCCATTTCCACTCTGGAATGGGTAAGGGTTGCAGCTCCCCGGCTGGCCTCTGGTGTTCTGCTTTGACTTGCTGACAAGTCAAGCATCGAGAAACAAAATCCGTAACATCCTTCTTCATTCCTTCCCACCAATAATTATCCTTCAAATCACGATACATTTTGGTGGAACCGGGATGAATACTGTATACTGATCTGTGGGCATCCTCCAAAATCTCACGCCTCAATCCGTCAGAATCTGGCACACAGAGACGAGTCCTAAAACGTAATACTCCATGATCATCAACCACGAACTCCGTCTCCTTGCCCTGCCTAACATGATCCATAATCTCCATCATGCGAGTATCTGTAGTCTGCGCATCTCGAATACGATCCAATAGCTGAGGTCTGGTGCGAACATGTGCTAACTGACCTCCTGTCGATGTAAACTCAAATTGTATACGACTATCACATAAGATCTGCCAGTCTGTAGAAGACTGTCTCTGCAAAATGCTCAAATGAGATAAATTACCTCCAGGCCTCCGACTCAAGGCATCTGCCACAACATTTGCTTTGCCTGGATGGTACAAGATCTCACAGTCGTAATCTTTTACCAGTTCCATCCATCTACGCTGCCTGAGATTCAGATCTTTCTGCTGAAAGATATACTTTAAACTTTTATGATCTGTGAAGATTTGACACGTTTTTCCATACAAGTAATGTCTCCAAATCTTCAATGCGAATACCACAGCAGCCATCTCTAGATCATGAGTGGGGTAGTTTTGTTCATGCCTCTTTAACTGTCGAGAAGCATATGCTATAACTTTGCCGTGTTGCATCAACACACAGCCTAAGCCCACTCTAGAAGCATCACAATACACGACGAAACCCCCCGAACCGGAAGGTAAAGATAATACCGGTGCAGTCGTCAAACGCGTCTTCAACTGTTGGAAACTCTGCTCACACGCATCTGTCCACTGAAATGGAACTTCCTTCCTAGTCAATCCTGTCAAAGGTGCCGCTATCCGTGAGAAATCCTGTACGAAGCGTCTGTAATAACCTGCCAGACCTAAGAAACTCCGAACCTCCGTAACTGACATAGGCCTGGGCCAGTGTTGTACCGCTTCAATCTTCTTTGGGTCTACGCATATACCTTCTCTTGTAACTATGTGACCCAAGAACTCCACACTATCGAGCCAAAAAGCACACTTAGAAAACTTTGCATACAACTGATGCTCTTTCAAGGTCTGCAACGTGATACGTAAATGCTGCTCGTGCTCCGTCTGACTCCGAGAATATACAAGAATATCATCTATGAATACTATAATAAACCGATCGATAAATGGTCTAAAGATACGGTTCATCATATCCATAAAAGCTGCTGGAGCATTGGTAAGTCCGAACGACATCACCAGAAATTCATAATGCCCATATCTCGTACGAAACGCCGTCTTCGGAATATCGTCCTTCCGAACCCTCAACTGATGATATCCTGACCTCAAGTCAATCTTCGAGAAAAATCCGGCTCCTTGCAACTGATCGAACAAGTCATCTATTCGTCGTAATGGATACCTGTTTCGCACAGTGACGCGATTCAGCTGTCGGTAGTCGATGCACAATCTCATACTACCGTCTTTCTTCTTCACAAATAACACAGGAGCTCCCCACGGTGAAACACTAGGACGAACAAGTCCTCTATCTAACAACTCTTGCAACTGGCCTTTGAGTTCTTTCAATTCCGTCGGTGCCATTCGATAGGGTGGTATAGAAATAGGCCCTGCACCCGGAATCAAGTCGATGCAAAATTCAATATCTCGATCAGGTGGCAATCCTGGTAACTCAGCTGGGAATACCTCAGGAAATTCTCGTATGATCGGGATTTTGTCCAATGGAACTTCAGCGACCCCTATGTCCTGAATAAAGGTCAAGAACCCAAGACAACCCTTCTTCAATAGCCGCCCCGCACAAAAAGCAGAAATCATGTTGACAGGGGTTAACTTGCAATCCCCCTGCACAACAAATACCGGTTCACCTGGAAAACAAAATCTAACCGCTTTTCCTCTACAATCAACATAAGCATGACAAGCGGCTAACCAGTCCATCCCAAGAAGTATGTCAAAATCCAACATATCCAGGAGAATCAGATCAACAAGCGAATCTCTATTACCAATACGCACCGAACACGATCTGAATACGTGCCGAGCTATAAAAGAATCTCCAACTGGAGTAATCACTACCAATGGTAACTCTAATAATGACGACTCCTTCCCCAATAAAAGTGCGAATCGTGAAGATACATAAGAGTGTGTAGAACCGGGATCAAATAAAACATGTTCCTCTAATGAGCATACTGTAAGAGTACCTGTCACGACTGCATTTGATGCCTGGGCATCCTGTGGAGTCAGCGCAAAAACCCGTGCCTGGCCTCTGCCCGCATCCTGTCGTCCTCTACCTCGATCTCCTCGACCTCTCTGAGCACGTCCTGCATAGCCTCGACCTCGTGGTGCAACTGCCTGGCGTGTAGCGCCAACTGGGGGAGGAAGTAAAGCCATCGGTGTAGGAGATGGAAGGGGTAAAGCAGCCGGTGGAGCAACGGTCCCTCCCTGAGATCTACAATCTCGCGCAAAGTGTCCGGGAAGTCCACAACTATAACAAGTAGATGGTGGTCTCTGATCATCAGGATAAGAACTGAACATCTGGCCCTGTGTCCAACCTCGTCCAACACTGCGGCCTGGAGTATATCTGCCTGGATAGGACCCTCTACCTCGGCCAAACTGTCTATTTGTCGGCACGAATGGTCTACTCCTCTTTGGCTCCGGAACGACTCCTGACTGGCTCAAACGCTCCTCTACTCGTATCGCCGCATCCATGGCCTGTGCATATGTATCAAAATGCTGGGAGCCTATCGCCAGATACAACTGTGTGTCCAAACTCCTTAGGAACCTTTTCACCCGAAGCTCCTCTGTAGGTACTAAGTATGGGGCATATCGCGACAGCTGGGTGAATCGTAAGTCATAATCTGCTACTGACATACTTGCTGATTTCCTCAACGCTTCGAAACTGCTAGCTCTAGCATCCCTCACACTCTGGGGAAGAAATCTGGCAAGAAAGACTGTAGAAAACTCGGTCCACGTCATCGGAGGAAGATTCGTAGCTCGCCCTCTCTCCATCGACTCACACCACTCCTGTGCAAGTCCCTCCAAACGAAAGCTAGTCAGCTCTACTGACCTCGCATCAGAACATCGCAATGATCTGCCAATCCTCGCCATCCTATCAAGAAAAGACTGAGAATCTTCCGCCACATCGGTCCCTGTAAATACCGGGGGTCTCAATCTCATAAACTCTGCAAGTGATACCTCCATCACTCTCGTATCTTCTGGCGCTACCGTCTGTGTAGGCTGTACCTCGGACTCTGCTACGGTCGGTGCTGGATCAGATCTCAATGCTCGAGTGGTCTCAGCTAACTGTCCTACCACTCGCTGTAACCCCAACATACCCTCCTCAATCCTAGTCATGCGATCTGGAGGAGGATCAACATGCTCATGCACCGCCGGAACGTCCGGTGTACCAGTCGTCGTCACAGGCGGACTCGCCCTAGCTGCATTCCTGGCTGCGGCTCGCCTAGCCCGCGTAGCCATAGCAACTGGAACAAGAAACGAGAGTTGATAAGGTGTGGGAACAGAAGTAATCAAAAACGGAGAATCAACGGAAGAATAGATCAAGATAAACATCCTAAGGTTAGTTAGGCTGAATACGATAACGTAAATATGCCGCGGAACATACGTACGGTACTGCATTCGTCCTAATTCACCTACTCCATCAAACCAAAGGTCATCCTAACTCTCGGACTTACATCAACCTATTGAAATCCCTTACTGAATTCCGTAAGGTTACTCCTAAGCTCTGATACCAACTTTGTCACGACCCAAGTTTGGATGTGACCGGCACTTAGATTAGTATCATATCTAAAGATATGCACAAGTCCAAGTAAGCCGAAAACCAAGATCAAATACCTTATTGCGGAATTATTTATGAAAATTTAGTTTTTAAGTAAAAATCTCAATTTGTGAAGTTAATTCATTTAACAATTAATAAAGGTTAAGTTTAGTTGCATTCCGAGTTGGAATCAACAATATCAACAATGGACATGAAAATAAACATATAGAACATCACTGAATCTCATAAGGACAAAAATAATGAAACTAACCAACAGATCTCAACTGTACATATATATACCATATCTCACTTCTAAGTCAAAATACAGTCTGATGGAGTCTTTCTAGATACAAAATACAAAATGGAAGGTTACTACACATGTAACCTACCTATCAAAAGATGGAATACAACTGCAAAAGTGATCCTGCCTCGCAGCTACCCGTCCACTCTATCCCTGCAAGGAACTGTGGCACAACGGGGATGAGTTGCCAACTCAGTGAATAAGACTAACATATAATGGCGAATAAAGTAAATATGACCATCCTGACAATGAATATGAATCAATATGATATATGAGTATATGTGAAATCCAACAATAAATCTCATTATACTTCTGAAATCACAACTCAAGTAAATCCTCTCTCGGTGTCCATCAACGACACAAAACTTTCATTTCTTATAGGCATCATTCCCCGAATGATCCTATACTCATAATATCGGTCGTTATCCTCTAGATACGCGCCGTATTTCTATAACCAACTCCGGTATCGAGTAACCTCGCTAGGCTCCCCCGTCTCAATACGGCTATCCTGCCCCTCGGTCTCGACCGGGTCCACCATGTATCCAACTGTATATCTCCCCCACTCAGTATGGATAGCGTAAATCCGCGACCGTATATCTCCCCCACTCGGTCCGGAATAAAACCAAAAAACAAATCATCTCATGGTGGACATGACACATGAATCATGAAAATACTGGATTTATGTAATAGTGTTCAAAACTCAAAACCATAAATCCTCAATTCTGCATTTATCTCATATATAACACCAAATTACGCATAAAGTAACAGGATGTCAATGATGCAATCTACCATTACATTAGATATGTGAAATACGCTATAATTCATTTTAACAAGTATGATATTTAAGTGTATGTGACATGGCAATATCGACGAGGTGTGTGTAGCATATAAAATGTGCACGTGGCATGACTCGTCGATAATTGTGAAGTGTTCTAACAACTAAGCAATATACAAGTATTTTAATGAATGAAATTCTAACATTTAAACATGATGATATGAATATCACATTAAGTAAAACCACGGGCGAAACACGCCATCTTTACAAAATTCCCCGGTAGATGTTTAGTCTACTCACCGAAAAAGTCGAATCTACTCCGGAATCGCTAATCCTTTCCCTTTCCTTGTAGCTTCCGTACTTCTCGTATTTGAGTCTAAATATACCAAATTACGTATATAAGCAAAACGGCTATTCCGATATAACGCAAATAGAAACACGCTATCCCTCTTATATGTTACCTATTATCTGATTATATCAAGTTATAAAACACTTAATCTTGCTGGATTTTAGCCTAAATCTGCACTGTTTCAGAAATTAAAACGCGACGTGATTTCGTCGTGTCGTATTTAGCGTTTTACGATTCTTTTTCCGATATATCTTCCCAGATTTAGACTACTGTGAAACTAATTAAAATCAACAGGACCAAAACATCCTAAATTGTATACTGTAGACTACCCAAAAACCAAAACCCCAAAATTCCTCAACTTGGCCGGCGACGCCGGCCAAAACTCTTCTGTCGCCGGCCCAAAACCGGCCCCCTGCCTCCGTCTTCTTGTGGTTCACTCTAGTTGTTACCTACATCATTTTGTCCCTGTTTAATTTATTTAATTATGTTCCAGATTAAAACAGATTTCTAACATACTCTAAATTAGCTAAAATACGATATTATGCGACTTGATTTAACTCTAAACTAATTAAGCTACAGAATCTAAGTTACCTACTATGATTAAGAGTTTTACCCTCCTATGTTGCTGTAGGAATAACCCTCCAATTGGCTAAGTCCCTCCTATGAATGATGAGCCATCTCCATGAACAAGCTCCCTCTTCTTCTTCTTCCTCTTGTTCTTCCCTTTCCTTCTTTAGTTTTCCTTTTCCTATGATTTTCTTTTAGTTTTGATTCTGATTTTTAACTGAAAAAGAACTATTTAAGTGAAGGAATGAAGAGATAAGGGAAGGTGGAGGTGTCCTAAGCTAAGGTGTGCATGTTTCATGCAAGGAGGAGGTGGAAATGAGAGGTTATTTGAAGCATGAGGTGTTTTTGGTTTATTTTCCATTTTCTTTTGTTTTATTTTGAATTTATTTTCAGAACTGAAATGATTCCCTTTAATCACTTAAACCCTTGACAATACCCTATTTGCATAAAAACTTAACTTTACAATTTAACCCCTCACAACTTACTTATTATAAAACACATCTTTTGTTAAAATGAAGCTAAATTTTTCATTAAAACCCTTATAACTTATTTAATTTACATTCAAAAATTCTAATTTAAATTGTATTACATATAACTTATGAAGGTTGACATATTTGATTTTAACCATTTTGTGATTTATCAGCTTATTCTTAATTTAATTAAATTTATTTATTTCTAGCTTTTCCTAAATGTTACAATATCGGCGGCTGGCGGAACATTTGTGTCGCTTGGTGGGAACGGCATTGAGGTTTCTGCAATAAAAAGAGAGAGGTTAGATCGACCATAACACGAGGGAGATGGAGACTTGATGAATTAAAACTTACTAAGGCCCATAGACGCTCTAAGACGTTCCTCCTCTTGGAAAGTCTTCAATGAAGCGGCAATGGCTTCTTCATCAGTGATACCTGTTGAAAGAAAGGAGAGAAAAGCGTTAATCAAGGGCGATAAGGAAGATATGATGTAATAAGGAAAATGTGACTAGTAGTTACCTGACTGCGCAAGCTTAGCTAACCACGCGTCACGCCTCGCCAACCATGCCGAAGCTTTGAGAGCAGCCTCCAAGTCTGTATCGTCCGGCGGCGGTATCACTAATCCTGCGTTAGTCCTATATTCGAGCAGACCTTCAGCATAGGGTGCATGGGGTTCCTAGCCAAACACGACGTCCGCAGCGAAGAGCGACTTCTTTTTCTTTTGCCCCCCGACCCTAGGCTCGCGGGGGATCGACTTCCGCTTAGCAGCCACTTTGGGACGACGGGTCCCGATGTCCGCACCCACGCCAGACTCCGGTGAGGGTACAACCACTATCTCCACTGGAGCACAGGGTGCGGGAGGTGCATCTGCGATATCAGGGAGCGGAAGCTCACATGGAGGACTTTGCGCACGTGATGGTCTGCCCCTGGCATCTTTTAGAGGAGGAGCCACCAGGATCCTTGGCGCTAAGGGAGCGTTACGGTTGGTGCCGGGGGGTACTTCTTTACGGTCGATCAGCACTCGCCTCTCTTCCTTTATAACAGCCCCCGTCGCATGATTGTACCACTCATTATACACATTAAGGGGTCGTGGAGAACAGGCCGGCGTGCTGATGAAAAAACGAGAACCCGTGTTCAGGCGCATGAAGTGATGTGATGCATTTTCCATCCCTTCTTCATTGACAGCAGGTTCCAGTAAGAAAGCTTCCAAGGGTACCCCTTGATCGTAACCCAGTTGTTGGGCAAAACGATGCGGGTTATATCTCATAAAGACTGCTGCACCGCCCTGCCTGAAGACTAGGAAACCCGGTCTAATAGAATACAAATGGAGGATCTCCCGGGCCGTTAACACTGAAGCTCCATCCTTGAAGGAGTCCTGTAATGGTCGCACCGCAGTGGTGGACGCTTTTCCAATGGTTAATACCTTATCAATAAAGGACATCCCGACTCCAACGGTGTAAGGGCGAAGCAGTAAACCCCTAGCGTCCCGTGGTGAGTGGGTCACGATTGATGAGCCAATCAACTGTAAAATGCGAGGAAAACCGCACTTGTCAAAGAATGAAGGCCTTTTATGCATGCCGAAGACACCCGCCGTGTGTAGCTCGAGCCACGATGCAAAGTAGTGCATCGGGAAGACCACGTGCAGTACCCCGGGCTCGTTGGCATCCGCTGCTCGGCTGAGGCCATGATATAGGTGCGCCAAGCCAGCGATCCCCACAGCCACCTTTATTTCGATGACCATTCGGTGGACTGGGTAGAAGACGGAAGGCCGCATGCGATGAGAATGCATTGGGATCGCGAACCAACTCAGCCACAGTCCGAGAAATCCTAAAAAGAAAGCCTCCTCATCCATTCCAGGGGCCGCAATTTCTGCAAAAGACATGGTTGGGGAGTTAGGAAGAAAAAAGTCCTTTTGGTCTATGTCTTTCACTGGCAGGTTATCCAAACCTAAACCGAAAGGGTCATCCAAGGTGGCAAACTTGGCAGATCCCGATGAAATGACGCTTGGACGAAGGAAACGAGCAATGAAGTCCTCAAAGTTAACCCCCCGACTCCCGTGTTCGATAAAAAGGGACTCGTAGATGTTCAACACCTTGATCAGGCTCGGGAATTGGTGTTGAACGGCATTTTCTGGCGTGATCCCCCTTACCATCGGCTTAGCACCGAAGACGTACTCATCTGTCGGGAGCAGCTCTTCATAGTGTTCCCCCATGACCGGTTAGGCCGGATACCTCCGCGAATTCCTCCAAAGAAATGGATACTTCCCGATCCATGGCAAGGAAAGTGTGGGTGGGAATATTCCATTGCTCCAAGAAAGCCTTGAACCACCAGGTGGGGAGCGAGGGATACTGGAAGAGAGAGACGTAGACCGCGGTGTACAGTCCTAGTCTTATCAACTGCGACTTTTTCGTCGACAGGATGTACCGGGCCCACGGCAGATAGCCAATCGGGTGACGGGGAATCAAACCAAGGTTATATGATTGCCCCCAGGGCCGTGCTTCTCCCTGACAAATACGGCATCCTAGGATATCCAAGACCATGGGACGCTGAACCGGAACCGCATCCATAGCGGGATGAAGAAAGCTGTTCGCGGTCCAGTCTATCATCTCCACGGCATACTGCACTGAAGGTGGGGTAGCGTAGTGAATCGCCGTAATGGGTTCTGACGGCACCACGCAGGTGAAGCTCCGTCGGCCCATGATGATCTGATTGTACCACGACCCCCAAAGATAGAGACTCTTGTATTCCGGGTCGTACTCCTTAATCATAGCCAGGACTTCACGGTCCAGGGGCGCCTCGGGAAATCCCTCCTCCGAGCGGACGAACAGGAATGAAGTATCTAGAGACATGATCGCTGCAAAAGAACAATTTAGCCGTTAGTGTTGTAATTCCAACGTTTGGCGTATAAAAAAAAAGAGGAAAATGCATTTATTAAATTAAATTAAAATTAATTAATTACACCACACAACAGTGCAGTGAGTAGGAGACCAAGGAGGGAGCCACAAAATCTGGATGACAATACGTCGGTTAATAAGACAAACTCATCATTGGATGAGATCATCAGTTGGTCCCCAGGAAAACATTCCCATTAATAAATAATCTCTAAAGACAAGGAAGAAATCTCCTCTTTCAGAGCAAAACTCTGTCACAGAGTGACACTTGTCAAACTCTGGTCTTAGAGGAATAAGATTCTTTAAAAAGAGTTTAGCTCTGTGGTGATAATGAGAAAACTTATTTAAAACTCCTAAAGAAGATTAAAACATTTTTGAAGACCATTAGAAGTTCTTCATTTTTGGACCAAAAAGATCTATTCTTGGATCCATGAGCAAAGCTCTCTGCTCATGGGTTAGAACCCATGAGCAAGATCTTTTCAGATCTATGGATTTATGAGAGCAAAGCTCTATTGAGGAAACCCCAATGGGGATCTCTTTAGATCAAAGGATCTGTGAGAGCAAAGCTCTTTGGTTAAGATTAATTTAGATTAATTTGATTTAAATTAAGTTTTACCTAAAGTTTCTAACTGTGGAAACGAGCAAAGCTTTGAAGTTCTAAGCAAGAGCAAAGCTCTGAAATCAAAATCTAGAAAATGGTGAAGTTTTCTAAAGGGCCATAGGTCCTATTTATAAGGCGCTTGCGCCCCTTCAGCTCACCCCTTGATCCAACGGTCAGGGGCTTGCCACCGCTGCACTCACGTGCGCGCCAAGTGAGCGCAACGGTGGGGGGGGCATTTGTTTCCCCTAATCAGAGCAAAGCTCTGCTGGAAATTCAAAATTCAAATTTTGAAGCAACGCTTCAAATCCCGGGCGCAACGCGCCACGTGTCCGGCGCTGATACGTCAGCGAAGCGCCCAAGAAGGCGCGCCCAATCAGAACAAAGCTCTATTTTAATGAAGCAACGCTTCAGCTGCGCAAGCACTGCGCTGCGCGACACGTGTCAGCGCAGATGCGCTAGCGCGGTAGAGCGTTGCGCGACACGTGTCAGCGCAGATGCGCTGGCGCGGTTGCGCTGCGCTGTGCGCTGCGCGACACGTGTCACGCGCTGGGGCATCTGCGCCAAACAGAATTAAATTTCTAAGAAATCTTTTCTGTTCTTGTTAAAACAAGAAGATTTTCTTCTGTAAAACAGAGGCCTTCGGATCAAAAATCCAACGGTAGGGAAAATTCCCCAAATCACTCAGAGAATGATCTCTTTAACAAATTTAACTAATTTATGGGCACTATAAAAAGGACCCTAGACCTCAATTCAAAGGAGGAACATTTTCTTGAAAAAAAAAGTCAAGAGCTTCAAACAGAGAGAACTCTGAGAAAATTCCAAGAAAAAGGTAAAGAACCTTCATGAAATAGAAGAAATTTCTTCTAATAGATCATTGATCTAAAAACAAGATCAATGATCTTTACATAAAAAATAGTACTTTGCACTTCTTATGAGCCTCTGGTTCTTTAAAACAAGAAGAAAACAATAAAATAAAAATAGTGCTTTGCACTTTTATGAACCTCTGGTTCTTGAAACAAAAAAGAAAAATTTATTTTTCTTTGATCTAATTTTGATCAAGAAATCAAATAGTGCTTTGCACTTCTGTTCTTGAATCTAAAAGATTCTTAGTGCTTTGCACTTCCAAACTGCACCATTGCGCTCTTGAGAGAGCGCCACGTGTCAGCTACAGAACAACTTGAGCTATGCGCTCTTGAAATAGAGCTTTGCTCTCTGGAATTGGCGCAACTCACCAGAGCGCGCCACGTGTCAGCAGCGCAACAGCGCAGCGCACTAGCGCAACAGCGCAGTTGCGCTTGCGCTCGCCAGAGCATGACACATGTCCTCACCACAAGCGCTTGCACTCAGTGATTGGCGCAAAGTGCCTGACAAATGCAATGCATTTCACTTCCTGAAGGGCCAGGCCCAATTAAAAGGCTTAACAGGCCTAATAAATAAAATGTTGTGCATTGTTTGAAAGGGCAGAGCCCAATTGAAAGGTCCAATGGACCAAAACAAATAATCTGCATCATAATAAAAAGGGCAGAGCTCAGTCAAAATGGGCATAAATGGCCTGAAGTAATGCAATGCATTATTTAAGTGTGGGCAAAGCCCTAGCACAGGTCTAATAGACCAAAAAAATAAATAAGAGTGTTGAACATTTTCAACTGGACTTAGCCCAATTTTGGCCGTAAGTCCTTAAATTAAATTGGTTGAGCAAGATTGCTCTCTTAAATCAATTTATATCCGGTTCGAGAGTACATCTCCGAGCTCCTCTGACACCTATCGTTGTAATCCTTCAACGACGTCAGAGAGGTGACGGGTCCCGACGACCACATACATGAATATGGACTGCGGGGTCCTTAAACTCGTGGACCGAAACGTCCTTAAACTAATATTGGACCGAAACGTCCCTAAACTAATATTGGACCGAAACGTCCCTAAACTAATGTTGGACCGAAACGTCCTTAAACTAATATCGGACCGAGACGTCCCTAAACTAATATCGGACCGAGACGTCCCTAAACTAATATCGGACCGAGACGTCCCTAAACTGGAATATGGACCACCACGTCCCTAAACTGGCGATGGACCACCACGTCCCTAAACTGGAAAATGGACCACTACGTCCCTAAACTGGAACAATAGAGCCTCCAAATGCTCTTTTGCCGGATCTAAACGGTCCCGTTTAAGTTGATCTTAGCCCCAAATACGGCTAACGTATCCTTAGACATTTAAATGAATGATAAAACTCCAAATCAACTTTGGTTCAAGGGTACATCTCTGAACTCCTCTGACACCTGTCGTTGTAATCCTTCAACGACGTCCGAGAGGTAACGAGTCCTGACGGCCATATATTAAATGAATCACTACGTTAAGTTGATCTTAGTCTAAAACAGGACTAACGTATCCTTAACGAACGTTTAAATTGATCTTAGCCGCAACGCGACTAATGTATCCTTAAACTAAAAATACCAAACCCAAATCTAAGTAAATACGGATTTGGACTAATCCACGTCCTACGGGAGACGGCATTACTCAGTCTCCGTATACAATCCACGGGCAACCACAAACAAAACAAACACACACGACACGAAGTGAAATTCTGGAGAAGGAGAAAGTTGTTACCGCGATGCGGTAGCGTAATTAACTGCAAGTGCTTGCGCCGGCAGGGAAGAGCGTCCCCACAATCAAAAAACCCTCACCCTGAGGGGGAATCTGACAAAGTCTGCTACATCGGCCGCATCCGTCTAAACCTCCGATACACGGTGCCATAAATCAATTTGGCATCTTTGGAGAGGTAGACGGATAAAACCACATAGCATCTGCCCCGAATCTCAGGCAAAACGCAAAGTCTGCGCCGCCGTTCGGAGGGGAACAGTACCGTACACTGTTGACTTGACCTGATGTACCATGACCTGACCCGTTACCTGATATTGTGTCTAATGCCAACAAACCTGACATGTAGTCCTCACGGACCGTTCCTGTTGTCTATCCAGACAAACCTGCTTTTACCTGATCCTGTGTTGGCATTAGTTCTTGATTACTGAATACCTGACTTGACATACATAACTTGGGGGTATAGGGAAATCAAAGGTGAAACCTGACTTATAACTCAACAGTTCGATACATGTTCTGATCAGTCTTACGGGCTAGGCCAGCCCCGGAGTGATGATGCTGACATCACTCGCCCATCCTGCTACCTGTTACTGCCTAGCGGCACGTCTCGGATTCAGCCCGAGAGTCTTGACCGTGGTCCCGGGCACGCACGGGATACTATTGAGTTACATCGACGATTCATCAATTGATTTCAAAGACTTTAGAATAGAAAACCTGATAGAACGGTTTAGTTTACCCACTGCACACTACCCTGTACTGATCTGATTCATATTATTGTTATTCTTGCTGGATTCATGTTTATTTTGCATTGCATGTTACACCGTTCATGTTATATTACTTGATGACATGACGCGCTGACGTCTGGGTTTTGCATGGCTCAGATTCTGTACCGCTGTCGCAGTCCGAGCAGGAGTACTTCAGCCAGCAGGCTGAGCTGTGAGTTCAGTAGTAGTTAGTTTTATTTCCTGCATTTACTTCCAGATGTGAGCCCGCATTATGGGACATACATTTCAGTTATTTGTATTAGATCATTTGCTTCCGCATTTATTTATTATTGACTCCTGTTATCTTGGATTATGGACATATTTAGATAGTTTTATTTTGTTCTTGATATCTCTACAGCCGTAATGTGACTGTGGATGGATACTTCCTACCCACAGGTAGCATGGTTGGCTATGTCACGTGTCCATTTTAGCGTACTCTAGGAAGCAGGGCGTGACATGGTTCTTTTGGTATCAGAGCCATAGGTTAGTCGGGTTGATTCTTTCGTAGTTGGGTATTATACCCAATACACGAATCAGGAAACCCGTGTTTAGGGAAACATGTCCTGCCACCTTGCCGTTTTACCCTTTCTTGAATCACATTCTTCCTGATTATATCTTTTACGATGTGCAAACTTCCTTTACATATCGACTCGAAAACCTGATTCCTTGTTATCTCTAGGACTTAGGCGACTTGGGTGGAGTTATGTAATTGTGGCTATGATACCGCGGCATAGTTACAATGCGGCACTCTATTTAAGTATCTTAGAGTTCTAGCCTTGATCTATATTCAGAATCTATCATCATGCTAATATTGGGTGTTTTGATTTCAGGAATATGGCCGGTAAGAATTTGAAGATGTGCCAAAGACGTGCGGACAAAGCCGCCATGCGTAGAGTGATAAGGGGATTGCTGGAGAATCTAAAGAGACAGACCGAGCTGAAACCGGCGTCTGCACTGAACCAAACGTCTGTATGTAGAAGTGTTCCGGTGAACATACGCAGCGTAGCACCAATGAAGAAAACAATTGTGGGTGATCGGAAAAGGAGCGTGATTTGTAACTACTGCCATGTACCCGGACATGTGCGAAAGGATTGTCGTAGGAGGCTGGGACTCTGTTTTGGTTGTGGAGCGGCAGATCACGCCGTTAGTGCTTGTCCGTCGAAGCTAAGGTTAAGGGAAGATACTCAGAAGCCACCGCAGAGACAGTTTCAGGAGCAGAAGCTGATAACTCGAGGACCCAATCAAGCTCGAACCTTTACCCTAACGGCTGAAGAGGTTACAGCTCCTGAGGAAGTCGTTTCAGGTTCCCTACTGGATCTTTGTTTTCTCGCACTGGCGTTATTCAATTCTAGTGCATCCCATTGTTTTATGTCGTCCAAGTTTATTACTATACACTCGAAGGATTGCACGACCCTGTTTAGTTTTGGGACATACACACTGGGAATGGGAAAATCATATCTAGTAGGGAATGTAAAGATTGTACAGTTGTTGTTTGCGGACGGGAGCTTTTTGCAGATTTCTCGGTGATTGATACGGGCAGCTACGAAGTCGTCTTGGGAATGAATTTTCTTGGCACTTTCCACGCTCACATTGATTGTAGGGCAAAGAAAGTAATTTTCCAGATTCCCGGACATCCCGAGTTTACCTTCACTGGAAGAAGCAGTTCTGTCGGGCCAGTCGGGTTTAGGGCTAAGCCGACAAACAATATTCTTGCAGCAATAGAAGTTGATAATGGTGAAGAGCCGGCGGTTGTTCGCGATTTTATGGATGTGTTTGAAGATATATCGGGTTTACCGCCGAAGCGAGACGTGGAGTTCGCAATTGATCTTATTCCTGGTACAGCGCCAGTATCCAAAGCGTATTATCCAATGGCACCAGTAGAGTTGGAAGAAGTTAAGAAGCAGATTACTGAATTGCTTGAGAAGGGTTGAATTCGAAGCAGTAACTCGCCTTGGGGAGCTCCAGTTCTTCTAGTAAAGAAGAAGGATGGCACAAGAAGGATGTGCATCGACTATCGAGAATTAAACCGGGTGACTATTAAGAACAAGTACCTGATCCCTCGCATTGGAGAACTTTTTGAGCAGCTTAGTGGCGCGAGGGTATTCTCGAAGCTGGATTTGCGATCCGGATATCATCAGGTTCGAGTGAAAGCAGAAGATATTTGCAAGACGGCGTTTCGAACTCGGTATGGACATTACGAGTACTTAGTGATGCCCTTCGGAGTAACGAATGCGCCGGCAGTATTCATGGACTTGATGAACCGAATCTTTTCACCGTTCTTGGACCAGTTTATTATGGTGTTCATTGACGATATTCTGGTTTACTCGAAGAGTTTTGAGGAGCATGCTGAGCATTTGAAGATCGCACTGCAGACGTTGAGACAGGAGAAGCTTTATGCGAAGATGAGTAAGTGCGAGTTTTGGCTGGAGGAAGTAAAGTTTTTGGGGCATGTTGTGTCGGGCGATGGAATTGCCGTCGATCCCGAAAAGATTGCAACCGTTCGTGATTGGCCAATTCCAAAGAATGTTGCAGAGATAAGAAGCTTCCTTGGACTCGCCGGATATTACAGGAGATTTGTGGAGAACTTTGCTCGTCTGGCAGAACCGCTAACCAAGCTTACGCGCAAGGAGGTACCTTTTGTATGGACGGATAAGTGTGCGTTAGCTTTTGAGACGTTGAAGCAGAAGTTGATAACCGCCCCTATTCTGACCGTGCCAGACAATTCCGGAGGATTGGTGATTCACAGCGATGCATCTGGGAAAGGATTGGGATGTGTTTTGATGCAGCATGGGAAGGTTGTAGTGTACGCATCGAGACAATTGAAGACCCATGAGAAGAATTATCCAACTCATGACTTGGAGCTTGCGGCTGTGATTTTCGCTTTGAAGATTTGGAGACACTACCTTTTAGGCGAAAGGGTCGAAGTTTTTACAGATCATAAGAGCTTGAAGTATGTGTTCACACAGAAGGAGCTTAACATGAGGCAGCGTAGATGGTTGGACCTGATGGCTGACTACAATCTTGATCTTAAGTACCATCCGGGGAAGGTTAATGTTGTGCCGGATGCGCTTAGTCGGTTACCGATAATTCAGGTGTTAACTACGCAGAAGGAGATCGTTGCAGATTTTCGAAGATTTGACTTGGAGGTTGTACTACCGCGTTCTACGGGACAGTTGATGCAGCTGCAAGTACATTCGTCATTAATCGAGAATATTAAAGCAGCATAATGCAGGATCCTAGACTGCAAAAGTTTCGAGGGCAGGTTGAAGCCGGGCTAAGAACAGATTTACCGATCCACGAAGATGGTTCGTTGAGGTACGGTAGCCGTTTGTGTGTACCAAAGGGAGATATTCGTGAAGAGCTTATGAAGGAGGCATACCGTTCAGCTTATTCTGTACATCCAGGAGGCACAAAGATGTACCGAGATATTCGACAACATTTCTGGTGGGAAGGCATGAAACGAGAGATTGCTCGCTTTGTGGCTAAGTGCTTGGTGTGTCAGCAAGTTAAGGCTGAACATCAAAGGGTTGCTGGTTTATTGCAACCACTTCCGATTCCTCAGTGGAAGTGGGAACATATAACCATGGATTTCGTGACGGCTTTACCGCGGAGTCCAAAAGGCAACAATGATGTATGGGTAATTGTTGATCGGTTGACCAAGGCAGCTCACTTTATTCCTTTCCGGGTTGGTCAATCAACAGAGACCTTGGCGGAGCGGTACATGCAGGAGATTGTAAGATTGCATGGAGTACCGGTGAGCATCGTATCCGATCGGGACACTCGGTTCTTATCACACTTCTGGAGGAGTTTACAGGAAAGTTTGGGGACTCGATTGAAGTTTAGCACAGCTTATCATCCTCAAACTGATGGCCAGTCGGAGAGAACGATCCAAACTCTTGAAGATATGTTGAGAGCATGCATGTTGGACTTCAAGGGTTCGTGGGAGGATCATCTACATTTGGTGGAGTTTTCTTACAACAACAGTTTTCAGGCAACTATCCAGATGGCTCCGTTTGAAGCTTTGTATGGTCGTAAATGCCGTTCACCTGTTTGTTGGGATGATGTCGGTGAACGAAGATTGTTGGGACCAGATTTGGTTGTGCAGACAGTTGAGAAAGTTAACACTATCAGGAATCATATGAAGGCAGCTCAAGACAGACAGAAGAGTTGGGCAGACACATCAAGAAGACCTCTAGAGTTCGCCGTGGGTGATTTGGTATTCTTGAAGATATCACCGACTAGAGGGGTGATTCGTTTTGGGAGTCGAGGAAAGCTTAGTCCCCGATTCGTTGGACCCTTTGAGATCTTGGAGCGTGTTGGTGAGGCAGCGTACCGTTTGGCGTTACTGCAGTCCTTGGCAAATGTGCACGATGTGTTTCACGTATCTCAACTACGAAGGTATGTTCGAGATGAAACGCACGTATTGGATCATTTGGAGCTAACAGTACGAGAAGACTTGACTTTTGAGGAGCGACCGGTTGAAATCGTGGATCGAAGGGAAAAGGTTCTTAAGAACAAGGTTATCCCCCTTGTGCTTGTTTCTTGGGGTAATCGCTCGCATGGAGAATCCACTTGGGAACGAGAAGATGAAATCCGGCAGAAGTTTCCTCACCTTTTCTTGTAGTTATCTATCTTTGTATACTTCGAATTTCGAGGACGAAATTCTTTTTGTAGTTGGGTATAATGTAACACCCGAGCCCACTGCTACTATTGTCAGTACTGTTTGAGCATAATGTGGTACTCGTTTCATTTAGCTTGCTTGTTTGTTGCTTACTGTAAATTTTTACCCGGTAAAGTCATTTCTGCATATAACAAATTTTGGCATCTAAAATAAAATTAAAAATATTCATCTTGGCCTACTTGACACCCCTAGCCTTGTGGTAGCGTCCGTGTATCGTGTTCTCGTCCCGTTCAGTGAAACGGGCGAGTTTGGACGGCTACGTGCGCGTACGTGTGTCCGTTTTGGGGGTATGCTTTTTAATCATATGACACTTAATTTTAAAATTTGGAACCCGCTTAAAATCCTATTATTTCAATTTCAAATTTTTGGACCCAACCCGGGCGCGATTTGGAAATGTTTTATTTGGCGCCAAAATCCCAAATTTTAATATTCTTTAAACCATAATATATTTCCTTAACCTATACATATTACTGTTCCATTAATCTTTTAATCAAATTTTCCTAACAGATTATTTTATCTCAGCAAATCAGTAAACTCTATCCCGCGGGCCCCACACCCTTTTCTCTCCTCTCTCTCTCCGTCTCTCTCTCTCTCTCCCCCCCCTCAAATCTCTCTCTCTCTTTCCCTTATATTTTTTTAAAATACTTTTTCCCTCCTCCATATTTTTCTCACGCGAACCCATCCGAGTCCCGTCGTCGCGCAGCCTTAGCCTCGTCCCCTCGCCGCCGCAGCCCCGACGCCGGCGCCAGCATCACCTCCTCATCCTCACCTCGCCAAGCCCCTCTCCCTCCTTCTTCGAGCCACCTGCACACCCCGCCGCGGCCGCCTGCAGTTCCCTGCACCCATTCCTACGTCTCGCCGCCGACGATCACCTCGTCGTCGCCTCCGCCATCGTCCTCGTCGTTCCCTCACCATCCTCGCCCTCTCTCTCATCGACTCCCGAGCGCTTGCTCACCCCGACCAGCGCTACAGCCATCTGCAACCCCCCTGTGCACCGTCGGACCGCCGTCTGTCGCCGCCGACGACCCCGTTCCCGTGTCCCCGGCCTCGCAGGCACACCCCCTCGGTGAGATCACTTCCCTCCTCTCTCCCTTTCTTCTCTCCCTCTCCGCTGATGTAATTCTTGAATCGGCAGATTTTTCCCCCGCGGTCACTGTAGGCCACCGCCGGAGCCCGTAGACCTCGTCGTCGTTCTCGCGTCTCCTCTCTGTTACCACAGAGCAGTACCTTGTAAGCCTCCTCTTCTTCTTCTTTATTTTTCCCTTCCTTTCTTGTTGCAAGTTTCTTGACATGCACTGTTCACATTCTCGTCGGAATCCGGCGATGCCGACGACGTGATCCGACTTTCCAGCGAGGTACCCCGACCCGCGTGGTTCCATTGTTCGTTGTTTGGGGTCAATCCGTGAACCGAACGGCCGTCGCGAGTTTCCCCGCCGACATTACGTTCCGTTTTTCCCGGTTCGCGACCCGTCGAGGCAAGTACCCCTTGCTACATGCTATACAATATTTACATATATATTGTGACACCCTAAATCTGTAAATTTAGTTTTGGTACAATCATTTCTCATTTTTCGTGTATAGTATTACATTATATCATTTTACCGCTACACTTGGAACCTACAGTTTGCAAATTGAACCTGATAACCATATTTATCTGTTTAATCACATTTTTAATGTTAACGTAGCTTATGGCATTTATCACTGTAGTTCTGTTCCATACGGACACTTGTATGCATTTAACCTGAAATAGCTGTACTGAACCGTTACATAAATCATTGCACCTCTAAGGGTTCTTAAACCTGTTAACATTACTAAACGGCTATACTTGTCTTACCACACTCTTGTAATCATCTCTGTGACAAATTTGATAACAGTATTGCAAATTGAATGAAACTGCCTATTACTTAATTCATTGCTTATCTCATGTTGTTAATACCCATGTTTGGTTATATATTTGATTGTGAGCACACCCACGATATTGTTTACATCTTGACCTGACTTGCTACATATGTATATATTGATATACCTGACATGGTACCGTCCACTGTTGACTTGACCTGATGTACCATGACCTGACCCGTTACCTGATCTTGTGTCTAATGCCAACAAACCTGACATGTAGTCCTCACGGACCGTTCCTGTTGTCTATCCAGACAAATCTGCTTTTACCTGATCCTGTGTTGGCATTAGTTCTTGATTACTGAATACCTGACTTGACATACATAACTTGGGGGTATGGGGAAATCAAAGGTGAAACCTGACTTGTAACTCAACAGTTCGATACCTGTTCTGATCAGTCTTACGGGCTAGGCCAGCCCCGGAGTGATGATGCTGACATCACTCGCCCATCCTGCTACCTGTTGCTGCCTAGCGGCACGTCTCGGATTCAGCCCGAGAGTCTTGACCGTGGTCCCGGGCACGCACGGGATACTATTGAGTTACATCGACGATTTATCAATTGATTTCAAAGACTTTAGAATAGAAAACCTGATAGAACGGTTTAGTTTACCCACTGCACACTACCCTGTACTGATCTGATTCATATTATTGTTATTCTTGCTGGATTCATGTTTATTTTGCATTGCCTGTTACACTGTTCATATTATATTACTTGATGACATGACGCGCTGACGTCTGGGTTTTGCATGGCCCAGATTCTGTACCGCTGTCGCAGTCCGAGCAGGAGTACTTCAGCCAGCAGGCTGAGCTGTGAGTTCAGTAGTAGTTAGTTTTATTTCCTGTATTTACTTCCAGATGTGAGCCCGCATTATGGGACATACATTTCAGTTATTTGTATTGGATCATTTGCTTCCGCATTTATTTATTATTGACTCCTGTTATCTTGGATTATGGACATGTTTAGATAGTTTTATTTTGTTCTTGATATCTCTACAGCCGTAATGTGACTGTGGATGGATACTTCCTACCCACAGGTAGCATGGTTGGCTATGTCACGTGCCCATTTTAGCGTACTCTGGGAAGCGGAGCGTGACAAAGTTGCATAAGGATGGATATTTGAAACAGTTCGAATTTTCATCTTATGACACTTGCCAATCATGTCTCAAAGGCAAGATGACCAAAACTCCGTTTACGGGACACGGAGAAAGAGTTACCGAATTCTTGGGACTGATACATAGTGATGTATGCGGTCCCATGTCTACACATGCCAGGGATGGTTCTTTGTACTTCATTACATTCACTGACGATCTCTCAAGATATGGACATGTGTTCTTGATAAGACACAAGTCTGAAGCTTTTGAGAAATTTAGAGAATATAAACAAGAAGTCGAGAACCAAACCGGAAAAAGTATTAAAATCCTACGATCTGATCGAGGAGGTGAATACTTAAGCAATGAATTCCTGGACTTCCTAAAAGAGAATGGGATTCTCTCTCAGCTGACTCCTCCATATACACCACAGCACAACGGTGTATCAGAACGGAGGAACCGCACCCTATTAGATATGGTGTGCTCTATGATGAGCACAGCTGAGTTACCTATTTCCTTCTGGGGGTATGCACTAGAGACAGCCATACATCTATTGAATATGGCCCCACCAAATCTGTGCCTACCACTCCATATGAGATATGGAAAAGGAAGAGACCGTGTCTTAATTATATAAAGATATGGGGTTGTCCAGCCTATGTCAAACGACAAAATCCGGACAAACTCGAGGCACGGTCTGTTCTATTCAAATTTGTAGGATATCCCAAGAATTCACAAGGGTATATCTTCTACCACACTGAGGAACAAAGGGTGTTTGTTTCTCGGCATGCCACATTTTTAGAAAAGGAATTTCTTGCAAAAGAGATTAGTGCTCATGAGGTAGAACTGGAAGAGGTTCCAGCTACAAAAGCTGCAACAGAAGATTTGGTGGAACCAGAGGATTCGGTAGTTCCCAACGAACCTCAGCCTCTCCGCCGATCTAGTAGGGTTCCTCATCCACCTGAGAGATACTACGGTTTTCTCATGGATGGCTTCGAGCAGGCCATCACGAGTGGGGACTCAGTGAAATGGCTGGATGCAATGCGGTCCGAGATGGAATCCATGTACACCAACAAAGTATGGACTTTGGAAGATACTCCTGAAGGGGTAAACCCCATTGGGAGCAAGTGGATCTTCAAGAAAAAACTTGGTGCAGATGGGAAAGTGGAGACTTTCAAAGCTAGACTTGTTGCAAAGGGTTTTCGTCAAAGACCAGGTGTGGACTATGACGAAACTTTTGTCCAGTGGCTATGCTTAAATCCATCCGGATCATGCTTGCCATCGCTGCATATCATGACTACGAAATCTGGCAAATGGATGTTAAGACCGCCTTTCTAAACGGTGATTTAGAAGAGTGCGTGTACATGACTCAGCCAGAGGGCTTCGTAGATAGTGGGAGCAGCGGGAAGGTGTGCAAGCTGCTTAAATCCATTTATGGATTAAAGCAAGCATCGCGGAGTTGGAACATCTGCTTTGATGTCGTTATCAAAGAGTTTGATTTCGTCAAAAACATAGATGAACCTTGTATCTACAAGAAGGTGGCAGAGAGTAAGGTTGTCTTCCTCGTACTGTACGTGGACGACATACTCTTGATAGGAAATGACATTCCTATGCTGCAATCGGTCAAGCTCTTCTTATCACAAAGATTCTCAATGAAAGATCTAGGTGATGCCTCCTGCATATTGGGAATTAGGATCTATAGAGATAGATCTAAAAGGATATTGGGATTGTCCCAATCCAGGTACATTGACACCATACTAAAGAGGTTTAGTATGGAAGAGTCCAAACGTGGGTTTTTACCCATGATCTCAGGGCTCACTCTCTCCAAAGAGATGTCTCCCAAGACTGATTTGGAGAAAGCTCGCATGCAAGGGATACCCTATGCTTCGGCTGTAGGCTCTATCATGTACGCGATGCTATGTACCAGACCCGATGTAGCATACTCACTAAGTGTAGTGAGTAGGTATCAAGCTGATCCTGGAGAGAGTCACTGGACATCTGTGAAGAGCATTCTCAAGTACTTACGAAGGACTAAAGAGATGCTCTTGGTGTATGGTAACAGAGAACTCCAAGTGGAGTCCTTTACCGATTTGAGCTTCCAGAGTGATAAGGACGACTCTAAGTCGCAGTCGGGATTTGTCTTTACCCTTTACGGAGGGGCGGTTAGCTGGAAGAGTTCCAAGCAGGAAACCGTGGCAGACTCGACGATGGAGGCTGAATACATCGCTGCCAACGATGCTGCCAAAGAGGCTGTCTGGATCAAGAAGTTCATTACTGAACTTGGAGTGGTTCCATCCATTGAGCATCCAATATCTTTGTATTGTGATAACAATGGAGCGGTGGCTTTGGCCAAGGAACCCAGGTCCCATCAGCGATCCAGGCATATTCTGAGGCGGTATCACCTGATCCGGGAGATAGTTGATCGCCGGGAGATCGAGGTCAGGAGGGTTGACACGAAGAACAACACTGCGGATCCACTCATGAAGGCCATTCCCCAGATACAGTTTGAGAGACTCTTCGGGATGCTTGGTATGCGATACTACAGCAGCTGGCCCTAGTGCAAGTGGGAGATTGTTAGTTGTATGTATGCCCTAGAGGCCAGTATTGTACAGATGATGTATATTATATTGGATGCTTGGACATATATAGAGAGGACTTTCTTGCTCCATATGATAGTATGCTATCTGGTTGCACTTTATCTTAACATGTATACTTGTCTCTTTATACTGTCTTATAGTTACATGTTGGTAAAGCCCTTAGGATGTGTACTTGACTACCTGGACTATGATGCGGATCATACTAATGGGGACATGGTAGTCCATAAGTACATCCTTCAAGGTCCCTGGTCGTGGGTGTATCGAGACGGGGCATCGATATACCAGTGTAGACTAGCGTATACGCTTCTCGACCCATGAGATGGGCGATGGATGATCCCATATCCATTGGTGTTTGACATCAGAGATGGTATACGGGTGCTCAGTGGAGACTGGGTACATTGGACGGACTCGCCGAGAACTCCCAGATGGTATTATACCTCACGTCAGATGGCAGTTCTCTGGTGACACTTGTGCAGGTTAGTCTGTAGACCCGAGATCGTCATAGAGTCTTGTGTGATTCTCACTGTGCTTTGATTTCCACCTTACCACGTCCATGAGGGCGTGCAAAACGGTGGTTTTTTGGGTACAGTCCCGAGTCACATGGAGGCAATGAGCGATAGGAGGGGTTTCGTCTCTCCCGGTATTGGGGGTTGATGTTGCGCTGTGCACGATTGGCCGTAACAGGGAAGTCCCTAGCCAGGGCTGATTTAGAGATTTACTGGTAAGTGTTACCAGTAGTTTCTCGACCCGTTATGAGCCTCACATCGGCAGGACTTATCGGTTATTGGGGTCTGACGTTTACCACCCCTAGACTTGATATGCGACATATCAGATGAGGAGACCGGACTGTACGGGAAGTGTTACCGGCAGGCTTTTACAGGAGTTGGAGCAGGCTTGCTTGCTGATCTTCTGATCGCTCAATACCCGGGTAGCCATTACGTCCAGCTAGTACCGCTGACGGCTTGTGGGTGCTTGATGTGATCATCACCTACTGCCGGCGTATTGACGAGTCTTTAGAGTCCTACATAGAGGTTTTACTGGCTCAGGCAAAATGAAATAGGAGCACGTATGTGATATGTGCGGGACCGAGAATAATGCGTGTATGTGATACCGTATTCAATTCTCGCGACTTTTTGTATCGGTCGGTTATATATGATATAGCCGGGTTATCGAATCAAGTGTTGATTCGATAAGTCGATAAAATGGAAGTTAGTCGGTTATATGAGATATGACCGGATTATTAAGTCAAGTGTTGATTTAATAATTAAGTGTATAATTGTATATTAGATATACTAGTTTACATTTACTAACACTTGTTCACTTTAGGGTTTTTCTCACATGAGCACAATTTTAATGTATATATGATATATATTAAAATTGTGTTTTCTTAATGTATCATGGTTGATGATACATATGACTTGGGTGTATGAGACTTACACCATGCTATATATTATGTTGGGTTTTTATAATTTAAGTAATTACAAAATTAAGTGGAGGATTAGATCAATGCATGAAACTTGTGGAAGCTTGTTGATGCATTGACTAAGTCCACTTGAGTTTGTTTTTACCATAGATATTTCTTAACCCAACCATAAGTGTTAGCTATGGTTATGCCTCTACAAGAGTTAGTATATGATACTCACTCACCATGGTTAGACTTCTCACTTGATCATTATCCTCATCTCTTTCTTTTCTTCTTCTTCTTCATTGTGAGAAGAAAAAAGCTTGCTAGGGTTTGATCCAAAGTGAGAAAGAGTGTGAGAAATAAAATTCTAAAGAGAACCCACTTCCTATTTCTCCATCCTCTACTAGACTAGCACTTTAGTTTAGGGTGTTTGCTTCACTAATTCTCAAGTTAGTGAAGTAGAAGCTTGAGTTGGCATCCCCTCGACGTAGATCATCTTCGGCCTCGAAGACTTCAAGCAAGGACGCGTCTTTCGCCTCGTGAAGCCATGCAAGGGTCCGGGAGAACCACGATCGCAGCGAAGGAACTTCAACAAGGAGCTAAAGAAGTGAAGGACCGATCTACAAAGGTTGCATTTTGTATTCACTTAGTCGTAAAGTTGTTTACTTGCTATTTGATTCGCCTAATCTCTAGTATACGATCTTGCTTAGGGTTGTTTGGCAAATAAAAATTTAATTTTGGCATGGTCGATGCTTTGTAGAGCCTTGTTAGTGTGCCTAGTAACCCAACAGTAGGTAGCGTAGCTGGTCGAGTTACGTTCTCGTGTTTCCGTATTTTAGGAAATGGGACGTGAAAATTACCAATGGCGGCGAAGGCGACCGTCGGCCCGCAACGAGGATGACCAATCATTAGTCAGTGGCAGTGTCAACGACGATCGGTCGGTAGCGTCGGAAGTCGGACGACTGTCGGTGGCAGCGACAGGCAGCAATTGGTGGCGGCCAATAACTATAAAGTAATTGAAAATAAAGTAATTGAAAATCGAAAAAATATCATTTCAATTTATTAAAAATTCGAATCAGCTCAGATTATGACGGATGTCGAATCTCGTCAAGATGTTACTTTCCGTAGATCTGCTGCAAGCGACGATGGACGGCTGAGATTGAGTTGGGGGTTGCCTCCTGAAGCGTGTAGATCTCAATAGGTTTGAGGTGGTTGAAGCCAAGCAACCTGCAGGGAAGTCCCGGGGTGGTTGTACTATCGAGGGCCCTCCGTCTATCAAATTAGACCGGATATTTGAGCAGAGTAACGACCCAGTAAGGAGAAAATTGCGTACCTCGATCGTCTGAGAGAGGGGTTTATATAGTGGCAGTGATGGGCAGGCAGGCGTGAGAATCACGCCGGCCGTTACGCTTCCGATGTCACGCCTGCGTGATAAGCGGGATCCCGCATTAATGGATAGACAGGCTCGTTAATGGGGATGGTGATGGTGTGGAACGTGGGATCGTGGGCGGTAGATATCTCGGGCATGGCGAGATTCGCGGAGTCATGGCATGGGAGCCTGTGATCAGTGCCGCGGGTCGGTCAGGCTGAGACTGAGGAGGATGAGCTCGGCGGGAGGCTCGGGGACGAGCGGGAGGCTGAGGTATTCTAGTTCTGCTAAAGCCTGGAAATGGGCTGAGAGGGCCGAGAAGGCCAGTTGTGTAGGGGGCTCGGAGGTGAGCCAATAGTTGTTTGTAAGGCGGGCACAGGAGTGGTGTGGTCGGTCGCAAAAGTCGGCCACGTCCATGGGCCGCAGACCTTGGGTATTCTACCGACGTACCATTCATGGTCCCTTCTTGCTAGCTTCGGGACATCTGCCATGTGTCATAATCTGGGAAATCGACGATATCGAGCATCACCATTAACCCCCTACTCTCGTCCCGACCTGTTCAAGGGTCGGGTCGAGAGTGGTCTGCCGGGTCACCCGAGGTGAGCTCCTTTTCATAGATATCGTAAGCGTGCATTCCCGGGCAATCAGCAGTATTTTCTTGATGACGTTAGCGGATCAGGGGCCAGATCTTGCATTAAAGAGGATGCGCCGGATCGTGCGTACGCTCACCGAAGAGACAGCCCACGTGTCTGGCGCTGGTTGGTTGACGCGACGGGCCGCAGATTTCCGGCGTCCGATGGGATGCGATCAATGCGCGTGCGACAGGTAGAGCGATGGTGGCTGTCGAATGCAATGAGTCGTTTCGGCGGGAGATGACTGCCGACGTTGGATGCGTACGCCGGCAACTGTAAATAGAGGTGGGGTCCTAATCCGGGCCCATACCTCTTCATAATTTCCTCGTCCAGAGTCTCGTTAGCTCGGCACTCTCCTTTTTAGGTCGGATCCCTGCGTTTTCTCTTCCGAGGACCCATCCTCTCCACCAGGTTAGATGTCTTCTTGTGAAGAGTCTGTAGAAATAGATTGGGTAGAGTCTAGGGAGCCCTCCGTAGATTCCCTTTCTTCTTCTTCTTCTTCTTCCACTGAGTCGGAGTCCTCCCGGGAAGTTAGGGTCAGATCTTCTTCCCGGGGTCATGCGACGGGAGCGGTTCCCCGAGCGGAGGTTGCGGGCGCCCCTGGCGTGTCATCCACGGTAAGGTACGAGGATGAGCTCGCCACCGCTCGGGCTTATTTCCACAGTCCTCCCGGCTATACGCTACGTTTGGCCGAAGAAGGGGAGATGGCAGATCTGGTACGGGGTAAGGAGATTGCCCTGTACCTGGAAGCTTTTTGGGCCGGAATGCGCCTGCCCTTCTCTCCCGAGGTTGTCAGAGCGCTGAATCATTTTGGGTTAGCCCCGGGTCAGCTAGTGCCAAACCTCTGGAGGATTCTCCTTGGGTTCCTGGTCCGTTTGAAGCTGCACATGATCCCTTTAAGGCTGAGCACCCTGGCCTCTTCTCTTTGTTACAAAAGTCACCCCGGTACTCATGCGGGTGAGCCGAGGTGGGTATACATCTCCTTTAGGAAACAACGGGGGAGTGCTGCCGGGTCGGGGGTCGTCGTGCTACCTTCTTCCATCCATGATTGGAAGAATAAGTTTTTCTTTGTTGGGACGCCCGAGGGTGAGGACTGGCCCGTGCCCACCCAGTGGTCTAGGGATAGTTGCCGGAGGGAGAGTCAGTCAAACGATCCTGACACGGTGAAAGTGGCGGAGTGGGAGCCCATTCCCCGGGCTGACGTGCTGCTTTCCGAGCAGGCCCTCAGTTGGGCTGGGCTCAGCCCCGTCCAGTTCGTGGGTAAGTTGGGAGTTTACAGGCGATCTGTTTAGACTTGCGTTTATTTTCATTTTTACTTGCGTTGCTGACTCCATTGTACCTTGTCTTGTGCAGAACGCATGGACGTGAGCAAATTTTGAGTGGCCATGCAAGAGCAGAAGAAGGGATCGAGGGCTAGAGGTGCCAGCTCCTTCCGTCCGACGTCGGCCCCGGTTCCCCCGGCAGCCGCTCCACCTAGGCGTTCGGGTGCGGCCCATGCCCCGGAGTCCAGCCAGGTGCCGAGCCAAAAGCGGGTTTGGGAACAAGAGGCTCGGGCTTCGGAGGTAGAGACTGACTCCCCGGCACCGTCCCTCAAGAGGTTCCACTGGACGGTTCCACGCACCCCGCCCTCCCCGATCTTGGTGGACGAGGGGGACCTCCGCTTTGAGGTACCCTCGGGGCTCTACATTGTTGACAGCCTGCTGACAGAGATGGAGAGGTCGGCCGGGGGCAAAGTCCCTCGGGGGACTCTCAGGGCGCAAATGGCGGCCATCGCCCAGGAGGCCGTGCAGGTTTGTGCTCGCACTTTACTTGGTTTTTCATTCAGCGTCTTACTACTCGTGAGATTTGGTGCCTCCCTTTTCTTTTTGACCCTCCTCTGATTCCTTCAGATCTTCCAGCACGTTGCCCTCGTCGTCCAGATAGAGGACGAGGAAATTGCCCCGGCAATGCGAGCTGCGGGGGAGTTCTCCTCGCTGGAGGAGAGCTCAAAGTTGGAGTTGGAGGCGGCGATTGCGAGGGTCGCCGTCCTCGAGGACGAGGTGGCGGCCGGGAAGCAGGAGGTCGCCAGGCACCGTGAGGCCGCCCGGGCCGCCGAGGCCAAGTTTCAGGACTCTAAGGTGCTCGTCGGCACTCTAAAGAAGTCGGCGAGCTCCCTCCGGAAGGAGCTGGAGGCGGCGATGGAGGAGATGAAGCGAGCCGAGCTCAGAGCGTCGAAGGCAATGGAGAACTGCAAGAAGTCGGACCGTTTTTACGCCGACCTAGCCACAGCCTCTACCCTCATCTGGCACGATGCCCTCGACACCGTCAAGGCTCGGATGCCGGAGTTCCCTGATGAAGAGCTCCGGGACGAGTATCCTCACGGGGGTGACGCGTAGGGGGATGCTCCTGAAAGCGCTGCCGAGGAGGAGGCCATCGGTGAGGGCGGTGCCGAGGCACATGTGATGGGCGTCGATCCACCAGACGCAGCCCCGGTCGTAGTGGACGCGGTGCTCCTTGAGGTTGCCCCCGGCACTGAGGCCTGAAACCCCTCGTCTTCTTATATTTTTTCTTTGCTCTGAAATTTTGTAAGCCTCCGGGCACTTTGTCTTTAGCTCGTAAAGAAGTAGGTCCTCTTTATTAGGCTGGGAAGCCCATAATACTTTGTAGAGACCTTTGATTTTTGTGAATAAAAAATCTTTTTGCAGTTTCTTTGCGTGCACACTATCTTTTTGTTTGCAGAGAACGTTCGTATTTGCATGGTTCATCTTTCCAGTCAGGTCGGTTCTTCGTCTGGCGATTTCACGTCGAGTTGAATTCGACCATTTGCTAAGTGTGCAAAGACCGGTGAAGAGTCGGTATCTTCGTGGCCCCGAATTCGACGTGGGGTCGCGTAGTGAATATTCGTCGGGGTTCTCCTCTAAGTATGGACCGAGCAATGAAGATGTTCGATTGCCTCTTGGCGAGGGCTTAGGTTCCTGGCTTCGTGGGGTGGTGAATGACCAGCCAGCATAACCGAGCAGGGTAGCTGCTCGGTTGCCTCTTAGTGAGGGCATCGATCCTTAGCGAGGGAGGGGCCGGAAGAAGTCTGCTAAGGATGGACCGAGCAGTGAAGCTGCTCAGCTACCTCTTGGCGAGGGCTTTGATCCCTGGCATTGTGGGGTAGTGAACGACCAGCCAGGGATAACCGAGCAAAGACGAGCCCGGTTGCCTCTTGGTGAGGGCATCGATCCTTAGCACGGAAGGGGCCGTAAGAGGCCTGCTAAGGATGGGCCGAGCAGGGTAGCTGCCCGGTACCTCTTGGCGAGGGCTTGGATCCTTAAGGACGGGCCGAGCAGGGTTATGCCCGGTGCCTCTTGGCGAGGGCTTCGATCCCTAGCGTTGCGGGGTAGGAAACTACCAGCCAGGGATAACCGAGCAAGGGCGAGCCCGGTTGCCTCTTGGTGAGGGCTTCGACCCTTAGCGCGGGAGGGGCCGTAAAGGGCTGCTAAGGACGGGCCGAGCAGGATGACTGTCCGGTGCCTCTTGGCGAGGGCTTTGATCCTTAAGGATGGGCCGAGCAGGAGTACTGCCCGGTGCCTCTTGGCGAGGGCTTCGATCTCTGGCGTTGTGGGGTAGGGAACTACCAGCCAGGGATAACCGAGCAAGGGCGATCCCGGTTTCCTCTTGATGAGGGTTTTGATCCTTAGCACAGGAGGGGCCGTAAAAGGCCTGCTAAGAACTGGCCGAGAAGGGTTACTGCCCGATGCCTCTTGGCGAGGGCTTTGATCCTTAAGGACGGGCCGAGCAGGGTTACTGCCCGGTGCCTCTTGGCGAGGGCTTTGATCTCTGGCATTATGGGGTAGGGAACTACCAGTCAGGGATAACCGAGCAAGGGCGAGTCCGGTTGCCTTTTGATGAGGGCTTTGATTCTTAGCGCGGGAGGGGCAGTGAGAGGCCTGCTAAGGATGGACCGAGCAGTGAAACTGCTCAGCTGCCTCTTGGTGAGGGCTTGGATCCTTAAGGACGGGCCGAGCAGGGTTACTGCTCGGTGCCTCTTGGCGAGGGCTTCGATCCCTGGCGTTGCGGGGTAGGGAACTACCAGCCAGGGATAACCGAGCAAGGGCGAGCCCAGTTGCCTATTGATGAGGGCTTCGATCCTTAGCGCGGGAAGGGCCGTGAGAGGCCTGTAAGGACGGACCGAGCAGTGAAGCTTCTCAGCTGCCTCTTGATGAGGGACAGTCGCGAGCGACACGTGTTATGAACACGTGGGGGAGGCGAAGCGCCGGAGCCGCGTCGTTTCGATTTCGCCGAAAAAGTCTTGATGTCTGCCGTGTGGCAGCACAGTTATGGGTGAAACGGGCAACTGTTGGACTCTTGAGGGCGTAGTGGGGCTATAAAGCGGAGGGAGCGTTGATCACTCCTTTCTTCACACCCAAAACGTAAGAATGGAGGACTTTCCTTTTACCATTCCCGATATTGTAAATTTCGAGGACGTGTACCTCTACGATCAGTACTGCATGCACCGAGGATACGATGCAGTTAGTCATAGGCCGCATTAAGGATCATTTCGGCCGACTGCTTCCCCGGCGCTCCCCCCTGCTCTAGTTGTTGTTGTACTCCATCTGGAGGGCGTCGCCGGGGCTCTACAACCCCTTGTCCGAACAGCTGAGAGATGAGGCGGTTGGTAAGCTCAGGTCTTTGCGGCGCTTCGGCCTGATCTCCGCGGGTCGGCGGGATCGCTCGGTGGCGCTCATCCTTGAGTGCTACCAATTGCGGCACGATGCCGGCGTTCGCAGGCGGCATCAAGGGTAGGGATCTGAGGCCGCGAGGGCTCGGCTGGCGGAAATATCCTTGGAGTACCACGAGCAATGTTCTCTGCACCCCCTTCCCCGCTATTGTAATTTTTCTTTCTCGATGTACGGCTGAGAAGTCTATAGTAAACTCTTCTTTTTGCAATATTTTATCGATCCCTTCTTATTATATAAACAGAAAGTTCTTGAGAAAAGTTTACATTGCTTTAGTAAAAGAAGTACACGCTAATAGATATTCTTTTTATTGGTACGGTTTGAGATTCTTGGTGGTGTAAAGCCGTCAAAAATGATCGGCTCGGTTTCCCTGGCCTTCATCCTCAGATGGTTGTTGGCCTCCACGACCGGCGCAGGGTGTTGAGTCTCGTAGGTACTCGACGTACCCCCCGCCGACATGACCATAATTTGCCCGATTGTCAACTCGCCGGGAGGCGGACGCTGTTCCTGCCCGCGGTCAGCTTGTCGCTTGTCCCGCAAGTACGCCGATAGGTGTCCCGAACGGATGAGCTCCTCGATATAGTCTCGGAGCTGTTTACAACTCTTTGTGGAGTGGCCTTGCGACCTGTGGAAACCGCAGTAGGGGCCCCGGGTGCGCTTTGCCGCCATGCGCGAGATCGGGGGAGCTTGAAGAACCCCTCGCCCTTAGCCTTCTCAAGCAGTACCGTCAAGGAGACGTTGAGCGGGGTGTATTCTTGAAACTTCGGGGAGTAAGGTTTTGGTTGCTCAAGTCTCTTTCTCTCTTCCCTCGCCCTTTTCTTTTGGTCAGTTTGCTCTGCCCCCGGGGAGATTCGCGTTCACCTCGGACTCGAGCTGGATCTCACGCTCAGTCCAGGCCTTTACCTCGGCCATGGTCTTAGATTGCGCTAATGCAAAGGAGTGTAACCACTCCTTGTGCCTAAGACCAGACCTAAGCACTGTAATGACCGTCTCGTCCCGATATTTTGCGACCTTGAGAAGGGCATTGGAGAAGTGGGTGACGTACCCTTTGAATGTTTCTTTGTCCCGGCTTTTGATTGTGAAGAGATGGTCGACGGTCTGTTTCTGCCGTCGGTTCCCGACGAAGTGGCCGAGGAATTGGGTGGCCAGCTCGTCGAAGGTTGAGATCGAGCATGGCGCGAGTCCTCGGAACCAGTCTCGTCCGGAGCGGATGAGAGTGGCCGGGAAGGCTCAGCATTGGGCGGCGTCAGAGTTGTCTTGGAAGCTCATTCATGCGGTGAGTGCGTCTGAATGGTCAATTGGGTCAGACTTACCGTCGAAGAGAAAGACCCTCGGAGACTTATTCCGGGAGAAGACATGGACGGCGAGCAGCTCCTCGGTGAAGGGTTTTGTGAGCGAGTCGGCGGCGTACTTAGCCCCGTCGCTCGCATGATATAACGCCCTAGTTCATTTATACCAGTTCTATTTTGGGTATTTCTTTATTTATGGCTATTTTTTGATTTATTGTTGTTTGGATGTGAATAGTATAATTAGCATTTGTATTTGCATCCGACCCGACCCGCTTGCTGGAAACCCGTCTTGATTACTGTTTATGATTTATCTCGGCTAATTATGAGAATTCATTCACTTTCATGTGGTTTATACTGCATACTTGCATTATAAATCTAGCATCTGCATTTTTTTATAAAACAAGTAAAGTCAAATAAAATATTTTTTAAATATCTTGTATGGCCTGCATCATACCCCTAACCCTATGGTAGCATCCGTGTATCTTGTTCTCGTTCCGTTCAGTGAAACGGACCCGTTTGGATAGCTACATGTACACAGCATGTATCCGTTCTTGGGGGTATGCATTTTCGTTACCCGGATATTATATTTTAGTTTTGGTTGACACGTATATCAACCGTATTTTCAAACCATAATTTTAGACCCGACCCGGGCGTGTTTTGGACTATTTTTTGTATTAGCCAAAATCTCAAATTTAACTAATATTATATTATAATATAATTATGGATGTTAAATATAAATGTATGCGATTTATAAAGATTTTAAAAACAAAAATAATATGTAATCCCAACCAATAACAGATCTCTCTCTGTATCTCTCTCTCTCTCTGCACACATATATATATTTTATACTTTAAATCCTAACCTAAATATTTGCAGCCCTCTCTCAATCTCTCCACTAACTAATATATATATATATATATATATATATATATATATATATATATATATATATAAATCCATATCCTATTTAAGCCCCCACGTCCTCTCTCTCCCTCATCTTCTTCTTTCCATTTTTTTTTGTTTTCCCGCCTCCTCGCTCAAAACCACGCCCGACGCTCGCGCTCGCCGCCGGAGCTCGCTACCACCCTTGCCTTCATCCTAACCTCGCCTCTCCTCATCGCACTCGTCCCCCGATGACCCAACTCCGAGCAACCCCACAACCTTCGAACCCATGCTCGTCGCCGCCCTTCCCTCCGCGCGACGCCGTTGCCGCCTCCACCTTCGTCGTCGTCGACCTTTCCTCGACCACCTCACCTCCTTCCTCTTCTTCCTCCACCCCTCTCTCTTCCCACGACGTCTCTGCACCGCAACCCAACCTGACCTGCACAACACGTTGCCGGCAACTTCACCGCTGATTGCCACCGTCAACGCCCTCGTCACCACGACCTCTCCTCTCTCTATCCTCTCTCCAAAGTCCCCGACGCCAACCCAACACTAGAGCCTTTCCCTACACCAAGAACCCCTGCACACCGCGGCCACTACCTTTGGTCGTGGACGTCGGAAAACCCATCGTCGCCGTCGTAACCCCCTCGTCTTTATTCCAGAACCCTCAAACCAACCCAGAACACCAAACCCTTTTTCCCTTTCTTCTTCTTCTTCTTCTTCTTTTCTTGATTTCTTGGTTTCTCCGGTGATCGCCGGAGCCGTGCCGTCGCCGACGATCCAGGCGACTCAGTGGACATTCCCGGCCAGCGTGGTCACCTTCTTGCTTTGCCTGGTCCTGTCCCGTGTGCGCGTGTGTACATTGCGACGTTTACCCGACGTCGGACGCTGCGTACACACCCCGTATTGAGATCCGATCAGGCAAATTTACCCGACGTCGGACGCTGCGTACACCCTTCCCTCCGCGCGATGCCATCGCCGCCTCTACCCTCGTCGTCGTCGACCTTTCCTCGACCACCTCACCTCCTTCCTCTTCTTCCTCCACCCCTCTCTCTTCCCACGACGTCTCTGCACCGCAACCCAACCTGACCTGCACAACACGTTGCCGGCAACCTCACCGCTGATTGCCACCGTCAGCGCCCTCGTCACCACGACCTCTCCTCTCTCTATCCTCTCTCCAAAGTCCCCGACGCCAACCCAACACCAGAGCCTTTCCCTACACCAAGAACCCCTGCACACCGCGGCCACTGCCTTTGGTCGTGGACCACGTCGGAAAACCCATCGTCGCCGTCGTAACCCCCTCGTCTTTATTCCAGAACCCTCAAACCAACCCAGAACACCAAACCCCTTTTCCCTTTCTTCTTCTTTTCTTGATTTCTTGGTTTCTCCGGTGATCGCCGGAGCCGTGCCGTCGCCGACGATCCAGGCGACTCAGTGGACATTCCCAGCCAGCGTGGTCACCTTCTTGCTTTGCCTGGTCTTGTCCCGTGTGCGCGTGTGTACATTGCGACGTTTACCCGACGTCGGACGTTGCGTACACACCCCGTATTGAGATCCGATCAGGCAAGTTTATCTTGCTACATGCTATGATACATATTTTTGCATCCATATGAATAAAAATATCACATGTTTACTGCATTGTACATCCATATTACCGTTTTACTGTTTTCGGATAGCCGTACGCATCCATATCATTAATTACATATCTGGTTGCATGCAGGTTAGCTTGATATGGCGTCCCATCCCCAGTACAGATGGTATTGTCCGCTCTGACCGAAACCGCACGGTTTTTCCCTTTAGAGGGGACCGTACCCGACCAGGGGCCACTTCCCAGGAGGTCGCCCATCCCAAGACTTCCCTGGCCCGAGCACGCTTAACTACGGAGTTCTCAAGCTTCTGTAATTACGTTTCACTTAAAAGGCGCCTCTGTAACTGAGAGTGATATCATTATATTTATAATGCAATTCGGTCTTCTTTCGGAATGTGTTCCGAAAATTCCCCATTGTTCTACAGTGGGTCCCACAGACTCTAGAGGTGGCCTCCACAGATTCAAGAGGTGGCCCCCGCCCTCTTGGTATGACAATTGGCGTGGCACTTTGTTCTGTGTGGCACTTTGCTCCGTGAACAAGAACCGGGTCCCAACATTCTCCCCGCCTTTGAACAATGGTTCGTCCTCAAACCACAGACCTACTACTGAGGGACCTGCATGGGCCACCATAAATGTAACGCCACACGCCCCAGTACAGATGGTATTGTCCGCTCTGGCCGAAACCGCATGGTTTTTTCCTTTTAGAGCGAGCTGGACCCGACCAGGGGCCACTTCCCAGGAGGTCACCCATCCTAAGACTTCCCTGGCCTGAGCACGCTTAACTACGGAGTTCAAGCTCCTGTAGTTACGGTTCACTTAAAAGGCGCATCTATAATTGAGGGTGGCATCATTATATTTATAATGCAGTCCGGTTCTCTTTCGGAATGTGTTCCGAAGATTCCCCATTGTTCTACAGTGGGTCCCACGGACTCTAGAGATGGTCCCTACAGATTCAAGAGGTGGCTCCCGCCCTCTTGGTATGACAATTGGCGTGGCACTTTGTTATGTGCGGCACTTTGCTCCGTGAACAAGAACCGGGTCCCGACACTTGATACATGCTATATTATTGTAACAACTCCATTTTTAATGTACAAAGAATTGATTTAAATTCAAAGTATACTTGGAATATTTAATGTTGCTGATATCTCTTTAAGTATTTATTTCATACAATAATTACAAGAAGGAGCTTGTAGCTCATTGGTAATACATTGCACTGCTGAACCAAGCCATCAGAGTTCAAATCATATGCCCCACATTATTTTTAATATTGTTTTGTTTTAAATTCTTTAGAAGCCCAACAGTCAACACGTGTTTTCTCACAAAAACCCCACTACCCATGAAAAGTTAGAAGTACTGGAGCCTTAACCAGACGACCCCTCACCTTACGAACCCCCGACTCGGCCTGACTCGGGCCGGCGCCGCCTGCCGGACTCGGCCGGTCGGTCGTGTCATCAACAGGAAAGATGTGCCCCTTCACTTCCTCCACTCCCCTGCATACTCTAAATTCTGAGATAAAGTCCAGAGAGCACATTAAACCCTATTTACTCCAAATTTTAATAATTTTTCATATTTCTTTTTACATTTTTAATTAAAAACCCTACATCTACCCTAACCCTAGCCTAACCCTATAAATACACCCCTACCCCCTACCCTCTCATCCCAAGATTCTGAGCCCACTCTCTCAAAATCTCAAGAAAATATTGTGTACTTTGAAAATGAGCAAAAGGCGAAGCTCCGACGAAATCGACGGCGAACTTCCGGTGATCGTGCTAGGAACTCTCGGCGACGAATCGACGCACCGACGAACCCTCTTCTTCCTTATCACTCTCGTTTTTGTCCAAACCCGTAAGTCCCTTTCTAGCTTCTCTTTTCTTTTCTAAAAAAAAATACGAATTTACAAACCCGACGGAATCGGCACCAATCCGATTTCCGATTCGGTTTTCTTATAAACTTCACTTCTCATTATTTCAATTATGTTTAAACATTATCATGTTGACTATTAAACACTAAATAACTAAATTGATCAAATTTCAATTCATGAAATGATAACTTTTCCATTTATCGTATTTTTTACTTAAATACCACATTGTTCCAATTTCACATTGAACTCCATTAAACTTGCTATAACTATAAGTAGAGCACGAGGTAATGACCTACCTCCTTACACACTCCCATCTAAACATAGTACTATAATCTTGGAAATTTAGAATACGAGAAAACAAACCTTTTCATTAAAATACCCTTTACTTAATAAAACTTTTAGTATTGATACATTTTTATAAATACATAACTTTTGAAATAATAAAATATATCTAGACTCACCCATTTAAGGACTGTCGTATTCATTAGGAAAGTCGTGAACTTCAGTCGTTTATCTAAACCTGATTTTGTGGTGTCTAGGCTAGACAAGTGAGAAAGGTAACTTTAAAAGGCCCGTCCCACGGTGATTCATGAGCGGATCCCTCCTTTCTTCACCTGTACTTACCTGGCCACAATTGGCGGTGAAGAGGCGATTTGAACTTGTCACTAAAACATAGAATACAGAAAAATCGACATCTTTACAAATAAATACCCATTACTTTATAAAACCGTTTTCTAAAGGATTTAGTATTTTAAAATCTTTGCAAAGCGCATCTACAGCCCATTTTGGGGAACCCGTTCAGGATGGTGCGGATTATTGCACATCCTCGGGCTTAGTAGTGCGAGATTCAGACCTCTGCAAGGAGCATTCGGTATCGAAAGATTTAAAATACGACATCTTAAGAAAAATGAGATTTTTAGAATATAAAATATTTATTAAAATTATTTTTGTATAAATATATGTATATTTAACATTTAAATATCTATTTTATTATAATATAAATATTCCACCTTTTTCTAAAAATCACAAGAATAAATTTTACATTAAAATACCATGAACTTCAAATAAATCAATATTAAAGATAAATACCTTTATTTATAAAAACTAGGATATTTTCACTAGAAATGTCACAATATAAAATCCACCCTCATTACAACTCTAAAGACGAATAATAAATACTTGGGGTGTATCTTAAAAACTATACAAAAGTATTTTTATATAAACCCCCTCAAGTTTTATAAATTACCCTACGGACCCTAATAAATATAGGACTTCGATTTACATCTCTACTGTCTGACTCCGGTTTGAGTCTGATCATAATCCGACTTGAATATGATTCAAGTACCATATAAATCTATAATATTACAATTCAACATAAACACACGAATCCATGAATCCAGTTATCAATCTATTCAACTTGACTGAACCAAACCATGGATATACTTTCCATTTACATGATTCCAGTTTACATCCGTTACTGATATCATGGTTTCGGTCAGTCATCCAACTATACAACTTATACAATAAAATATAACAATACAATCAAAACACTACGGGGTTTAAGGGGTAGATTGGTACGGAAGGTGTTAAAAGTGGCACGAGACAGTAAGATTAAGACACCTAACATGAATCATGTTGCTGTTGTACCGTAGCATAACGGTTCCTTGTACTTTCAGTTTGCCCTGGTCTCTAGCATATAGAGACCCCTCTTGTATACACTGGCATCCTTCTGTACCAAACTACAAACAACAACGTTAACACAATATTCTACAATATTATACAACTTTAAAAGATACATTCTTATTCTGTCTTTTCTATTTCTCCCTTATCTTTGGGACTTACCGAGCGACCTGTTCGCTGACGACATTCTATTTCTTTCTCTTTGAATATCGTCAGGTGATCTGGACACAGCAGAGATCGAGCCCACCAGTGAAGACTTGGATCAGTTTCTCGAAGACCCTGAGATCTAAACATTGTACTTTTCCTATTCAGTATTTTTCATTTCCTATTATGCCATTGTTTAGACATTGCTTTTTATTCCAGTTGTATTTACTTTTCATGCATTGTACAAAAGAATGTTAATAAATAAAGTTGTTGTTATTTTTATCTCTTGTCTCTTGTGATTTATCTTTATATTGCTTAGATACGCTTAGCGTATTTACTTCACAGTAAATACGTAGCAGACCAGTCGCGTCCCCTTCGCTGTATACTGGGAAGCGGGGCGTGACAATTATTATACTTGCATCTATATTAATAAAAAAAATTGCATATTTATTGTATTGTGTTTCCATGTTACAGTTTTACCGTTTTTCTGATATCCGTTCGTATCCATGTTATTTATTATACATCTAGCTGCATGCCGGATCATATCATTTCATATTACTGTTACATTGGTACCCTATGCTTGATAATATGCATCCTACTTAGTCATGTTGTTGTAGATGTGATCCCTGATAAACATTTGTTCATCCGTGTTTTACCGTGTTTCGATACTAGTTACATTTTACTGTTGGGTATCCATTGGATACACTGTACACCACCTGACATGACTTGATACACCACTGCTTGACTTGATACCTGATCCTGTTACTAATGCCGACAACCCTGACTTGTTGTCCCGATGGAAGTTACTGTTGTCTGTATAGACAAAACCTGTACCTGCTTGATCCTATGTTGGCATTAGATATCGATTGGCAATATCTTACTTGAACACATAACCTTGGGGGTAAGGGGAAATCAAGAATATAACCGAACGTAACTCAAAGGGCTATTATATTGTTTGCCATTTTTCCGGGCATTACGGAATATATTGTTTGCCGTTTTTCCGGACATTACGGAATAATCCTGTTACCGTGGTCCCGTGGGGAATGAACGGGGCATAGACCGATGGGTTACGATGAGGATTACATTAATTGATTTCGAAGACTTTAGAATAGATAATCCAGTAGTATAGTTTAGATTACTCACTGCACTTCACCTGCACGTATACACTTCACTGTTGCATATCCATGTTTACTGGTTATATTCATGTCATCGTTTATATTCATGTCTGCATATCTCGTGTATCCCGTTCATTTATTATTGTTGATATTATGACGCACTGACGTCTGGGTTTTGCATGGCCCAGATCCTCTGTCTCTTTCACAGGCTGATCAGGAGTATTTCCACCGTCAGGCTGAGCAGTGAGGATCCTGTTAGTGTCTATTTTAGTTTAGTTTTATTTCCGTACTTTCATTTCCTGATGTGAGCCCGTATTTGGGACGTACTTTCCAGATATTATTGTTTATTAGATTTATTGCTTCCACATTTATATTTCTTGACTCGTTTATTCTGGCATATGGACATGCACTAGATAGTTATTTTTATTTTATTGTTCTTGATATCTTATAGACAGTCGTAATGTGACTGTGGAGGGATGTTCCTAGCCACAGGCAGCATGGTTGGCTCTGTCACGTGCCGATCTTAGCGCACTCTGGGAAGCGGGGTGTGACACATGATGACCCTCCCGATGCATACCTTCGATCTTCTTTTCGAGGGCGTCGAGTTAGCCGTGGTATCCTGACGATTCGGTACATTCTGATCTTTGGCCTATGCTGTTAGAGATCTGTGTCTGGCCGCGGCCCCAGTTCCTTTCGATGAGGTTCCTTAGGTCCCTTGGCGGGGCAGTCTTCGAGCTGCTGTGACGATTCCCGTCCGCGCGACCCCGTCGAGGGAGGGGGTGTCGGTCATGCCTGGGAGCAGGAGAGCTGACCGACATCTCCTCGGGAGGGACGGGGGCGCGAAGGGGCTCGGGGTGAGGCGCTCTGGCGACGGACCTCGGTGTTGAACTGTGGGGCGCCCATCGGGTCATAGAATATGTTGGCCCGGGAGATCCGCGGCCGTGGGAGGCAGCGAGGCGGTGGTCGGCCGTGCCGACGTGAGCAGAGTCTTCTCTCCCTCTGTATGGGTCCCGGTCCCGAGGTGGGGGAGCGGCGACCTGGGGAGTTTGTCCTGTCGTTTGGACACGGATGAGCGCATCCACGACGGGCCCGAGTCGATTTATCCGGACAACTGGGGCGTTGATGACGTTGGGGGAGGAGATTCGTCCGCGCCTCCGTTGTGGGAGAGGCGGCGGCTGGCGCTAGGATCGTCGCGGTGATCGCTCGCCATTAAGTTGAGATCGGAAGGTGAACTTTGTTCAGTGGAATCAATCGTTTTCCCACAGACGGCGCCAGCTGACGGATGTCGGATCTCATCAAGATGTTACCTTCCGTAGATCTGCTGCGAGCGACGATGGACGGCTGAGATTGAGTTGGGGGTTGCCTCCTGAAGCGTGTGGATCTTAATTGGTTTGAGGTGGTTGAAGCCGAGCTACGTGCAGGGAAGTCCCGGGGTGGTTGTACTACCGAGGACCCTTCGACGATCAAGTTAGATCGAATATTTGAGCAGAACAACGGCCTAGTGAGGAGAAAATTGCGTACCTCGATCGTCTGAGAGAGGGGTTTATATAGCGGCAGCGATGGGCAGGCAGGCGCGAGAATCACGCCGGCCGTTACGCTCCCGACGTCACGCGCCGCGTGATAAGCGGGATCCCGCATTAATGGAGAGACAAGCTCGTTAATGGGGATCGTGATGGCGTGGAACATGGGATCGTGGGCGGCGGATATCTCGGGCGTGGCGAGACTCGCGGAGCCGTGGCGTGGGAGCCTGTGATCAGTGCTGCGGGTCGGTCAGGCTGAGATCGAGGAGGATGAGCTCGGCGGGAGGCTCGGGGACGAGCGGAAGGCCGAAGCATCCTGGTTCTGTTAAAGCCCGGAGATGAGGTGAGAGGGCCGAGGATGCCAGTTGTGCAGGAGGCTCGGAGGTGAGCCAACAGTTGTTTGTAAGGCGAGCACATGAGTGGTGTGCTCGGTCGCAGATGGTCGGCCACGTCTATAGGCCGCAGACATTGGGTATTCTACCGACGTACCGTTTCTGGTCCCTTCTTGCTATCTTGGGGACACGTAATCTGCCATGCCATGTGTCACGATATGAGAAATCGACCATATCAAGCATCATTAGATTAGCTGCGGTTTATATAAAAAATCCCCATCAAAAGCTCTCTAAACCTTTAAATGGGCATCTCAACTCCCCTCGTTCCATCACAATCCTTCCACTTACCATTCCCTCATCCAATCCCTCATCTCCTTCAACCACCTCCAAAGAGCCCATCAAGTCCATCTTCTCTCAAGATCCTCAACGCGCTCATCAAGGAAGACATCGATTTGGCCCGCGTCTTCTTTCGGAAGAAAATGGCCAAGCTTCACAATGAGCACACATTTGGGATTTTGATGAAGGACCTGTGCGGGGCGAATAGGATTCAAGAAGCATTCAAGCTTCTTTTTCTTTTTTTTCTCTTCCCCTTTCTTGTGACCCAATTGTTGTTCCCATGGCGAAGGCTGGTGGCATACGAAGCCACGGAGGTTTAAGGAGACATTTTAGAGAGGTGAAAGATCAATGGAGGAGCAACTTGACTTTCCTTGATTACTACACGAAGAAGAAGAAGAAGGCGGCGCTTGGCAGAAAAGAAGCGGTCCCGAAATGGACCGATGCCGACGTCGAGGAGTTCATCGCCTACGATCCCATCTATTTAACCTGCATTATTTCCTTTATTTGATTTTATGGCTTCAGTTGAAAGCGATTAGGGACCGTGCTTGGTGCGGTACATTTGGGAGGGATTTCCTGGAAACAGTCAAGGAGCCCGCGTGGTATGCAAAAGTTACAATTTTTTTTTTCTATTACTGCCAATTCGATTTACATAAAATTGCGACGAGTGTTGCCTTGTTTAGGTTGAATTTTGTTCTATGGTAAACATTAGATATGTGCAATACGAAGCCTATTCTATTCCATACTATTAGTTCCAACGATGAGTTGAGTGTAAAACAGGAGGCCCAAATAGCAGGAAACCCTTAGTTGCAAATCGGCACTTTACCCTATTCAACCCAAAAACATCATCTTTTCGTTAATTTATCCCCAAGCGGCCCGAAATTTCGATCTTTTCTTGTCCTTGTTTCGTTAACTGGTTATATTTAATATTTCAACCGAGGAGTGTTTTGTAAATTAAGAGACTATTATACATGGATAATATTTCAACCATGGGGTGTTTTGTAAATTAAGAGACTATTATACACGGATAATATTAATGGTGGCTAAAGCAAGGGGAAAAGTGCTGGTTTTGAGGGTGCTTTCCTACCATTCGGGTCAAACTGAGGAGGGTTTCCTGCAGTTTAGCCATAAATAAGTAAGGAATGTTACAGTATAATTTAATTCTTGGTTAGGCTGGGCTGGCCAATGACCTCGAAGTTGCAGCTTCCTCCTTCAAATCTCGGAGTTAGTTGACCTGGTTCAAGGCAGTGTGCTTCACACTTTTGCATCACATCCCTAAAACATATAGTAACACCTGCCATATGGAACCAGGATCTCTGCTTCTATGTTTAGTGCTATTTCTCTTCATAAATATGTAAGCTATGATATGCTAACAAACATTACCAAACTATTTCGATTTTCTGTTTTCTTTTCCATCCCATATCTTCGATAAACTAAAAAGATTAAAAGAAAGAGAAAGAGAAGGAAAAAAATGCTGCTTATATATTATCCTAATATGCGTTATTTCCTAGAAGGAAACCAGGTGACGTCAAAAGTTCTATATTTATGCCTCTAAGCAGCATGGATTCAAATATAGAGAGATGGGACACAATACGAGTCGAATACATTTAGTCACAAATTTCCCAAAGCTGTAAGATATAATTCATTGGGATACGCCAATTTTATTTTATTTTTGTTTAAAGATATATGTAAGAACGAAATTTATAAGTCTTGGCAAATTTAAACTAAGAATACAAACAATTTCACAATTCCAAGAATAAAAACAACAATATATTGTTAGTTTCGTAGTTATGGATGCATATTCAATATATTTAGATCTAAGTTTTAGCATGTGTCAAAAAAGAGTCCCTCAAATATTCATAATAAATCCGATAGGGGTACAAATTAGATACCGTTTCCTCACCTTGATGACGACTCCATGCAACATAATTCCTGACAATGATATTTTTTTTCACTGTGGAAGGAAATCAGGTGATATCAAATCGGCCATTCTCATTTATTATACTATTAGAGGTGATTATTAGCAATAAATGCAGATGATGTTATCTTTAATCTATGATAATTTTTCTCTAGTAGGGCTACAATTGTTTTTACTTGTTAAAGCTAACAATTTGATTCCTTCCATAGTTTCTTTTGACGGTGTCTTATTTTCACCTTATTTTTATTTTCTGTTTGCACCAGGGTTGTAGGTTGATATTTTCAAACCATTCCATATCAACCAATTTTTTCTTCTCTTCTTGATGATGTCTTCATTTCACCTTGTCTTTATTAATCTTGTTATCTTTTGCACCATAGTTGTATGTTGACATTTTCTTACATTCAATTTCAACCAGTTTGTAACTCTTCATGCGGCAGCATATGTAATTTTCTGATCTTTTCTATATGTGCTGTCTATATATTGTATCTAAACGTCCTGGTTATACAAAAGAAGTCCTATAGAATTATTTCTTATGCTTAAGTAGTTACAAGTATAGACTGACAGCAATAGGAAAGCTCCATCACTTACAGGATCATCCTATGATAATTTCCTTTTTAATTGTCTACTTGGATTTGTTCATGACAGGATCGAGCCAAAAGAATGAAACAATGGTCCTTTATTATTTGGTAGTGCAGTAACCATACCTTGCGTTTACCTGTCATAATTCATGTCATTAAATTGTAAAATTTGTGTATGGCAAGAACTTAGCCATAAGGAATTTAAAGGTTTATCATTTGGTGAAAATGCTGTTCTTCTGTTTGGTTTTTTGTTTATGTCCTAAATTATGCTCGATCGTTGCAGGTGTAGTTCTAGCTACTGGATTTGGAGCTCTCTGCGGTGCCATTTTTGGGTGTGAAGTCTCTGAATACTGGAACCAGCTATATAAGATTGATAAGCAGTGTGTGAATCTTAGGTTTTTGTACTGGCGGGATGATAAAACTCAAGGTTAGCGGTCTGCCTTGGCTTTTATCGTGTATTTCACTTTCTATCATTCTATCCCAATCATATGAAGAGGTTAATTTCAAGTTTGCTGCACTAATGTGTTTAATATTTGTATCTTCCCTCTCCACCAATGTTAAATTTGTTATTATCTTATGTTCACCCTCTTTAGGATTCCTTTCATAAAAATATGTTCTATTTTATGTTCGTGCTGCCAATGGGATCTAACTTTTACCATTTTTATTTCCTGTTGGGATTATGTCTAGGCTTAGTTTACTATAGTTCTACGATTAGAAAGTCACTGGAAATTTAATTTAACCTGTTCTGGTGAATGTTGTTTCATGAGAGTTAGGACACTGTAAAAACTATGTAGTATTTCTTTGATTTTGATATTGCCAACGGCGAACTTTATTTCGGCTGTTAATAGTTGGCTAACAAAATCAACTCCAAACGTGGCAGGAAATCACCAATAATCAATGCTGCCTGAAGAAGCCAATACCCACTCGCAATGACCGTCTGGGTATGATTTAGCGAGTCATTAAGGGCAAGCGTCCATAAGGTCTGATTCTTCTTTGGTTCAGGTTTCCAATAGAAATCACATGACTAAACTATATTTTTTTCACTTAAGTTTCCGTAGGTGTCAGCTTTTATACAGCAGCTGTTTATTTATTTTTTTTCTTTTGCTGTTATAATGGAGTATGCTCCATTGTAAGTACTGCTATGATTTCATTTCTGTGGCAAAGAAAATTTAGTCGGATAATATTTTAATTGTCCTGGAATGCACATATTTGCATTTGAAAGCGCTCATTTGCGATTGAGGTTTCGGCCAAAACCACCGATACGTGGTGGTTTCGTATCAGTTTCGTATCAGTTTCGGTGGAGACCGATACGAAATCAGCCGAGACCGATACGAAGCCAACCATACACAGTGCTTGTTTGGATGAGCTTATTTTCAAGTGATTATTTGCCAAAATCACTTATAAGTGACTATTTTTTGAAAAAAGTGAAACAGTCACTTATAAGTGATTATGACACATAAGTTATTTGGTGTTTGAATGATTTTGTATGAAAAGTGATAGGTAAGTGATTATTGAGTGTAAAAAGACCAAAAGGACGTATCATTAATGCCATTTTAAAATTTGGATGAAAATATAAGGGGTATTATGGTATATTATTTGGTCAACTTTACTATTCCATAATCACTTATGAAATAAGCTAGAAATCCTAGCTTATTTTTAAATGGGAAAAGATGACATTTTTAAGTGGAAACATATAATTCAAGGCAATAATCACGTATCTTTAGGATGCATCCAAACAAGCTTATTGATGCGGGACTCACATTGATGTGAAAAATAAGTGATTGTTGACCAAATTATTTTGCATCCAAATAGGCACAATATCGTTTCGGCTAAAACCTTTAAAAATTTATTTTTATACCATTTTTACTATTATTGTGATCATTGTAGGTCTTCGTTGTTGGAAAACTGCAAAAAGTGAACCCAAACTCTATATTAATACTTATCTAAGTATACTTTTCAATATATTTTGCATCATGGCTGGATTTCTAAATACTAGGATCTTTGTCTTGTAATATAGAATCATAAATTTAAGTATTTAATATATCTACACTTATATATATTGTATTACCGTCGAAACCGAAACCCGAACCGAGATTAGCGAAACTAGCCGAAACCTAGCGAAACTAACAAAATTACGAGAAACGGAAACCGAGTTCTCGAACCTTACTCTTTTGTAATGAGCTCTATTTTTTGGTAATGTATTTGACAATGTGCTTTTAATCTTGCTTTTTAAAATTTAATGGAAAATTAGATGTAGTTATAAAGAAAATATAACATTGTGATGACCCTGGTTCATAGTTTTTCTCGTACGCTGAATGCTTCCTTGACTCGAAACATGATTTAGAGAGATGCTCATTTGGTGTTATGTGAAAATAGCTTTCAAGTTTGGTGCCTTAATGCCAGAGGAGATTGGAACTGTAGGAGATGTCGAACGTGCTTTGGAATTATTTTATCTAGTGGAGACACTTTAATGTATTGAAGTGATTAGTTGAAGCGGACTGAGGGTGGTTGGAGTTCATGACCGGGAAATTTACCCGGAGTAAAGTGGTTTAATTGTCAGAGGCAATTCAATATCGTTGCTTGCACACTTCATAGGGATCTTTTTATAGGGCCTACGTGTACAGGGTTAATCAGCTTATAAACAGAGTGTTGGTAGCAAAAACATTTCCTTGATACTGTAGAAATCTATATAAGGTTTCATCAAATCTCTATAACTGAATTCAAATTTATGAATGTTGCATTAACTGGAAGCATAATGTAAATCTAGAAAAGTTGACTAGAAACGCTGATATAATGCAAATTTCATGTCAAACCTTGAAAGAAGGTAACAAAGAACAAAGCAAGCATTGACCCATCTTTAGGGCACATAAAACTAAGTTTACACAACAATCCCCATAGTTAGAGGTTTATGAGGGAAAATATACACCTGATCACAATCTGTATATTGGAGCTTCTTAGGTATCTAGGATACACCATAAATATCATTCACAGAGGCATTCAAGCCTTACTATCATCAATAGGAGCGTCCTTAATTCTAATACAGAGCTCCTAAAATTGGAATCATATCATTCTGTATGGTTAGTGAGTATGGAACATCAGCTATCATCTGAGGGGATAGATTAAAAAGCCCGCTCTGATCTACTGTCAGTGGGGCCACATCAAAAAGCCCGTTCTGTTCTACAATCTGCACTCACATAAAATAAATGATCGATGAGTTCCATTTTATTTAAATGGAGCATGCAAGGAAGTGATTAAGTCGTTACTTTGATATGGGATACTTGCTTTTTCCTGAAGGTGTTTGTTGGCCGCCTTCAGTATTCCCTCCTGCATAAACAATTGGATTAAATAATCACTGCATACTTTATATGAATTATGAAGTGCTCTTGGCATTCAAACCAAGATGTATAGTTGATGCTAGTCCAAAACACCCACCCTGCATCCTACAGTTGTTGATTCTGAAATTATCAACTTTATGAAGATGGCGGCCTTGCCTAAGCTGTTGATCTGATAACTATTGAATTCTTAAATCCCAGTTTGGTGATAAATCCGCGTCCGCTATCTTGTGGCCAAGTGCGGTATCAAGTTCTAGTGTTTAGGATTGACCTCTACAGAGAGATTGTTCGCTTAGCAAAATGATGACGCAAAGCTCGCTGTGTCTTTTGACAACACTGGCAGTGGTTGGAGTGTTCGAGACCTTGGGATAAATTTAATAGAAAATAGAAACAGAAATATGAAGAATCAATATTCCTATCATTCCTTTTTGGAAGATTGATGCAACCATACACCTAAACATGAAACTAATTGACGCATCTTAGAAAAATCTTATCATCCATCGATCAAAATAATCCCTCAACATTTTTGATATAAAATATTTTTAATATCTACATAAAAAAATGTGTGATTGTCTGCATATATTTAAATAATGCACTACTTGTATGCGTTCAAGTACATTTGGATTTACCTCAGACCCTTCTGTAGTAGATCGATCTCTTGCTTCAGTATGGCCGTTTCTTGTTTAGGCTCCTTCATGGATGAACAGAAGTGTCAAACTATAGAAAAGTGTAATTGCAGAGTTGCATGTATATGCACTTCGGCTTTATGGTTGTTTGAATTTTGTTTAAGATGAATTCAATGAGTTAACTAAGTATCAGATCGACCAGATTGAACAAATGATAGGTCAAGATCATGTTGTTTATTGGGAATTGAAGAGGGGAGAACAGAAGTGTCAAACTATAGAAAAGTGTAATAGCAAAGTTGCATGTATATGCACTTCGGCTTTATGGTTGTTCGAATTCTTTTTAAGATGAAGTCTAATGGTGCATGTTTTCAAGGTGAAGCTTCACAGTGCATGTTGTTTAATTATAATGTAAAAGTTCACGATAATTGATATGTGATAACTGAAAAAATAATACTTAATGAAGTTACTTTCAACAGTTGTTTAAGGATGCAAATGACATTAGTAACTATATAGGTGCTGTTGAAATTAGTTATGAAATGTTAATGATGCTTTGAGGAATTTAAAATTTTGGGGTTGCATTGCCTGAAGATATTCCTCGTAAGGCCTGGAAGTTCTTGGGAGATGGGGGTTCTACAACTACCTAAGTTTGTTGACAACATTATTAAACTAAGAATGTGCTTGATTATTGGAGAAACGAATTAATATTTATACATAGATACAAAAGAGACTATTATACTATCCACAAATCAACCTCAATAGTCATAAATGAAATTATGGATGAGAGTAATTAGCAGAGGCCTAAAGAAAAATGGAAAAAGAATGAATGGTAGTGTAACACAGTTAGAAACTGCTGAAAAAGAATGGTTTAACGGAGAGAAGGTTGACTAGGGAAGCTATTATTTATTAAGAGGAATAGTTGAGGGATGTAGTCACATGATTTTTGTTGATTTGGAAAAATATGAGCAGTGAGCCTATCAAATATGTTTTGTTGTGGGTTTCTAAAAGGCTTAACCCTTGAAAAGTTATAATGTTGTGACTGACAATATGTATGCATGGTAGAGTTGTAACCAAGGGAGGTTCACTCACTTCTTGTTACCTTAGGATTCCCATCACTTTTCTAGGTTGCGGATGACTTAGAAGTTTTTTCAACATAAAGTTCAAGATGCATTTTGATCTTGTTTGCTGGCGATATATAATAAGTTAATTATTCTTGTGAATGATATATTTGGAAACAGAAAGATGGAGTCATGGAGATAAGTTTTGGATATGAAACATTTATAATAGATGTTTAGAGCAGTAGAATGTAGTATATGGATTGGAGAAAAATTAAGTGTTGATGGCACTAATTACTAGCGCTGTTTGCTTTTGTTACTGAAGAGCAGTTAGATATAGCGAATTTTTAAAGGGCATTCATAAGTTTGGAGAATCAAAGCAAGTGGTTAAAGTGGATAAATTCTTTGATTTAGAGGATGTTTTGTTTACAACATTGAAATAACTTAAATTACTTTGTTTAGGCGTTTTCAAGTTCTGCTGTATAGTTCCAAATTTGAACCACCTTTTGTTCGAAAAAATCAGATGGAAACACAACATTTGTTGCAAATTTGCTCTTGAGTGTTTTTTTTTCTTTTGTTTGGGGGGGATGCTTATTTTAAGCTTATGTTGCATCCGTAATAATTGCCACTAACATTTCCCTAGGTTGCAACTAATGTTGAAAGAATTTGTTGTTTCCATCTTAATTTTTTCCTTGTTAATTTTTTCCTGCCCAAGCTTGGAAAATGAAGTTCTTTTTCAACATCTATTGCATTTGTCTCCGTTTCCTAGCAATTAAACAGACTATTATATGATAGTAGAATGCCCATAGTATTGAAGATAAAATCTAGGAGATGGCTATATGTCCAGCCATTATTAATTGGTCGGAATTTGAATGTTAAGAAACTCAAACACACACACACACACACACACACCACCCATGCACTCACGCACTCACGCACACAAAATAATTCTATATGAATGGTTGAGATGGATGAATGTAAAAGGGCTGAAGGTAGACTAAGAAGTGTGTTCATTCATAAGAACCTATTAGTCAGATGAAGCTTCAGTTGACAATGAATTTGTGTGCTAGGGAAGATGGTTTGCACATGTGTAACAGTGACCTTTTAAGGAGAATTGATAGCATCGTATTTTAAGCAGGAAGTCTTAAGGTTAGACTTCAATGAATGTGGATTGAGGTCGTAGATAAATATAGTTTAGCTGTTACCTCTTAAGATGTTGCCCTTACTGGAGTAGATATAGAAACCAAAGATTCAGTATGAAGCCTTGTTGTTGTTGTTGTTGAATTTTTTTTTTGTTGGTTCAAATATTGGATTGTAGGTTGTGGTTATTTCATGTTTGATGTTTTCGTAATTTTTTTTGTTGATGTACATATTCATAAGACAACATTGACATACATGGTAACTCTCAACAATCAGGCAAAAAAGTTCTCCTTCACCATCATTATGCAGATAAATAAATAGAATATGTAGTCTCATGCAAGTTTATCTACTTTTTGTCCACCTTTATTTGTTTAATTCACATATTAGTACTAGAAAACTCTAGTACTAATATGTTTCTAGTACAATTAGGCAAAAAAGTTCTCTTTCAAGAAGAACTCCTAGCAGCCTTTGTCATATATTTCTATGCGGTTTTACATAGGAGAAATTCCTATACCAAAGCCATGAGTGTCTTGACGGTAATTTTCATTACATTAATGTTGTGCAGACAAAAGCGAAACATATCCAACAATAAAGAAAATGAAAATATAGTAAGTTATCAGTACCGTTTGTAATTTTGTTCCTATTGAAATCTTTGTTCCACTATTGCTTAGTTATGGCATCATCTATTTGATTTTATCATTTTACTGAACAATTTCCTTTTCTACTCTGCAGCTAAAGAATGCAGCAACTCTATTATACCCATATAGACATTTGACCCCAGGATCGGAACATGTTCCGCGAAAACAAAACTCTGTACATACCTTAGGACTGATCTCATCATTTCCTTCAAGTTTGGATTCACCATGTGCCCTTGCATACCTCTCCATCATACCTTGCATGGTCCTTCATCAAATCAAGCCCCAAATAACATCAATAAAACATATTTCAAACAACTTGGTTAACTTGTATTATCATGTTCTATCAAAAAACTTGTATTATCATGAAACATTTTGTTTTAGCAGTTGGAACAATTGTGCTAAGGATTAAATTATCAAAACACATAGAGAACCCACCGATGGTTCGAAAAGATATTTATTTCTAATATCGTTACAGTTTACATAAAGATATTTAAATATACAAACCTTCGATGCCTAATATTTACCCACTAAACATAGAAAGCACAATATACAGAAAGCCCTTACAGTAAAGGATATAATTTAACCATAAGCTTCATCATGTTTTTTCTTCTTCAGATTTTTTATAATTTTTGTATAACATGTATATAATTAGCTATGTATGAATTGATTGCCGAAAGAGAGAGAGTAAACCTTAGAACTTTTTGTGTTCTGGAAAGCAGAACAAAGAATCACTGAGCTAATGGATTTTTCTTTTCGAGCTAAGAAATTTTTTGCTCAATTTCTATTATTTATATGTTTCCAAATATATTATCTAGGATTAGCACAACATGTGGCAGTTAGGGTCATAGTTTGCATAAACATACCCCTTTGTGGCTAGTTCCTAGAGCTTGCCATGTGTGGAGAATATGATGATTCCGATATCGGCATCACACAGCACAGATAACTCCTTGGCTTTCTTGAGCAGTCCTGATCGGCGCTTGCAGAAGGTGACCTGACGATGCACTGGGTTCTCGATCCTTCTCATCTGTATCTTTCCTCTGACCATCTCTGCACGCAACTTCCCACTAGTTTGAACTAGCTTCGAGGTCGATGCTTTGCTCTGAGCTCTCGCTCTCGGTTTAGTTTTTCTTGCACAAAAAAGATAGCTTTGCAAGGGGGAAATACTCCCATATAAATGTCCACACTGGATGGAATCGATGAATACGTTTTCTTTTTCATGAGTGGGTCCTTTGTCTCCTGGACAGCCCCCGCTAAGTTCATTAGCATCCTTCTTTGCGGCTGTTCTGGTGCAGATGAATATAAAAGAAATAAACTTTTGAGGACTAGTTAGCAGTTAGTATATAAATTTTAGATTTCTGTTTGGTTGTAAATCTTATATTTATAACCATTGAATTACCTGCAATAAAAGAGTGACCATGTGATCAAGGTCTAAAATCTCGGAATCGGCTATCTCGGACGTATCGGCCGTCTCGGATTGAAAACATTGGATTTTATATAATTTGACAAATAAAATCTAAAATTATGAATTCTATATTTAAATAGTAATAGCAACTATAAAAATTTTGGCAAATTCTATAGTAATTAACGATGTCTAAAATGGTTGTTTTAGTATTTGGTAAGAATAATTATAATGCTTTTGATATACCTTTTAGTAATTAATGTTTCAAATTAACTGTAACCCGATAACCTGTTAAAAAACCCAATAACCCATTGACAAACTTAATACTAGAACCCTACTATTCAAATGGTAAATCTAATACAACTCGGTATTGGACGGTATTAGTATCATAACTCGGACGGTCATGTTTTAGATCAGAATTGGCTATCATGGATCGGGATCGGCCAATATTTCTAACTATGGCTGTGATAAGCGCATATTTCCTACAATCTAGGGATGTGGTTGTAATTGCAATTATAAATGAATTATTACCATTAGCAGGAAATTACATTACAAGTGCCACACCCGGGAAATGATCTTATGCTACTTCAACAATGGTTTTGTACTTCACCACATTCTTCTGTGAACCTTTCATGTACAGTCCTTTCTCCTAGGCTTTTCATGTAGTACTCTTTATTGTAAAATAACCAGAAAGGCTTCAGACACAAGCCCTGTAACACCCGAGTTCATTTATACCAATTCCAGTTCTCATATTTTTTTTATTCGTGATATTCTTGATTTAACGTATGGTGGGTGCGAATGGTATTTTATACTTTACATTACATTCGACCCGACCCGCTTGCTTGAACCTGTTTGATTCTTATCTATAGATTATCTTGACTTGTTGCATGGACACGTGCATCTTATGTTTAGTACATACTGGTATTTTATCTTTTATCATATAACATTTTAGGTCTTGTAAAATAAATTAAAATTGTATTTTATAGCCTGCATGTTACCCCTAACCCCGTGGTAGCATCCGCGCATCTTGTTCTCGTCCCGTTCAGTGAAACGGACGTGTTTGGATGGCTACGCGCACGTACGTGCATCCGTTCTTGGGGGTATGCTTTTTCGTTACCTGAGCCTTCATTTTGAAATTTGGAAGTCGCATATATTTTTCATATTTTAAATCTGAATTTTTAGATCCGAACCGGGCATGTTTTGGAGTAAGTTTGTATTTGCCAAAATCTCAAAACGGACTAATATTATAATATTATATTCTCTAAAGTTTCTTTAACTAAAAAAATATATTTTTAACTTAAAATCTATTTCTTTCTCTCTCCCGACTCTCTCCCTGCCTCCGTTTCTCTCTCACCGTTTCTCTCTCTCGACTCTCTCTCCCTCTCTCCGTTTCTCTCTCTCTTTCCTGACTCGCTCTCTCTCTCTCTCTCTCTCTTCTCTCTCTCTGTTTGTTTTTTTATATACGTTTTATTTCAAAAACCCTATACCAAACCCATATCTTCTCTTCTCAAAAATCTTTCTTGCTCCTTTCTCCTCTAAACCTGAGACACCCGTCGTCATCGCCCCTTGCCAACTTCCCTGGTATATCAGGGCACCTATCCACTATAAGATCTTTCCTCCTCCCTTTCTAAAGTTTTTCTTTTAATTAAATGTTCACTGTTCTTTTGTTCGCCGGAATCCGGTCGTGCCGTCGACGATCCCGACGACCCAGCAAGCATCTTTGACCCGTGTGATCCCGTTGTGCGTTGTCTGGATTCGTTTCATGTACCGTGCGCGCGTCGCGACTTTTCCCGCCGACGTGTGGCGTTCCGTATACCCGTATCGCGATCTGTCAAGGCAAGTGAAACTTGCTACATGCTATTCATAATATTTATTTAATTTCATATTAAACCTATAGATCGAATTTAAAGTCACGTGTTCCAAGTTAACAGTTCGATGTTCCGTTTATACCTTTTAGATTCAGAACTTGAAACATACCCGTTGCATTTTAGTTTACTATACCTAGTAACCACATCTGTATTTTAAATCACATAATAACTATTTACATAGTCTATGGTACCCTTTTATAGTTTTACCCTATTGGACACCCGTGTGCATCTTTAACCTGTTTTAGATACATTTGCATCCCTAGATCTTTTAATCCATAATAACGAGATTTTAACAATCCATATTTGTTTAAATGTATGACACTTAATGTTGGAACCATAACCCTAACTCTAATCGATAACCGTACATCCAAATAGTTTAATCAGTATCTATTTGCATATCATATTACATGTTTCAGTTTATTGTTCTATTAGTACCCATGCTTGTGATGTATACCCATGCTTATGCTAGTTTGATTATGAGCACCCACATGACATCTTGTGCACCCTGACATGACTTGTCATACCCATTACTTGACACGACATGGTACCGTGCAACTCTTGACATGACATGATACATATATACATTACTTGACCTGACCTAATGCACCATGCTTTACCTATTACCTGATCTTGTGATTAATACCAACAAACCTGACCTGTTGTCCTTACGGACAGTTCCTGTTGTCTATCCAGACAAACCTGTACCTGCCTGATCCTGTGTTGGCATTAGCTCCAGATTATTTAATACCTGACTTGAATACATATGACTTTCGGGTATGGGGAAATCAATGATGAAACCTGACTTGTAACTCGACAGTTCTATACCTGTTCTGATCAGTCTTACGGGCTAGGCCAGCCCCGGAGTGATGCTACGGACATCACTCGTCATTACCTACCACCTTTTATTGCCTTGCGGCACGTCTCGGTTCAGTCCGAGAGTCGTAGACCGTGATCCCGGGCACGCACGGGATACTATTGAGTTACATCGATAATTCATCAAATTGATTTCAAAGACTTGAGAGTAGTTAACCCAATAGACCAGTTTAGATAACTCACTACACATTACCCCACTGTCCTTACTTATATCACTGTTATGCTTGTTTACCATTTATCCTCATACTTGCATGTATTGCTACCCCTGTTTCATTATTGCTTGATGTTATGACGCGCCGACGTCTGGGTTTTGCATGGCCCAGTTACTCTACCTTTGTTGCAGACTGATCAGGAGTATTGCCGCGGTTAGACCGAGCGGTGAAGATCCTGTTGGTATGCAGTTTTACTTTCCAGGTGTTTCATTTATTGTATCTTTTGCTTCCGCATATTATCATTCCTTGACTCATTTATTCTGACCCATGGACATGTACTAGATAGTTTAGTCTACTTTCCTGTTCTTGATATCTCTACGGCTGTAATGTGACTGTGGAAGAATTTTTCCTATCCACAGGTAGCATGGTTGGTTATGTCACGTGCCCATCTTAGCGTACTCTGGGAAGCGGGGCGTGACAAGCCCCCTGCTAATCTGTGCCTCTAGATAGAGATTCTTACCAAATCATTAGCTTGAGCTCCTCAGTGGAGTCTCTTATTTCCCCCCATTATTTCTTAAAAATTTCTCTGTGGCGTCTCTTATTCCACATGTTTATTTTTCTGTCAAATACTTTATGGAGCCACACTTCATAGCCGATTCCGTTTCAATGGAAAAGGCTTGGTTGACGATGATGATGATGTTGATGACTCGCTCATGGCTAATGGCTTAGGTAGTGACTCATGGTGGCATTCCCTTGTATAATGCTCATTGATAATTGTGGTTTGTAGGGCATAAAGGTATTCAAGATTCTAATCACTTTTTTGATTGATAATTGCAAAGGCAAGGGAGAAAACTCATTGGCTCGGCTAAAAGAGGCCTCAATTGCATAGACAATTTGAAAAGCTAATTGGCTCGGCCAAAAGAGGCCTCTAGGTCTTTTTTCTTTCTTTCATGGCCTACTCCTCGTGCGCAGGCTCTTCATTTTACCACCTTGGCAATGAGGTAGCAAGAAGCTCAACTTTTTATATTTTAATTCTAGAAAGTACTTGTGAGTCAGTATACTAAGAAGCTAACTGTGTCTATCTTTTCCAGCCAATTGATGGGTCCAACCAACTGATCAAAGAAGCCTTATTGAACTGAATGCGCCGGTTCCGGTGATTTGATCAGCAGATAAGTATACCTCTTCTATTCTCGGTTCATTTATTTCATTGCATGTCCTACAGTAAAAACATTGCAGAACTAATTGGACCGTAACCTAAACAGTTTTTACCCTACTCAGATTACTAATAATAATTATAGTACTATTTTTGGTGAATTATAGTGTTTTATTTTGAATCACCCAATTGAGTTAATATTATGATGTGTAGCACAATATTGTGATACATATTTCTAGTATTATTGTTGGAACTTTTCCAGCCTATTTAGTCTTGTTTCTGATGAAAGCTTCCTTTCTCAGAATCGTTAGGACTAAAGAAAAATGTAACAGCCCTATTTGAATGCAATAATTCAAGAGTTTATCAAGATTCTTTTTCCATAATTTTTGAACTTTTAGTTGGCCGCTAATATATTTTATTATGGATTTTTTTTCTGTAAACAATTTTGATATGGAAAATATTCAGTTTTTATATTATATAAATAATATTTTCTTAGTGATAGCAAAATAACATTTTTCGTATCTGTTTACTGTTAAAATAAGAACAAGAAAATCTGCACCGAATCTCTAAATGCAACCAATTAAAGATATGCATCTTTATAAATAAATTTATAAAAAATTATATATATACAACAAAATCTCTCTCTATCTCTCATTCCCACATCTCTCTCTCTCCTCGTTCTTCTTCTCATCTCACCGCCGCTTCGCTCCCGAAATCCCTAACCTTAGCCGTCGCCGCGCTGAGCCGGCGCCGCCTTCCCCCCGACCTCGACCTTCTCCCCTCATCCACCTCTTCCTTCCTTCCCTCTCCTTCACCCCGACTACAACTCCGAGCCCGACTCAACAACCCATCACCCTTCGCCGTCGCCTTCGCCCTCGTCTTCATTCCCACCGGCGCCTCCACGAACCACCGATCCCTCGTTACTATTGATCGCTGCAGCAAGTCGATCCCCTCCAGCAACCCCCTCGATCCTCTCCAACAAAACCCCTGCGACCCTCGACGACCCTCTCCAGACCACCGATCTGAGCCATCTATCTCCCATCTAACCTCAACCACTGTCACGCCCCACCCTTAATACAGAGAGTATTGTCCGCTCTGGCCAAAGCCGCACGGTTTTTTCCTTCGGAGCGAACTGGATCCGACCAGGGGCCACTTCCCAGGAGGTCACCCATCCCAGGACTTCCCTGGCCCGAGCACACTTAACTACGGAGTTCTCAAACTCCTGTAGTGCCGGTTCACTTAAAAAGCGCCTCTGTATTAAAGAGTGGTATCATTCCATTTATAGTACAGATCTTCCCCCTTTCGGAATGTATTCCGAAGAGTTCCCATTGTTCTACAGTGGGTCCCACGGACTTAAGAGGTGGCCCCCCACGGATTCAAGAGGTGACCCCCGCCCACTTAACACGACACTTGGCGTGGCATTTTGTTCCGTGTGACACTTTGCTCTGTAAGCAAGAACCGGGTCCCGACATTCTCCCCACCTTTGAATAATGGTTCGTCCTCGAACCACAGACCTACTATTGGGGGACCAGCTCTGATACCATTCTGTCATGCCCCACCCCCAATACAGAGAGTATTGTCCGCTCTGGCCAAAGCCGCACGGTTTTGTCCTTCGGGGCGAACCGGACCCGACCAGGGGCCACTTCCCAGGAGGTCATCCATCCCAAGACTTCCCTGGCCCGAGCACGCTTAACTACGGAGTTCTCAAGCTTCTGTAGTTCCGGTTCACTTAAAAGGCGTCTCTGTATTGAAGAGTGATATCATTCCATTTATAGTACAGATCTGCCCTCTTTCGGAATGTATTCCGAAGAGTCCCCATTGTTCTACAGTGGGTCCCACGGACTCAAGAGGTGGCCCCGCCCACTTAACACGACACTTGGCGTGGCACTTTGTTCCGTGTGGCACTTTGCTCCGTGAACAAGAACCAGGTCCCGACATTCTCCCCACCTTTGAACAATGGTTCGTCCTCGAACCACAGACCTACTATTGAGGAACCTGGCTTTGATACCATTCTGTCACGCCCCACCCTTAATACAGAGAGTATTGTCCGCTCTGGCCAAAGCCGCACGGTTTTGTCCTTCGAAGCGAACCGGATCCGACCAGGGGCCACTTCCTAGGATGTCATCCATCCCAGGACTTCCCTGGCCCAAGCACACTTAACTACGGAGTTCTCAAACTCTTGTAGTGCCGGTTCACTTAAAAGGCGCCTCTGTATTAAAAAGTGATATCATTCCATTTATAGTACAGATCTTCCCCCTTTCGGAATGTATTTCGAAGAGTCCCCATTGTTCTACAGTGGGTCCCACGGACTCAAGAGGTGGCCCCCCACTGTAATACCCAGTCCTTTTGAATACCAATATCCGTATTTTTGTCACTCCCAAAATTTATTTATTTTATAATTATTATTTGTATTATTCTAAAAACCCAAATCCTAATCTAATCTCATATCTTTTAATTTTCCCTAACCCAAACCCTCATTCCCTTCCTCTTTTATTATCCCCTTTCTTTTTCATTTTTAGTCCAGCCGTTACTTTTCCCAAGCCTAGAGCCGGTCCACTCCTCTAATCCTTTTCTCATTCACTTAAAATCCCAAGCCCGACCCCTTTCTTTTCCTTACTATCTTATCCCTTGGCCCGAGCCCATTTTTCCTTCCCAGCCCATTAAAATAACAATTATCCCACCTCATTTCTTTTAAATCCCTTCAAATCCAAACCCAAATCTCCTCTATAAATTCCTATTAAACCACCAAGTTAATGCCTCTTTAATCCTAATTAATTTCCCCCATTAATCCCTTTTAAAATCCTATCAATCACCACTTAATTCTCATTCATTCTATTCTCCCTCTCTTATCTCACCCACATTCTTTCTCTCTAATTCCCTCTCTCTATCAATTTCTCTAATTCTCCCTCTCTAATTCCCTCTCTAATTCTCTCTTCCTCTCTCTCTAAATTTCTCTCCCTTTATCAGCGTCTCACCCTCCCTCACATCAAATCAAGGAACAACGTGAAGCAGTGAAGAAAAGGAGGGCACGAAGAGCAGCTAGATCGAGTGAAATTGTCGGATTCCAAAGGACTGAGCCGGTGCTGTGTTCGTGGCGCGATCGTGCTGATACCACTGCAGTATTATTGTCGATACATTTCCAGGCAAGTTCTCTACTTGCTACATACTATTTTATGATAATTACAAATTACAATCGTGTATATACCCTGTTTTACTTTTCTGTTAAATTAAACGACATACATGTTCGATGCATGATCCCAATAAAAATACTCACCTAATTTGACGGAACTGGATTGTTTATATTGTCCCGTATAGTGTTGAATACCTTGTACAAATTTCGCTGGAAAATATGACCGTTAACGACTAAAACGACTACCCCCAAGTTTACCTGTAAAACTGGAAATTTCTTGTACCTGAAAACCGTTAAAATCACCATAAATTATGTACATATCGAAATGATGCGTTCGAGGGCTTAAATCGAAGCCGACTCGACGAAATATAACCCTATGCAAGTTTCTAATTGTTTCTGTACTTAAACTGTGACAATATTTGGATCGGAGTGCGACTCTGGACTGCAGTCCAGAGCGACTCTGTACTGCTGTCCAGAGCGACTCTGTTTACTGTGTGCTGTCCCGTAATGGGTACCACACTGTTTCCTTAACTCGTAGGTTGCGGAACTCCACTGTTTATTATAGGTGAATCTGTTAGCTAGATAACACAAGTGGTTTTATTCTGTTTCGTTATCGTTTGTTATTTAATCTGTAACTTAAAAGATCGGGACGTATGACAGTCCCAACAGAATCAGAATTGACATACTAGTATTGAACAGTGTATATCTCCTGACATACAGACACGATTGAAGATCCGTCTATTGCGTTGAAAACCTTATTGAAAACTCTAGATTTTATTCAACTGTAGCGTCGCAAAAATCTGATCCCAATTGGGATTAAAATGCGTTGCAAAACGGACTTCCGATTCTGAAACCGGATTTCCAGCCGTGAACGCTTAAAATGAAATGGCCATAACTAATGATTCTGAAACCCGATTGCCGTGAAACCAAATTCGCTGGTTAGATAATCAATCATACTATTTATTCCCCGTTTATCGTTTCGCTAAACTGTACACGTTTGATTTATGATAAATATTGCAAGTGGTAGATTACTGATTCATGACATCCTAATCGTGCTTTACATACTGTTTACGCATCATATCATACATATGTCACTGCATTGATAACTTAGTGATAATGTGCATTACCCAGTGTTAGGTATTAGTGATGATTGTGGCAAGTACGTTAGTGTTCGTGTATAAGTGAATAAGTGAAAGTGACACGTACTTGTACACAATCAGTGAACCTTATTATTCTATTGCATTGTCGACGTCTGTGGGACGCGTGTACGTGTGACTATAAGTGGTATGGGACACTTATGGAAGCTCTTGCACGGGTGTCACAGATAAGGCACCAGACACTGCCATTTATCTTAGGTATTAGTCGGGACGTGCTTGATGGAGGTCATGCCTCCAGTTCTCGCGCAGACTTGTCACAGACTGATTGGTATTTGAGATTATGGTTAGCGTTTGATGTAGACCACGGGGTGTGGGTAGTTTGAGTGTGAGTTCAACAGAATCTCGAGAGTCCCTTGCCGGCTTATATATATGGAGATATATGGAGATTTACAGGGTACATGATTATTACCGTGAGTTACATGTTGGGCCCGTGGTCCCTTGCTCTTGGGTTCTACCCTTGGGTGGAGGACACTCGCGAGTGGTTGATTCTCACACTTGGACTGACGATAGGCTTAGTGACCTGTACAGTGAGACTTAGAGACTGATAAGGATGATAACATCGATATACATACTTACTGTGTTGACATACTTGGCATATCATTTTACTGCTTTTACTGTACCACTGCATCGATTACTGCATGTTCATACCTATACCGTCATTGATTTACTGTTATATATATTTATTATCACTGTTAGAGTTGCCACTTGGATATATATATTATATTGCTATTGTGTCGCTCTGACGACCTGAGTATGCATGCTCAGTGTGAGGAGAAGATTTAGCCTGGACCAGGACTAGACGTGCATTACAGACATCTTGATTAGCTATCTAGGGTTATACCCTTCTGTTTCCCATCAGGTCAGTTCTTTATATTACTTTGTTCAGTTACTGCATTTCTCATTACCTGCGCATTATTTACTGGTTACCATGTAAAACTAGAAGCCGAAGTGTGACTACGGCAGGACTTTTCCTTGACTGTAGGAGCATGGCTGGCCTTGTCAATCCCTCGTATCCCGTATTTTGGGAAGCGGGGCGTGACACCCACGGATTCAAGAGATGGCCCCCGCCCACTTAACACGACACTTGGCGTGGCACTTTGTTTCGTGTGGCACTTTGCTCTGTAAGCAAGAACCGGGTCCCGACATTCTCCCCACCTTTGAACAATGGTTCGTCCTCGAACCACCGACCTACTATTGGGGGACCAGCTCTGATACCAACAAAACCTCGGCACGCCCCGCTTTCCAAAACGTGGAATACGGGAAGCGACGAAGGCCAGCCGTGCTACCTACGGTAAGGAAAGTCCTTCCATAGTCACATAAGACTGTATAGATTAACCTGTCAAAAATAAAATCCAATACCAAAAAAATAATACTGATAATCATGCTGCAATGAAACCACAAGAAATCCTAAAAATGGGTCCACTAGATAATTGATGCAATTAAAGATCCATAACAAAAGATTCAGAATAAAATAAGATCCGAAAGAGATACAAAAGTCCTAATGTCCCATAAGGGCGCACATGCTAAAGGCTAAAAGTAAAGGAAAATAAACCTACGATTACTGATCTTCAACAAAGTCCTGGTAGCCGCTCTGATCCTGCTCAGCCTGCAGATCTGTCTCTAAATCTGAGATGGCAAATCTCAGGGATGTCAGAACATCCCACCAAGTACCCAACGTATAAAGAGTATGTAGCATAATAACAAGAATATATAAAAGTGAAGCCCGGTGCGCAAGAAAATCAGGTATATAAATAATTAGATGCATTAACACTATGAAACATGTATGTAAGGGGTCAATTCATAACCTGACTGGTCACTAAAAGATAAACTATCATATCGTAAGCTCAAGTGTGTGCGTCAACCTCTGCAGGAGTATTCCTAACCCAAGAGTGGCGTCCCAGGGGCTAGGAAACACGGGCCCAACTGTGGAATGAATAAGAGACCGCTATAGTCCGGTACGAGCTGTAAACATGAGACCGCTATAACCCGGTACGAGCTGTAATCATGAGACCGCTATAGCCCGGTACGAGCTGTAAACATGAGACCGCTATAGCCCGGTACGAGCTGCCGGCATGGGACTCCTAAGATCCTGTTGTATAACGCACACTCAAACTATCCCAACACCCACGTATTTATAGCTGCTATGGTAAAGATTAAAATCACTAATTAAGAATGCTGAAAAGACAGGAACTTGTGGTATGGTAATTATATGGAAATAAAACTGGTGAATAGTGGTGTCATGGCATGTAGTTCAGCATTCTAATTAATGATTTCATTTTAATATAAATAACAAGGATCACGAATAGGCATGTCAAATACAATAGTTATAAAATGATAGTGTCCATAAACAAGAATAGCATGTTAAGGTTTCTCAAGCATGTCGACAATGATAGTCTCAAGTAAAATGTTAAATATAGACGATAGAATATGATAAGGTCAAAAATGTAAACAACACTCAACATAAATATGCAAGCATCTGTATTTAACATCCGAGTTTATTTATTGAAAAGAATAATAAATTAAAATATGGTTTTAAAGGGTTAATATAGTTAAATAGAAATGACAAATTACAGATGCATAAAATGGATGGTGGTAATAGTATAATTACGAGATAATAGTAAGTAAGATAAAATAAATGACAGATTGACCAGTTATCATATAAGTGCTAATAATAAGTTTTATAATCATGTGATAATAGAAAATATCAATACAAATTATAGTATCAAAATAATTTATATGACTAGGGTACATAGAGTGCAGCGATATTATAAGGAGTGATAGTGTAGAAAGCTTAATTTATATATATAAAATATTAAGCCCAAAGCGTTTATTGATTAACAGTAATAATGGTATATTTTTATGTTTTAGATTAGGATATAAGTGTTGACATTTTGCATGCTAGTGTATACCAATATTGTTGCAACAGAAACATATAATTACTTATAACGCTTTTTATATATTAAACCACATTTACATGTTAATGGTTATTTTATTACGCTTGCACTTTTACAATTCACTTGATGAAAGGATTAATAGGTATTCTAGATCTTGGGATTTTCATCATATGTACAAGTATTATAAGATATATTAATAAAGCGGCAGAATATTACAATTTTATTTAAATATTGTAAGTTAATAATTTATTTAGAGAATTACTGATGTTGCATCGACTAAAAAAATAAAAGAGTAAGAGTACTTGTCTCGGAGACAGGTAAACACGACGACACGAAGAACAACTCCAAGGTTTGATTGCTCGGCTAATTTTGAAGAAGAAAATATTGTGATGGGAAAAAGAGAAGGTTGATTTATATGAAAAGGGGAGAGATGATAATAATTAGGTTGTTATTTATAGGGAAGAGAGATGTTAAAGATTGGAGAGATTATTATAATTGGAGAGAAATATTCTGATGAGATGAGATTTGGATTTGATTTTATAAAAGAGAGATATGATGGGTTGTTATATACTTCTATAAGATATTAGAAAAGTTGTATATATACATATTAGTTTGTATATATTCAGAATACTAGAAAAGTATATGTATATATACATATTAGTATATAGTGAAAATATATGTAGATATGTATATGGTTATGGGTTAATGAAAATAAATACAATTAGTTATATATATAGGATTTTTTGATATCAAACAAAAATATATTTCTGTTAAACTATCATAACAAAATATCTTCAATTATATATATGTATGTATTTATATAGGTTTGTAGAAAAATAGTTAAAGAGAGTAGATTTGAGAAAGAGAATCTGCTGAGAGAGATTAGATTAGATTTGAGAGAGAGTGATTTTGTTAGGGAATATATATAGAAAGAGAGCGGGGGTTTGGTGAAATATAGTTAGTGATATAAAAAAATGTAGATAAAATAGAATATGGGGAGAAAGAAATCTATTGGAAAAGATATTTGTTTGGAGAGAGAATAGTATTTGTTTTAAAAGAATAAAGTTATCAGGTGAGACATATATGGTGATTGGAGAGCGAAAATTGAGGAGTTAGTTTAGGAAAAATATTTATATGGTTAAAAGATTTAATAGGGGTTCTCATGACTTTTCAAAATTAAATATTTTGACCAAATAAATATCGTAAGACAAAATATCTTATAAATAGAATTTAAAAATGGGTAAAATCTTATGTATATGTATTGTTTAAAGAAATACTAAATAAAATATCTTTTGTTTAAACTATGCTACTAAAATATAAATATGGTTATAAAATGGTGTTAGACAAATAAATATTTAACTACTAATAATATTCATATTTAACAAACTTGAAAAACCATAATTATATGTATATATCTTGATTAAAAGTATTAAACTCCAAGTTATAATAATAAAAACAAAACAAAACCCAATATATCCAAAAGAAAAAAAAGAAACGTATGATCGAACTAGGATGTTACATCCTACCCATCTTACAAAATTTCGTCTTCGAAATTTGAAGAACGAAAATACAAGATCGCGAACTAATTACAAGGATCAATGAAAATAGACGGGTGTGAAAAATTAAGGATCAAGGAAGCAAATGTTATTAAGAGTCATGGTTTGGGCTCGAAAATTCGGCATGTGAAAGAAAATCAAATCAGTGGAAACAAATCAGGTAGAACTCTAAGTTACTCAAACAGAATAACGTATAGTAACTATGCCGCGGTACATGGGTACAATAATGTAATTCTATCTCAGTCGTCCGAATCCTACAATCAGAGTCAAAGGAATATACAGCATGACACAGTGGGGAGAACCTATATATGTGATTCTAACCTAAAAGGTCGGTAGAACCAAGACTAACTTTGATGTTAGCCTGGGCTCTGATACCATTCTGTCATACCCCACCCTTAATACAGAGAGTATTGTCCGCTCTGGCCAAAGCCGCACGGTTTTGTCCTTCGGAGCGAACCGGATCCGACCAGGGGCCACTTCCCAGGAGGTCACCCATCCCAGGACTTCCCTGGCCCGAGCACACTTAACTACGGAGTTCTCAAACTCCTGTAGTGCCGGTTCACTTAAAAGGCGCATCTGTATTAAAGAGTGGTATCATTCCATTTATAGTACAGATCTTCCCCTTTTCGGAATGTATTCCGAAGAGTCCCCATTGTTCTACAGTGGGTCCCACGGACTCAAGAGGTAGCCCTCACGGATTCAAGAGGTGGCCCCCGCCCACTTAACACGACACTTGGCGTGACACTTTGTTCCGTGTGGCACTTTGCTCTGTAAGCAAGAACCGGGTCCCGACAACCACTCATTATCATCATCCCCAATCTCACACAAACACTAACCCTAACCCACCACAGCCATCCTCGTCCACCTCGCCGGAGACTCCCTGACACCAGATCGACCTCGCTGGAGTTCATCGAAGCAAGTGAACCCTAGCTTGATACTCATCCTCTGTAAGTTTCTGTAATCCCTGTTTTTTTCAGAAATAAATATAAATATATATGAATAAAAAATGGAATGATAACAGTGAACATTGAAAAGGGGAAAATTAGTATTAAAACCCTAAGTTGTTATAATTGTGTTTGGTTGTGTGACAATTGTTATGTAGATATTTATGATTTAATCGATGAAATTTATCTAGGCGGATCGTATAACTCAGATCCCAAGTCGCACCTTAGCTGGGTTCGTGCCCGCATTTCGTACATCATTTTCCGTGATCGTTAACCTCAGGCAAGTACTCTTGCCTTTTTTTATGTGATGCTATGACATGATTACTATGCACAAGAATCCCTTTTCATGCTTTATACACATTCGAGGCTCTTGTTGATTTACTTGTATAGAACACCTTGATTTGACATGCCTATTCATGAACCTTATTATTTATTTTTTTTAAATGAAATCATTAATTAGAATGCTGGACTACATACCATGACACCACTATTCACCAGTTTTATTTCCATACAATTACTATACCACAAGTTCATGTCTTTTCAGCATTCTTAATTAGTGATTTTAATCTTTACCATAGCGGCTATAAATACGTGGGCGTTGGGGTAGTTTGAGTGTGCATTGTGCAACAGGATCTCAGGAGTCCTATGTCGGCAGCTCGTACCAGGCTATAGCGGTCTCATGTTTACAGCTCGTACCGGGCTATAGCGGTCTCATGATTACAGCTCGTACCGGGCTATAGCGGTCTCATGTTTACAGCTCGTACCGGGCTATAGCGGTCTCTTGTTCATTTCACGGTTGGGCCCGTGTTTCCTAGCCCCTGGGGCACCACTCTTGGGTTAGGAATACTCCTGCAGAGGTTGACGCACACACTCAAGCTTACGATAGGATAGTTTACCTTTTAGTGACCAGTTAGGTTATGACCTGATCCCTTACATACATGTTTCATAGTGTTAGTGCATTTAATTATTTATATACATGTTTTTCTTGCGCACCGGGCTTCACTTTTATATATTCTTGTTATTATGCTACACACACTTTATACGTTGAGTACTTGCTGGGATGTTCTGACATCCCTGAGATTTGCCATCTCAGGTTTAGAGACAGATCTGCAGGCTGAGCAGGATCAGAGCGGCTACCAGAACTTTGCTGAAGATCAGTAATCGTAGGTTTATTTTCCTTTACTTTTAGCCTTTAGCATGTGCGCCCTTATGGGACATTAGGACTTTTGTATCTCTTTCGGATCTTATTTTATTCCGAATCTTTTGTTTTGGATCTTTAATTGCATCAATTATCTAGTGGACCCATTTTTAGGATTTCTTATGGTTTCATTGCAGCATGATTAGCAGTATTATTCCTTTTGGTATTGGAGTTTATTTTGACAGGTTCATCTAGACAGCCTTATGTGACTATGGAAGGAGCTTTCCTTACCGTAGGTAGCACGGCTGACCTTCATCGCTCTCCGTATTCCGTATTTTGGGAAGCGGGGCGTGACAAAAAAGGAGAATACCGATGCTCAAGCAATATAAGGTTTAGACTGTCATCATTGAACCATGGATTGAAGCATCAGTCTCCAGTTTCTAGCTTAGAAGGTGAACAATTTTACTCTTCCGACCAAATGCTTCTATGTTTCGAGCGAATGTTTACTAGACTTGCGGAATCTATTGAATTTCATCTTTTAGGTGTTGGCTTGAGAGAAAATCTGGGTCATTCAATAGATAGGTGGCAGGAGGTGAGGAGAAAGATTATGAGCACATTCATCATTAGTCAATTAAAAAAGTATATGGCGTAAAGATTATTGGAAAGGGGTTGCAACTTATGCAAGATTTAGGTGGTGGATTCTCATTCCCAACCATTTTATTATAGACACCATCATTAGCCTGAAAGGAGTTTTCTTAATCCGAAAGCACAAACATATATATCAGTGGAAGCCAGATGCCTATAAAGTAAGCTATAATATCTATAGTCCACCGATGATTCTTAAATGACCATCTTTAACATGGGTGCACTAAGAGATATTATAAATTTGTATAAAATAAATAACTTTTGATTGGTGGATAGAGTCGAATCTAATTTGATGATATGTTAATTTTTTATTTACATTTTTTAGGAAGCGCTTGATTTTTTTCAAGGCTTCTGCTTTTTACAGAATCTGAGGTAATATCAAAACAGAGCCAAATATTGCGAGGAAAGGAAAAATTAGTCCTGTTCTTTTTTTTGTTAACCAAAATTTTTGTGGAAGAATGTTCTATAATTTCGTAATAAGTCCATCATCACAAGTAACAAGTTACACCACCAATAATGATCTATAGCATCTAAATTTGGAAGATTTGTACTCCAACATGGTTGCATGATTGGTGAATGTTGTTTTGGAAGGATCTTAATTATACGAGGAAACTGTTGGAAATGAAAAAAAATATTTTTATTTATTCACTTTTAAATTCTGGGACTTTAAGTCATTAAGGGAAGTTATCAATTTTTTCGGCAGGTGCAATCTTCTGTTGTAGCAACAAATTTACCAAAATTAAAAAAGGCTCATGTAGCTCGAAGAAAGCAATTGAGCTTTGATATTTACAAGACCAAATCTCAAAGTTGATCCCATAAGCATGATTCTTGATGCCCGCCAACTCGTTGAAGTCCCTAAAAACTTGCATGTTATAGATTTCCCTATTTCACTGCTTTAATAGAGGAGTCGATAAACGGGTTGATTTGATTTATGTTTCACTCCTTTTTTTGGCGAGTTTCTGTGTATCTACAACTTAAAATTCTTGCGAAGCAAAATTCACGGAGTTTGTGATTAATTATATGTTTGTTGTCATACAGGTTGTATTCAAGTCCAACTTAGAGATTCTAAACTGGAGGTACCAAGCTCCGAAATCCCCTCGATTGAAGGTTCAAACCTGGAGACTGGGATACTTAATGGTGAACGTTTTGGTGCCTTTTGAGGCAAGTGTACGTTTTTGCTATAAATTGAGGTCCGTTTCTTCACTTATTCTTTCTGTATTCATTATTCTTCGAGCTTTCGTGCTAAAGTTTCAAATCTTCTTTATGCATTTTCACTCGATTAGATCTCTCGATCTCAAGCTTCAGCCCTTATTGTATTTTTCATTTACTCATTGGACTGACATTGATTCTCACCATGCTGTGATGAAGTAAGTTGACTGCTTCTATGGGAGAGATGATCGCTTCTTTGAAAACACAAGGTGAAAATGTCATTTATACAATTTGGAAGTAGGTTATAGTAGAAAATTAATTCCTGAACGTACATTTCGCTGCTAATATGATACTCTCCCGATGAGCTATTGAGCTCACATTGATCCCTTGCAAGTTTTATTAAAGGCGGACATAGGTTATATGAAAAGAAATTGTTAGTCAAATTTAATCAAACACATCGATATGGGGGGAAAAAGAATCGTTTTTTTTGTTTCTGTGTGTGTGTGTTGATGGGGGGGTAGGGGGTGGGGGGGTGCATATCCACTTAGTATTATACTAAAGGGTAAACCCCACGCGATGTGTGGGAGTTTTGGATAATTTGTCAGCATTTTTTGAGGAGCAAGGGGATAAAAAAAATTCAGGAGAAACAATAAAATTAAAGCAAGTTAATATCTAATACTTTTACTTCATCAAAGAAGCCTTCTTTCTTTCATCCCTGCCCGTTTAACCTTATCCTATTTATTATGTGTTCTTATCTTGTTAGTAATCGACCCCACAATAAGCTGTCTTGAACTCTCTCACCCCACCCCCCTACACCTGGCATGTGGTCAAGGTGCCCACAGCCTTATTACGTGCCGCCAAGTAACCTAATTGGCCACACAATAAGCTGTCTTGAACCCGCAACCCCCCAAATTGGCACGTGGCCAAGATGTCCACAGCCTTATTAGGTGCAGCCAAGTAACGCCAGCTGCAGATTGTTCTCCAATAGAAAGTGCCACAAATACCCTACAACATTTCCCAAATACCAACCAAATATATGGGGGGATTAGAAAATCAGCAGCTTCTTTAGAAGATTCATTTCTTCCCGCCTTGGTAAGGTTATATGATAGAGTTAGGGTTCAGGGCATCCCGACACCTTGATAGATTCGACGCGCTTTAGTTCAAACGACACGGTTCATTTTAACATTTTGTAGTATGTGAATTGAAACAGAGAAATAAGCATGTCTGTTACAAGGAAAACACTAAAGTACAACGCAGCATGCCGACTCGTTGTTGAGCCGAATACAACAGTCAACAAAAAATATGTTAAGACCGAATAATTACAATACGCACAATTACATAGCTGAGCCAAACTAAGGCGGTGAACAAGAAATAGATTTACCTTTGGCTTTACATAACCACTCTCACATGAATTCACAGTGAACAAGGATCTAGTTCGTAGGGATTCGCATTGAACGAACTGTGTTTAGGTCCTAGACCCATCGACGTGATCGTTGTCAAGGATTTGCACTGAACACCTAGCCCTAAGAACAAAGACAACCACGTTGGCCCCGTTGTAATGGGCATCTCAGGGATTGGCATAAATGCTTCCCTCTTGGCCGACGTCGTTATCCTCTACGGATGTGAAATTTAGAAATGAAACTAAAGACAACGGCAGTGAGGGTTACCTCCTCTAGAAGGGATTCACGCTTCGATCCCCTCGTTTCTCCTACATGGCCCTTTGCACTTTGTATTTCCTCGTGATGCCTCTATTGTGGCCACATGACATTGTGGATTCATATTCGGCCCTGCTCCGTATCTACGTAAGTGGATGCGGTTTTTGTCCACTTACAAGTGCAAGCCGCATCACATATCCGACTTGGTGATGGGAACCTTTTCAGTCGCTAAATTCGGATCCAAAGGCTTATGTGACTTTATTTTAGTGCAAACATATACATATATCCATTAAATAGAAAAAGCTTATAGGCATGATGATGTGATGCCTCCGATCTTCAAAACACAATTCAAAAATTAAACATCAAAGAAAAATTAATCATTATTTTAAATAAAAGAAACAACCATCTCCTTAAACCCACCGTTGCCGATCCCAAGTCCGGATGAGAAAGGGTGAGGGTTGTGGTAGGCTTGTGACAGCCAACGGAAAACTTTGTCACATTCTATGACATGAACCATAATAAGAATATCGTTGGGGCGTCCCCTACTCAGCGACGCGCTACATCGGATCCCGGGTGTAGTGTTAAATATGCAAGGGCTTGGTCGTCGTCCAGATGCGGCGCGCTACATCGGACCCCGGGTGTAGTAACAAATAAGCAAGGGTCGTCGTCCAGAGACGGCGCGCTACATCGGACCCCGGGTGTAGTGACAAATAAGCAAGGGTCGTCGTCTACAGACGGCGCGCTACATCGGACCCCGGGTGTAGTGACAAATAAGCAAGGGTCGTCGTTCAGAGACGGCGCGCTACATCGGACCCCGGGTGTAGTGACAAATAAGCAAGGGTTTCATAGGATCCGTCTAGCTTCCTGGAACATAGGTTCCCTTACGGGTAGACTAATAGAATTAGTGGAGGTGATGATTAGGAGGAGAGTTGGTATTATGTGTTTGCAAGAAACTAAGTGGGTAGGTGAAAAGAGTAGAGTCATAGAGCCTTGGGGTTATAAGCTTTGGTATACGGGTAGAGATAAAAATCGTAATGGGGTAGGTATAATCATAGACGGTTGCTTGAGGATGTAGTTGAGATTAGGAGAAAATGTGATAGAATTTTACTGGTTAAGCTTATTCTAGGTGGAGAGATCTTTAATGTTATTAGTGCTTATGCACCACAGATAGGTCTTGATGACGCTAGTAAGCGTCTATTCTGGGAGGATTTAGACGAGGTGGTGCAAAGTATACCTAGTGGAGAGAAGTTATTTATTGGTGGTGATCTTAATGGACATGTAGGTACTAGTCGTAGTGGGTTTAATACTATCCATGGAGGTTTTGGTCTCGGACAAAGGAATGAAGTAGGTGACTCGATTCTAGATTTTGCTTTATCTTATGACTTGATCTTAGCAAACACCTGGTTTAGGAAAAGAGAGTCCCACCTTATCACTTTTAGGAGCGGATCAAATGCTAGTCAAATAGACTTTTTTCTGACGAGAAGAATAGATAGAGGTTGTTGTATCGACTGTAAGGTAGTGCCAGGTGAGAGTGTAACTACTCAACATAAACTTTTAGTTCTAGATTTTCGATTTAGAAGAAAACCTAGGAAGATTAGACGTAAGGTAGAGCCTAAAATTAAATGGTGGCGATTGAAAGAAGGTAATCAAAAGGCTTTTATAGATCGTGTAGTACAAGAAGCGGATTGGCAGTCGGAAGATGATCCAGACAAAACATGGAACAAAATGGCTAGTTGTATTAAGAAAGTAGCTAGAGATCTACTTGGTGAGTCGAAAGGTGGTGCTCTACCATCTAAGGACATATCATGGTGGAATGAAGATGTAAAGGCTGCTATTAAAATTAAAAGGGATTCTTATAAAGATTTGAAGAAAAGTAGAGATGTGGAGAGATTTGAGAAGTACAAAATGGCTAAAAAGGAAGTTAAGAAAGCTGTTCGGGAAGCTAAATCTAAGGTCTATAAGGAGGTGTACGAGAAATTAGACACTAAAGAGGCTGCAAATGATATATACCGGATTGCTCGAATACGGGAAAGGAAGACTAGAGACTTATGTGCGGTGAAGTGTGTCAAAAATGAAAATCAGAAGGTTTTAGTTCGAGATGAGGATATCAAGGAAAGATGGAGAGATTATTTTGACAAATTGTTCAATGATAGCTTTACTAAGAATTTGGATGGACTTGTCATTCAATCTCAAGATATAAATCGTGATTTCATGCGTAAAATAAGACTTACTGAGGTTAAAGAAGCTTTGAACAGAATGGGTTTAAGAAAAGCGGTTGGTCCTGACGGGATTCCTATCGAGATTTGGAGATGCTTAGGAGAAATATGCGTTAAATGGCTGACAGATCTGTTTAATAAGATTTGGCAGACAAAAAAGATGCCAAATGAATGGAGGAAAAATATCCTTGTACCTATCTACAAGAATAAGGGTGACATTCAAAGTTGCTCAAACTACCGTGGAATAAAACTAATGTGTCACACCATGAAACTTTGGGAGAGAGTGATTGAACACAGGCTAAGGAAGGATATTAAGATAACAGAGAACCAATTTGGGTTCATGCCTGGACGATCGACGGCAGAGGCGATTCATTTGCTTCGTCAACTTGTCGAGCGCTTTCGAGAGAGGAGAAAAGATTTGCATATGATATTTATTGATTTAGAAAAAGCGTACGACAAGGTACCTAGAGAGGTATTATGGGGGACAATGATGAAAAAGGGGTACCCGTCAAGTATATTGACTTAATCAAGGATATGTACGACGGAGTAGTGACAAATGTCAGAACTTGCGGTGGCTTAACAAGTGATTTTCCGATTACTATTGGTTTACATCAAGGATCTGTATTAAGTCCTTTCCTGTTTACCATCGTGATGGATGAGCTTACTAGAACTATCCAAGATGAGGTCCCTTGGTGTATGCTATTCGCTGATGATATTGTTCTAGTAAATGAGACGAAAGCAGGGGTTAATGCCAAATTGTAATTATGGAGACAAACATTGGAATCTCGGGGATTCAGATTGAGCAGGTCCAAGACAGCATATATGCACTGCAAATTTAGTAGCCAGAGAAGTCAAAACCATATTGGTATAACATTGGAAGGGCAAGAGATATCACCGAGCGACCAGTTTAGATATCTAGGTTCCATCATCCAAAGGAATGGGGAGATCGATAGTGATGTTAATCAAAGGATCCAAGCTGGTTGGTTGAAATGGAGGAGTGCAACAGGGATTTTGTGTGATCGTAACTTTCCGTTAAAATTGAAAGGGAAGTTTTATCGGAGCACTATTCGGCCTGCCTTATTATATGGTACAGAATGCTGGGCTCCTAAAAAGCATCATACACAGAAGATGCACGTAGCGGAGATGTGCATGCTTCGTTGGATGTGCGGTAACACTAGAAAAGACAATGTGCGAAATGAGGATATTCGTGCAAAAGTTGGTGTAGCACCCGTGGAGGAGAAGATGCGGGAAAACCGGCTTAGATGGTTTGGTCATGTGCGACGCAGACCTATGGAAGCACCGGTTCGACGAATAGATACTCTCGATATGGGTAATGACAAAAGGGCAAAAGGGAGACCGAAGAAAACATGGATGGAGGTGATACGAAACGATATGGTTGCCAAAGGACTCAATGAAAGTATATTGTTCGATAGAAGTGAGTGGAGACAGAGGATTCATGTGCTGGACCCGGCATGATTCTCATGTTGGTTCATGTAGCCTACCCCATATGCTTGGGATAAAAGGCTCAGTTGTTGTTGTTGTTGTTGTTGTTGAAACAACCATCTCCTTCTCTCTATAAATTATAGTACATATAAAACTTCACAAATCCATTTATGCAAACAAATGAAACAGGCCAGGGCCTTCAATAACAAATAGAAAAGCATTAAGAGCATGACTAACTCATCTCTTAATTACCTTTTTATTACAAATTAATCATCTAACGATGTAGCGCGGCTGAAGCCGATTCATTCAAGAAATGGATAATCGGTGTATTCGACAACAGGGTCCTGTGAATAGAACGTGAACCTATTATACTTATTCAATGGCGCATCGAGTTCGAATCTCTTAGGCAAGTCAGGGTTTGCCAGAAACACTCGTCCAAACGCAACCAGATCGGTATAGCCTTGGTCCACGACCTTATTCCCTTCCTCTCTATCATACCCTCCTGCTGCAATGAACGCCGTCCCTTCAACCACCGCTTTTCTCATTGGTAACAACCTGTGCGGGATTTGCCTGCGGCCATCGACAATGGACATTCTAGGTTCGACCATGTAGACGTACGTGATTTTGAAATTGTTTAGCGACTCGATCATGTAAAGCCCTAAGGCTTCTGGGTTGGAGTCGTAGCAGTCCATGTAGTCTGCGAAGGGTGAGAGTCGAATGCCAACTCGATCGGCTCCGATTTCGTCGACTACAGCTGAGACGACTTCGATGGGGAAGCGGCAGCGGTTGGCTAAGCTGCCCCCGTTCTCGTCGGTGCGATCGTTGGTGCTGTCTTTCATGAACTGGTCTAGGAGGTACCCGTGCGCACCATGGATTTCAACTCCATCAAAACCTGTATTTATTTAATTAATTGTCACTAATCATGTTTATCACTTTTGTTGGTAATTAACAATTGTATGTATATTATATTTATTAGGTGATGTATATACGTACCAGCTTCAATGGCATTTCTTGCAGCAAGTCTGAAATCGTTGACGATTCGAGGGATTTCATCGGTTGCCAGTCGGCGAGGAGGAGAGTATTCGCTGACGGAATCGTCGAAGCTAATCTGTGATGGAATGCCTTTGTCTGTACTAGAGATGGGTGCTTGCCCATTTGGCTGATAACCTTTGAAAATTAACACAAAAGTTCAAGTGTAAGCTAAAAATGTTTATTTGTTTTAGCAAGTTGGCTCCAAATATTAAATCATATGCATGCATCTTACTGTTATTGGAGACTCTTCCAACATGCCAGAGTTGGCAGAAGAAGACGCCACCCTTGTCATGCACAGCCTTCACTATTGGTTTCCAGGCCTCAACCTGCTCTTTTGTCCAAATGCCTGGAGTCTCTGGGTACCTATATATTCAAAAGGACATTTTAGTTTAGCTGTGGTAGGCGCAGCCGAAATGGTGTCAAACTGGAGAGGTATCCGTATGTAACGGGCGGCCTCATCATCATTAAACTATATAATTAAGAGTTCACATGAAAATAAACCTTGAACAATTAAGGCATTTATTAATAATCAAGGAAAATTAAGACTAAGATACGAACGTCTAAAATTAGTAAAGATTAGAAGTGGGCTCGGCCTGAGAAATGCACTAAGTCTTCTATGGTAATGTCATGCTCTTCCTTTGTTTCCTCTTCTTTCTTTAAACCTAACGAACATTTCAATCGGAAAAAGAAAGAAATGTCCGTCAGAGAGCTGAAGCTCATGTAAGTGTCCCAAACGAGTTTAATTGTGAAAGCGAAAAGACATTTTAGATGAAAAACATGAACATGATAAAGATACATGAATAAAGTAGGATGTCTAGAAAGTGAGGTGTTCACTAATAGTCCATGGAGCATGAGTAACTATACACGTAGAGCGGTAATGCTGCATGGCATAATCTATCTAACGTTAGTATTAGTCTAGTAAGGATGTTGAACTGAGTTTTAAGAGTATTCCGTTAGCCCCACGGAACAACATCAACATGAATGAGGGTTAACTTTCGTCAATATCTGAAATCACGGCTACACGACAGGGTACTTCTGATAAGAGTGTTTCGTTTATGCCGACGAAACACGGCTACACGACAGGAATAGTGGGAGACTCTTAATCAGCAAGTGTTTCGTTTTATACCGACGAAATACGACTACACGACATTGTAAGTTAGCATTCCGTCTATACCCAGAACCACGACAGCATGACATGAGGGGACTCTCGAAACCTTTTCTGCTACCTTCACTAAACTATCCCAACCCCGTTTTAAATGTCATGGCAAAAGATTCTATACTATGTAAAAGATTCCATTTCCCTGACCCAACTTTATATTAGTTAATTAGAAGGCCACATTGTACCTGTATTAAGAAATTATATATCTATTTTTTTCATTCAATATTTAAGCATGTAGGGTAATTATTAATGTTTATTTTTATACTGTAACCACTATGTTTTTAATGTACAGAATTTTTTAAAATTAATGTACAGAATATAGTATTTGTAAGTCTGAGCACAAGTTATAAATTTAAATTGTTTTTAAAAAGCAAGAAACAACTTGTAGCTTATTGGTAAAGCCTTGCACTGCTGTGACATAACTGTAAGTCGATGTGCAACACCCCACGAGTTGCGGGGAGGCAGAAATATGAAAAACGATCTTGTTTTGAAGCATACATCGACTAACCGAAGATCTTTGCTAAACGATAATTAACAACAACCATAGAGTTCTTAGCTACTATGTAAAGAGATTATACCTAATGATTCTAGTCCTTCGTCTTTGTGATCTCTACGTCCTCCTCGGCCTCCTTTCCGTAATAGATGATCCACCCGAGTACCCTAATCCAAGCTACACCTCAAGACTTGAGATAACTAAGTTTCTCTAGTTGCTAACCAAAGAAACTAAGATGATGTAGAGTTAGGTTATGGAGTGTTTAGTCTATCCTAATCCTTGGTCTCAACTCATGAGTGGTAGGATTAGGGTTTGAGGAAGGAGTGAACTTGAGGAGAGAGAAGGTGGAGATGATAATGAGAATGAAAAAGCTTCTCACTTGAATATATGAAACATAATGAATTATCAAATAAATGAATATAAATGATTATTCACCATGTTTCATTAATTCAATAAGAGTGATTCACTATGTGAGTCATTAAGCAATAAATGATGCATTAATGATATAGTGAATCACACTAATGAGTCACAATTTGCATTAAATGAAAATGCCACCTTAACCTTCTTAGTCACCCTCCTTCTAGAAGCTTCTCGGAAAATTACGAGAACGTCCATCGCATCTGTGAAAACACGGAAAAACTTTAGACTGTATAAATCCAATAACCCGATACTAGAATCTGGCTTAAACCAAAGCCGGCTAGTAAAAACTGTCCGAATGTCGTACGTGCGTTTAAACACGTATGCGTCCGAACCCTTTGTCGTAAAACCGTACGACCTCTATATCATTTTGCCTGGAGTTGGGAAAACTCTGTGTGGGACTCTAAAGACTCGACTATTACGCTGGCAGTGGGTTTAACCACAGACCGCAAGCGGCACTAGCTGTACATAACGGTCCCCAGGTAGATGTCGATAAGAAGGCCGGTGAGGATACCCATCCGAACTCCTACTGAGCATGTGCGTGACAATATCCGTGCAGTCCGGTCTATTCGTTTAAGAGTATAGCATGTATGGTCTAGGGAGGTGGTAAACGTCAGACCCCTAATAACCGTACAAGTCGTGTCGGTATGGCTCTATCACCATCCGAGAATCTACTGATCAATCTATCAGTAATTCTCAATCAGCCCTGGCCAGGGACTTATGGTAATGACCAACCGATCACTGTGCGATATCAACTCCCTATACCGGGAGAGACGAATCCCTAACAGTCACTCACTGCCTCCACGTGGCTCGGGACTGTGCCCAACTAAAACCTGTTTGCACGACTCCTTTGAACCGTGGTAGGGTAGTAATCAAAGCACAGTGGGAACTCACACGAGACAAATGACGACTTTAAGTCAACGGACTATCTGCATACATGTCACCTGAGAACTGCTATCTGACGTTAGGTATAAATACCATCCAGTCAGTTCTCGGCGAGTCCTGTCCGGTGTACTCACACCCAGTGAGCATCTGTATACAATCTTAGGTGCATTCCACCAATGGCTGCGGGACCAATCCATCGCCCCTCCTCAGGGTCTAGATATGTATACACCAGTCTACTCCGGAGTATCGATGCCCAGTCTCGATACTCCTGCGACCAGGGACATCTAAGGCTGTGCCTATTGACTATCCAGCTCCCACTAGTATGACTGCCATCATAACGCCGGAAGTCAGGCAAACACCCTATGGGCTTTATCAACACGTATATATATATATATATATATATATATATATATATATATATATATATATATATATATATATATGAATACTACGCAAAATATATCATATGGACAAACCAAATAGCGTACTATCATATTAAGCAAGACTGTATGTACATACATATCCCCAGTATCCGATACAATGACGGCCTCTAGGGCATATACATCCAACAATCTCCCACTTGCACTAAGGCCTATAATTGGCACAATGAGTACACACTGTCTTCACTATATCCAGTTGCTGGAGTACCGCATGCCCAAAATCTCAAACAGCCTTTCGAACTGAACTTGAGGGATGGCCTTTGTGAATGGATCTGCAGTGTTGTCTTTTGTATCCACTCTCCGTACCTCGATCTCCCGACGATCAACGATCTCCCTGATCAGGTGAAAACGCCTTAAGATATGACTGGATTTCTAATGGGACATGGGTTCCTTTGCCAATGCTACGGCCCCATTGTTATCACAATACAAAAGGTATTGGATTGGCAATGGACGGAACCACCTGAAATTCAGAGATGAACTTCCTCATCCAGACAGCCTCTTTTGCGGCTTCACTAGCAGCTATATACTCACCCTCCATAGTTGAGTCTGCGACGGTATCCTGTTTGGAACTCTTCCACCATACCGCCCCTCCATTGAGGGTAAACACAAAACCCGAAATGGATTTAGAATTATCTTTGTCACTTTGGAAGCCGGAGTCGGTAAAAGCCTCTACCTGGAGGTCCCCACTACCGTAAATCAAAAACATCTCCTTAATCCTTCTCAGATACTTGAGAATGTTCTTTACCGCTATCCAATGTTTCTTACCTGGGTCAGACTGATACCTGCTTACCACACCAAGTGCGTAAGCTACATCCGGTCTTGTACATAACATCGCATACATTATAGATCTTACCGCCGAAGCGTAGGGTAAAATGCTTATGCGATCCATCTCTTCATCAGTCTTTGGAGACATCTCTTTGGAAAGGGTGATCCCGTGACAAGCGGGCATGTTACCGCGCTTGGAATCTTCCATACTAAACCTCTTTAGTATAGTGTCAATATACCTGGACTGTGAAAGTCCTAACATTCTATTAGATCTATCACGATAGATCTTAATGCCCAAAATGTAGGTTGCATCACCCAAGTCTTTCATGGAGAATTTCTGTGACAAGAAAAGCTTTACTGATTGTAGCATAGAGACATCATTTCCTATCAGTAGTATGTCGTCGACGTACAAAACGGGGAAGACTACTGCTCCTTCTACAATCTTCCTATAAATACATGGTTCATCTACATTTTTGATAAAGTCAAACTCTTTGACTGTCTCATCAAAGCAGATGTTCCAACTTCGCGATGCTTGCTTTAATCCATAGATGGATTTAAGCAACCTGCACACTCTTCCGTTGTTCCCACTGTCTAAGAAACCTTCTGGTTGATCCATGTAAACACTCTCTTCTAAATGTCCATTTAGAAAAGCTGTTTTTACGTCCATCTGCCAGATTTCATAGTCATGGAAGGCAGCAATGGCAAGCAGGATCCGAATGGATTTAAGCATAGCTACAGGTGAAAAAGTTTCATCATAGTCCAATCCTGGTCTTTGACGAAAACCTTTTGCAACGAGTCTAGCTTTGTAGGTTTCCACTTGTCCAAGTGCACCAATCTTCTTTTTGAAGATCCATTTGCATCCAACTGGTTTCACCCCAGGAGGAGCAACTTCTAAAGTCCATACTTTATTGGTGTACATGGATTCCATTTCGGATCTCATAGCATCCAGCCACTTCATCGAGTCAATACTCGTGATAGCCTGCTGAAAACTAGTAGGTTCATCATCGTCGATGATGCAATCCTCTCGATCCCCATCTAGAAGAAAACCATAGTATCTCTCTGGAGGATGAGAAAACCTACTAGATCTGCGGAGTGGCGTTGGTTCGTCATGTTCTATTGAAATCTGAGGTTCTTCTAAGTCCTCGGTAGCAGTTTGAGGTTCTGGAATTTCTTCCAGCTCTACCGCGCTCCCACTAATTTCTTTTGCAAGAAATTCGCTCTCTAAGAAGACAATGTGGCGAGCGACAAACACCTTTTGTTCTTCAATGTGGTAGACTATGTACCTCCTTGAATGTTTGGGGTATCCTACAAACTTGCACAAAACCGATCGTGACTCGAGCTTGTCCGGTTTATGCTTTTTAACATATGCCGGACACCCCCATATCTTGATATACTTGAGATATAGTCTCTTCCCGCTCCACATTTCATATGGAGTGGTAGGCACAGACTTAGTTGGAACTCTATTCAATAAGTATGCCGCTGATTCTAGAGCAAATCCCCATAAGGAAAGTGGCAACTCAGCACTACTCATCATTGAACACACCACATCTAATAGCGTGCGATTCCTCCTTTCTGATACACCATTATGCTGAAGTGTATAAGGCGGAGTAAACTGAGAGAGAATTCCATTCTCTTTTAAGTATTCAAGGAAACTGGTACTTAAGTATTCTCCACTTCGATCAGATCGAAGTGTCTTGATGCTTTTACCAGTTTGTTTCTCTACTTCATTTTTATACTCCTTAAACTTCTCAAAGGCCTCTGATTTATGTTTCATTAAGAACACATGTCCATACCTAGAGAAGTCATCAGTAAAAGTGATGAAGTAGGAGTGACCGCTTCGCGCATGTGTAGACATTGGACCACATACATCACTGTGTACAAGTTCCAAGAGTTCAGTAGCTCTTGCTCCGTGTCCGGAGAACGGAGATTTGGTCATTTTTCCTTTGATACATGATTGACAAGTTGCATATGATGAATATTCAAACGGATCTAGATATCCATCTTTATGTAACTTAATCAACCTTGTTTCGTTTATATGACCAAGTCTACAATGCCATAGGAAAGCTTGATTTGAATCTGGAGCCTTTTTTTTAAGTGTGTTTTGAATATTGAAAATTCGAGGTTGATTAAGTATGTATATGCCGTTTTCCAGTGTGCCATACCCAATCAGTTCTTGATTTAGGAGAATGTTCATGACATTACTTTCAAGCGCAAAATTATATCCTTTATTAGACAACAAAGATACTGATATAATATTACACAGCATACTGGGAATACAAAAACAGCTGTACAACACCAAAACGTGCCCACTAGTCAACCCTAGGTGATACTCCCCTATTGCAACAGCATCTACATGCATTCCATTGCCCATCCAGAGAGTCATATCACCTGTCTCCAGTACTTTACTATTTCTCAGATCCTGCAATGAATTACAGATGTGAGAACCAGAACCGGTATCAAGTACCCATGATGTAGAGTTTACTGAAAGACAATTTTCGATTACGAACACACCTAAAGCAGAAGCAACCGCTTGCTTCGTGTCCTTTGCCTTGAAGGCCATACAGTCCTTCTTCCAGTGCCTTTGCTTGTGACAATAATGGCATTCGTTTATATCCGCTTTCACCCTTCCTGCCTTGTTCTTTCCCTGCACCTTCTTGACCCCACCCTTCGGTTTGGTGGCTTTCATCTTCTTCTTCCCTTTAGCTTTCGCTTTAGATTTAGAAGAGGATGATTAGTCAACATACAGAACGGGGGTCTTCTCCTTTTTCAAGGAGGTCTCTGCTACCCTCAACATGTTGAGGAGCTTCGGAAGATCAGCTTCCATTTCGTGCATGTTGAAGCTAAGCACGAACTGAAAGAAGGTGTAGGGAAGGGACTGCAAAATCAAGTCGATATACAAATCATTCTCTAGCATGCATCCCAGGTTTGCAAGTTCCTCAATGAGGCTGATCATTTTGAGGACGTGCTCTCCTACAGGCGATCCTGGAGCTAACCTCATCTGGAAGAGTTTCCTTGAGGTCTCGTACCTTGCGATACGAGAGTGCTCTCCATATAATTCCTTAACATGGAGAAAGATGGATACAATATCCATACTCTCGTGTTGTTTCTGGAGTTCATTGTTCATGGACGCCAGCACGATACACTTAGCTCGCTCACAATCCAAATCCCAAGTTTTGCGAACTTCCTTGTCCACAACTGAGGAATCTGGTCCATGGATAAGGGGAGGAACAGCGGTGGTAACATATGCTACTTTGTCATAAGTCAGTGCAATGTTGACGTTCCTTAGCCAATCTTTATAGTTTTGCCCGGTCAATATATTTTTTTCAAGTAATAGTTTTAGTCCTGTCATGGTAGCTGCTAGAGAGAGAGAAAAGAAAACACTCAGCATATGCTTCTTGCAAGTTTAGATTGGTTATTAGTTTATCTAAACATGATGGCTCTCACTGTTCCCTCAAATCCTTCTCCAAAACCTAAAAGAGGAACTAGTCAGGATTTAATCACACGTCACAATACTTGCTTAACCTTTCAGCCAGGCTGGTGTTGGTACTTCGAGAGAGGTTTTCCAACGCTTTCGCGAAGTTCCTTAATTAAATAACCTCTTTTCTCTGGAGGCGTAGCCCCTCTAACACCTTTCTGGACACCTACTTGGTTTATAGCATTGATTGTTAAGTGAGAATGTTTCCCGAGAGTAATCCTACTCATCAGTGGGATCGGGATCCAACTATCATTGCATGATGCACTAGATGGAAGCCACTCTAGTCACCATACTCCAGAAGGTATGCTAAATCTGCAAGTTTCCTTTATGTTTGAAACTCCCGATGTGTTTTTTATACCCCAAGCTCTTATAGACCTTGACGTAGGCCAACAAGTCATAAGACGCAAGTCAAGTTCTACCCGTCGTTGTCCTGATTAATTTAGGTACATCGTACATGCCCTTGACGTAGGCCAACAAGGCTGTACGTCTGTCCTATACTAATGCATCTATCTATGCAACAAATAGGCAAATACACTGCTACCATACACTATGCCTTGACGTAGGCCAACAAGCATAGCATGAATACGATGTGCTGTCTATCTGAAACGACGGAGGGTTACGGCTGGTTTTTGGCAAAAAAAACCGTTAACGTAATGAACTTGATTTGATCGAAGGAACTAAGATAGCTTTTAAAAGGAGTGGTTTAAGCTCCGCATTTAAAATTTGCTTTTCCAAGAAAACCGAGTGGTTTTTAGAAATTGTTCCAACGATTCAGTTTAGGTTTTATTTTTCTTTGCATTAAAAATAATGCGTCCCATCTTTAACCTATCATTACAGATAACAACGAAAATACAACGTCCTCTTATGCCATCCGCATTCGCCACGGGGTCCCGTCATCACCCGTTAGGTTACTTAACTAACGGCAGAGCGGGGGCTGGGCTAGCGTGGGTATAAAACATAAGTGACGTCTAAATAGCTATCATATATAGATATTGTACATTCGTCAGACGCAATAATAGGCATTCCAGATCACAGATAAACTTTATTGGATATGCAAGCAATCCGCGTTTCTTTTGAGCCTGTAAGAAAAGACGGATTACACAGTTGTGATGAATAGCCATTACCCCACCCTAGACCCCTACGGGTACGGCAAACTACCCGCCAAGTACCCGAAGTGAAGCGGTCTCCCTCAACGACGTGAGTAGGCCACTAAACACTTCGAAATACCCGGTAGTTTGTTCACCCCACCTTGGGTCTATCCTAGGAGCAAAAACAGTAAAAAGAAATAATACAACGGTGACTACAACCGCAACCTGGATGTGCCCCGCAAAATAATATTACAACTTATTACAATTACATCGAATGAATTAATACAATAACCCATCACAGATCCCCGGCTAATCATCACAACAGTCCAATAGAGTTCATAATCACAAACAGCTAAAACATTACAGATATGTGCAACCCCCTGCCAACCGACATACTAGCAGTTAGGGGAGGTTTACGAACACATAATACAGTTTACAGATATAATTAAACAAGCAAATATCGTATAATTTCGATCGATTAAATACAATAAATTCTACTCCAAATCTTCTCTGTAAATCTGAAACCTGAGCAGAAAATAAACAACACCAGAAAATACAAAATATCACAAAAGATGCACAGAGGAAAACTGGGCTGAATCGGCCCCAACTTGGCCGCGGATCCGCGGCGGATCGGTGGGATCGGCCGCGGTTCCGCGGCGCAGTGGCCGATTCAGGAGCCCATTTTTCTTCTGTGATCTTATATTTTCATGCTGGTCATTCTAGAGGAACCTGAAAAATTTTAGGACCTCATTTTAAAATCGACAGAAACTATGTGATATCGTGATGTTTTCCGGTTCGTTTCGCGTTCGAAATTCATACGACTTTGCAAGTGAGTTAATTATTGTTTAGTGAGGCTTTGATACCACTGTCAGTCGATGTGCAACACCCCACGAGTTGCGGGGAGGCAGAAATATGAAAAACGATCTTGTTTTGAGGCATACATCGACTAACCGAAGATCTTTGCTAAACGATAATTAACAACAACCATAGAGTTCTTAGCTACTATGTAAAGAGATTAAACCTAATGATTCTAGTCCTTCGTCTTTGTGATCTCTACGTCCTCCTCGGCCTCCTTTCCGTAATAGATGATCCACCCGAGTACCCTAATCCAAGCTACACCTCAATACTTGAGGTAACTAAGTTTCTCTAGTTGCTAACCAAAGAAACTAAGATGATGTAGAGTTAGGTTATGGAGTGTTTAATCTATCCTAATCCTTGGTCTCAACTCATGAGTGGTAGGATTAGGGTTTGAGGAAGGAGTGAACTTGAGGAGAGAGAAGGTGGAGATGATAATGAGAATGAAAAAGCTTCTCACTTGAATATATGAAACATAATGAATTATCAAATAAATGAATATAAATGATTATTCACCATGTTTCATTAATTCAATAAGAGTGATTCACTATGTGAGTCATTAAGCAATAAATGATGCATTAATGACATAGTGAATCACACTAATGAGTCACAATTTGCATTAAATGAAAATGCCACCTTAATCTCCTTAGTCACCCTCCTTCTAGAAGCTTCTCGGAAAATTACGACAATGCCCCTCGCATCCGTGAAAACACGGAAAAACTTTAGACTGTATAAATCCAATAACCCGATACTAGAATCTAGCTTAAACCAAAGCCGGCTAGTAAAAACTGTCTGAATGTCGTACGTGCGTTTAAACACGTATGCGTCCGAACCCTTTGTCGTAAAACCGTACGACCTCTATATCATTTTGCCTGGAGTTGGGAAAACTCTGTGTGGGACTCTAAAGACTCGACTACTACGCTGGCAGTGGGTTTAACCACAGACCGCAAGCGGCACTAGCTGTACATAACGGTCCCCAGGTAGATGTCGATAAGAAGGCCGGTGAGGATACCCATCCGAACTCCTACTGAGCCTATGCGTGACAATATCCGTGCAGTCCGGTCTGTTCGTCTAAGAGTATCGCATGTATGGTCTAAGGAGGAGGTAAACGTCAGACCCCTAATAACCGTACAAGTCGTGTCGGTATGGCTCTATCACCATCCGAGAATTTACTGATCAATCTATCAGTAATTCTCAATCAGCCCTGGCCAGGGACTTATGGTAATGACCAACCGATCACTGTGCGATATCAACTCCCTATACCGGGAGAGACAAATCCCTGACAGTCACTCACTGCCTCCACGTGGCTCGGGACTGTGCCCAACTAAAACCTGTTTGTACGACTCCTTTGAACCGTGGTAGGGTAGTAATCAAAGCACAGTGGGAACTCACACGAGACAAATGACGACTTTAAGTCAACGGACTATCTGCACGCATGTCACCTGAGAACTGCTATCTGACGTTAGGTATAAATACCATCCAGTCAGTTCTCGGCGAGTCCTGTCCGGTGTGCTCACACCCAGTGAGCATCTGTATACAATCTTAGGTGCTCTCCACCAATGGCTGCGGGACCAATCCATCGCCCCTCCTCAGGGTCTAGATATATATACACCAGTCTACTCCGGAGTATCGATGCCCAGTCTCGATACTCAGTCTCGATACTCCTGCGACCAGGGACATCTAAGGATGTGCCTATTGACTATCCAGCTCCCACTAGTATGACTGCCATCATAACGCCGGAAGTCAGGCAAACACCCTATGGGATTTATCAACACGTATATATATATATGAATACTACGCAAAATATATCATATGTCAAGATAAAGACAAACCAAATAGCGTACTATCATATTAAGCAAGACTGTTATGTGCATACATATCCCCAGTATCCTATACAATGAAGGCCTCTAGGGCCTCTATTTTTTTTCATTCAATATTTAAGCATGTAGGGTAATTATTAATGTTTATTTTTATACTGTAACCACTCTGTTTTTAATGTACAGAATTTTTTAAAATTAATGTACAGAATACAGTATTTGTAAGTCTGAGCACAAGTTATAAATTTAAATTGTTTTTAAAAAGTAAGAAACAACTTGTAGCTTATTGGTAAAGCCTTGCACTGCTGTGACATAACCCCTGTATTCGAATCCTATCAGCCACATTATTTTTAATGATTTTTCTTTTAAACTTTTTGGAAGCCCAAAAGTTTACACGGGCAATACATGTAAAATGAAAAGTCGCTAAAATCAAACATGTGGACATTATTATATGAACGTACACCAACACGTGGCATCAATCCTGAGCCCATCCCCCCTACATCGACCAGCGAGGATTCAATTTGGGCCGGCACCGCCGGTTTGAACCATGGGGAATGCCCCCATATTTTGAACCCTAGACTCTTGGCCCACCCCCTTAATCCCAGTACTGTTTGTTTTTTCCTGAAATTAAACAGAGGATTAAAATCACCTATTAATCCAATGTTTAAATGCATTTTAGTTCCATTCTTCAATACTCAAAACCCTAATTTCTTCTATAAATACCACATCACATCCTAGCTCTCTCCATTCTGAAATCCATTATCAAAATTCTCAAATTGTTCCAAGTCAAAGAAGTGTACAAGTGGAGTTAGCCCAAGGTCAAGTTCCGGGGACAATTCGGGACAATTCCGGCGACACCGCGACTCCACGAAGCCATCAAATTGTTCCTATACATCATCTCTCTTTTTTCATCTAGTAAGTTCCCTCTTTTCTTCTCTCTTCCCTATTCAAAAAGCTCTCTTTTCAAAACTCGTCGGAAGTGAAGTTATTCCGACATCCGATTCTAAAATTGTTAAAAATACAACTTTTCTTAATAACCAAATATCCATATTGTTATATCTTGTTTAGTAATCTTAAAACAAACTTTGAAAATAAGTTTCATCTTAAAATTCATTGCTATGCAACTTTTGTTACATTTTTACGTTTAAATACCACAAACTTTACATACGGTATCTTATATCATATTTACTTGTATTATCTTTAGAAAAATCTTACGAGGTAATGACCTACCTCTCACAACACACATTTTGACATAGCACGATTGCTTGAAAACAATATTTTTGGGACAAATACGAATTTACATCAAAATACCATAAACTATTAAAAACTGTATTGTTTAAATTTGTATTATTTACATTCCTTGCAATTAAGCCTCTACAACCCATTTTGGGGAATCCGATCGGGATGGTGCGGGTTATCGCACATTCTCGGGACTAGTAGAGCGAGATGCAGACCTCCTCACGGAGCATCCATTCTCGGTAGAATTTTTAATACAATTTTTAAGAATAATGTGATTTTCTATTTAATAAATAAATCCTATTTTTAATATATATATATATATATATATATATATATATATATATATATATATTATCAAAACATTTATTTTAAATATATATAATAAATTCCATGTTTTCTAAACACAAGAATCACAAGTTTCATGAAAATACCATCAAGAATCCATGCAAGTCAATTTACACAAAAATACCATATATTATTAAAACTAGGTATTTATTCACTAGAATACCTCACTTTTAAAAGTTACATCCATAAAAACCCTAAACACGATAAATAAATACTTGAGATTTATTTTGAAAGTATGCTAAAACTATTTTTCATAAAACCCATCAAGTTATATTAAATTACATTAAGGATGTTGGGGTCGAAATTTACACCCCGGTTGACCAAGTCAAAATCAAAGTCAACCCCAAGCCAAGCGGGCGCAAGCCCGGATCAAGTGGGCCAAAATCAGCGTTGGATAGATTGACGACAGGGATGGTTGCATCATCATGAATTGTAGAGGTGGAGTTGTTAAGGTTAGGGTGGATGAAGATGGGAGGGACTCGGGTGGCGCCGGCGTCGACGAGGCCTTTGACGCCGGTTTTGGTGTCGTCGAAGGCCCTGAGCTCGCTTGCTCGGTCGTAGATGGCCATAGCACTTGGAGATGAAGATGATGATTGGTTGGTTGGAATTGAGAAAGGTTCCTCCATTTGATGGAGTTGAAGTTGAAGACTTATTTGACTTCAGATGGTTGGATAGGACAGCAACTACAAAGCTAGAAAAGTACGACCCAATGAGTCCTCTCCCTCTCCTTGAGAGGATGCAAGCTTTGATCCTTAGGAGGCAAAGTGCCCACAATTTAACCTTTTCGGCAAAACTTCTTCTAGTGTGCGTGAGTGTGCTGTGTGTGTGGGTTAGGCTCATGGGTTAAAATAAAAAAATAAAAATAAAATAGATTAGAATTAATTTCAGAGAAATATCAATATGTTGGGCTGATGATTATGATAAAATACCAAATTCTTATAAAATACATAAGAAACTTTCAAAATTATGAAAAGTTACCATAAACAAAATGCTACTGATGGGATAGGAAGAAAGAAACACATGCGGAACTATGCTAACGATCAATCACGCGAACCATGCAATACACCGCGAAAAACAAAAACAATAATAATGCGAGAACAAGATAATCAAACCAGAGAGATAAGGATTTGTTAATGAGGTTCATTCACCGTATGGCTAATTCCCAGCAGAGCGGAATCTGCAAACTTCTACTAAATATTTGAATCAAGTTTAGACCAAGAGCAACCTTAAGAGATTTCTTTCAAATCTCTCTATTCTCTTAACCATCACCCTCTCTCTATACAATAGTTTCAATATAATTAGATTTTCTCATATGAGAGACCCATTTAAAGCCAAACCCTAATCTTATTTAAATTTGGATTCAACAGAATTATGGAAAAATTCTATTCGTACAGAAAATCTGTGCGCAGACGTCTGCCGAAGACTTTGTCAAACGTCTGTCGACGCTATGTATTTGTTTCAGTTTCTTAGCATACGTCTGCTACTCCTTGGTCAGACGTCTGCCTGCGTTCTTTGACGGCTCTGGATTTGGCCAGACTTCTGTCACTTTGCATTCAGACGTCTGGCGTCACTCTGCTCTTTTGGTTTCATGCTCGTGCATGCTCAGACGTCTACTCCTTTCATCTTCAGACGTCTGCAGGAAAATTCTCCACATATCAACATCTACGTAACTTCTCATAATAATTGCAAGAAATTACCACAAAACTTCCAAAACATGGTAATTTCTCATAATTTTAAAAGAATTTAGTAGTTTCTCGTAACCGAGCCAAAAAATTTGGCAGTCATTTCGAATTAGCCAAAAAAATAAAACAATACAAAAGGACTGTTTTGGAAAAATAGGGATTCAGAGTGCTAGCTATTATCACCCCTGATGTTAATAACTATTAGATCCAATGTTGAGGAGCGGGTAAAACAGAGGGTCCAAACCGTTTGTATTTTTTGATCTGTGATATGTGTGGCCAGGATATAATAATAACATGAAAAATAACAAACAACAATGGTTGAGGTTCCTAATCTACAAAAATAAAAGTTCGTTATCATTTGAGTTTGGAGACTGATGATGCTCACAAGTGGTGTCTCCTCAGATTACGACACGTGACGGATGACGTGTCCCGAAGGCTACGGAGGTGGAATAGATGGGTTGCATTATGAGGATTCTTCGGGATCCCCTTCTCGAGAAACGTATCCAACCTTTCGAGAGACCTCCCTAAATACATAACACCTTCACCTAGGAAACTACCAGCAGCTCGTCTCCGAGCTTTCTCAGCCTCCTTGCTCGTCTCCAAGCCATCTGACGTGCCGAGCTTCCTCGACCTCCCGGCTCGTCTTCAAGCCGTCTGACGTGCCGAGCCTCTTCGGCCTCCCAGCTCCTGACGTGTCGAGCTTTCTCGGCCTCCCTCGATCAACCAAAAGAATGGATCCCATGCGCCCCGCAACGGCTCCACGCATATCGCCAGAGCGAGATATCTGCCGCCCCCACGATCAGCGTCCTACGCTGGCGCATCCTCCCATTAATGGGCGTATCCCACCACTAATGCATCACGCCATTCAAGGTGAGGATAACGCTGGGGCGTAATTGACGGCGGTGATCTCGCACCTGCTCGCTCCACGCGACCTCTATATAAACCCCTCTCAGACAACTCAGGTATCTGAATTTTATCTCAATAAGATGCTACTCTGCACCTATTTCTCGACTCTAACTTGATCGTCGGAGGGTCCTACGGTGGTCACCCATCCCGGGACTTCTTTGCAGGTAGCTCGGCGTCCAACTCTAACCCATTGAGATCCACACTCAGCAACTCCCAATCAAATCTCAGCCGTCAAAGACCGCCATCAAAGGATCGATGGAGGACAACATCTGAAGGAGATCCCAGTCTCCATCAGTTAGCGCCGTCTGTGGGAACAAAAGACTTTTTTTTTCCACCACAAAAGTTGATCTTCCGCTCTCGACCCAATGGCGAGCGATGACCGCAATGATCCGAATACGAGCCGCCACAACGGAGATGGGAGCGGCTCGCCTCCCCCTCCTAATGCCATCCATGCATTGTCCGTCCGGATAGACAGGCTCACGACGCTGGTGGATGCCCTCGTCCGCGTTCAAGCAGCGGGCCCTACCCACCAGACTTCGGCTCCCCATCCCCCAGATAACGATGTCCGTCGAAGGACGGACGGGTACACCCAGGCCCTCGATCTCCCTCACCCTCATCACAGCAACACCGAGTGTCGGCGGGCCGACTCCGGCCATCTTAACCTGCATGCGGCGATTGATTCCATGACCCGCTGGACGCCGGACGGCTCCACACCGTGGTACCAGAGAAGACCGGGTCGTCGCTCCAATGATCGTCGCGCGGTCTCTCCACCTGAGGAGGTGTCGGTCAGCTCGCCTTCTTCCAGGCATGACCGACGCCCCTACTCTCGTCGGGATCGTGCGAACGACGAGCGCAGGGACTGCTCGAGAAGGGCCTCATCCGAGAATTTGAGACACCTGATAGAGCGAAATTGAAGCCGTACCTTAGCGCAAACCTGGAGCGGGGTTAGCCAACACTCTGACTGTACGGAATCCTCAGGTTACTACCATCGACTCGAAGCCCTCGAGAAGAAAATTGAAAGCATAAGTCGGGACGGCCATGCGTCTGGCGAAGGGGCCCGATACTCTGCCGATTCACCGACGAAGCCCTTTACGGAAGAGCTGCTGGCCGAGCATGTCTCATCCAGGAACAATCCACCAAAAGTGGCCCTCTTCGACGGGAAATCCGACCCGAAGGACCACCTTGACGCATTTACGGCGGGCATGAGCTTCTAGGATAACTCCGACGCAGCCCAATGACGAGCTTTCCCTACTACCCTCATCCAGGCTAGCCGGGATTGGTTCCGAGAACTTACGCCATGCTCCATCTCGACCTTCTACGAGCTGGCTTCCCAATTCCTTGGTCATTTCGTCGGGAATCGATGGCAGAAGAGGACGGTCGACTACATGTTCACCATCAAGTGTGGAGACAAAGAATCCTTCAAAGGATATGTGACCCACTTCTATAACGCGCTCCTCAAGATCCTCGAGCACCGCGATGAAACGGTCATCACCGCACTAAGGTCGGGTCTTAGGCACAAAGAGTGGCTCTGCTCTTTTGCACTAGCGCAAGCTAAGACTATGGCCGAGGTGAAAGCTTCGACCGAGCGAGAAATCCAACTCGAGTCTGAAGTAACTTAAACCTACCCTGGGCCGACCAGCCAGACAGAAAGATGTCAGTGTAATATACCCCAGAGGCCATTATTGTATAGTACAAGCTTGTATATTACATTTTGGAAGCTTGGGATATATACATGGATTTATAACAGTCTTGCTCAATATGGTAGTATGCTACTTGGTTTGTATCTATCTTAACATGTGTATATGTTTCTTTTGACATGTCGCTAATACATATTGATAGAGCCCTTAGGATTTTTACTTGACTACCAGCGTTGTGATGGCAGTCACACTAGTGGGGGCTGGGTAGTCTACAAGCACATCCTTATACAGGTCCCTAGTCGTAGGATTATCGAGACAGGGCATCGATACTCCGTAGTAGACTAGTGTATACGCTTCTCATCCCAGCAGGGGAGATGGTCTGTCCCACAGCCATTAATACGTCGTACTGGAGATAGTATGCAGGTGCTCGTTAGGTTACGAGTACACTGGACAGGACTCGTCGGGAACTATTGGTTGGTATTATACCTATCGTCAGTTAGCAGTTTCCAGGTGACATGAGTACAGGTTAGTCCGTTGACTTGACACTGCTACTTCGCCTCAAGTGTGTTCCCACTGTTCTTAGATTGCCATCCTACCACGGCTCTATTGAGTCGTGCAAACATGTAGTAGTTGGGTGCAATCCCGAAGCACTTGGAGGCAGTGGCGGTTAGATATCATTCGTCTCTCCCGGTATTGGGGGTTGATATCGCGCTGTGTTCGGAACGCCATTACACAAAGTTCCTGGCCAGGGCAAGCGAGATTTACTGGTAGGTACTCCAGTAGTTTCTCAGGATGTTTTGAACTGTGCTCTGACACGACTTATACCGCTATTAGGGGTCTAACGTTTACCGCCCCTGGGCCCGATATGTGATACTCTTAAACGAACAGACCGGACTGTACGGAGATTACCACAGACAGGCTCAGTAGGAGTTTGGATGAGCTTGCTCGTCGACCTTCTTATCGGCAGATACCTGGGTAGCTGTTACGTACAGCTAGTGCCGCTGACGTGCTTGTGGTTAAACCCACTGCCAGAGTACCGTCGAATCTTTAGAGTCCCACATAGAGGGTTTCCCAGCTTCGGGCGAAACGATGTAAAGGTCGTATGGTTTTACGACAGGGTGCAATCACATACGTGTACTTGTGTGCGTGTGATGCTCGAGCGGACAATACTAGTGGGCTTTGATTTAAGCCGGATCTTAGTATTTGATTGTTGGATTAGTTTCTTCTCAAAGTATTCGTGTTTCTTGGAACAAGGATGCGGGTATGTATATACGGATAAGAGGAGGTATAGAAGGAGACACCTCATTAGGGTTTTAACCATTGACTTGGTCAAAACAAAAATGAGGTGGAGAAAAGAATTTGTTATTTTTGGTAAATGATAATTATATAGCATGGCTACTTGGGTTGACCTTTAACTTGGCTTGACTTGTTGACCTTAGATATTTTTGTGAGATATTTTTGTCTCTAGATATTTTTGGTGAGATATTTTCCATGCCATGTTTATGGTCATATAAAAGTTAGCCATTTTATTTTTGTTATCATTATCACAAATACTTTCTCTTTCCTCAAGCTTGCTCTCTCCTTCTTCCTCTCAAAACCCTAGTGTATCATGTGTTGATAATCAAGGGTTAGTGAGACTAAACCACTCTAAATCACACTCTACACACTCTAGGTTACTTAGTTTAGCACACCAAGTGATCTAGTTGTCTCAACTTGGAGGTTTAGCTCAAGGTTGGAACTCTTGGGTGGATCTTCTACTACTTCGAAAAGCCGACGAGGAGGTGCTTTCCATTTCCACTCCAAGGAGCCCGCAAGGTGAAGGAGAAAGGCAAGAGGAGAAGAAGGACTGGGAAATTTAGGTATAATCTTCTTACATAGTAGATAAAACCTCTAGTTAGTTTGTTAGTTATGGTTTAGCTAAGATCTTGATGTTAAAGTCGATGTTACCTTGTTGTAAAAATCGTTTTTTACCCGTTCCGCCTCCCTGCAAACCCGTGGGATGAGTAACGTCGACTTACAAAAGAAAAGGGACCGGGTGGAGAAAAAGAAAGCCGATCATCCAGAGCCTTACTCCCCGAGGTTCCAGGAATACACTCTTCTAAACATCTCCCAGACCGAGCTGCTGGAGGAAGTTAAAGGGGAGAGGTTCTTCAAGCTCCCGCCAGTGACCCAAAGGGTGGGCAAGCGTCTTCGAGGCCCGTACTGTGCTTTCCACAGGTCGCAGGGACACCCGACCGAAAACTGCAAACAACTCTGTAACTACCAAGGAGTTGATCCGCTTCGGACACCTGCCAAAGTACTTGCGGGACAAGCGGCTGGCAGAACGGGAGCAAGAGAACCAACCTCCTCCCGGGGAATTAACGATCAGCCACATCATGGCCGTTACCTCATATCAAGTTCAGGAAGGTGGGGGAGACCGTCGCCCCCGGCCTTACAACGCTGAAAATCTCAAGTTGTATAAATAAGAAAAAAAATGTATCCCCTTTTGAAATAATGTAATTCCTGTTGGCGATTAGTTAAGTCCATAGAATGTACGAAGAGAAAAGAAAAAGAAACAACACACTACCGTCAAAAACATTGTTTATTTATTGATTAAAGGGTATTATGGGCTTCCCGGCCTTACAATAATTACAATAGAAGGGGCGGGGATCAAGGAAGCACTGTTGATGGTACTCCTAGGAAATCTCTTGTAGTCGAGCCTGAGCTACCTCAACCCGCTCCATCTGACGGTGTCCGTGGACCCTAGATGCCACGGAAGCGCTGAGGACCCCATCCGCCGGACCCGAGGCAACGATCAGCCTTTTCTTGAAACACTCCAGAAGAAGACCCGCTGATCGCTCCTGCCTGCTCTGCGAGATCAGGCCGAGGTGGTAGAGCGTGTGCACCTTGTCAAGCGCCTCGTCCCTGAGCTGCGGAGACAGGACGTTGTGCAGACCCGGGGACATCCTCCATATTGCATAAAGAAGCATTTGGATGAGAGCAGATCCCGGGGAAGTAGGCGACCAAAATAGCCCTCCACGCGGTCTATCACCGTCTCGTACGTCTGCTCGGAGCGATCAAGACAGTAAAGGTACAAGTTGTCGCGAGAGATGATCTCTCTGATGAGGAATATACGCCTAGACATCTTAGAAGGAACGCAAGATTGAGAGGAAACCAACACCCCCTCAAGGATGCACCTTCGGTATTTATAGCTTTTACAAAATCTTCCAACGGCCGAAATTTACTTGCATAGCGACGCAAATCACGGAACGTCTCAATTTCCCGATATAGAACTGCCACGTGTCGGCCATCCCAGTCTTCACGAGCGGCTATGCGGGCCGCAGAAGGTTGAACGACGCCCCACGAAGACGCAAAGGAGTCTCTAAAGCCCTCCTCACTGTCACGCCCCGCTTCCCAGTATACGGCGAAGGGGACGCGACTGGTCCGCTACGTATATACTCAGAAGTACATACGCTAAGCGTATCTAAGCAATATAAAATAAATACATAAGAGACAAGATATAATAAAAACAACAACTTTTATTTATTAACATTCTTTTGTACAATGCATGAAAAGGAAATACAACTGAAATAAAAACGATGCCTAAACAGTGGCATACCAGGAAATGAAAAGTACTGAATGGAAAATGTACAATGTCTAGAGCTCGGGGTCTTCACTGATCTGGTCCAAGTCTTCCGTAGATGGCTCGATCTCTGCCGGGTCCAAACCACCTGACGACATTAAAAGAAGAAAGAAATAGAATGTCGTCAGCGAACAGATCGCTCGGTAAGTCCCAAAGATAAGAGAGGAATAGACAGAGAGTAAGAGAGAGAGTAGCTTTTACAGCTGTATTATATTATTATATTGTTGTATTTACGCTGTTGTTTGTAACTTGGTACAGAAGAATGCCAGTGTATACGAGAGGGGTCTCAGTATGCTAGAGACCAGGGCAAATGGAAGTACAAGGCTCTGTTATATAACCCGGAACAACGGCAATTGGATTCATGTTAGGTGTCTTAATCTTACCGTCTCGTGCCACTTTTAACACCTTCCGTACCAATCTACCGCTTAAACCCCGTAGTGTTTTGATTGTATTGTTTGTCTTGTAAATTGTATTGATTGTATAATGAATTGACTGACCGAAACCATGATATCGGTAAACGAATGTAACCGTAGAATCATGTAAGTGGAATAACTGGAGAACCGTGTAAATGGAATGTATATCCATGGTTCGGTTCAGTCAAGTTGTATAGATTGATAATTGGATTCATGGATCCATGTGTTCATATTGAATTGTAATATTGTAGATTGTAGATTATACTTGAATCATATTCAAGTCAGATCATAATCAAACTCAAACCCGAGTCAGACAATTAGTAATGTAAATCGAAGTCCTATAATAGCTAGGGTCCTTAGGGTAATTTATAAAACTTGAGGGGGTTTTATGTAAAAATACTTTTATGTACTTTTCAAAATACACCTCAAGTATTTATTATTCGTCTTTAGAGTTGTAATGAAGGTAGATTTTATATTGTGATATTTCTAGTGAAAATATTCTAGTTTTATAAATAAATGTACTTATTTGAAATTCATGGTATTTTAGTGTAATTTATTTTTAGGATTTTTAGAAAAAGGTGGAATACTTATATCATAATAAAATAGGTATTTTAAGAATAAATATACATATATTTATACAAAAATAATTTTAATAAATATTTTATATTTTAAAAATCTCATTTTCTTAAGATGTCGTATTTTAAACCTTTCGAGACCGAATGCTCCTTGCGGAGGTCTGAATCTCGCACTACTAAGCCCGAGAATGTGCGATAATCCGTACCATCCCAAACAGGTTCCCCAAAAATGGATTGTAGCGGCGCTTTGCAAAGATTGTAAAATACTAAATCTTTTAGAAAACGGTTTTATAAAGTAAATGGTATTTATTTGTAAAAATGTCAATTTTCCGTATTTTAGGTTCTAGGGTTTCCTAAGTCAACTAGACTATTTCTAATGGTCCAAACGACAAGTTGTTAGGTGCCTCAAATCGCCTCTTCACCGTCAATTGTGGCCAGGTAAGTACAAGTGAGGAAAGGAGGGATCCGCTCACGAATCACCGTGAGACGGGCCTTTTAAAGTTACCTTTCTCACTTGCCTAGCCTAGACACCACAAAGTCAGGTTTAGATAAACGACCGATGTCCACAACTTATCTTATTTTCCTAATAAGTGGTATTTATTTAAAAGTGTATCAACTCTAAATCTTTTAGAATAGTTTTATTAAGTATATGGTATTTAAACGTAAATTCTTGTTTTCTCATATTCTAAGGTTTCAATGGTATCGTATTAGGTTGTATGTAAGTGTGTGAGGAGGTAGGTCGTTACCTCGTGATCTACTATAAATGTATAGCAAGTTTGATGGGGTTAAATGAAGGATTGAAACAATGTGGTATTTAAGCGAAAAATACGATAAATTGAGAAAGCTATCATTTCATGTAATGAAACTTGTTCAAATTGTTTGATTAGTGTTTAATAATCAACATGGGGAAGTTTAAGAATGATTGTATTAATGAGAAGTGGAATTTTATAGAAAACAGAATCGGAAATCGGATTTGTTCCGATTCCGTCGGGTTTTGTAATTTCGTGTTTTTGAGAATAGGCAAGAGAGATAGAACGGGACTTACGGGTTTTTGATTATACAAAGGAGTGAGGGGAAACTAAAGGGATCGCCGATGCGTTGCGTCGTCGCCGGTAGTTCCTAAAAACGTCGCCGGAATTTCCGCCGGAATTTCGTCGGAGCTTCGCCTCGAGCTTGTTTTCAAAGTACACAACTCTTGGAAAATTTTTGAGAGAGTGGGCTCAGGATTTTGGGATGAGAGGGTAGAGGGTAGGGGGTGTATTTATAGGGATGGGGTAGGTGAAGGGTTTTTAATAAAAAAATTGTAAAAATGTGTGAAAATTATTAAAAATTGTAGTAAATGGGGGATAATTAAGTCTCGGAAACCGATCCAATAAATTAGAGTATGCAGGGGGGTTTGGAATACAAAAAGACAAATTTTTGGTGTTGGGGACTCGGCCGAGTCGGGCCTAGTCGGGGGTCGAGGAGGTGGGGGGTCGCCGGGGTAAGACACTGGTATATTTAGGTTTTTAGGTTTAGTTCAACTTTTGGGAGTTATGGTGTGTGGACTGTTGGGCTTCCAAAGGATTTGAAACAAAATAATATTAAAAATAATGTGGGGTATGTGATTTGAACTCTGGTGGCTTAGTTCAGCAGTGCAAGGTATTACCAATGAGCTACAAGCTCCTTCTTGTAATTATGGTGTGAATTAATTACTTAAGTCTTGTGCTCAGGCAATAAATACTTAAAAAAAAATTTAAAAATTTGTATAGAAAAAGTGTATAAGAATATTAGGGTTGTTACACTCACGAGTCCGCCGAGCAGCTCCCTGCTCGGTCCATCCACAATAAGTAGCTTCCTACCCAACTATGCTGTGGATCGAAGCCCTCCTCACGAGGCGGCCGAGTAGCTTCCTGCTCGGTCCATCTGCAGTGGGTAGCTTCCTGCTTAACAACGTTGTGGATCAAAAGCCCTCATCACGAGGCCATCGAGCAATTTCCTACTGGCCCATATGCAGTAGGTAGCTTCCTTCCTAACAACGCTGTGGATCCAAAGCTCTCCTCGCGAGGCGACCGAGTAGCTTCCTGCCCGGTCATCCTCTAGTGGGTAGCCTCCCGCCCAACAACACTGTGGATCAAAAGCCCTCATCACGAGGCCACCGAGCAATTTTCTGATGGCCCATCTGCAGCGGGTAGCTTCCTACCCAACAACGCTGAAGATCTAAAGCCGAGGCGACCGAGTAACTTCCTGCTCGGCCATCCACCAGCGGGTAGCCTCATGTCCAATGACACTGTGGATCAAAAGCCCTCATCACGATGCCGCCGAGCAATTTCCTGCTGGCCCATCTGCAGCGAATAGCTTCCTGCCTAACAACGCCGTGGATCCAAAGCCCTCCTCACGAGGCGACCGAGTAGTTTCCTGCTCGGTCATCTACCAGCGGGTAGCCTCCTGCCCAACAACGTTGTGGATTAAAGCCCTCGTCGTGAGGCCGCCAAGCAATTTCCTGCCGGTCCATCCCTAGCGGGTAGCTTCCTACCCAACAACGTTGTGGATTAAAGCCCTCATCGCGAGGCAGCCAAGCAATTTCCTGCTAGCCCATCCCTAGCGGGTAGCTTCCTACCCAACTACACTAAGGATCAAAAGCCCTCATCATGAGGCCGCCGAGCAATTTTCTGCTGGCCCATATGCAGCGGGTAGCTTTCTGTCCAACAACGCTGTGGATCGAAATCCCTCCTCGCAAGGCGACCGAGTAGCTTCCTGCTCGGTCATCCACCAGCGGGTAGCCTCCTGCCCAACAACGTTGTGGATCAAAAGACCTCATCACGAGGCCACCGAGCAATTTCCTGCTGGCCCATCTGCAGCGGATAGCTTCTTACCCAACAACGCTGTTGTTCCAAAGCCCTCCTCGCAAAGTGACCGAGTAGCTTCCTGCTCGGTCATCCACCAGCGGGTAGCCTCCTGCCGAACAACGCTGTGGATTAAAGCCTTCATCGCAAGGCCGCCAAGCAATTTCCTGCTGGCACATCCCTAACGTGTAGCTTCCTACCCAACTACGCTAAGAATCAAAAGCCCTCCTCATGAGACCGCCGAGCAGATTCTTACTCGGCCATCAATCGGTTCAGCCTCGATGCGCGATCGTCACCTCGACTCGGGGGAAAAGGGAGGATATCGACCTTCCTACACTCGGCTATCATTTGACTCGACGAGCAATCTCTACCTCGACTCCAGGAAAGGGAGGGTACCGACCTTACTACACTTGTCTATCATTCGACTCACACTCGACACGGGAGCACCGATCTAACACTCGCGAAACAAAAGTATACGAGCTAAAGGTACTTACGCAGCGAGCAAACATTTGGGCAAAGGAAAAAGGAGTACTTTATTTATAACCAAAGATAAATACAAGGTATTCTTGGCTCCTCAACCTCACAAAAATGCCCGGAGACTTACAAAAATTTTGAAAAGAAAAAAATCCCCAAGAAAGGAAAGCCCAGGACGTCGGCTCGGGGAGGATCTCTCCCTGCTCGACACCGGCGTCGAGGACCAAAACTGCGACCTTTGGCAGCCTCACTCCCAACGGCCGCCCCGGCAACTTCCCCCTGAGGATCCTCCTCGGCCATGGGATATTTAGCGCGGAGCTCGCTGATATCGACCCCCGGCGCAGACTCCTTGATGATATCGAGCACACTGTGCCAGACGACGGCCGCGGATTCGGAAAAATCAGCGTAGAATTGGTCTGACGCCTTGTACGCCTCCACGGCCTTCTCCGCCCGGCACTCGGCGAGCTTCACTGTGTCCACAGCCACTCATACATCCCTCTTGAGGGCATCCCTCGACTTCTTCACCGAGTGGTAGAAGTCGTTCACCTCCTCCAATAGCCTGAATAGCCCGGCTGGACTTGTCCAGAAGCCGATGAGACTCTTTCAGCTTGGAGTTCGTCAACCCCTCGACGATCAGACGAGAGTCGAGGAGGGCCGCCTTCTCCTCCGCTTTCCGCAGTTGGAGGCGGAGTTCCTCCTCCAGCTTAGAGGACTCGCCCACCTTTTTCATGGCCGAGGCTACCTCCTCGGACTCCATGGCGACGAGGAGTGTGCAGTGATGGAGGACCTGAAGAAAGCAACAAACGGGTTAGAAAGCTCAAACCGAGGAAACAAGACTTAAGATAATTTCTGAGAAAAGTCAAGAACTGACCTGAACCGCCTCCTGGGCTATGGCAGCCACCTGGGCCTTCATGGTCCCCCGGGGTATTTTAACCCCAGCAGCCTGCTCCATGTGATAAAGCAGGCTGTCGGCGACGAAGAGCCCCGAGGGCACCTCAATGCAGAAGTCTCCCTCCTGCACTGGGATCCCGGTAGAAGGCGCCCAAGATACCGTCCTCTTATGTCTCTTGAAGGGGGCTTCGGCGGGTTTAGCCTCCTCCTCCTCTCTCGCCCGGGGTACCGGGTCCCACACATGGTTGTGACCCCCCCCCCCCCGCAGCGTTCTTCTGAGGCTTGGGGAGCGGTGGAAGGCTTAGACGGTGGAGTTGGCCTCGAGGCCGAACTCGGACCGAGTTGGGACGAGCTTGCTCTCCCGGCCTTCTTTCTCTGAGTCTCGGCGGCCAGGGCAGCTAAGATTTTTGCTCGGTCCATGGGCTCTGCAAAAAATGAACACACAAACAAAGGGAGTTAGCAACACAGAAACAACAAAAGAAACTTGACAAAGTTTAAACAGATCAATGAAAGCCCTAACTTACCCAAGAAACGCGCAGGACTGAGCCTAGCCCAGCTCAGTGCCTGCTCGGATAGCGGGGCATCCGCCCGTTGGATCGGCTCCCACTAGGACACCGCCCTTACTTCGGTAGAAGTCGACTGCTTTGCCCTCGGGCAGTCGGCCATGTGCCACTGTGTAGGCACATGCCAATTCTCGCCCTCGGACGGCCCGACGAATATAAAATTCTCCTTCCATTCATGGATGGAAGAAGAGACGGCTACTACCCCCGACCCGGCCATTCTGCGCTTGCGTTTATTGAATAAGAAATACACCCAGCTTGGCTCATCCTTACTGGTATCGGGGTGATTCTTATAACACAGGAAAAAGACAAGGAGAGTCAAGCTGAATGGGATATTTTCAAGTTTTAACCGGACCAGAAACCCGAGGAGAATTCTCCACGAGTTCGGTGCTAGCTGGCCCGGGACGAGATGAAAGCAACGGAGCACCCCGCAGACTTCAATTAGGAAGGGCAGACGCATTCCTGCCGGGAACGCTTCCAAATACAGGGCAATCTCCTTGCCTGCACCTTGTCTGCCCGCTCACCCTCTCTAGGTAAACGGATGGAATAGTTAGAGAGGATGTGGAATCGAGCCCAAATTTCGGAAAGCTCGTCCAGACTCTTCAAAACGGAGGGCGCATCGCGGGTGTTCCCGATGCACACCTTGGGGGCCCTTGTCGCCGCCCGACGGCGAACGACAGGGACGGCCTTGACTTTAGGGGGAGAACCTGACATAGAGGACGACGAAGAAGAAGAATTCTCTTGACTATCTGAAGCCGAAGAGGAGGAAGACCCACTGGACTCGGCCCCAACAACGGGAACCCCATCGCCCGACTCTGCCCTTACTAACTCTACGGACTCCTCAGATGAAGACATCAAACCTGATTCAAAGGAAGGGATTCACTGAGGTAAAATCAACAAGGGATCCGATCTAAAAGAAGGAGCATCGAGCAATCTTCATTAATGAAAGAGAATTTGAGCAAAGTATCAACCCTAGGATGGTCCCCTCCTATTTATACACCCCAAAGGGGAACATCCTATGACCCTGATTGATTCTCGCCATAACGAAACGTCGCGCCCAGCGACCGGCGGAGCTCCACGTGGCAATCGGCCATTGGGGACATCTTTTCGACTGCAGGAGTCAGAGACAGCCTGTCACTTCTGCCAACCGACGTCCGACATGTGGCCCGTATCCCAACAGGCGATCGGCTGGAACGGCACCCCCTCTTTAAAGCGAGATCATTTCATTGATCCGCTGACGCCATCGGGGATACGCGTAAAGATTTAAGCGAACGACGAAGCGACACGTGGGCCCAAAGATCGAAACGACATAACCACCAAATGCCATGCCGTTCCCGGGCGATCCGCGTTATGATTCCTTGGCGCCAAAATGAACGACAGAAAACCGAGCAGGCCACTCTAGACCCGACCCATGAATAGGTCGGAACGAGAGTGGGGGGCTAATGATGATGCCCACAAGTGGTGTCTCCTCAGATTACGACACGCGGAGGATGACGTGTCCCGAAGATTACGGAGGTGGAATAGATGGGTTGCATTATGAGGATTTCTCGGGATCCCCTTCTTGAGGATCGTATCCGACCTTTCGAGAGACCTCCCTGAATACATACTACATTCACCTAGGAAACTACCATCAGCTCGTCTCCGAGCTTTCTCAGCCTCCTTGCTCATCTCTGAGCCATCTGACGTGCCGAGCTTCCTCGGCCTCCCAGCTCATCTTCGAGCCGTCTGACGTGCCGAGTGATTAGTCGAAAATATTGCATCTTTTAGCCGGCAATTTCCTCATCATTTGCATTCATATAGAAGTGTTCGGCATTCATATTTCACATATTAGCAAATCTGTCGCAAAATATCATATTACATGTGTTAGGCCTTAAAACCGGCATTTCTAGGGAAATTGACTGTATTTCATAGCATGGCATCATTTCTATATATCGCAACCCGTGTTTCGAAGTCCGTGCAGGAAAATCAGAAGATCGGTCAAAATTTACAGGACAACACTGCTAAAAGATACGTCAACTCAAGGATTTGGAATCTGGTATTAATCTAAAGTGCATGCAGAGATTAAACATATCAGAGAATACTAAAGAATACAGTAAAAGGCAGCACATGAAGTTTGAAGGCCCAAGGAGCCCAAATGGCCGCGGAACCGCGGCCTAAGCCGGCTTGCGCTTCGGTTCCGCGGTCAACTTGCCACCTCAGCCCTATTTCTTTGCACCATTACTCCTATGCAAGCTTACAGACTTCAGAAAGATACAACAAATTCCAGAAAGCCCCAGAAGCTTCTGCCAGATCAGCAAACCCTTGTTCCTACACTAAACTAGCCTTGTATTCTAGAAAGTTCTCCTTAAACCCTAGCTTAAAACCTAAGCTAGCTCCCAACAAACTCTTTCTAGAAGCTCCTCAACAAACTTTTGGAGGGAATTGAAATTTCAAACCTAGACCTAGGGTTTGGGAGATCTATAAATAAGACCCTAGGCTCACTTGTAAAAGGGAGACTTGATCCCCAATTTTAATATCAATCTAGATCCATTCACTCTCTTTCTTCATCTTCTTCCATAAGTCTAGTGAGAAGACTTGTATGAAACCCTAACCCTAATTCCAATCAAAAGCCAAGATCCCGAGTACCCCATCAAGCAAGAAGCCTTGCAACCTTTATGAGCGGAGCCGATCTTCAACAGAGCAAGTGGTCTAAGCCGACCCGCGACTCACGGAGCCGAGCGAAGCCAATTCGACAATTTAGTTCTTCCTCTTGTAGTTCTTGAGCGACTGTAATCAAATTGTTGATATAAATAAAATGTGATATTCTTTTATCTTGTTTTCTTTAAATTCTTGCATCATGATTCGATCTCAATTTCTAGTTGTGGTTCTTGTTGTGATGTTTGAGTAATACTCCGCTCGTCGAGGAGTCGAGACGATCAATAGAATGATGATGTAATATATCTTAAATCGATTCTTGAGTCCTACGAGTTTTGTAAACCCTAGCAAGTTCAAGAACCGACAACCCAGTTTGTTGCGATGCTTTCTTGATTAATATCGCTCGAAATTGCGAAGTTACGATCGTTTCTTGAAATTGCTAGAGGCTAGAATGTGAATGATATCGACGAAAGAACAAGGGTTAAACGATGAAACCCTAGTTTCATGAGAAAGCCCTAACTCTCGTCGATCATCATCGATCTAGTATCAATTCTTCGAAGGACAAGAACACGATATCTTGAGATTACATCACGTCTATAGATTCGATCGATTCCTACGAGCCTCATTTAGATTCTTGACATTTGGTTGGAAATATCATCGAAACCCTGATTCTCGATTGTTTATCATTTTCTTGATTCTTGATTAGAATAGTGACACTTAAAACATTTGATAAAATCTTGAATCATGTTTTCTTTTCTTTTCGATTAACTTTTCAATTCAAACAAATCAAATATAAAAACGAATCGCACAATCCCTGTGGACGATCCGCACTCGCTTACGATCTACAACTGACACCGTAATTGATTGCGGTCAAATATAATTCTTTGATTGTGAATTTTATTCAATTTTCTAATTACCGACACAAAGAAACTTTTATCGATCAAATGAAACCGTTATCGGGGATCATTTGAGTTACTTACACAGTCTCGAATTTATAGAACAATCAAATGGCGCCGTTGCCGGGGATTACGCGCTAATTCGTTTCATATTAAAGTTTGAATTGAAAGATTTATTCCATTGTAATTTTTGAGATCAAAATTCGTGCAAACCCTAAACAATTTGTTGTGGTTCATTGCAAGGAGATCTGGAGCTGTTTGGCAATTGAAGAAATTTTTTTGAAAATACCAGAGAGTTGAGGGAGTCTACAGAAGCTCCCTGTTGAATTTTGGTGCAGTGATCTGCACAGAAGACCGCGATTCCGCGGTGGGACCCCCTTATTGCGGCGGTTCCGCGGCTACCTGAAGGGATCTCTGTGCTAGTTTTTCTCTGTAAGCTTCTTACCTTCTCCTCTCTCCTCTTTTTAGCTCCAACTAACAAATTTCTGCAGGCTTCTTTGCAAATAATCGCAGCTCGCAAATTGCAAAAGTAAATTTGTGCGTGATTTTGTTTCTTGGTTGTTTGCATTCTAAATACGGATATTAAAGGGCACGGCCAAATCCAAATTAGGTGGGGAGTTCATTACCCTTCCTAGGCCCCGAAATCGCAAAACTTGCATCCGCATTGACCCACATTAACTAAAAGAAATCTAGAGATGACTCTAAGGACCGTCGCGCTCACTTAGGACAGAAGAAGGCCGTGGGTAATTCATTGCTTATCCGCGTTTTCTTGTGGTGTCTAGGCAAGTGTGTCGAAGGCTAGTGGTTATTAATTAGGCCCACTACTTACGTAGTGGAGTACCTTCCCACTTACCTGGCACTTACCTGGCCACAGGAAAACAAAGAGGCAGTGGAGGATTCTATCCTGCGACTTGTCTTTTGGCAGTTAGGAGCGGTCTAGAGCCGGACCTAGGTGACCACTAGATTCTAGGGTTTTGTTTGCTGCATTTGTTGTGTCGCATCATTTTTTCAAAAATCCGTCCCTTTTTCAAAGCAAACACCGCATTCATTCATTTACCCCTAATTATAAGTCAACGCTGGCACTTGTACTAACCCTTTTTAGTACAAGATAGGCTGGACACGGGATTCTAGTGCCCGTTTAGTCCGCGTACCCTTTATCGACTCCGAAGTCGATATTTCTCCATTTACTTCTTCTTTACCCACTACTACACCCATACCGATGGATCCACCTCCATCAAACTTCTTTAACCCTAATCTGCCGCCGTCCGTTGGTGCGCAGAATCCAACCCGCATCTCTCTCCAGGAGAGGTGCTATCCACTGCGAGGTCCTCTTTCGACCTGCTTATCCACACCACCAGCCAATGGGGATAACTTTGAGATTAAACCCCAGTACATCAACCTTTTACCCAAATTCCACGGACTCGAGACTGAGGACGCTTACGTTTTCATTACCAAATTTGAAAACGTATGCGCAATGATGGGTACGTCACAACTTTCAGTGGATGCGATGCGTCTACGACTTCTTCCATTTACGTTGTGCGATATAGCCGAGAAGTGGCTATATAACACTACCGCACACTCTATTACGAATTGGGAAGAATTCGTCGCTGCATTCCTTAAGAAATTTTACCCAATACAACAGACAGCTCGAATCCGTAGCGAACTGAATCAATTTGCCCAGCTCCCTGCTGAACCATTCTCTAAATGCTTTGAACGTTTCAAGGATCTATTGGTTCAGTGTCCTCATCACGGCATCCCGAGATGGGAGCTTTGCCGAATCATTTATGAGGGCATTAACCCAAACACTAAACAGAGCCTTGAAAACATGTGTCAAGGTACTTTTATGACCAAGGATGATGGGGAAGCTTAGAAGTATTTAGAAGAGTTCGCTGAAAAATCACTACAGTGGGAGAGTGGAACCCAACCATTGAATAGGGGTGGCGTACACTAAATAGATATGTCCATAGGTGTTCGAGCTGAGATGGCAGCAATGCAAAAGAAGCTCGACACTATGGAACACAAATTTTCTGCAGCCTCCCTAAACCCAGTGTCGCTCCCCAAAACTGTTTGTGGGTGCTGTTCTGATCCGTCTCATTTAACGGAAGAATGTCCATTAAACTCTGCGTTTCAAGGTCACGAGCATACAAATGCCGCATTTCAACGACCTAGAAACGATCCATATTCTTCCACGTACAATCAGGGTTGGAGGAATCACCCGAATTTCGCTTGGAACCAAAACCAATCTCAAAACACGGTTCCAAACACGAATAATTTTCAAAGGGCTCTTCCTCCACCACAACAGCAACCCCTTCAACTCACTCAGCACCCCTACCAGTCACAAAATTTCCAAAACCAGGACAACACTCCTGCACAGTCTAATCCTATGCAGTTGTCCTGTTCTGACGAATTCTCTCAATTCACTCAAACCATGAAATCACTTTTATCAAATTTCATAGAGGTTTCGACTAAGGTTAGATCTTCTGTCAGTGAGATAAAGAAAAACTCAGCGTCTCAAGCTGAGAGTATCAGATCGATGGAAGCTGAAATCGCACGCCTTAAAGCCGAAATGAGTGCGAGAGAAAAAGGGAAACTTCCCTCTCAACCCCTACAGAATCCTGGGCATTACAATGTAAATGCCATCACAACGTTGAGATCGGGAAGAGTGCTGAACAATCATGTCGGGGAAGGTATTGATGATATTGAAAATCCTATCATTAACACCCCAGCTGAGACCTTTCCACACACACACACTTCTCCTTCTGATCTTTCTTCTTCTACCACACCACCTTCTCGCGAGCCTATTCTCCATTTCCCACTAGGCTCAACACCTGAACCCAACCTTATAGTTCTCCACAGATGGTCCCCATACCTCTTTTGGGACCTCGTCTACCCCCTCTTCCTTCTCCTATGATGGACCCAGCGCTTATTGCGAAAGCTCCTTACCCGAATCGGTTAAGGGGTAATAGAACGAGTCCTCATATGAAGAAAATTATGGAAATGTTCAAACAGGTTAACATTAACATCCCTCGCCTAGATGCGATTCAATAAGTCCCCGCTTATGCGAAAATTCTTAAGGACTTATGCACTGGGAAGAGGAAGACCCAAGTGCCGAAGAAGGTCTTCATGGCTAATAATATCAGCACTGCTTTTATTCCCCAGCTACCAAAGAAACGAAAGGACCCAGGATGTCCTACAATATCGATTTCTATTGGGGGTAAAAACATAAACCGTGCTCTTTTAGACCTTGGCGCAAGTGTTAACCTCCTTCCATATTCTGTATATGAGCAATTAGGGATTGGAGAGCTGAAACCTGCTCACTGCACTCTCCAAATGGCAGACCGTTCAATCACCAAACCAAGGGGTGAATTAGAGGATGTGTTGATAAAGGTCGGGGAATTTTTTTTCCCTGTTGACTTTATTGTACTTGACACACAGCCTGTAGCAAACCCCCGGGGCCAAATTCCGGTGATTTTGGGTCGTCCTTTCCTTGCCACTTCCAACGCTGTTATAAACTGTAGAAACGGTTCAATGAACTTATCATTTGGAAATATGACCATTGAACTAAATATCTACAAGGTTGGAAGTCAGCCATCAGAACCCTCTACTCATATTTTAGATGTGTGCTATGTCCACGAGATCGCTCCCGATAGTTGCGGAACTGAGGAACTTTGCTTTACTGATCTCGATGACATTACCACATCTCTGTTTGATTTCACACAAGATCTTAGTGAGGACACTTTACCTACACTTGAGTCCTGCACTTCTGACTTTTCTCCACCCGAGTCTGTATCTTTCACAGGCTTTGAGCTTCTTTGTAAATCCAAAAATCACTCAATGATCCCTCCTTCTATCATTTCTTCGCCTGAATTAGATCTTAAAATTTTACCGTCTCATCTGAAATATGCTTATTTAGGTGAGAAGGAGTCTTTACCGGTTATAATATTCGCTTCTCTAGCATTAGAGCAAGAGAATGCACTTTTATCGGTATAGAGATCTAACAAAGAGGCATTTGGTTGGAGTATGGCGGATATCAAAGGGATTAGTCCCTTGATAGTTGAACATCATATACATGTGATGGATGATGCCAGACCAACCCGAGAACCACAGAGACGGTTGAATCCCGTCATGAATAATGCGGTCATGAAAGAGATCGTCAAATGCTTAGATAATGGTATTATATACCCCATCTCCGATAGCCAATGGGTGAGTCCTATACATGTCGTTCCTAAGAAATCCGGCATCACTGTTATAACCAATGAGGCAAATGAGTTGATACAGACACGCGCCCAAACTGGGTGGCGCGTATGTATCGATTATAGAAAACTCAATGCTGCCATGAGGAAAGACCACTTTCCTCTACCATTCATTGATCAAATGCTGGAACGCTTAGCTGGACGAGAGTATTATTGTTTTATAGACGGATACTCAGGCTATAATCAGGTCCCCATCGCCAAAAAGGATCAAGATAAAACCACTTTTACTTGTCCTTTTGGTACCTTTGCTTACAGTCGCATGCCCTTCGGGTTATGCAATGCTCCCGCTACCTTTCAGCGGTGTATGATGGGGATATTCTCTGATATCGTAGAGAATTTTCTGGAGATCTTTATGGACGATTTCTCGATTTTTGGAGACTCTTTTTCCGATTGCCTGGCGAATCTTGAACGCGGTTCTTACTCGTTGCAAAGAGAAGAACTTAACTTTGAACTGGGAAAAATGCCATTTCATGGTCCAAGAAGGAATTGTACTTGGACATGTTATTTCACAGAAAGGCATTGAGGTTGACAGAGCTAAGATAGATGTCATTCAAAACCTCCCTCATCCCAAAGGCGTCAAAGATATTCGATCTTTTCTTGGCCATGCGGGCTTTTATAGGAGATTCATTAAGGACTTTAGCAAAATTGCTAGACCTTTAACTCTTCTCCTGGCCAAGGATACGACCTTCCATTTTGACTCGAACTGTGAGACAGCTTTCGACTCACTTAAACACTCACTCACTTCAGCCCCCGTTTTATCATCACCAAACTGGGACTACCCCTTTGAGCTGATGTGTGATGCATCCGACTTTGCAGTAGGTGCAGTCTTAGGACAACACATCGAAAAGATGCCACACGTGATATACTATGCAAGTAAGACCCTGAATGATGCGCAAATCAATTATACAACCACCGAAAAGGAACTTTTAGCGGTTGTATTTGCATTAGAAAAATTCAGGCCTTACTTAATTGGCTTACCTATAGTTGTGTATACTGACCATTCCGCTTTAAAACATCTTCTGGCGAAGAAAGATGCAAAAGGTCGACTAATACGTTGGATCCTTCTGTTACAAGAATTCGATCTTGTTATCAAAGATAAGAAAGGATGTGAAAACGTAGTAGCTGACCATCTTTCACGCATCTCTTCTTCCCCTGTGACCCTGCCGATCAATGATTCGTTCCCAGATGAACAACTCTTGAGCATATCCAATGAACCATGGTTCAGGGATATTGTGAACTATCATGCCACGGGACTGATACCCAGCGATTGGTCAAAACAGGACAAATACCGTTTTCTATCCCAAGTAAAACACTTTTACTGGGACGAGCCCTATTTGTTTAAATATTGTCCTGATCAGATCATTCGCCGGTGTGTCCCGAATGAAGAGTTCAAGAGTGTTCTTTCTTTTTGTCATGATCAGGCCTGTGGGGGTCACTTTGGTCCTAGAAAGACGGTAGAGAAGGTTTTGCAATGTGGATTTTATTGGCCGACCTTATTCAAGGATGCATTTGACTATTGTAAAACCTGTACACAATGTCAGTACACGGGTAGAATCTCCCAGAGAAATGAAATGCCTCAGCAACCCATCTTGGTTGTTGAAATATTCGATGTTTGGGGCATTGATTTTATGGGTCCCTTTCCCAACTCCTTTGGGAATTTGTACATACTACTGGCGGTTGATTATGTCTCAAAGTGGGTAGAAGCCATTCCATGTCGCACTAATGACAAGAAAGTTGTCATTAAGTTCTTGAAAGAGAATATCTTCTCGAGATTTGGACACCCATGCGCTATTATTAGCGATAATGGGACACATTTCTGCAACAGGTCTTTCGAGACTCTGATGCAGAAATACTCTATCAACCACCGACTTTCTACACCCTATCATCCCCAAACAAGCGGGCAGGCTGAAATCTCAAACAGACTGACAAATCAAACTTATCCTGAAGAAAACTATTGCTAAAAATAGAAAAGACTGGTCAACCAAACTGACGGATGCTCTTTGGGCATTCTGAACTGCATATAAGACCGACCTAGGGATGTCTCCATATAGGATAGTGTTTGGAAAAGCATGTCACTTACCTGTCGAGATAGAGCATAAAGCATTATGGGCTATTAAAGAAATAAATTTTGATCTAAACCTTGCTTGCAACTTTCGGAAGCTGCAACTTAATGAGCTAAGCGAACTCCGCGATGAAGCTTATGATAACGCTGTGATCGTAAAGAATAGGACTAAGGTTTTTCACGATAAAAACATTTTGAGGAAAACATTTTCACCTGGTCAACAAGTCCTTCTTTATGATTCACGACTACACCTTCAAGCGGGTAAGCTCCGATCTCGATGGAAGGGACCTTTTGTTGTGCGGTCTGTATATCCGCACGGGGCAGTAGAAGTAGAAAATATTAAAAACGGCACCTTTTTCAAAGTGAATGGACATAGACTAAAGCCGTATTTTTCCACTGACCCCGCGAAGGAGCTCCTGTTCTTACAGGAGCCAGTTTATTTGGATTAAAATTCCTCCGTCTCACCTTCATGTCCAGTATATCACTGCATCATCTTTTGAATGGAGGTGAGTGAAAAGAGTAAGTTTGGGGGAAGTTCTTCACTTATATATTTTGCCCCCACTAATAATTCCTCCCAGATTTACAAGTTTTTGTAGGTATAGCTGTTGGCAACAGTGAGGACACCGTTGAAAACAAGTTTGGGGGAGGTTTGTGCTTATTTTTGCATCATGTGCATATCATTTGCATATCATTTGCATAAGCACAAAACATTTCTTTAAAAACTTATAAAAATTTAAAAAATTTCAAAACCCATAAAAATTTAAAAATTTTCAAGTATAAAAATAATTTTAATATTTACACTTTTTTGTATATAAATAAAATAATGAAAGTTTAGATAATGAAAAATTACATCCATGAGATTAGAAAAATTTAAGAAAACTAAGAAAATTAGAAGTTTTCTTATACGAACTAGTAATAAGTAGTTATGAGCCGTTGTCCCAAGAGTTAGTAAGATGAAGGACGTCACTAATCTGAGGATAAAAATAAGTCTGAAAAATAGTTTCTATTCTGGAAGCCAAACATTTTGAACGTTGCTACCCTGCTATTCGCACTTACACACGTCTTGAAGCCTGGGATAGTAGAGGATACCTTGAAATGCTCTTATCTTAAAGCCGATGTATGAAGGAAATAAAAAGAAAAAGTGAATAAAAAATATAAAGTGGTGAGAAAAATGGACACTGGTTTTGTTATCACCGAGGGCAATAAAAATGTATAGCGAGGGTGCCTCTTCACCTAGTGCTCTAAGGCCAACTGGTCTGGGAGTCACTGCTATGCCTGAGGTGGTGCAAGACGAGGAAAATACACCAAGTAAGCAAGCATAGGAGTAATCGGTCGGTTAGTACCTCAAGAAGTATTAACGGTCGCATGAAAGTGTGTGAGCAATCTCATCTAAATATTCATTAATTAAAAAGTACTGAGGCTGATGGGCAAGAGTATGATAGCTTGAATTGAATTCTCCGGGTGTAGGGATGTCCTTTACACACACGCAGGGTTATATGATCGATGTTTGGAAGAAAGATAGGAATGAAGAATAAGACGATGTTTTATTGAGGGAGGACGTGATTTCTGACATTTTTTCATGACCGTTAAGAAAGGGCTCATGACAACCGAAAAGCTAGCTTAGTTGGAAACCCTAATTTTCAAAGCTTTTCTTTTATGATTCTTTTCTTTAAATGTAATATTCATGATCTTTCTTTTATTATTGGATTTTGTGGGTGCAATCCGCTGAAAACCCTCAGGAGACAACACTCCTCCTACTAGGGACACCTAGTGGTTTAAAGGCTTGTTGCACGTGCTCAGTGCAATCGTGTTGCCTGCGAAAGTGTGCTAGTTAGTTTTTTCTTTTTCTTTATTTTCTCCTTCTCTTTTTAATAAAAAGTTCGCTTGAGACGATCGAAATTAAGTTTGGGGGAATTTGATTAGTCGAAAATATTGCATCTTTTAGCCGGCAATTTCCTCATCATTTGCATTCATATAGAAGTGTTCGGCATTCATAATTCACATATTAGCAAATCTGTCGCAAAATATCATATTACATGTGTTAGGCCTTAAAACCGGCATCTCTAGGGAAATTGACTGTATTTCATAGCATGGCATCATTTCTATATATTGCAACCCGTGTTTCGAAGTCCGTGCAGGAAAATCAGAAGATCGGTCAAAATTTACAGGACAACACTGCTAAAAGATACGTCAACTCAAGGATTTGGAATCTGGTATTAATCTAAAGTGCATGCAGAGATTAAACATATCAGAGAATACTAAAGAATACAGTAAAAGGCAGCACATGAAGTTTGAAGGCCCAAGGAGCCCAAATGGCCGAGGAACCGCGGCCTAAGCCGGCTTGCGCCGCAGTTCCGCGGTCAACTTGCCACCTCAGCCCTATTTCTTTGCACCATAACTCCTATGCAAGCTTACAGACTTCAGAAAGATACAACAAATTCCAGAAAGCCCCAGAAGCTTCTGCCAGATCAGCAAACCCTTGTTCCTACACTAAACTAGCCTTGTATTGAAAGTTCTCCCTAAACCCTAGCTTAAAACCTAAGCTAGCTCCCAACAAACTCTTTCTAGAAGCTCCTCAACAAACATTTGGAGGGAATTGAAATTTCAAACCTAGACCTAGGGTTTGGGAGATCTATAAATAAGACCCTAGGCTCACTTGTAAAAGGGAGACTTGATCCCCAATTTTAATATCTATCTAGATCCATTCACTCTCTTTCTTCATCTTCTTCCACAAGTCTAGTGAGAAGACTTGTGTGAAACCCTAACCCTAATTCCAATCAAAAGCCAAGATCCCGAGTACCCCATCAAGCAAGAAGCCTTGCAACCTTTTATGAGCGGAGCCGATCTTCAACAGAGCAAGTGGTCCAAGCCGACCCGCGACTCACGGAGCCGAGCGAAGCCAATTCGACAATTTAGTTCTTCCTCTTGTAGTTCTTGAGCGACTGTAATCAAATTGTTGATATAAATAAAATGTGATATTCTTTTATCTTGTTTTCTTTAAATTCTTGCATCATGATTCGATCTCAATTTCTAGTTGTGGTTCTTGTTGTGATGTTTGAGTAATACTCCGCTCATCGAGGAGTCGAGACGATCAATAGAATGATGATGTAATATATCTTAAATCGATTCTTGAGTCCTACGAGTTTTGTAAACCCTAGCAAGTTCAAGAACCGACAACCCAGTTCGTTGCGATGCTTTCTTGATTGATATCGCTTGAAATTGGGGAGTTACGATCGTTTCTTGAAATTGCTAGAGGCTAGAATGTGAATGATATCGACGAAAGAACAAGGGTTAAACGATGAAACTCTAGTTTCACGAGAAAGCCCTAACTCTCGTCGATCATCATCGATCTAGTATCAATTCTTCGAAGGACAAGAACACGATATCTTGAGATTACATCACGTCTATAGATTCGATCGATTCCTACGAGCCTCATTTAGATTCTTGACATTTAGTTGGAAATATCATCGAAACCCTGATTCTCGATTGTTTATCATTTTCTTGATTCTTGATTAGAATAGTGACACTTGAAACATTTGATAAAATCTTGAATCATGTTTTCTTTTCTTTTCGATTAACTTTTCAATTCAAACAAATCAAATATAAAAACGAATCGCACAATCCCTGTGGACGATCCGCACTCGCTTACGATCTACAACTGACACCGTAATTGATTGCGGTCAAATATAATTCTTTGATTGTGAATTTTATTCAATTTTCTAATTACCGACACAAAGAAACTTTTATCGATCAAATGAAACCGTTATCGGGGATCATTTGATGTGATTTACACAATCGGAAAAATATCATCAATCACCGAGCTTCCTCGGCCTCCCGGCTCGTTTTCGAGTCGTCTGACGTGTCGAGCCTCCTTGGCCTCCCAGCTCGTCTCCGAACTCCTGACATGCCGAGCTTCCTCGGCTTCCTTCGATCAACCAAGAGTGTGGATCCCATGCGCCCCGCATCGGCTCCGCGCATATCGTCAGGGCGAGATATCCGCTTCCCCACGATCCGCGTTCTACGCTGGCGCATCCCCCCATTAATGGGTATATCCCCCATTAATGAGCGTATCCCGCCATTCAAGGCGAGGATAATGCTGGGGCGTAACTGATGGCAATGATCTCGCACATGCTCGCTCCACGCGATCCCTATATAAACCCCTCTCTCAGACGACTCGGGTATTTGAATTTTATCTCAATACGCCGCTACTCTGCACCTATTCCTCGGCTCTAACTTGATCGTCAGAGGGCCCTACGGTGGTCACCCATCCCGAGACTTCTTTGCAGGTAGCTTGGCATCCAACTCCAACCCATTGAGATCCACAATCAACAACTTCCAATCAAATCTCAGTCGTCAAATACCGCCATCAAAGGATCGACGGAAGACAACATTTGAAGGAGATCCCAGCCTCCATCAGAGACCATGTTGAATTCCCTGGCCATATCCATTGGCTAATTACAAGAAGCCTACTTTGACATGCTAATGTAGATGTTGCATATTATAGGGCACGATGGAGCGTGATCAGAATAGCAAATCGATACCATATCGACATTGTACTATGGAAACTAATCACTTAGCTTATACAACTTTTTTCATGTAAATGTGATACGATGGAAGCGCGGATTTACTCTAGCGAACTAGAAGCTTTTAGACCTACAACCCTTAGCCTAGATTTTGGGGTATTAGATACCATACTCTATTATTATGAAATCGATGTTTTTACGCCGAGTCTAGTCTTATTCATATTTTATCGTATAACTCTCCATGTGAATTTATCAAGTATAGAACACACACCACAGCATGTGTATGTGTGAACGATATATAACATTCTCCACAGACAAGCAAGTGAAAAACTCGGTAAGGGCATTCTTAACAAATCTAGAATGCTATGCTAAAATCTAGATATAATAATCTCAGGAATTTTCGCTTGTAGATACATTCTAATAATGCTCTAATATTTTTCTTTTTGTAGTTATATTTCCCATCCTATAAATTTCTTAACAATTGAACGGTCCACCAGCATGTGCATACCACATAAAACAATGGATTGCCACCAAAAGTTTTAAGAATATGGGCAATCACTATAAATAAAAATAGAGTATGGAGATCTTGGAAGAAATGTGTCAAATTTGAACAAAATACAAATTGCTATAATTCTTTTTGTACACTGTCAACTCTCCATGTGCGTGACATGTGCAAAAACCAAGCATATGCGGAAAACCATTAACAAATCAAAAGCTTTGAAAGGGCATTCATGAAGACAGCGGTCCAAGAATTAAACAGTCAATAGTTTTTTCCATCTTGGTTTCTATTGATGAATCTCTATAAATTTAAGGGAAGCAACACTGATCATAAATGATACTGTTTATAGCGATGCAAAAGTTCGCGATACAAATATGAATTAAATAAGGAAATTTTGTGTACCAAGCATCTAAACTTCTCGGAATCCAAAATTATAAGCGGAAACTGTTCAGTGCAGATTGCCCATCGAGTCCATTGAATATGTAATATGCATTGTAATCTTTCACTGACACATCTTTATATAGATATGTCTGTGTCAAAGACCTCTCGTCAAACTACCTAAGGTAACTACCAATGAGCAATAACCCAGTTAGTATGACACTTCTAATTTTAAGAAGAGTGTGGGATTTGAACCCCATGAAGGAAAGTGTCAGAAATTAACGTTTTCGGGACAAATTCTTGAGTCCCTGAATGCGTGCGTGTGTGTTGTGTGTTTGTATGTGCTGTGTGCGTGAGTGTAGTGTGTGTTCAGATGAGATTTAGAGGTCAATTCCCCCAAAAAATTATAGACCAATAACACATGCCCCAAATAAGATAATTCCAGTAGCACAAATTTTAGATAGTGAAAATTGTTTTCGGGCCCAATTTGTAGAGGTGAATTATGTTTAAATCCACGTAGAAATTGTCAAAAAAACCTTAAATTGGGCCCACATATTTTTAAAGTATTGTGTTTTTTGACAATGAAACCCATCATCCATTTTAGAGTATGCCCCCACTCGGCACATGTATAGCACCTTTCCGGACACGGCGAATCATGATCCGCGCTTTTCGAATTTTTTTTGATAAGGCCAACCTCACTTTTCACCGTCGTGGGTGACCTCTCGCATCCCTCTTCATCTATCAACCTTACACCTTGTGCAGGAGAAATAAGCTTCTTAAAGGATTTTGGTCTTTATCTCGAACACGTCAACGGGTTTCCGCCGCCTCCACGGTTCTCAGAATCCCTTCCTTAGAGTACCTCCGTCTTGTAAACATCATCCACCCGTCATCACAACGACCATTCGGACTCTCGCGAGAATTGTTCACCTCGGCCTATGGGCGTGAGTTTCCCCTCAAAACTGTGCCCCCCTTAACATCCATGTATGATCCATGTCACGCCCCGCTTCCCAAAATACGGAAAACGAGGGATGACTAGGCCAGCCATGCTCCTACGGTCAAGGAATCATCCCGCCGTAGTCACACTTCGGCTTCTAGCGCTACATGGTAATCAGTAAATAAGCACAGTATTAAAGGAATCACATCACTAATTTATTACATTAAAATTTCATTGTCCACAGATTACAGATAATAAGAACGATAACTAACCAAGTTCAATATCACGATCACTCTAAGAAAAGCAATAAAGATAGGGAGTACACCAGACTATATCTCTGTGAACTCGAAGGGTAGATCCGTCTCCTGTGCTGGTCCTCCCGCGGAATCTGAGCATGCATACTCAAGTCATCAGAGCGACACAATAATAATATTATTAACAGATGAAACAGGTAAATGAGGTAATACTGGTATGAGAATAATGCAAGTAATCACTATGTCACTATATGATGCAGAATATGATACCCGGTTCCCTTGATATGATATTTTGGGGCGTCACCCCGTGTTTTCTCGGTGCTAGAGGCATGTTTTGAGAGAGGGCTGACCCGGATGGACGAATGCCCGATACAGGTTGTTTTGCGTGTCGATGCTAGACACGGGTATTTATGATATTTGGGTGCCGATGTTGGGCACTCGGGATTCTCAGGGATATACAGGATTTGAGGGCCGATGGAGTACCGGCGTTTGGGATGTTGGGATTCGCGGTGCGTACATACATATGTAGTCCACCTCGACACTTCATGTAGATACTACATTCCCATACTCAGCATTCATTATCGCATCTCATCCTGTAGCCATATCACCTGATAGAGGACTTGCATGATTATTGTACATAGTGCTTACCTCGCATTGATATCATCTGCTAGCATTTGTTAGAGTAGCGCTGTACGTGCATGCTCGCGATTACCTTTATATGTTATCTCTATTCACGAGTTGGCAACTCACCCCCGTTGTGCCACAGTATTTGCAGGTTGCCCTTGGGAGTAGTCGCGGCTGGCTGCTACCGTATCTTTTGGCACAGATACCCTTTTAGAGGCGAGATAGCCTTTTGCTGATAGGTGGGTTTGTACGGTATCTGTTATCTTTCAGTTGTATATTGATGTATCTAGTATTCTCCATCTACCTTTCTGTATTGACTTAGAGACAGTTGTGAGGATGATATGTACGATTTTATATTCTGGTGTTGAGCTCGCATGTGAGCCGACTTTATTTTATGCAGTCCTACTTTTGGTGGTTATGTCCTTGCTGTACTGTGTATTCTTCGCTACGGCGTCGTATATCTTTTGTGATGCTTCATCCATTTTACTTGTCATTTCTGCTACACCTTACTTTTACCCGACTTGCGGGGCAAATATTTAAAAAGGAAATGTTACCAAAATTAAAAAAGTTGGTTGTCCCTATCGGTCTCTAGGTCATGTTTGAAATCACATAGTGGAAGGAGAATCATGTTTAACAGGAGTCTCGTACATACCCGAGACAACGGCCCACATGCCCGGGACATAACCCTGTCAGCCGGATCGCTAGATCCTGTCCTACACGTATAAGTATCACGGTTCAAATGATCATCCCCTAAACACGGTCCCGCTAAATACGATACTCTTTCCACTTTGATTTCTCCTTTTTCCCCAGGTTACACTATTTATGATATTGATCTAGTTGTGTACAAGTATACCAATGACACGGTTTCATCACTATCCACTGTATCAATCACTGTCACGAATGTTCACTTTCCATTGGTGTACTCGTCATTCCTAAACCAACATCTATCACGCACGATAATGCAATGTCCACACGCACTAACACTGTGTATATGACAAGGGTATGATATATGTATTGTATGCTACCAATAAGCTCTGTATGTTATGAATTAGCATGCATGTCATGAATTAAAATAAATTGCACAAATTAATATGTTACGAATTCAGCAAAAATGATGTAGGTAAGATATATAGAACAATCAGTCAGTAATTCATCAAAATTTGTTTCAGTTCAATCGGAGTTTCGGTTTTCAAGATATAACTGTTTCAGTTTAAGTGTTCGCGGCTGGAATTTCAATTTCAGAACTGAACGTCTGTTTCGCGACACGAATTGCGCCCAGTTGGGCTCAGAATTTAGCGATGTCTTAGTTAAATGAAATTTAGGGTTTTCGATAAAATATTCAACGCAACAGACGGATCCTCAATCGCATCTGTACGTTGAAAGTTATACACAGTTCAATCTCAAATGACATTTCAGAAATTGTCCTGAACAGATTTACGTTCTGCCTTTTTAAAATAAATTTAAAATAACAAACTGCGATGAATCGGAATGAGACCACTTGTTTTCTTTCACTAACAGGTATATCTTATAACTACTGTAAAGTTCCGTACCATGCGATTTCAGGAAACACGGGGACGCAGGACTTTAGACAGAACACACTAATCAGAAACGCTCTGGACTGCAGTCCAGAGTCGTGTTTCGATCCAATTATCTTCATGGCTACATAACAGAAATGATCAGAAATTTACGTAGAATTAAAGTTCGTCGAGTTGGCTTCGATTTAAGCCCTCGAACGCATCTTTCCAATATGTATATGATTTATGGTGTTTTTATTCGTTTTCAGCTACGAGAGGATTCTAGTTTTAACGACATGTTTGGGGGTATCGATTTTCGTTACTAACAATCGTGTTTTCCAGCAAATTTTACACACGTTATACATCATTCAAAGAGCCAACAGAACGTATAGGTTACCGTCAAATTAGACGATTATTACTATTGGTAACTAACATCGAGCACTTAGGTTTTGACACGTATAGGAAATCGGAAAGTTTGTAAACTACAAGATCTAGGTGGGTAACACTATTATTATAGCATGAAGCAAGTAAATACTTGCCTGGAGAACGACTCGGGATCGTACGGCAGCAGTGTCGTCACGAACGCGCGTTGTACGCCGCGGAACAAGTTCGCGCGAGCCTCGATCGAGCACGGGTTTTACGTCGGAGTTCCCGGAGTCGTCTTTGTGCCTGCTGGAAGTCTGGAATGGTGCTCTGTGGGTCTCCCGGGGTGTGCTGGGGTCGGCGGCGCTCCGGCTATGTGTACAGTGCAGTTTCACAGTGAGGGGGAGAAATTTAAAAATGGGTTTTTGAGATTTGGAGAGATGGGGAGCAGTGGGGGTCGGGTCTGGAGAGGTGAGGGTGATGCTGAGGGTGTTGAGGGCTACAGATGTGGTTCAGGTGAAGTGGGGTGGCTCTTCGGCGCCGGTTGCGACGTGACAGAGGTTGGGTGCAAGTGGTTTTGGGTGTGCAGGGGATATTTTAGAGGGGCTCGGGTTGAAGAAGGATGGAGTCGTAGGGGAGAAGGTTGGCAGAGGAGGAGTGAGCGGGGTTGTCGACGAGATGGGTGATCGCCGTCGGTGAGGTGCAGTGGTTTCGATGGAAGTTTTTGGGTGCTCGCGTTTTGGGCTCGGTGAAAGTAGAGGAGAGAGATGAGGAGTAAGTTGGAGACGAGGTGAGTAAGAGAGAGAGATGAGGGCGACGAGGTTGTAATCGTGGGGGCAACGGCAGGGCGAGGGCGTGGGCGTGAGCGTCGGCGGAGGAGGCATGTCGCGCGCGCTTAAGGGATGTAGCCGTTGGGATTTTAAGAAGAGAAACAGTGTAGTGGGTCGGGTTTGAGTGGAGGTAGTGGTCACGGGCCGTAGGTATTTGGGCCGACAAAAATTAATTGGGGAAATTAAAGAAATGGGGTGTGGGCTGAGAATATAGTGTAGGCCGGGTAAAACTTAGTAAAGGGTTTATTAATAAAGAAATCAGAGTGGGCTGAGGGATTTGAGATTGGCCTGAGGAAGAAATATATTGGGCTGAGGGAAAAATATGGTGAGGGGCCGGCTAGGTTTTTTTTTTTTTAAAAGGATTTGTTTAAAACAAATGGGCTGGGGAAAAATTTGTAATGGTTGTAATTTAGGTTTTAATTAATTGGCTTTGGTTTTAACTCTTGGGTTTTAACTTTTAGGCTTTGAAAAAAATATAAATGTTAGGCTTAAACAACCAATTCAAACTATGAGGGAAAAAGAAAAAGAAACTACTGGAATTCAGAGAATCGGGAACTTTTATTGAATTGGAAACGGGGATTTACATCATACCCCCCTTAACAAAAATTTCGTCCTCGAAATTTTACAAAGATACAAGAAAATGTACTGAACAAAGAGATGTGGATAGCGATCACGGATATCTTCCTCCCGCTCCCAGGTGGATTCTCCTGGGGAACGACCGCCCCAAGACACTCGGACTAACGGAATGACCTTATTCTTCAGCACTTTCTCTCTGCGGTCGAGAATGGTGGTAGGTTGCTCCTCGTACGATAAGTCAGTACCCAAAACTAGCTCTGAATGGTCCAGGACATGACTCTCATCCCGGACATAACGCCACAACTGTGACACGTGGAAGGTATTGTGCACACCAGCTAGCGATGGAGGCAAGGCCAGTCGATAGGCCACCTCTCCTACTCGCTCTAGTACCTCAAAAGGTCCGATAAAACGGGGACTAAGTTTTCCCCGACTTCTGAATCTGATAACTCCACGTGTAGGGGAAATCTTCAAGAATACATGATCTCCAACTTCGAACTCAAGTGCCCTTCTGCTGGTGTCTGCCCAACTCTTCTGTCGATCCTGAGCCGTCTTAATACGCTGCCTGATCATTTGGACCTTGTCAACTGTTTGAACAATGAGTTCGGGGCCCAGTAATCTTCGTTCTCCCACATCATCCCAACATACTGGGGATCGACACTTACGCCCATATAGCGCTTCAAAAGGAGCCATCTGAATACTAGCCTGATAACTATTGTTGTAAGAAAACTCGACTAGGTGCAGATGGTCCTCCCAGGAACCCTGAAAGTCCAACATACAGGCTCTCAACATATTCTCGAGCGTCTGAATTGTACGCTCGGATTGTCCATCCGTCTGTGGGTGATAAGCTGTGCTGAATTTAAGGCGGGTTCCCAAACTCTCCTGTAAGCTCTTCCAAAAGTGCGACAAGAATCTCGTGTCCCGGTCTGACACAATGCTGACCGGAACACCGTGAAGTCGCACAATTTCCTGCATATATCTTTCTGCCAGTGATTCTGTCGACTGTCCCACTCGGAAAGGTAGGAAGTGTGCAGCTTTTGTGAGGCGATCGACGATAACCCAAATAGCGTTATTGCCTCTAGGGCTCCGTGGTAAGGCCGTCACAAAATCCATAGTAATGTGCTCCCACTTCCATTCAGGTATTGGCAATGGTTGTAATAATCCTGCTGTTCTCTGATGTTCCGCCTTCACCTGCTGACATACCAAGCATCTGGATACGAACCTCGCAATTTCCCGCTTCATTCCGTTCCACCGAAAGTGCTGCTTTAGATCCTGATACATTTTTGTACCTCCTGGATGCACAGAATAAGCTGAACTGTGTGCTTCAGCCAAAACTTCTTCTCGTACGTCTCCTTTAGGTACACAGAGTCTGCTACCGAATCTCAGAGAGCCATCTTCATGTATAATCAAATCCGTTCTCAATCCAGCTTCCACTTGCTCTCTGAATTTTTGCAATCGGGGATCATCCGCTTGTGCAATCTTGATGCGATCCACTAGGGAAGATTGCACCTGTAGTTGCCAAAATTGACTGAGTGCGTTCGGAGTAATGACCTCAAGTTCAAGTCTTTGGAAATTCTCAATAATACTCCTCTGATCGGTCAACATCATGACCGCTGGTTTGCGACTGAGTGCGTCTGGTACAACATTCACCTTTCCCGGGTGATACTGAAGGTCCAAATCATAATCTGCCATTAGCTCTAGCCATCGGCGCTGCCTCATGTTCAATTCCTTCTGGGTGAAAACATACTTCAAACTTTTGTGATCGGTGTATACCTCCACTTTTTCACCCAAGAGATAGTGCCTCCAAATCTTCAACACAAAGACTACCGCAGCTAACTCCAAGTCATGTGTAGGGTAGTTCTTCTCGTGGTTTCTCAATTGTCGAGAGGCGTAAGCAACCACTCGACCGTGCTGCATCAAAACACAGCCTAAACCCTTCCCTGAGGCATCACTGTGTATCACCAAACCACCTGAATCATCTGGTACAGTAAGAATAGGTGCTGTGGTTAACTTCTGCTTCAGAGTGTTGAATGCCTGAGTGCACTCTTCTGTCCATGTAAACGGCACGTCCTTCCGTGTTAGCCTCGTTAACGGTTCCGCGATTCTGGAGAAATCTTGAACGAATCTCCGATAATAACCTGCCAATCCCAGAAAACTCCTGATCTCTGCTACTGACTTCGGCGTCGGCCAATCTCTGACAGATTCTATCTTTGCCGGGTCCACCGAGATGCCTTCGCCCGAAACAATATGTCCCAAAAACTGTACCTTGTCGAGCCAAAATTCACACTTGCTCAGCTTCGCATACAGCTTCTCTTCCCGAAGAATTTGTAGAACCGTGCGCAAATGCTCAGCATGCTCTTCCCAGGTCTTCGAGTAGACAAGTATGTCGTCGATAAACACAACGACGAACGTGTCTAAGTATTTTGCGAACACCCTGTTCATTAAATCCATGAATATTGCTGGGGCATTGGTAACACCGAACGGCATCACAAGGAACTCGTAATGTCCGTACCGGGTCCTGAAAGCCGTCTTGCATACATCCTCGGCTTCTACTCTGATTTGATGATATCCAGAACGGAGGTCCAACTTCGAGAAAACCTTGGCTCCACTTAGCTGATCGAATAGGTCGTCAATACGCGGGATTGGGTACTTGTTCTTTATTGTGACCTTGTTCAGTTCCCGATAATCTATACACATTCGCAACGATCCATCCTTCTTCTTTACTAATAGGACTGGTGCACCCCACGGTGAAGCGCTTGGCCGAATAAATCCCTTCTCCAACAGTTCTTCAACCTGCTTCTTCAACTCCGCCAACTCAACTGGTGCCATTCTGTATGGGGCCCTGGATACTGGGGCTGTACCTGGAATCAAATCGATTGAGAACTCCAAAATTCGAGGAGGTGGTAGACCTGGTAGATCTTCAGGAAATACGTCTAGAAAGTCCCGAACAATTTCTGGGGCTGGGCTCTTATCAATCTCCATAGCTGTCAGCTCCTTAGGCTTTGCTCTATACTTAGCTGGCTCTAAAGATTCGCTTCCGCCCTCGAAAACAAACTCCGGGTGATTGGGAATGCGGAAGATCACCTTCTTTGCACGACAATCGATAACTGCGTGGAAAGTGCTCATCCAATCCATCCCAAGAATTGCGTCGTAACTGCCTGTCCCAATTAGGAGGAAATTCGCATAGAATTCCCTACCACACACTACAACCGGGCATAATCTACATTCTCGACTAGATATAATAATGCCATTACCCGTATGAATTTCCCATCCCTTGGTTAGTGGTTCATGTGGTATTGAGTGTGTATTTGTGAAATGCTCAGACAAGAAACAATGCGATGCTCCTGAATCAAATAGTACTCTAGCTGGCAAGGAGTGTACAAGTAGAGTACCTGTAACCACATCTCCTGACGCTTCTGCCTGCTCGGCGGTCAAGGTGAAAGCCCGTCCCTGACTGCGACCTGTAAATGGTTGCCTCTGCTCCTGCGGCCTCTGCTGTGACGGTCCAGAACCTTCCTGTATTTCTGCTCGCTCAGGACAACTGTTAATCCTGTGTTGACTGGAACCGCAAATCAGGCACTGTCCCTTGGCACGGCGACAGTCCTTCTGAGTATGTCCTCCTCTACCGCAATAGCCGCAAGTTACGCCCTGTCTCTGGGGGCGATGTTGTGGTACAAACGGGCGCTTCATTTGCGTTGTCCCTGCTCTGTGAACCGGTATAGCTCCTCGAGAAGGCGCGTGGGTACGTGCTGGGACGACTGGGGGTCTCCTGAACTTGTTAATCAATTGCTCCTGAACTCTCGCCGCGTTGAGTACCTGTACGAAAGTCTGTAGATCCAACGATGCAATCAGCTGCTGCAACTCAAAATCTAACCCCTGAAGGAAACGCCTGGCCCTGGTGACTTCTGAGTTGACTATGTATGGAGCAAAGCGGCTCAAACGATTGAACTCTGCCGCATAAACGTCCACTGGGCGTCCATTCTGCTTTAAAAGAATAAACTTTTCCTCCATTTCTGCCTTGGCTGTGGGAGGAAAATAATGATCTAAGAAGCACTCCTTAAACTTGCTCCATTCGATCGGCCCTTCAAGTCTGCTTTCTTCTACCGACCACCATGTACGGGCCTCGTCTTCTAATTGTATCTTTATCACATCCACTCTGTCTTCCTCTGGAACCCTGGCAGCTGTCAATAAATTCTCCATGTTCACTAGCCATTGTTCAGCCTCAAGGGGTTCAGCTAGCCCTGTGAACGCAGCTGGGTGTAACCGTCGGAAGTCTGACACAGTACCAGCCTTAGCCTGATAAGCTGGTGGAGTAACGCCCTCGGGGGCGGTAATAAGTGCGGAGGGTCCTCCTGCAGCGGTAATCGCTCTGAGTCCCTCAGTAAGCAAATCTGTCTTCCTCTCCTGAGCTTCCGCGAGGGTGGTCAGTGCACTGAGTATTCTTTCCGTGCGGTCCTGAGAGCTGGAGTCCGAGGAGGGGTCGTTCGGGGACGTCATATCACTGGAAGATTCAAAAGAATAGGTTCAGATTCAAGGATAGAAATCAAGAGTAGTGAAACAAGAATAACGTAATACAGTTTAGTTAATGTTATCCCTTGATACTAAACACAGGCTCTGATACCAACTAAACCATGTCACGCCCCGCTTCCCAAAATACGGAAAACGAGGGATGACTAGGCTAGCCATGCTCCTACGGTCAAGGAATCATCCCGCCGTAGTCACACTTCGGCTTCTAGCGCTACATGGTAATCAGTAAATAAGCACAGTATTAAAGGAATCACATCACTAATTTATTACATTAAAATTTCATTGTCCACAGATTACAGATAATAAGAACGATAACTAACCAAGTTCAATATCACGATCACTCTAAGAAAAGCAATAAAGATAGGGAGTACACCAGGCTATATCTCTGTGAACTCAAAGGGTAGATCCGTCTCCTGTGCTGGTCCTCCCTCGGAATCTGAGCATGCATACTCAAGTCGTCAGAGCGACACAATAATAATATTATTAACAGATGAAACAGGTAAATGAGGTAATACTGGTATGAGAATAATGCAAGTAATCACTATGTCACTATATGATGCAGAATATGATATGTGTCCCTATCGGTCTCTAGGTCATGTTTGAAATCACATAGTGGAAGGAGAATCATGTTTAACAGGAGTCTCGTACATACCCGAGACAACGGCCCACATGCCCGGGACATAACCCTGTCAGCCGGATCGCTAGATCCTGTCCTACACGTATAAGTATCACGGTTCGAATGATCATCCTCTAAACACGGTCCCGCTAAATACGATACTCTTTCCACTTTGATTTCCCCTTTTTCCCCAGGTTACACTATTTATGATATTGATCTAGTTGTGTACAAGTATACCAATGACACAGTTTCATCACTATCCACTGTATCGATTACTGTCACGAATGTTCACTTTTCATTGGTGTACTCGTCACTCCTAAACCAACATCTATCACGCACGATAATGCAATGTCCACACGCACTAACACTGTGTATATGACAAGGGTATGATATATGTATTGTATGCTACCAATAAGCTCTGTATGTTATGAATTAGCATGCATGTCATGAATTAAAATAAATTGCACAAATTAATATGTTATGAATTCAGCAAAAATGATGTAGGTAAGATATATAGAAAAATCAGTCAGTAATTCATCAAAATTTGTTTCAGTTCAATCGGAGTTTCGGTTTTCAAGATATAACTGTTTCAGTTTAAGTGTTCGCGGCTGGAATTTCAATTTCAGAACTGAACGTCTGTTTCGCGACACGAATTGCGCCCAGTTGGGCTCAGAATTTAGCGATGTCTTAGTTAAATGAAATTTAGGGTTTTCGATAAAGTATTCAACGCAACAGACGGATCCTCAATCGCATTTGTACGTTGAAAGTTATACACAGTTCAATCTCAAATGTCATTTCAGAAATTGTCCTGAACAGCTTTACGTTCTGCCTTTTTAAAATAAATTTAAAATAACAAACTGCGATGAATCGGAATGAGACCACTTGTTTTCTTTCACTAACAGGTATATCTTATAACTACTGTAAAGTTCCGTACCATGCAATTTCAGGAAACACGGGGACGCAGGACTTTAGACATAACACACTAATCAGAAACGCTCTGGACTGCAGTCCAGAGTCGTGTTCCGATCCAATTATCTTCATGGTTACATAACAGAAATGATCAGAAATTTACGTAGGATTAAAGTTCGTCGAGTCGGCTTCGATTTAAGCCCTCGAACGCATCTTTCCAATATGTATATGATTTATGGTGTTTTTATTCGTTTTCAGCTACGAGAGGATTCTAGTTTTAACGACATGTTTGGGGGTATCGATTTTCGTTACTAACAATCGTGTTTTCCAGCAAATTTTACACACGTTATACATCATTCAAAGGGCCAACAGAACATATAGGTTACCGTCAAATTAGACGATTATTACTATTGGTAACTAACATCGAGCACTTAGGTTTTGACACGTATAGGAAATCGGAAAGTTTGTAAACTACAAGATCTAGGTGGGTAACACTATTATTATAGCATGAAGCAAGTAAATACTTGCCTGGAGAACGCCTCGGGATCGTACGGCAGCAGTGTCGTCACGAACGCGCGTTGTACGCCGCGGAACAAGTTCGCGCGAGCCTCGATCGAGCACGGGTTTTACGTCGGAGTTCCCGGAGTCGTCTTTGTGCCTGCTGGAAGTCTAGAATGGTGCTCTGTGGGTCTCCCGGGGTGTGCTGGGGTCGGCGTCGGTCGGCGGCGCTCCGGCTATGTGTATAGTGCAGTTTCACAGTGAGGGGGAGAAATTTAAAAATGGGTTTTTGAGATTTGGAGAGATGGGGAGCAGTGGGGGTCGGGTCTGGAGAGGTGAGGGTGATGCTGAGGGTGTTGAGGGCTACAGATGTGGTTCAGGTGAAGTGGGGTGGCTCTTCGGCGCCGGTTGCGACGTGACAGAGGTTGGGTGCAAGTGGTTTTGGGTGTGCAGGGGATATTTTAGAGGGGCTCGGGTTGAAGAAGGATGGAGTCGTAGGGGAGAAGGTTGGCAGAGGAGGAGTGAGCGGGGTTGTCGACGAGATGGGTGATCGCCGTCGGTGAGGTGCAGTGGTTTCGATGGAAGTTTTTGGGTGCTCGCGTTTTGGGCTCGGTGAAAGTAGAGGAGAGAGATGAGGAGTAAGTTAGAGACGAGGTGAGTAAGAGAGAGAGATGAGGGAGACGAGGTTGTAATCGTGGGGGCAACGGCAGGGCGAGGGCGTGGGCGTGAGCGTCGGCGGAGGAGGCGTGTCGCGCGCGCGTTAAGGGATGTAGCCGTTGGGATTTTAAGAAGAGAAACAGTGTAGTGGGTCGGGTTTGAGTGGAGGTAGTGGTCACGGGCCGTAGGTATTTGGGCCGACAAAAATTAATTGGGGAAATTAAAGAAATGGGGTGTGGGCTGAGAATATAGTGTGGGCCGGGTAAAACTTAGTAAAGGGTTTATTAATAAAGAAATCAGAGTGGGCTGAGGGATTTGAGATTGGCCTGAGGAAGAAATATATTGGGCTGAGGGAAAAATATGGTGAGGGGCCGGCTAGGTTTTTTTTTTTTAAAAGGATTTGTTTAAAACAAATGGGCTGGGGAAAAATTTGTAATGGTTGTAATTTTGGTTTTAATTAATTGCCTTTGGTTTTAACTCTTGGGTTTTAACTTTTAGGCTTTGAAAAAAATATAAATGTTAGGCTTAAACAACCAATTCAAACTATGAGGGAAAAAGAAAAAGAAACTACTGGAATTCAGAGAATCGGGAACTTTTATTGAATTGGAAACGGGGATTTACAATCTTGTATCATGACATCCAACTCCGCCACGACCGTGAACGCCGCCGCCGCCGCCGCCGCGGCGTTCACTTCTAATTAGATCATCTCGGCCCCCGTCCTCGAATGATCATCTCTTCTCCTCCTATATGAAAACCAGAGCCCCCATCATTATCACCATCATCATGCCCATTACCTTGACCTCCCTTACGAGCATCACCATCCCTCTGAACAACGTTTCCAGACCCATCAAGCACTCTACTACGAACCCATTGCCATGAAACTCACGGTGCCCCACCATGAAATCCATCAAGCACTCCACTGCAAAATACTAACTTATAAAAGAACTACTCCTGCAGTAGATATCAAATCCTTCCATGCCTCTCTATATCCTTTTTAAAATTTTGTAAAGCTTTTCCTGAAAAGAAACTCCTAAATTTCTATTAGTTTGCATCTATAGATTTTTGGAGGAAACCGAAAATGGAGTGCATAGAACATTTTCCTGTGTTTTCGGTTGAGAAGTCAACTATACACTATATGCTTGGATAAAAGGTATTTTGAACTGCCTACCATTGGTCTCCATGGCCTAGTGATGATGCTCAATATTGGTGATCCTAAGGATCACGACACGTGGCAGACGACGTGTCCAAGAACTCAGAAGAAAGGTCCTGCATGGAGCCGACCAGGCCACCCTTATACCCGACCTGCAAGCACAAGATGGCTCTCTTCAGAGCCCCTGAAAATTGGCCTCCTCGGCCTCTCAGCTCGCCCCCAAGCTACCACAGGACCAAGATGCCTCGGCCCTCCCGCTCATTCCCGAGCTCCCCCGCCGAGGCCATCTTCCTCGGTCCCTCCGACCGACTAACTCCACCACTCACAGGCGTAACCGCCGCTCCGCAAATCTCGCCATGCGCGGATTCTCCGCCGGCAACATCCCACGTTCCGCGCCATCACGATCCTCATTAACAGGCGATCCGCTTATTACGCGGGCGTGACGTCGGGAGCGTAACTGCCGGCGAGATTCTCGCGCCTGCTGCCGCGAGCTACCGCCGCTATATAAACCCCCATCACAGAGGGGTCAAGTAAGACATTTTTTACATTTTACGCCGTTACTCTGCTCGGATCTCATCACTAACTTGAGCGTCGGAGGGTCCTCGGTGGTACCAAACCACCCCGGGACTTCTTTGCAGGTACTCGGCGACAGCCTCCTCACCCCACCTTCTCCTCTCAAAACCCATTGAGACCCACACGCCAACGAAGGACAATCAGCCAAGTTCACCTCGAGATCAACGGAAGACAACATCTGACGGAGGCCCGAAAAGGAGCTCCATCAGTTGGCGCTGTCTGTGGGAACAGAAACTCCACGAAGAACAAAGTTGGCCTTCAGATCTCTATCCACATGGCAAGCGATCACCTTGAAGATCCAGATACCAGCCGCCGCCTCCCCCTCACCGGAGGCGCGGGTGAACCTCCTCCAGCGAACGCCATCAACGCCCTCGCCGGCCGAATAGACCGACATCCTCTCCCTTGACGGGGTCGCACAGAGGGGGCTCGCCACGGCGGCTCGAGGGCCACCTCGCCTAAGGATCTAAGCCCTCAGTAAGAGGCGGACTAGCAGCTACCCTGCTTGGCTATCCCTGGCGGGTAGCTTCCCTACCGCAACGCCAGGGATCAGAAAGTCCTCCCAGAGGCAGTCGAGCCCGAGGATCCCTCGCTCGGCTATCCTTGGCGGGTAGCTTCCTTACCACAACGCCAGGGATCAGAAAGTCCTCCCAGAGGCAGTCGAGCCCGAGGATCCCTCGCTCGGCTATCCCTGGCGGGTAGCTTCCCTACCGCAACGCTAAGGATCAGAAAGTCCTCCCAGAGGCAGTCAAGCCCGAGGATCCCTCGCTCGGCTATCCCTGGCGGGTAGCTTCCCTACCGCAATGCTAGGGATAAGAAAGTCCTCCCAGAGGCAGTCGAGCCCGAGGATCCCTCGCTCGGCTATCGCTGGGTCGTCAGGATCGTCGTCGGTACGACCGGATTCCGGCAATCCCCGAACAGTGAACACCAATTCCTAATACGTAAAGAAATACTATAGAAATACAGTAAAATATAGAATGGAAGGGAGGAAGGAGAATGAAGCAAGAAAGATTGCTCACCGGGTAACACAGAGGAATGATGGCGCCGATGGCGATAGTCGGAGGAACTCCGGCGATGAAACTAGGATGTTAGGGGTTCGGTTAAGGTTACGCCAAGTGTTTAGTTGGCTGGGCTCAAGGTGCAGAGGGATTCAAGGCAGGGGAGCAGATGAGAAGGGATAGAGATGTGACGACGAGTCACAGTCTCCGGTGAAGAGTTGCCGGCGAAGTGTAAGGGGGGTGCAAGGGGTGCTCGGGTTCTAGGGTCGCAAGCTCCCCGGGATGCTAGTGCAGGGTGACGAGAAGGAAGAGTTGAGGAGGTGGAGACGATGACGACGAGGTTGAGGGATTGCCGGCGACGAGATGTTTAGGGCGATGAATTCTCGTCGCGGTGGGTGCAGGAGTTACTAAGATGGGAGAGAAGAGAGAGAGAATGAAAAGAGTGAGACATAGATGATAGAGACGAGGAGAGAAGGAGATGTCGGCGATGACGATGTGATCAGCGGCGATGGGGGTGAGTATGCTGATGGGTTCTGGCCGTAGGGGTCTCGTGAAGTGCAGGCTCGGGTTACGGAGGGAGAAGGAGAGGAAGATGGCGACGAGGAGGAGGAGGAGGAGATGGGATGGAGGTGATGACGAGGTCGAGGAGGTGTCAAGGAAGTAAGAGGCGGCTAGGGTTCGTGGGCGCTCTGGCTCGACGAAGAGAAGAAGAAGATGAGATAGAGGGAGGTGACGGTAACGGTATGGGGAGGTGACGGGACTCTTGCGCACCACGAGAGGTGAGAGAAGCGGGCGCGAGAGGAGAGAGAGAGAGAAATGAGAGGAGAGAGAGAGGGGAGGAGATATGGGCTTGTCTCGTAGCGGGGGTGAGAGAGAACGAGGGAGAGAGAGAGAAGGGAAAAAGGGAGAGAGAGAAAGGAAAAAGATAGAGAGAGAAATAGACGGTGGGGCCCAGGGTTAAAATGGGGTGTTGCGATTGGTTGAGGGAGTGGAAGTTGTTTGGGAAAATTGGAAAAGATTTTCTTTTAAAGGCTTGAGTATTAATTCAGATTGTTTTGTTAAGGAAAGATGTGATTCACTGTTAAGGTTTAATAATACATAGATTTAGTATGGATATTGGTGAGTAAGAAAAATCTAATAGGCTGAAAAATGTTCCGGCTGATTTAAAAAGATTTAGAAAATAGGATTTGGCGGAAATACGAAATATTTCATAATTGCGTCCGGGTCGGGTCCAAAATTTTGAATTTGAAATATAAAAATTATCTGCAAGCTCCAAAATTTAAAATGAAGGATTTTATACTTAAAAAGAATACCCCCAAGAACGAACGCACGTACGTGCACGTAGTCGTCCAAACACGTCTGTTTCACTGAACGGGACGAGAACACGATACAAGGATACTACCACAGGGTTAGGGATGCCAAGCAGGCCATGAAGTGCAATTTTAAATGATTTTACGTGATTTAAATTGTTATATGCAAAAGATGCGATAGTAGAAAAATGTCAGTATAAGCTAATTTATGAGATGCAAAAGCCCATGCAACCAGTCAAGGTAAACTATAAATGAGAGTCACGCAGGTTCAGTTAAGCGGGTCGGATCGAATGCAAGGTAATACGTAGAAATACCATTCGCACCCAAACATGCCAAATCAAGAAAGACCACGGATGAATAAATGCGGAACTGGAATTGGTACAAATGAACACGGGTGTTACATTATACCCAACTACAAAAGGATTTCGTCCTCGAAATTCCAAGGACAAGAAAGGATAAACAATTAAGAAACTACAAGGATAGATGTGGAAACTTCTGCCGGATTTCATCTTCTCGTTCCCAAGTTGGTCCCCATGCAAGCGATTACCCCAAGAAACAAGCACAAGAGGGATAACTTTGTTCATAAGAATCTTTTCTCTTCGGTCCACAATTTACATCGGTCGCTCCTCAAAGGTTGAATCTTCTCGTACAATCTGCTCTGAAAGATCCAATACATGTATTTCATCTCGAGCATACCCACGGGGTTGAGATACAAGAAACATGTCATGAACATTCTCCAATGATTGCGGTAACACCAAACAATAGACCACTCTTCCAATCATGCTCCCAAAATCTCGAAAGGTCCAACAAATCGAGGACTAAACTTTCCTCGACTTCCGAAACGAATCACCACTCCAGTCGGTGATACCTTCAAGAACACCAAACCACCAATGGCGAACTCTAGTGGTCTTCTCGACGTGTCTGCCCAATTCTTCTGTCTGTCTTGAGCTGCTATCATATGATTCCGAATAGCGTTAACCTTCTCAACTGTCTGCACAACCAAATCTGGTCCCAATCAAACAGGTGAACGGCATTGCGACCATACAAAACTTCAAATGGGGCCATCTGAATAGTTGCCTGGAAACTACTGTTGTAAGAAAACTTCACCAATTGTAGATGATCCTTCCATGAATCCTTGAAATCTAACACGCAAGCTCTCAACCTGTCCTTAAGGGTTTGGATTGTTTTCTCCGACTGGCTATCTGTCTGAGGATGATAAGTTGTACTAACCTCAAACTAGTTCCCAAACCTCCCTGTAAGTTCCTCCGAAAGTGTGATATAAGCGGTTGTCACGGTTGGTCACGATACTCACCGGTACTCCGTGCAATCTTACTATCTCCTGCATGCACCGTCCTGCCAGAACTTCTGTTGATCGATCATCTTGAAAAGAGGTGAAATGAGCTGCCTTGGTTAATCCGTCACAATCATCCAAACTGTATTGTTTTCTTTTGGACTCCGCGGTAGAGCAGTCTCGAAATCTATGGTTATATGTTCCCACTTCCACTGAGGGATCGGAAGTGGTTGCAATAAACCAGCAATCCTTTGATGTTCATCCTTAACTTGCTAGCACACCAAGCACTTTGCCACAAAGCGAGCAATCTCCCGTTTCAAACCTTCCCACCAAACATGCTGTCGTAAGTCTCAGTACATCTTCGTGCCTCCTGGAGGTCCGGAATAAGCTGAACCGTGTGCCTCCTCCATAAACTCTTCACGAATATCTCCCTTTAGCACACACAAACGGCTACCGAATCTCAACGAACCATCTTCGTGGATCAGTAAATCTGTTCGTAGTCCAGCTTCGTCCTGTTCTCGAAATTTCTGCAATCTTAGGTCCTGAAATTTTCACTGCTTCAATATCCTCGATCAACAATGACTGTACTTGCAATTGCATCATCTATCCCAAAGAACGCGGTAGCACGACTTCCAAATCGAATCTCCGAAAGTCTTCACTAAGTTTCTTCTGTATAGTCAACATCTGAACTGCTGGCAAAACAACTAAGTGCATCCGGTACAACACTAACCTTTCCCTAATGGAACTTAAGATCGAAATCGTAGTCAGCCATCATCTTCAACCATCATCGCTGTCTCACAAATAGCTCCTTCTGAGCGAACACGTACTTTAGGCTTTTTTGATCAGGGAACACTTCGACCCCTTTCGCCCAATACGTAGTGTCACCAAAACTTCAAGCAAAATCCCGGTCGCAAGCTCCAAGTCATGAGTTGAGTAATTCTTTTTCATGGGCCATCAGCTGTTTCAACGCGTAATTTACAACCTTCTCATGTTGTATCGGACCACATCCCAAATCTTTCCCAGATGCGTCGCTGTGAATCACCAATCCTCCGGAACCGTCTGGTACGGTTAAACAAAGCGGTTCTTAATTCTTGCTCCAACGCCTCAAAGGCTGACGCATACTTAATCATCCACACAAATGATACTTTCTTGTGACTAAGCTTGGTCAGAGGCTCAGCCAAACGAGCAAAATTCTTCGCGAACCTTCTTTAGTATCCTGCGAATCCAAGAAACTTCTGATCTTTGCAACGTTCTTCGGAATCGGCGGGTCTTGAACTGCTGTAATCTTCCCTGGGCAAACGGCGATTCCATCTCCCACTACGATATGTCCCAAATCTTTCAAGCCAAAACTCGCACTTGCTCATCCTTGCATATAATCTTTCTTGCCTCCAAGTCTGCAGTGTGATCTTTAAGTGTTCTGCATGCTCTTCAATGCTCCTCGGGTAGACCAGAATATCTTCCATGATTAAAACTGGTCCAAGAATGGTGAAAAGATTCCGTTCATCCGGTCCATAAATATTGCCGGTGTAGTCGTTATTCCGAAGGGCATCACTAATACTCGTAATGCCCATACTGAGTTCGGAACGCAATCTCGCAAATATCTTCTGATTTAACTCGGACCTGATGATATCCAAACCGCAAATCCAGCTTCGAGACCACCCTCGCGCCACTAAGCTGCTTAAACACTTCGCCAATGCGAGGGATCGGGTACTAGTTCCTAATAGTCACCCGGTTTAATTCTCGATAATCAACGCACGTCTTCCCTGTGCCAACTTCTTCTTTACTAGAAGAACTGGAACTTTCCCAGTTAAGTTGCTGCGGCGAAACCAACCCTTCTCAACTAATTCAGCAACCTACTTCCTGACTTCTTCCAACTCCACTGGTGTCATCGGGTAATATGCCCTTTGAGATTGGCGCTGCACCAGGAACAAGTTCAAGTGCGAACTCCACGTCTCGCCTCGGCGGTAAACCTGATATGTCTTCACGCTTCCATGAAACTCTCAAATATAGCCGGCGCTTCTTCCTTATCCACTGCCATTGACGAAAGAACCTTGTTTGTCGGCCTAGCCCTAACTTGACTGGCCCGACAGAACTGCTTCCCCCAGCAAAACAACTTCCGAATGTCCGGGAATCTGGAGAATCACCTTCCTTTCCTTACAATCAATATGAGTGTGAAAAGTACCGCAAAAAACCATTCCCAAGACAACAACAAACAAGGGAAGACACTAGGATTGAATAGTCCTAATGCGGGGAAAACAAGAACAAGTAAGATATCGAGATGACTTCATCCGAAGTCAAGATACTGAAAAGGGTTGACCACGGTAAACATGACTCAAGCTGGCGATAAAACAATAGCTGGTAAGCAATAAAACCGAGAGAAGCAAGCTAATATAGCGATCATGGAATATGGAAGTGAAACAAGACCAGGACACCAAGTTACTTAAATAGAGTACCGCATTGTAACCATGCTGCAGTTCATGAGCACAATTACATAACTCCACCCAAGTCGCCCAAGTCCTAGAGATAACAAGGAATCAGGTTTTCGAGTCGATATGCAAAGGAAGTTTGCACATCGCAAAAGATATAATCAGGAAGAACTTGATTCAAAAACTGTAAAACGGCAAGGTGGCAGGACATGTTTCCTAAACACGGGTATTCTAATTCGTGTATTGGGTACAATACCCAACTACAAAAGAATCAACCCGATTAACCTATATCCCATGGCTCTGATACCAAAAGAACCATGTCATGCCCCGCTTCCCAGAGTACGCTAAGATGGGCACGTGACATAGCCAACCATGCTACATGTGGATAGGAAAAATCCTTCCGCGGTCACATTACGGCTGTAGAGATATCAAGAACAGGAAAGTAAACTAACTATCTAGTACATGTCCATAAGCCAGAGTAAAAGAGTCAAGAAATAGCAATATGCGGAAGCCAAAAGATACAATAAATGAAACACCTGGGAGTGAAACTACATACCGACAGGAACCTCACCGCTCGTCTAACAGCGGCAATACTCCTAATCAGTCTGCAACAAGGTAGAAGAATCTGGGCCATGCAAAACCCAGACGTCAGCGCGTCATGTCATCAAGCAATAAAATATGAACAGTGTAACATGCGATGCGAATGTAAACATGAAATAAGCAAGGGTAACAGTAATATAAATCAGGGCAGTGCAGGGTAGTGTGCAGTAGGTAAATTAAACTTTTCTATCAGGTTTTCTGTTCTAAAGTCTTTGAAATCAAATTGATGAATCATCGATGTAACTCAATAGTATCCCGTACATACCCGGGACCACGGCCCAGATTCTCGGGCTGAAACCGAGACATGCCGCTAGGCACTAAACAGGAATGTGTTCAGATGAATGATGTCAGCAGCATCATTCCAAGGCTGGCCTAGCCTCTAAAACTGATCAGAACAAGTAGCGAACTTTTGAGTTACAAGTCAGGTTTCACCTTTGATTTCCCTATACCCCCAAGTTATATGTATATGTCAAGTCAGGTATTCAGTAATCAAGAACTAACGCCAACACAGGATCAGGCAAGCAGGTTTGTCTGGATAGACAACAGGAACGGTCCATGAGGACTACAAGTCAGGTTTGTTGGCATTAGACACGAGATCAAGTAACGGGTCAAGCCATGGTACATCAGGTCAAGTCAAGTAGTGTACGGTACCATGTCGGGTCAGATAATGTATAAAGGTGTCATGTCATGTCAGGGGTGTACAAGATATCATGTGGGTACTCAAAATCAACTAGTATATTCATGACATACAGAACAAGCATGTGTATTAATAGAATCAACAAGCTGGAATTTATAACGTGAAATGCAGTCAGGTACAAATTAACGTATGTAGATGCACAGTTATCAGTTTGTATTTAATAGATGGTTCCGACCTTATCTGAATACAGCAGAACACATATGAATGTTACAATCATGTTAATATGTATTAAATACTCTAGAGATGCAATGATATATAAGATAAGTTCAATTAATGCCACTGGGTATTCGGGGTGGAAGCTATTTAAAGGTGCTAGGAGTTATGCAGTTAATTAATAAGCAAATTAAACACGGATGTGGGTATACAATATGGTGCTCTAACATGCAACGAATTATGATTTAAGATTTGAGTCTACTATGATATACTCTGACATCGAAATGCAATAATGAAGATTAACAGCCTTAGATTCCATTTACCATCTTAAACATGAAATAAATATATATATAGATGTTATAGTAGCATGTAGCAAGATTAACTTGCCTGGACGGATCAAGAACGGGAATACGGAACATCTCACGTCGGATGGAACGTCGCGATGCGCGCACGGTATACGGAACAGATCCGAACCACGCACAGCGTAATCACACGGGTCAGGTACGCTCGCTGGGTCGTCAGGATCGTCATCGGTACGACCGGATTCCGGCAATCCCCGAACAGTGAACACCAATTCCTAATACGTAAAGAAATACTATAGAAATACAGTAAAATATAGAATGGAAGGGAGGAAGGAGAATGAAGCAAGAAGGATTGCTCACCGGGTAACACAGAGGAATGATGGCGCCGATGGCGATAGTCGGAGGAACTCCGGCGATGAAACTAGGATGTTAGGGGTTCGGTTAGGGTTACGCCAAGTGTTTAGTTGGCTGGGCTCAAGGTGCAGAGGGATTCAAAGCAGGGGAGCAGATGAGAAGGGATAGAGATGTGACGACGAGTCACAGTCTCCGGTGAAAAGTTGCCGGCGAAGTGTAAGGGGGGTGCAAGGGGTGCTCGGGTTCTAGGGTCACAAGCTCCCCGGGATGCTAGTGCAGGGTGACGAGAAGGAAGAGTTGAGGAGGTGGAGATGATGACGACGGGGTTGAGGGATTGTCGGCGATGAGATGTTCAGGGCGATGAATTCTCATCGCGGTGGGTGCAGGAGTTACTAAGATGGGAGAGAAGAGAGAGAGAATGAAGAGAGTGAGACATAGATGATAGAGACGAGGAGAGAAGGAGATGTCGGCGATGACGATGTGATCAGCGGCGATGGGGGTGAGTATGCTGATGGGTTCTGGCCGTAGGGGTCTCATGAAGTGCAGGCTCGGGTTACGAAGGGAGAAGGAGAGGAAGATGGCGACGAGGAGGAGGAGGAGATGGGATGGAGGTGATGACGAGGTCGAGGAGGTGTCGAGGAAGTAAGAGACGGCTAGGGTTCGTGGGCGCTCTGGCTCGACGAAGAGAAGAAGAAGATGAGATAGAGGGAGGTGACGGTAGCTGTATGGGGAGGTGACGGGACTCTCGCGCACCGCGAGAGGAGAGAGAAGCGGGCGCGAGAGGAGAGAAAGAGAGAGAGAAATGAGAGGAGAGAGAGGGGGGAGGAGATATGGACTTGTCTCGTAGCGGGGATGAGAGAGAACGAGGGAGAGAGAGAAGGGAAAAAGGGAGAGAGAGAGAGGAAAAAGAGAGAGAGAGAAATAGACGGTGGGGCCCGGGGTTAAAATGGGGTGTTGCGATTGGTTGAGGGAGTGGAAGTTGTTTGGGAAAATTGGAAAAGATTTTCTTTTAAAGGCTTGAGTATTAATTCAGATTGTTTTGTTAAGGAAAGATGTGATTCACAGTTAAGGTTTAATAATACATAGATTTATTATGGATATTGGTGAGTAAGAAAAATCTAATAGGCTGAAAAATTGTTCCGGCTGATTTAAAAAGATTTAGAAAATAGGATTTGGCGGAAATACGAAATATTTCAGAATTGCGCCCGGGTCGGGTCCAAAATTTTGAATTTGAAATATAAAAATTATCTGCAAGCTCCAAAATTTAAAATGAAGTATTTTATACTTAAAAAGAATACCCCCAAGAACGAACGCACGTACATGCACGTAGCCGTCCAAACACGTCCGTTTCACTGAACGGGACGAGAACACGATGCAAGAATGCTACCACAGGGTTAGGGGTGCCAAGCAGGCCATGAAGTGCAATTTTAAATGATTTTACGTGATTTAAATTGTTATATGCAAAAGATGCGATAGTAGAAAAATGTCAGTATAAGCTAATTTATGAGATGCAAAAGCCTATGCAACCAGTCAAGGTAAACTATAAATGAGTGTCACGCAGGTTCAGTTAAGCGGGTCGGATCGAATGCAAGGTAATACGTAGAAATACCATTCTCACCCAAAAATGCCAAATCAAGAAAGACCACGGATGAATAAATGCGAAACTGGAATTGGTACAAATGAACATGGGTGTTACACTGGCGGGTAGCTTCCCTACCACAACGCCAGGGATCAGAAAGTCCTCCCAGAGGCAGTCGAGCCCGAGGATCTCTCGCTCGGCTATCCCTGGTGGGTAGCTTCCCTACCGCAACGCCAGGGATCAGAATGTCCCCCCAGAGGCAGTCGAGCCCGAGGATCCCTCGCTCGGCTATCCCTGGCGAGTAGCTTCCCTACCGCAACGCCAGGGATCAGAAAGCCCTCCCAGAGGCAGTCGAGCCCGAGGATCTCTCGCTCGGCTATCCCTGGCTGGTAGCTTCCCTACCGCAACGCCAGGGATCAGAAAGCCCTTCCAGAGGCAGTCGAGCCCGAGGATCCCTCGCTCGGCCATCCCTGGCCGGTAGCTTCCCTACCGCAACGCCAGGGATCAGAAAGCCCTCCCAGAGGCAGTCGAGCCCGAGGATCCCTCGCTCGGCCATCCCTAGCGGGTAGCTTCCCTACCGCAACGCCAAGGATCAGAAAGTCCTCCCAGAGGCAGTCGAGCCCGAGGATCCCTCGCTCGGCTATCCCTGGCGGGCAGCTTCCCTACCACAACGCCAAGGATCGGAAAGCCCTCCCAGAGGCAGTCGAGCCCGAGGATCCCTCGCTCGGCTATCCTTCAGGACAAAAGCCCTCGCCAAGAGGCACCGGAAAGTAACCCTTCCCGGCCAGGGGTCCTTGGTAGGCTTCTTACATCCCTATAGCTCTTCCCGCGCCAAGAACCAAAGTCCTCCCAAAGGCAGTCGGGTCCTTGCTCGGCTATCCCCGGCTGGTAGCTTCCTACCACAACCGACAGGGATCAAAGTCCTCGCCAAGAGGCACTGGGCAGCAACCCTGCTCGGTCCCCGTCCTGAAGGATCAAAAGCCCTCCCAGAGGCAGTCGAGCCCGAGGATCCCTCGCTCGGCTATCCCTAGCGGGTAGCTTCCCTACCGTGATGCCAGGGATCAGAAAGTCCGCCCAGAGGAAGTCGAGCCCGAGGATCCCTCGCTTGGCTATCCCTGGTGGGTAGCTTCCCTACCACAACGCTAGGGATCAGAAAGCCCTCCCAGAGGCAGTCGAGCCCAAGGATCCCTCGCTCGGCTATCCCTGGCTGGCAGCTTCCCTACCCCACAACGCCAGGGATCAAGCCCTCACCACGAGGCCGCCGAGTTTCTTCCTGCTCGGCGCATCCCCAGCGGGCATCCTCCTGCCCATCAGACGCTGATGGTCTGAAGCCCTCATCGCGAGGCCGCCGAGTTCCTTTCTGCTCGGCGGATCCCCGGCGGGCATCCTCCTGCCCATCAGGCGCTGATGGTCTGAAGCCCTCATCACGAGGCCGTCGAGTTCCTTCCTGCTCGCCGCATCCCCATCGGGCATCCTCCTGCCCATCAGACGCTGATGGTCTGAAGCCCTCATCGCGAGGCCGCCGAGTTCCTTCCTGCTCGACACATCCCCAGTGAGCATCCTCCTGCCCATCAGACGCTGATGGTATGAAGCCCTCATCACGAGGCCGCCGAGTTCCTTTCTGCTCGCCGCATCCCCAGCGGGCATCCTCCTGCCCATCAGACGCTAAGGATCTCAAGCCCTCATCGTGAGGCCGCCGAGTTCCTTCCTGCTCGGCGCATCCCCAGCGGGCATCCTCCTGCCTATCAGACGTTGATGGTCTGAAGCCCTCATCGCGAGGCCGCTGAGTTCCTTCCTGCTCGGCGCATCCCCAGCGGGCATCCTCCTGCCCATCAGACGTCATCGTGAGGCCGCCGAGTTCCTTCCTGCTCGGCGCATCCCCAGCGGGCATCCTCCTGCCTATCAGACGTTGATGGTCTGAAGCCCTCATCGCGAGGCCGCTGAGTTCCTTCCTGCTCGGCGCATCCCCAGCGGGCATCCTCCTGCCCATCAGACGCTGATGGTCTGAAGCCCTCATCGCGAGGCCGCCGAGTTCCTTCCTGCATGGCGCCGAGTTCCTTCCTGCTCGGCGCATCCCCAGCGGGCATCCTTCTGCCCAGCAGATGCTGAGGATCTCAAGCCCTCATCGTGAGGCCGCCGAGTTCCTTCGTGCTCGGCGCATCCCCAGCGGGCATCCTCCTGCCCATCAGATGTTGAGGATCTCAAGCCCTCATCGCAAGGCCGCCGAGTTCCTTCCTGCTCGGCGCATCCTCAGCGGGCATCCTCCTGCCCATCAAACGCTGAGGATCTGAAGCCCTCATCGTGAGGCCGCCGAGTTCCTTCCTGCTCGGCGCATCCCCAGCGGGCATCCTCCTTCCCATCAAACGCTGAGGATCTGAAGCCCTCTTCGCGAGGCCGCCGAGCCCTTTCCTACTCGGCGCATCCCGACGGGTAGCTTCCTACCCAAAAAAGACAACTGACAGCCCGAGGACGCGTCCCGACGAAACCTTAGGAGGGAGCTCACCCCGGGCGGCCCGACAGTCCACTCCTGACCCGACCAGCTAGCTGGTCGGGATAGGAGTGGGGGGCTAATGATGATGCTCAATATTGGTGATCCTAAGGATCATGACATGTGGCAAACGACGTGTCCAAGAACTCAGAAGAAAGGGCATGCATAGAGCCGACCAGGCCACCCTTGTACCCGACCTGCAAACACAAGCTGGCTCTCTTCAGAACCCGTGAAAATTGGCCTCTTCGGCCTCTCAGCTCGCCCCCGAGCTACCACAGGACCAAGATGCCTCGTCCATGTTCCCCTTCGAAAGACGGCGGCGACGCGGGGCGTCTCGCCTGAGATTCGGGGCAGATGCTAATTGGTGCTATCCGTCTACCTCTCCGAAGATGCCAAGTTGATTTATGGCACCGTATATCAAAGGTTTAAACGGATGCGTCCGATGTAGCAGACTTCGTCAGATTCCCCCTCGCTTGAGGGGTTTTGATTGTGGGGACACTCTTCCCGGCAGGCGCAAGCCCCTGCAGTTAATTACACTACCGCACTGCGGTAACCACTTTCTCCTTCTCCAGATGGTCACTTCGTGTCGTGTGTATTTATTTTGTATTTAGTTGCCCGTGGATTGTATACGGAGACCGAGTTATGTCGTCGCCCGTAGGGCGTGGACTAGTCCAAATTCGTATTATCTTAGATTTGGGTTTGGGGGTTTGGGTTTAAGGATACGTTAGTCTCGTTTGAGACTAAGATCGACTTAAACGTTTGTTAAGGATACGTCAGCCTAGTTTTTAGACTAAGATCAACTTAACGGGATCGTTTAGATCCAACAATAGAGCAATTAAGGGAGCCCTGTTGTGTAGTTTAGTGACATCACGGTCAGTAGGTAGTTTAAGGACATTGCGGTCCATAGGTAGTTTAAGGACATTACGGTCCAATGTTAGTTTTAAGACGTTGCGGTCAAGGTTAAGGACGTCATAGTCCGTGGATTTAAGGACTCCACAGTCCGATATTAGTTTTAATACATCACGGTCAAGGTTAAGGACGTCATAGTCCGTTGTTAGTTTTAAGACATTCCGGTCAAGGTTAAGGACGTCATAGTCCATGCGTTTAAGGACCCCACGGTCCGATGTTAGTTTTAAGACATCCCGGTCAAGGTTAAGGACGTCATAGTCCATGGGTTTAAGGACCCCACAGTCCGATGTTAGTTTTAAGACATCCCGGTCAAGGTTAAGGACGTCACAGTCCATGGGTTTAAAGACCCCACAGTCCGATGTTAGTTTTAAGACATCCCGGTCAAGGTTAAGGACGTCACAGTCCATGGGTTTAAGGACCCCACGGTCCGATGTTAGTTTTAAGACATCCCGGTCAAGGTTAAGGACGTCATAGTCCATGGGTTTAAGGACCCCACAGTCCGATGTTAGTTTTAAGACATCCCGGTCAAGGTTAAGGACGTCATAGTCCATGGATTTAAGGACCCCACAGTCCGATGTTAGTTTTAAGACATCCCGGTCAAGGTTAAGGACGTCATAGTCCGTGGATTTCGGGACCCCACAGTCCGATGTTAGTTTTAAGACATCACGGTCAAGGTTAAGGACCTCATAGTCCATGAGTTTAAGGACCCCACAGTCCATATCAATGTGTGGTCATCGGGACCCGTCACCTCTTTGAAGACGTTGAGAAATTACAACGCCACGTATCAAAGGAGTGAAGAGATGTACCCTTGAACCAAGGTAGATTAAATAGTCTTTGGCCCAATTTGGGACCAAGACCAATCAATTATGTTATGAGCCTATTGGCCCAGTTAAGTTTGGATTGAGGACTTATGGCCATCTTGGGCTAAGTCCAATCATGTTTGGAATATTAGCTTTCTGTTGGTCCATTGAAGGAGAGGCTTTGCCTCTAGAACTTAGCCAATTGGGCTGAGGCTAGTGTTAAACACTAAAGACCAATCAGTGTTGAACACTGGGAATGAGGTTGACAAGTTAATGTTTAACACTAAAAGATAGTTGGTGTTAAACACCAGCAACATGGGCTTTCAAATTAGTGTTAAACACTAAAACAAATCAGTGTTAAACACTGCCAACAGAGATCTCAAATTAGTGTTAAACACTAATGTAATCAGTGTTGAACACTGGTGACATAGATTTTAATTTAGTGTTGAACACTAAGAAAATTAATATTAAACCCTGTTAACAGAGGTTTAATTTAATGTTAACACTAAGAAATTCAGTGTTAAACACTAAAGTTCTTCAATTAGTGTTGAACACTAAGGTAAATCAGTGTTGAACACTGGATTCAGAGGTTCCAATTTAGTGTTAAACACTAAGGCAAGAGGGGTCACGTGGTAGCACGTGAGGGCGCCCTCCCCTGCGGAGTTTTTCAGGGAGTCACGTGGTAGCACGTGACCCCGCTCCTTTGCATTTTTGTTTAAGACTTAAATTCTTCATTAAATCCCCATTTTCTTGAAGAATTATATTCTTAGATAGAGTTGAACTCTAAATTCTTTTCTGTAGGAATTAAATTCCTCATATATGTGAAGAACTGGATTCTAACATAGGGTTCAACCCTAATAATAACTTTAGAGAAATTAAATTCCCACTTTCTCTTAGAGAATTACTCTTAGATAGAATTAAACCCTTAATTTATATTCTGAGGAATTGAATTCCTATATATGTGAGGAATAAGGTTCTGTCATAGGGTGAAACCCTAATTTCTTCTTTCTTAAGGGAATTAAATTCCTGTTATTTTGACAGAATTAAGTTCTTAACTGGTTCTGTTCATTTCGAAGAAATTAAATTCCTATAACATAGGGTTAAACCCTAATTTTATTTCAAAGGAATTAAATTCCTATAGTTCCGTGAGAATTAAATTCTCAAACTTCCATTCCCTCTCTATGCTTTGGATCTGCATGGCAGGATCTCAACCCAATGAGAATTAAATTCTCAATTCATGGGGAGATGTGCACTTTGCAGATCCTCTACTAAAGAGAGAACTAAGTTCTTCTTTTTAATATAAGAGTTAAACTCTTTTGAGAATTAAATTCTCTTTTTTAAAAGCCTTCCCTTTCTTACCCAAGGTTTTCTTCTGCAGCAGATCAAATTCTTCCAAAGTCTCAAGGCTCTATTTCTTTTTCTCTTTGTATCTCTGTATATCTATATCCTTGTATATCTCTTGGCTCCTATTTATAGGAGAAGGAGTAGAATCAATTAGTTTTAGTGAATCATTCATTGAGGGGTTTGATTTGTATTCATTAGAGATTTGATTTGCATTCATCATTCATCTGGACCTTTGGATTATTAGGTGAATTTTATTCACCATTGGATTTTAAATCCAAAGATATTCCTTTGTTATTTCGGTTAGATTTTAAGGGGAAATCTTTTCAAGTTCAAGATTTTTCCATAAATAGGTGATATTTAATCACCTTTAAATCTTTAATCCAATCGGTTCCAAAGAATCATTCTCCTTTGGAAAGATTTGAATGCTGTTCAGAATTTAATTCTGTTAAATAGATAGGCTTTGAAAGCCGGTCACGTGTGGCCACGTGACCCCTGGTCACGTGTAGGCACGTGACCCCTTCGAACGAGCTTTCTTCTGCTTTCTGCGCTCTGTTTTCTAGCTGCTGTTCAACCGTCACGTGCCAACACGTGACCCCTGGTCACGTGTGAGCACGTGACCCTTTCTGGAGCCTTTTCTTTGATTTAATCAAGGAGCTGAATCTGCCTTCGCCGCTGCTTTTAATTGTCACGTGCCAACACGTGACTGCTGGTCATGTGCTAGCTCGTGATGCCTCCTCCGTAAACTTTCCTGATTTTAAATCAGGAAACAAATGCCCCCACAGCGTTGTTCTCACGTGTCTGCACGTGAGTGCAACGCTGTCACTTCTGTGACCGTTGGATCCATCTGGGGAATCGGGAAGATGAAGCGTTTTCTATCCTATCCTATAAATATAGGGGTCATTTCAGAGACGCCTCCACGTTGCTTATCTTCCTCCTTGCAAACTTTTTCTGAGAATTTAATTCTCTTCTTCCATAGCTTAGTTCTCTGTCTCGAATCATCTTCAGAGATTAACTCTGCCCGAAAAAGACTCTTTTCTTTAGGTAATGCTCTTGAATGAACGATGAACTCTCACATTCCTCTGGATTTTAAATCCAAAACAAGGGTTTTTACCCTTTTTGAATATGAACCCAATTTTTCTTCAAGTTTTTCAACCAAAGTATGAGGCCATTTAACCTTCAACAGTAGATCTTTTTAGGATTCATATGATCTTTAGGGAAAAGATGGTGACAATTCAAGTCCATAGAGTTTAACTCCGTTCGCAGAAAAAAAGTTTGGGAATTTAATTCCCCTCTCCAAAAGGAATTTAATTCCTGTGAAGAACTAAGTTCTTCCCCTGGAAGCTTCTTAGGGTTTCCTTGCCCTAGGTTGTCCTCCTTCACATCCGAGAGGAAAAAGTTTGTAATGAATTTTTCATGATCGCTATTTCAGGTGTCATGGATGCTCATTTGTATGATCTTAACGAAATCATTTCTTATGGGAATATTCATGCACTGGGCCGTAGTCAGAATCAGGAGTTCACCAACGCTCAGTGTGCTGAGATTATGAGCCGCTTTGATGAGTACAACCACCGGCTACTCCCCCGTCGCTCTTTTCTTCTGAGACTCATCGTGCTGGCGATTTGGGAGGCGCTTCCTCTCTTCTGCACACGTGTGCCGCTCAGGGCATTGGACGCTGCCGAGGATAAGATACATTCGGTGTATCTGATGAGTCTAATCTCGAAGAGAAGGCGCGACAACCTTATTGATCTCTTGCACCAGGCATTTCAGCAGTCGGCCATACTTGCCGCCTATCGGAGGGTGGAGGACATTTGCGAGGACCCCGGCGCTTGTGATCGTGAGAGAAAATATACTCGGGCGGTTCGAAATGCTTGGAGGATCTTGGACAAAGTCAAGCTTGAGTTTCTCAATCTGTGCCCCGTGTCTGAGGTCTTGCCATTGTAATCGTTTTCTTTTCATTTTGTATGGACTTCTTAAAGCATGAATGATAAGCTTTATCGTGCCTTTCTATGTTTGCATGCCTTTCTACGGGATTTTATCATTTTGCTATTGTTGCTGTTGCTGTTTTTTAATGTGCAGGGCGCTATTCCATTTTTTTAGTGCACGTCAAGTTTGGGGCTCACGTGTTCTGCACGTGGGGTCCTTTGATGCCATATTTTTAGTGCACAATATCAGATGCAGAAAAGGAGCCTTAGAAATAGTTCCATCTCCCTGATTTTCGATGCCTTTCCTTTTTTGGGCCTTGGAAACAGCTTTTACATGCAAGATTTTCCGCGCACAGCACTTAATGCACCTCTTTATATCTGGGGCAATGGCCTTCCTTTTCTCTTCACAGAGAGATTTATTCTCATTTTGGTGTGATTTTTCCTGAGAAACAACTGAGCACCATGGCCTGTAATCGCCCTCATGCTCGTCGACGGGCATGGAAAGTTCCTATCGAGGAGATGATCCCCCGCTTTGCTGCCCGATTGGTGGATCCACTCCTTACCGATGACGAATGCGATTCGGCAATGTATGAACTCTCGATCCGTAGGGGGTCTCCCCTCCCGATAGGGTCCCTCTGGCTCCGGACGATTCTTACGGCCGTGCTTGCCGACATCCCTCCTCACCCGGTGGAGATGACCCTAGCGATACTTGATGCGGCTGAAGAGAAGCTTGAGGGCTTTCACGAAGCGTGCCTGATTACTCAGGCTTTGAAGGATTGCTCAATTCACCTGCTGAGCCAAATAAGGGCTCGGCGAGCTATTATGTTTGCTTTCGCGGACGAACATGGCGCCAATCAATGGGGAGCGACTCCTCGTGAGAACCGTCGCTTTGATGTGCTGGAGAGAGCGGAGAGAGAGATGGAGAATTTTGTTCTTTGCTTTGTTAACCCTTGTGCTACTGATCCCGTGTTTGGTGACCTTTTCCCGCTAGCGTAGTATATTTAAATTAGTCTTTTTTTTGTATGCTTTATGCTGAACTTCCATGTAGGCTTGGTACTCGTATGTGTGTTTTTGCTTGCATAAATAAACTTTGTGTTCTTCTTATGAGAACTTTCTCTAATTATCAACACTATTATCACGTCGCATGCACATTAAAGCTTCGAATATTATTTCTTTTTCGGATGTTCATATAATTGCAAACACATGCTCGATAGGATAAACGTCGGAAATTTTCTCGTTGCTTTTCATACCAGGTGATGTGAGCGTGTTTTAGATCGACTATCGCTGTCGACTGGAAGCCCATTTATACGGTCTTGAGCGTGTATGTCCTGTTTCTAAGGTTGCGGTCGCGAAAGTGAGCTTACGTGACCTGATAGGGCGACACATGGCGAACAAATTGTTGTGCGAGAAAAGGGCTCGGCCGTAAATTTTCGGAGAGGGAGCTGGCTTCTAAGGCGCTGAGCGAGCTTCAAGCTAATCTTACCGCCAAGGCCAACAAAGCGTATGAACTCTGGCGGGTGCTCCAGGAGTCCATCAAAGAGGTGGTGGCTCTCGATAAAGCTGCCACGTTCACTCGTGAAAGGGTCGAGGCCCATAAGGCCACCGAGAAAGAGCTTGAAGTTCGGCTTGCTTCGTATCAGGCCCAGCAGGTTCAGGCGGAGGCTCGTCTTCAGGCGATCTTGAATCATGAAGCCGTGACTCAGCAACAGGAAGATGAGCTGGTAAAATTGCTACATCGCCCGCCGGCTTAAAGACTTGTATCTTTTCCTTTCTTTTTTGTACATACTCATGGATGAGAGTATTTTCTTTTTGTTCTTTCATGGGTTGTAGTTTGTATTCAATTTGGTTTATGAATAAAAGATACAATTTTCTTCTTAATGGTGTGTCTCTTTTCATTGAATGTGTTTTGCGGACAATTTATCTTGATCTCTTTGCAGGGCAGCAATGGCTTAGGATTCAGGGTTAAGATCTGCTTCCTAAGACTTTTGCGCTTTATGAGCCGTGGTGGATCTCATAAAGAGTTTTTCACCCTACAGGTCGAGAGGATCCCATAGGTGTAAGTTCTTCTTAAGAATCGTGAGGATTCTTGAGCGGGTTTTCCCTTGAGAGTCGTAAGGATTTCACAAGAGAGTTTTTCTTCCTTACGGGTCGTGAGGACCTGCAAGTGCTGGATGTGGTCACCCTTATCCATGTTTCACGGGGTCAGGGGTTGCTCAAGGCAACGTAGTTTAAAGACGTCGCGGTCAAGGTTAAGGACATCATAGTCCGTGGATTTAAGGACTTCACAGTCCGATGTTAGTTTTAAGACATCACGGTCAAGGTTAAGGACGTCATAGTCCGTGGATTTAAGGACTCCACAGTCCGATGTTAGTTTTAAGACATCACGGTCAAGGTTAAGGACGTCATAGTCCGTGGATTTCAGGACTCCACAGTCCGATATTAGTTTTAAGACATCACGGCCAAGGTTAAGGACGTCATAGTCCGTGGATTTCAGGACTCCACAGTCCGATATTAGTTTTAAGACATCACGGTCAAGGTTAAGGACGTCATAGTCCGTGGATTTTGGGACTCCACAGTCCAATGTTAGTTTTAAGACATCACGGTCAAGGTTAAGGACGTCATAGTCCGTGGATTTCAGGACTCCACAGTCCGATGTGTGGTTGCGGGGACCCGTCACCTCTTTGAAGACGTTGAGGAATTACAACGCCAGGTATCAAAGGAGTGAAGAGATGTACCCCTAAACCAAGGTGGAATCAATATAGAATCTGGGTGGTTGATCGTTAGTTTTAAGACATTACGGTCGAGGTTAAGGATATCATAGTCCGTGGATTTTAAGGACTCCACAGTCCGGTGTTTGCTCTGGATGCTTCACACGGGTTTACTGTCGTGCTTGGCGAGGACCAGGCTCCGCTCTGGGCGTTTTCCGCGGGGTCAAAGAGTGACGTTATCCGCGTTCCACGTAACCAGGAATTTTGCACTAGATGCTTCACACGGGTTCACTGCCGTGTTCGGCGAGGACTAGGCTTCGCTCTGGATGCTTCACACGGGTTCACTGCCGTGCTCTGCGAGGACCAGGATCCGCTCTGGACGTTTTCCACGGGGTCAAAGAGTGACGTTATCCGCGTTCCACATAACCAGGAATTTTGCACTAGATGCTTCACACGGGTTCACTGCCGTGCTCGGCGAGGACTAGGCTCCGCTCTGGATGCTTCACACGGGTTCACTGCCGTGCTCTGCGAGGACCAGGAACCGCTCTGGATGTTTTCCGCGGGGTCAAAGAGTGACGTTATCCACGTTCCACGTAACCAGGAATTTTGCACTAGATGCTTCATACGGGTTCACTGCCGTGCTCAGCAAGGACTAGGCTCCGCTCTGGATGCTTCACACGGGTTCACTGCCATGCTCTGCGAGGACCAGGATCAGCTCTGGATGTTTTCCGCGGGGTCAAAGAGTGACGTTATCCGCGTTCCACATAACCAGGAATTTTGCACTAGATGCTTCACACGGGTTCACTGCCGTGCTCGGCAGGGACTAGGCTCCGCTCTGGATGCTTCATACGGGTTCACTGCCGTGCTCTGCAAGGACCGGGATCCGCTCTGGATGTTTTCCACGGGGTCAAAGAGTGACGTTATCCGCGTTCCACGTAACCAGGAATTTTGCACTAGATGCTTCACACGGGTTCACTGCCGTGCTCGGCGAGAACTAGGCTCCACTCTGGATGCTTCACACGGGTTCACTGCCGTGCTCTGCGAGGACCAGGATCCGCTCTGGACGTTTTCTATGGGGTCAAAGAGTGACGTTATCCGCGTTCCACGTAACCAGGGATTTTGCTGATTGTATCCGCATTTCACGGAATGGAGGTTTGACTGTTGGTGATATGTATATCGCCGAGCCATGGAACTAGGGGTTGCCGCTGCTCCGCTTTGTTTGAAGTCGTGTCCGTCGTTACGAGACGAGTGTTGGGATGATCTCTAGGTCGCTTATGGCCCGTCGAGATTTAGCTTCTTTCTTTGATGAAACCTGGGGGGGAAGTATGATCACTTCTTCGTTTACGCCCTTGGATTGTATACAGGGTGTGATGGAACATCACCTGTAGGGCATAAATTAATTTTTTTATATTTTTATTTCATTTCTTTTTCTGAGATGCTCTATCATTTCAGCTTTTATATCGCGAAGGTCGTGATTGCCCTATCATTTCGGCTATTTTTCGCGGTGCCCAATCATTTCGGCTATTTTTTTTTACTCGCTGCTTTTTATTGCGAGTTGCCCCATCATTTCGGCTATTTTGCGTGCATACATTTTTACTTGCTGCTTTTTATTGCAAGTTGCCCCATCATTTCGGCTATTTCGTATGCACGTGCGGCCTACTGGCTTTTCGCCATAAACCTGAAATTAGACACCGATTTCGGCATCAGCACAGCTACAACTGGGATATGGCTAGGAGCGAATCATCATCTGCCTCTGTCGATGTTGAACAAGGGTGGCTTAGCAAACAGGGTTAGGGTCCTGTCGACTAAGGCTTTTGACTTCATGAGCCGTAAGGGCCTCACAAAGGTATTTCCCCCTACAAGTCGTGAGGATCTTGTAGGTGTATTTTCTCCCTAGGAATCGTGAGGATTCCTAAGTGTATGTTCCTCTGTAAGTCGTAAGGATCCTACAAGAGGACTTTCTCCTTATAAGTCGAGAGGACTTATAAAGGTTGTTCACCATAGGGACATACCCCTCGTCATGGGTGGGACTTTGCTGAGGAAATCTTTATTCGCGCCCGTGGATTGTATACAAGGGTCAGTATGAGCCGCTTGTAGGGCATTGTCGAAGGTTATGGGGGATTTTGCTTAAGCACAGATTCAAGTTTCTGTAACTTAAGACTTTCAAGTCTTATGAGCCATAAGGGTCCCATAAGAGAGTTCTCCTTGTGAGTCGTGAGGATCTCGCAAGTGTCTTTTCTCCTTAGGATCATGAGGATCCCTAAGTGTGTTACTCCCTTGTGAGTCGTAAGGATCTCACGCGGGTGGTTTCTCCTTACAGGGTCGTGAGGATCCCGCAAGTGTCCTTTAACGAGGTTGCGCCCTTTCGGGTTTTCATAAACACTCGCCGGTAGCCCTGCTGTTTTTACTCACGGAGCCCTTTCGGGTTTTCATTCGTGCCCATTTTGTTTATGGACATACCGTTTTTTTTTATTCTTTTTTTTTACGAGGTCGCGCCCTTTCGGGTTTTCACGAACACTCGCCGGTAGCCCTGCTGTTTTTACTCACGGAGCCCTTTCGGGTTTTCATCCGTGCCCTTTTTGCTGATGGACATACCGTTTTTATTTATTATATATTTTTTTTCTCTTTTTTTTATCTCGTCAGCCTAAGGATGCTGCGGTATTAGTTTAAGGACGTTTCGGTCCGTCGTTAGTTTAAGGACGTTTCGGTCCGTCGTGGAGAGGTCCGGCTACTACTTATAGAGCTTGAGCTTAGGAAGATAGCGAGCGGGCATGGTCGTCGTCATCTATCACTGGCCTAGGCTGTGACTCCTTAAGCGTAGTATTTCTTTAGGAAGAGGCCGTTTATTGGCCAGAAAGGCCTCTCACCGTGCATATCCATGAGTAAATAGGCTCCACCCTAGTAGACTCTATCTATGATGTACGGGCCTTCATAGTTTGGCTCGAATTTTCCCCGCTTGGCGCGATTGGGGATCATAAGCCTTTTGATCACTAGCACGAGTTCGCCTAGGCGGAATGTCCTCGGCCTGGTCAATCTTTCATACGAGCGCGTCATTTTCGCTTTGTAAGCCTCCAGATTCTGTTGCGCTATGAGCCGGGTTTTATCGAGGGCGTCAAGCTCCTCAAGCCGGAGGTGAGCATTTTCTTCGTCTGTCAACTCGTGGTGGACTGCCACTCGTAGAGAAGGTAGCTCTATCTCGAGGGGGAGTACTGCTTCCGTACCGAATACCAATGCGTATGGCGTCGTGTTCGTGGCCGTCTTGAACGTAGTCCGATATGCCCAGAGAGCTTCTTGCAGTCTCTCATGCCAGTCCTTCTTATTTCGGGACACCGTCTTCTTCATGATCTTTGTCAAGATCTTGTTGAAGGCCTCAGCTAGACCGTTAGCTCGCGGATTATAAACTGAGGAGTATCTCCAGTCTATATTATGCTGTTGCGCGAAGCGGCTGATCTTATGGCTTCTGTAGGCCGGCCCGTTATCGGAGATAATCCGCCGCGGAGTTCCAAACCGATAAATGACGTGCGTCTTGAAAAAGTGGAGGATATTCTCCGTCTTCACTTCCCTCAGCGGCACTGCTTCTGCCTATTTGGAGAAGTAATCAGTCGTCGCCAGGATGAAACGATGTCCCTTAGACGATACCGGTTCGATGGGGCCGACTATGTCAGTTCCCCACATTTCGAATGGCCAGCTAGCCACCGTTGGATGTAGCGGATTTGGATGCTGGTGGATGAAATCCCCATGGATTTGGCATGAGTGGCACTGCTTCGCATATTCGAGGCAGTCCTAGATCATCGTGGGCCAGTAGTAACCCATCCGTTTAATTTTTAACTTCATCTTCGGGCCTGCTTGATGAGAACCACAGATTCCGTCATGAACTTCCTGAACGACTCTTTCTGCTTCGTCAGGTCCTAAACATCTCAGCCATAGAGAATCAAACGACCTCTTGTACATAGTATTGTTGACGAAGGCGAAAGACAGAGCTCGTTTCATGAGCTGATGTCTTGAGGATGCTTCTTCGGGCATTCGGTGGGACTTAAAGTAGTCTATGAAGACTTCCCTCCAGTCCTCAGCCTTCTCACGGTCTTTTATTTGTAGGGTCGTCTGCTCAGTCACTCCCTTCTCTTCGGATGATTCTGGAGATATTTCTGCTGGGGCAAGCACCCGACGGCTTTGCACCACGATTTTAACGTCATCAAGGCTCTCGTCAGCCAGTTCTTTAGCGAGCTTGGCCAACGCGTCTGCTTTGCTGTTTTCCGCGCGTGGTATGCTTTCCAGAGTATAGGAGGGAATTTGGGTCAACAGTTGTCGCACCTTTTCACCATACTTCACAACTCCGGTTTGCACGTTTGGTAGTCGCCGTTTACTTGACTAACGACCAGTTGAGAATCCCCGTATATGAGGAGGTTTTCAATTCCCATGTCGATGGCGATCTCGAGGCCTGCTATCAAAGCTTCGTATTCGTCTTCATTGTTCATCCTCGGTTCTGTTAAGGAGAAAGCGAAGCTCATTATCCCTCCTTGTGGAGTTATGAAGATGAGGCCTACCCCCGATTTGATCATTGGTGTACTTTGTTTGCGCTTCTTTACGGAGGACGCTCCATCGAAATAAAGCTCCCATCGGGTATCACCACCGTCGATCGCGTCAAACGCATGTTCGTTTGGCAAATCGCAATTTAGAGGAGAACCGGCAGGTACTGGATGCTCAGCTAGGAAGTCGGCGATGGCTTGACCTTTCACTGCCTTAAGAAGCTGATAGGTTATTGAAAATTCCATCAGGAGCAGGGCCCATTTAGCGAGTCTCCCAGTCAATATGGCCTTTGACATTAGATATTTTAGAGGGTCCACCTTTGATATAAGACGGACTTCATGTGCCAATGCATAGTGCCGGAATTTTGTTATCGCAAAGATTAACGCCAGGCAATGTTTTTCGATAGGGGAGTAATTGCTTTCTGCCCCCAGAAGAACTCGGCTTAAATAGTAGAGCGCTCTCTCCTTCCCTTGGTCGTTTTCTTGTGCCCATAATGCGCCTAAAGAACCTTCTAGGGCGGTTGTATAAAGAATGAGAGGCTTTCCCTTGACCGGAGCAGCCAGCACCGGCGGGTTCTGCAGGTATTGCTTGATTTCATCTAGCGCGCTCTGGCATTTTTGGTCCCAGACGAACGGAGTTCCCTTCTTCATCAGGTGACTGTAAGGATGGCACTTGCCTGACAAGTTGGCGATAAATCGCTGGATGTACGCAAGCTTCCCTTGGAGAGACCGCAGCTGTTTGAGAGTCCTTGGCGGTGGCATTTCCATGATCGCCTTGATCTTAGATGGATCTATTTCGATACCTCGGTGTCGGATGATGAATCCCAGGAATTTACCCGAGGAGACTCCGAACGCGCATTTGAGGGGATTCATCTTCAAATTATATTGCCGAAGGCGTTGAAATACGGTCTTCAGATGCTCTAAATGCTCTTCATATGACATGCTCTTTACTACGAGGTCGTCGATATAGCACTCGACGATTTCATGTATGAGATCATCAAAGATCTTTGTCATGGCCCTCTGATAGGTGGCACCGGCATTTTTTAATCCGAAGGGCATAACTTTGTAGCATAATATACCCAAAGGAGTCCGGAAAGCAGTGTGTTTCTGGTCGTCGGGATGCATCTTTATCTGATTGTACCCTGATGAACCGTCCATGAAGGAGAAAACCTCATGAGTGGACGTATTGTCTATCATCAGTTCGGTGACCGGCACTGGGAAATCGTTCTTCGGGCAGGAAGTCCACACATATACGCACTGTCCCATTTTTCTTCATCACAGGGACAATGTTGGCGACCCAGTCAGGATACTGTACCTCCTGGATAAACCCAGAATCGATCAGCTTCTTGACTTCGGCGTTAATGCTCATCTCAAGCTCGAGCCGCATCCTTCTCAGCGCCTGCTTGACTGGCTTGATATCTGGGGATATTGCTAATTTATGCACAGCAATCTCTGGATCTAATCCCGGCATCTCGGAATAGTTCCACGCGAAGCAATCTCTATGCTGTAGAAGCACGTCCTTTAACGCAGCCCCCTTTTCTTCAGATAGCAGCTCGCTGACAAATGTCGGTCGCGGATCGTCTGCCGATCCCAACTCAATCTTCTTGAGGTTATCTGCAGTAGTATGTATGCCATCTTCCAGTTCTTTCGGAGCCGGTGGAAATTCTGAGATTACCTCATTGTCATTGTTTTCGAAGCACCAAGGGAGCTCATCTATGTCCTCGGGCTCTTCTTTTAATATTGTAATCATGTGACAGGTGCGAATCCGCTTCCAAGACCGATGTGGATCTAGTTCTGCTCTTACGGCTTTGGGTTCGTGCTTTTGTGGCGGCGTTACCCTCCAGCTGCTGGATAAAGCAAATCTGCCTTGCTGGTACTGGTCTTCGACCCAATTCTTGAAGGTGAAGCAGTCTTCGATAGGGTGTCCTATGGCTCGGTGATAAGAGCAATAGCCCGGATGAGAAACTTTGTTAGCTTGCTCAGGGTGTTTAGACTCCGGAAGTGCGATCATTTGATATTTTATAGCGAGCTCGAGTAACTTCTTCGTCTTGTCTCGGGGGAAGGAATACGCTCGACTCATCTTCTTTATAAGGGATAAATCCAGGCCACGCAATGCCCGATCACATGACTCTCTAATCCTGCGTCGTTGTTGTTGGCTCCTTTTTCCGCTTCTTGACTTACTTCTGCCTCTGCGTCGGGCTTTTTGTACAACGGGTTGACAGGGAGGAGCATCTTCGTCTTTTGCAGCCTGTTGAAACAGACGATGCGTCCTGGCCTTCTCGTAGATGGCCATCTCGCGATTATGGTCTTCCCGAGCCTTTTGACCCGCTTTCCTGATAAGCTTGTCCATTCGTTCTTCAAACGACGGACTCGGCATTTCGATTGCGGGATCTAGTTTTGATGAGGGGTTGGCATTGCTGGACAGGGCGTTTTCCTCCTCATCAAAGTTATATACGGCGTAGCTACCGTGAACTCGCTCCCGTTTACCGGATCTCACATATCCAAGCCCAAGTGTTTCCATTCTCCCGTTGGGCAATTTGCGCTGAGTCCCAGGGACCTCCCAAATCCTGTTGTAGAACCGAGCTTGTCGAACAGTCTGTTTTAAGGGTACTCCTTGGCGCTTCAATAGCCTCTTTAGTCCATTTGTGTAATATCTGGGCAAAAGGATGGGTTGGAGCCTGTCGAGTGTAGCATCCGCGCCATGCCATATCTCTTTCTCCACTCTCGTTTCTGTGGATTGGTAGAATAGGATCACCTTTTCACCCTTTCGCCTGGGAGGGACGTAAAACGTCTGCAGGTCCTGCACATTGTAAGCTTGAAGTGCGTCGAGATCCTTATAGTGTTTCCGCGGCACCATGGTGATTTGCAAACTCTGATCATCGCTAGGGGATACTTGTATTGACGGCCAACTGGAGAACACGGCATTAACCTCATCTTCCGAGTCACTTCCGAAGATCAACATGGGGGCGGACGGTCCCGGGTTGTTGCGTCGAGACGGCCCAGCGTAAACTATCTCTTCTTCTTCTTCGGTATCGCTCCCGAAAACAGGGATGGTGGCGGCGGCTTTGTTTTCCGGCTTGCGACACTTTTCTGTATCCTCGAAGTCTAGCAAAAAGTACTTTGCATCTTCGTACTTGCGGACTTCATTCACGGAAAATGGGTTCAGCTCATCCGTTACGGTGTACTCAAAACCATCCTTAAAGTACTTCATACACTGATGCTGTGTAGAAGGGATGATGTTGTACTCGTGTAACCAAGGGCGACCGAGCAAGGCGTTGTAGCAGGTCTTGGCGTCAATGACGTGGAATTTAATGTCTGTGACAAGCAGCCCGAAGCGTAATGTTAATATCACAGATCCGAGAGTCCCTGACGACTGGGAGTCGAAACCGGAGATGGTAATTTTGTCACGAGCGAGGTGCTGCACGCTCATGCAGATTTCCTTCAACACCCGAACATTAAGGAGATTGACGGAGAATCCATTATCCACCAGGATCTTGCCTATCTTGATATCATGGCAGTATCTATAGACATATAGGGGACGGTTGTGGTCGCACATCCCGAGGAGAAGGTCTTCGTCACCGAAAGTGATGTCGGCCGTGTGCACTTCTTCCAGTTCATCCTTCATCCTTTCTGCGGCGAGGAAGGCTTGGAATTGCTCGGGTTCTTGTAACGCCTTGATTAATGAATCTCGCGCTTCTTTTGATAACAGGAGGGCATCGAGAATGCTGAGCTAAGAAGGTAGCTTCCTTAGGTGCGCTAGGATGTTGTAGTCCACCTTACTCTTCCTGGGAGGGTCCTTGGCAGTCAGCTCTTTCATGACTTGGTCATCTAAGGCGATATCCCCAGTGACCTTTTCCTTTCCCTTATCTTTTCTATTTGCGGGCCCGAGATTCTTTTCCGGGAGCGTGCGATTGCGCAGCTGAATGTTCTCGCAGGCCTCCGGTTCTTCCTCTTTCCCTAAGACGGACTCTTTAAAGAGAGGGCCCAAAGCCATTTCCTCATCAGAGTCGCTCCCAAAGGTGAGAACTTGTGATCCTCCGGAGTCGACCATGTAACAGCTGCCGGTAGTTCTTTTGTGCCTGTCGGTTGTACTTCTCTGCTCCCGACGAGTTCTGCGTTTCATGCGCTTAAAATGTTACCGGTGAGCAACATATCCCTGCCACCATATCCTAAAAGCGTCGCACTCCTCCGTAGGGTGTGAAATTTTCCGATGATATGAGCAATAATTAGGGTGCCTCTCCGCCCCCTCGAACGTGTTCTCTTCCGAGGGTGGTAGCTTCATCCCCATTGACATGGCTTTGGCAAACCTTTTCCTCGTCTTGAACACGTTTTTATTCGCATCGGATATCTTTTGATCTGGCGGGAGTGCTTCGATTCTTTCGTTTAGTCGCCTGCGCTTGGCTCCTTCCGATGCAGCCATCTCACGCTCCTGATCGGCTTTACTCTTCAAACGAATCTCGTCTAGAAAGGCGTCGATCATTTCATCTGTTGGCCATACAAGTTCTGGCTCAGGCTGTGCCCCCAGTTTCTCAGTGTCAGGAGTTTTCTCATCTTCCGAGTGGGAAATTACATGACAACTCGCCACATATCCCTCGGATTCATCCGATGAGCTCTCTCCATCATCTTCCTCCTGAAAGACGTAGTTGAGGAACTCTTGCAGCGTGACGGGAGTCCGCGCCTTTTGATTGTACTCCTCCAGCGCGTCAATCTGTTTCTGCAAATCCATAGGCTTGTCTCCAGGCTTCACGGGCTTTTTGGATTTCTTCTTCTTTTTCTTCGAAGATTTTGACGGTTGGGTGTGAGTATTTGGGCCATCACCATGAATCTTTGTAGTTGGGCGCGGCTTCAGCATCCCTTCAATGATTTGAGGTTCAAGCGGGTTCTTCCATTCGACCGCCGGGCACGCATGAAGGTCCCTCAGCATTCTTTTGGTTTTAGTTGATAGCACGACCTCCCATGGAGCTTCTTCAATAAAGGAACAGGTTGCCCCCGGTGTATCTGCTTTCTTAGGAGTATGCGGCTGTGGCGGGTTCACCTTCCACTTTTCGGATAGTGCAAACTTCCCCTGGAGGTATTGATCTTCAATCCATCCTTTGAAAACGAAGCAATCCTCAATCGGATGGCTTACCGTTTGATGGTAAGGGCAATAGTTGGGGTTATTCACCTCAGTGGGTTGTGGCGGTTGCCTTGGATTTGGCAAGTTTATAAGTCTGTTGCGTACTGCTAGCTCGAATAACCGTTTCGTCTTGTCCCGTGGGAACGAGTAGGGACGCTTCATCTTCTCATTATAATACCACCGTCTTTCTTCCAACTGATCCGCCAGCTTTGAGGCACTGGGTTGCTGCTGAGCATTCGCGATGAAGGTTGCCTTCCCTTTACCCTTGTCACTCCGAGGCTCCGGCTTCGGGGGAGACGGTCTGTGACCCATCTGGTCCATCTGGGCCAACTTGTCGATCAAAGCCTGAAACGTGGTCGGCTTAAAGAACATCATAAACTGGGAGATAGTTGCATGAGGGTCTAGGGTTCCCACGAACATGCCCACCGCGGGCGCTTCCTCAATGCGTTGCTCGCATTTCGACCACAAATTTCGCCAGCGTATAGCATACTGGACCCACGTTTCGCCTGGTTTCACCCTGGCATTAATCAATGCTGTTATTGGAGTGCGTTCGCTGGCGCTTGCGAATCGCTGAGTGAATAGCAACTCCATTTCAGTGAACGTCTTGATAGAATCGTTCGGGAGTTCCGAATACCATTCGAACGATGTTTCTGATAAGCTGCCCACGAACTGGCGAAGCAACAGTTTATCGTTACCGCCGGTGTTACCGCAAAGGGCCCTAAACTAGGCAACATGTTGGTGGGGATTGCCAGTCCCCTTATACACGTGGAATTTCGGTATTGTATAACCCGGCAGATATTTGATTTAGTCGTACCAGCTTGGATACGGTCGCCCCGTTTTTACGACTTGACCAGCTGCCTCAGTCGCATGATGAACCCGGATCTGCTGGGCTATATAGTCGTTCAAGTCAGCCTTAGAGATTGTCTCCTCCTTGGCCGTTGACAGAACCGGTGGTGGATTTGACGTTTCTCCCCTGTCGTCTTCAAGGACGATCGGAGGATCCTCAGCAGGTGGGTCTTGTTGGATCATCATTCCTACCATGTCCTGGAATAAGTGGGCTATTTTCTTTATATTGGCCGCTTGTTCCGTAGCCTCTTTATCTTTCTTTTCCAATATCCTCCGGAGGAACTCGGCGTCGGTTTCCTGTTCTTGTTGCTGATCCGAGGACGCCTCGGGGCTTTCTTTCGGTCCAGTAAGCGCGGCCATTGCGATCATCATTTCCTGGAGCTTTTGATATTGCTCCTGAGCTTTGGTCACCGACCGTGTAAGCGGTCTATGACCTGTGGACGCACGGCTGTCTTCTTTTCCCGACGCCATGTATACAGTGTGTACCATCCTGCCCCCAGCCTTAGGGCGTCTGGGCTCAGCGCTTTTAGCTTTCGTTGCAGGCCCGGGGATCCTCTTTGGCCTCTTATTTTTATGAGCAGTGGAAGTTGAGGGGGCCGTTGAGGTGAGCACCCAGACAGCTTTTCGTGGCTTAGCCTGGTGACTGACTCCCTGTTGGATTTTCAGCTTCTTGTGCTGGCGGGAGAAATTTGTATCGATCACCGAGTCTCGGGTCTGCCGCCAGACTTTATAGATTTGGGAGGACAGCCGTTGAGGAGATTGGGGCTGTTCTGGCTTTACTTCTACAGCCTTTTTCAGCGGAGGGGGAGACCTTTTTAGTACCGCGGTAGGAGAATTCCTACGCACCTTATTCAGCATCTCAAAGCTGTTCCCAGTTGAAACAGCGGCATTAACTTCTGCCATCGGGGCTGGAGGAGTTAACCCAAGAGGGGAGTTGCCTCCGGCTTTCCTCACTCGGCGCTAGTAACGACGTCGAGCGCATCGTGCTGACGGAACCGGCTTGGTGAGGGCGATAGTCTCGTCTTGCCCCCTGTGTAGGTGGGGGGTCACTGCTGGTGTCAACCTGTTAAAGACCGATGTCCTTTGGGTAGTAGGAGCGGGAGCTGGAGCCGTCAATCTTGTAAAGACCGACTTTTTGGCAGGGGAAGCCGCCTTGTCGACTTCAGGAGCAGAGCTGGTTATTTTCTTAGGAGCAGCCTTCTCTGGGATTGTAGGCCCCATCGTGGGCCCACAGGAGCTCTGGCCCAATCTGGAGAAGACCGAGGCGCTGGTGTTGGGCGACTGGTTGAGAGGGGCAGCGGTAAGTGTAAGCCGATCAAAGACCGACTTCTTGGGAGCTTCCGTTGTCAGCGTAGGAGCGGTGAAGCTCGTTAGCGGGAGCATGGTCCCGAAAAACAACCCTGTGGTGGCTCGAGTGACCTGTTCCACGGGCATTGTGAACAGCGAAGCAGCTTGGGGTCCGTAGGCTATGCCTCCTGGCGAGGCAGAGCGCCGGTTGCAGTTGCAGTTGGAGCATTTCGCACAAGTGGAAGCCATTGATTCTTTGCTTTCTGCAATAAGCAAGACGCCAAATCTTAGTACCTTGAAACCCAAGGGCAACCATTAGCGAACCGTGTTTGGTTCGCGAACACGACACACGAAGTGTGGAGTGGAAAGAGGAAAAGGTCCCACCGGGCGTGCCAGAATCTGTTCCCCTCCGAAAGACGCCCCACGTCGCCACCGTCTTTCGGAGGGGAACAGATGCCGAAATCGGTGTCTAATTTCAGGTTTATGGCGAAAAGCCAGTAGGCCGCACGTGCATACGAAATAGCCGAAATGATGGGGCAACTTGCAATAAAAAGCAGCAAGTAAAAATGTATGCACGCAAAATAGCCGAAATGATGGGGCAACTCGCAATAAAAAGCAGCGAGTAAAAAAAATAGCCGAAATGATAGGACAATCGCGACCTTCACGATATAAAAGCTGAAATGATGGAGCATCGCGGAAAAAGAAATGAAATAAAATAAAAAAAAATTAATTTATGCCCTACAGGTAATGTTCCATCACACCCTGTATACAATCCAAGGGCGTAAACGAAGAAGTGATCATACTTCCCCCCAGGTTTCATCAAAGAAAGAAGCTAAATCTCGACGGGCCACAAGCGACCTAGAGATCATCCCAACACTCGTCTCGTAACGACGGACATGACTTCAAACAAAGCGGAGCAGCGGCAACCCCTAGTTCCATGGCTCGGCGATATACATATCACCAACAGTCAAACCTCCATTCCGTGAAATGCGGATACAATCGGCAAAATCCCTGGTTACGTGGAACGCGGATAACGTCACTCTTTGACCCCATGGAAAACGTCCAGAGTGGATCCTGGTCCTCGCAGAGCACGGCAGTGAACCCGTGTGAAGCATCCAGAGCGGAGCCTAGTCCTCGCCGAGCACGGCAGTGAACCCATGTGAAGCATCTAGTGCAAAATTCCTGGTTACGTGGAACGCGGATAACGTCACTCTTTGACCCCGTGGAAAACATCCAGAGCGGATCCTGGTCCTCGCAGAGCACGGCAGTGAACCCGTGTGAAGCATCCAGAGCGGAGCCTAGTCCTTGCCGAGCACGGCAGTGAACCCGTGTGAAGCATCTAGTGCAAAATTCCTGATTACGTGGAACGCGGATAACGTCACTCTTTGACCCCGCGGAAAACATCTAGAGCGGATCCTGGTCCTCGCAGAGCACGGCAGTGAACCCGTGTGAAGCATCCAGAGCGGAGCCTAGTCCTTGCCGAGCACGGCAGTGAACCCGTATGAAGCATCTAGTGCAAAATTCCTGGTTACGTGGAACGCGGATAACGTCACTCTTTGACCCCGCGGAAAACATCTAGAGCGGATCCTGGTCCTCGCAGTACACGGCAGTGAACCCGTGTGAAGCATCCAGAGCGGAGCCTAGTCCTCGCCGAGCACGGCAGTGAACCCGTGTGAAGCATCTAGTGCAAAATTCCTGGTTACGTGGAACGTGGATAACGTCACTCTTTGACCCCGTGGAAAACGTTCAGAGCGGATCCTGGTCCTCGCAGAGCACGGCAGTGAACCCGTGTGAAGCATCCAGAGCGGAGCCTAGTCCTCGCCGAACACGGCAGTGAACCCGTGTGAAGCATCTAGTGCAAAATTCCTGGTTACGTGGAACGCGGATAACGTCACTCTTTGACCCCGCGGAAAACGCCCAAAGCGGAGCCTGGTCCTCGCCAAGCACGGCAGTGAACCCGTGTGAAGCATCCAGAGCAAACACCGGACTGTGGAGTCCTTAAAATCCACGGACTATGATGTCCTTAACCTCGACCGTAATGTCTTAAAACTAACGATCAACCACCCTGATTCTATATTGATTCCACCTTGGTTTAGGGGTACATCTCTTCACTCCTTTGATACCTGGCGTTGTAATTCCTTAACGTCTTCAAAGAGGTGATGGGTCCCCGCAACCACACATCGGACTGTGGAATCCTGAAATCCACGGACTATGACGTCCTTAACCTTGACCGTGATGTCTTAAAACTAACATCGGACTGTGGAGTCCCGAAATCCACGGACTATGACGTCCTTAACCTTGACCGTGATGTCTTAAAACTAATATCGGACTGTGGAGTCCTGAAATCTACGGACTATGACGTCCTTAACCTTGACCGTGATGTCTTAAAACTCATATCGGACTGTGGAGTCCTTAAACCCATGGACTATGACGTCCTTAACCTTGACCAGAATGTCTTAAAACTAACATCGGACTGTGGAGTCCCCAAATCCACGGACTATGATGTCCTTAACCTTGACCGTGATGTCTTAAAACTAACATCGGACTGTGGAGTCCTTAAATCCACGGACTATGATGTCCTTAACCTTGACCGCGATGTCTTTAAACTACGACGCCTTGAGAAACCCCTGACCCCGTGAAACACGGATAAGGATGACCACATCCAGCACTTGCAGGTCCTCACGACCTGTAAGGAAGAAAAACTCTCTTGTGAGATCCTTACGACTCTCAAGGGAAAACCCGCTTAAGAATCCTCACGATTCTTAAGAAGAACTTACACCTATGGGATCCTCTCGACCCATATGGAGAAAAACTCTTTATGAGACCCTCGTGGCTCATAAAGTGCAAAAGTCTTAGGAAGCAGATCTTAACCCTGAATCCTAAGCCATCGCTGCCCTGCAAAGAGATCAAGATAAATTGTCCGCAAAACACATTCAATGAAAAGAGACACACCATTGAGAAGAAAATTGTATCTTTTATTCATAAACCAAAATGGATACAAACTACAATCCATGAAAGAATAAAACGAAAATACTCTCATCCATGAGTATGTACAAAAAGAAAGGAAAAGATACAAGTTTTTCAAGCCGGCGGGCGATTTAGCAGTTTCGCTAGCTCATCCTGCTTTTGCTGGGCCACGGCTTCATGATTCAAGATCGCCAGAAGACGGGCCTCCGCCTGAGCCTGCTGGGCATGATATGAGGCGAGCCGACCTTCATGCTCCTTCTCGGTGGCCCTATGAGCCTCGACCCTCTCGCGAGTGAACGTGGCAGCTTTATCAAGAGCCACCACTTCTTTGATAGACTCTTGAAGCACCCGCCAGAGTTCATAAGCTTTGTTGGCCTTGGCAGTAAGATTAGCTTGAAGCTCGCTCAGCGCTTTAGAAGCCAGCTCCCTCTCCGAGAATTTACGGCCGAGCCTCTTCTCGCACGATGTCATGTTTGCCGCGCACCGCGCTATCAGCCCCCGCAAGTCCGCCTTTGCAGCCATGACCTCCGAGGAAAGACGGGAACATTCAAGTGCGTGCAAGCAAGCCTCCACCTGCCGACAGAACTCCACCCAGACTCGCACCACCTCTTCGCTATGTTAGGTGGCAAGAAAAGGAAGAGAACCGTTAGCCTCGGCAGCAAATGCTTCAGCTGTGGTTGCACTGCCGGCACGAAGCTCCTCGATCAAAGACGACAGGGAGACAAGGCTCAATTGGGCCAAGCGTTCTGAAGCTCGCAAAGCATAAGGGCCGGGCGGCATGACGACACGCGATTCCAACGCTATTGGATCTGGCAAGGCTGTTCAGAGTTGAAAAATATTAGTAAGACTCTTAAGCAAAGGAACAAGTGAGGCTATACCGGAATGTCACTTACCTACGGTCATGCAAGTAGGAGCTGAGGGTTCCCCTGGCCCTTCGAGAACCTCGACCTCATCATCGGCCTCCAAAACTGTAGAGAACATCAATGTCAATACGCAAAATAACAACGATGCTATGAGAAGTGATGAACAACACTCACCTTGTCCAGATGAGAGGACGATGCGCTGAGGAGATATCGCCTGCGGAGTGGCCATTTCCAAAAGACGCTGGAAGGATTGCCGAGGAGACAGATCGACAATGGAGGCCGCCAGTCCACGCAATTCTGAAAAGACAAAAGAGTTCAGGTAACAGAAAGATTACTAGCTCAAAACGTGGAAGGTTACCTTCGACACTCCTCCCATTCTGAGCCGGGGGGATAGCAGCTTCAACGGCCTCTGTCGTGACCTCAGGCTCCAACAAAGGGAGGGTAGTCCCGACTATCTCCATCTCAACCTCTGGGCCGCCTTCGGGTAGAGTCGTTGGGACGGCGACCACCGAGGGAACCTCTTCCAAAGGAGAGAGTACCCTGGAATCAAGAGCCGCCACCGGAGGTTCTATTGCGAGAGGAATGGCATTGTCGACCCCATCTGCATCGAGTAAGGTTGCATCGGGAATGTCAATGGGCTCTAGCTACAGCAAGCCAATGGGGATCTCTCCCATCGCCGAAGACTCTGCACAAGTCGCACAAAATAAGGATACATATATACAAGCATAAGCAATCTGAAGAACTGCAAAAAAATATATATATATATAAACATACCAATGCGCAGGGAAGCCTTCAGTATGGCTTCTTCAAGCTGATGCTCCTTCTCAAGGAGGCGTGCTCGCCGGGGTTCGAGGGTAGACTCATGGCCGCCGGTCCACAAGGAAAGTGCGTCCGCAGCATCTTCCGAAGCGGCCTGTTTCAGGGCCCTTTCTCCCCATTCCTCCAAAGGGCCAATGAACCGCCGCCGAATCCATGAAGGATCTTCATAAAAGATTATGGCAGGATAGGGCTTCTTCGGAACCCTGACATTCTGGGACTCATCTTGGGAACGTCTTATAGCCTCAGCCAATTGTGCGGCCTCCTCGGCAGCCGAACCCGGGAAAAGAAGACCAGCGTCCGACTCTTGCACGGCCAGCGACTCATCTGGAAGTATGGGCTCCGACTCCGTTAAAGAATCAAGTAGGTTGGTGGCCACCCTCTTTTGCCTCTTAGATCTAGAACCGGCCGCCGAAGACGACCGTTTCTTTTCTCGTGGAGCCTTGGTGCGGCGGCGACCCACGTCGCCCTCAACACCATCGTCCCTATTATCCTGGCTTGGTGCCACAACCGAGGATGACACCGCCATTGTCGATGCCACGGGAGGCAATGCCGCTGCAGGCGGTGGTGCTACTACTGGGGCCCGTCTACCCCGCGATCGGGTACCTAGAGGCATACCAGCTATTGGAGTAAGGTCCACCCCTGACTCCCCCAGAATGAGCGCAGTGCCAATCTCCCTAAGAGGGAAGCGGACCGGAACTCGCGGTCGCGACACAGCTCCCATGACCGGAACCTGAGGAGGGGCATCATGACCAAGAAACACCCTTCTTTCCTCAAGAATAATTGGGCCGATCCAATGGAGATACCAACCCGTAAACGAGCCCACGCACCGGGGCATGTACTCAGCTTCAGGGACCATGAAGTGGGAGCCGGTGTTTAGCCTCACGAAATGATGAGCGGCATCGCGAACGGCATCAAGCGAAGGGACTGGTGCGACTATGAAAGCCCCTCAAAAGGAACACCCTGGTCGTATCCAAGTTGTTAGGCGAATCGATGCGGGTTGTACCGCATGAAAAGAGCTGCACTGTCCTGGCGAAACACCAAGTAGCCCGGTCTAATTGTATACAAGTGCGCGGCCTCCCGGGGCCTCAGAGAGGGTGCATTGTCTTTTGACCGGTCCCAGAGTTGCTGAACTGGACTTGAAGGAGAAGACAGAACCCGATCATTAAAAACCAGCCCACCAGCGGTGGCGTGAGGAGAAATCAACACCCGAATAGCCCCGAATTGAGTCGGGTCGGCGGCAGAAGCATCCACCAATCGCATAAGTCGCGGGAAGGGGTAGGCGTCGTAAAATGCGGGCCTCTGATGCATAGCGAAAGCACCCAACACGTGCATTTCGATCCAGGACGTGAAGTAATGAAGCGAAAAGTTTACTACATCCATGCCGGGAGTAGAGGTATTAGCGGCGGTGCCTAACCCGTGATAAAGATGCGCCAATGCCGGGATGCCGATGGCCAACCGCGTCCCCTCAGCGATACAATAAGCCAGGTAGATAACCGAAGCTCTCATAAAGCGACGATGCATGGGGATGACAAACCAACTGAGCCAGACACTAACAAACCCCACGAAGAACGTCTCCTTATCCATGCCGGGAGCAGCAATGGATTCAAAAGACATCGGCGACATAATAGGGATGTAGTACTGTGGTAGATTCGATTCAGTGGTCGGCAGCTTCTTTGGACCAAACCCAAAGGGGTCTCTAATGTTGGCGAACTTCGGAGCTGTCTTCGACAAGACATCCTCGCGAAGGAAACAAGCAATGAAGCTCTTGAAAGTAACACCCTGCTCTTCGGATTCGGTGAACAAACGATCGAAAATACCTAGCGCCTTGATCAAACAGGGGCGCTTGTGACGGACGGCATTCTCAGCAGACAGGCCGTCAACCGAAGTAGGCTCGGGCTCAAAAATATACTCGTCAGAAGGCAGCAACTCCTCATAAAGGCTACCCCTGATTGGCAACCCCAAGATGTCATAGAATTCTGCCAGAGAGATCGAGACCTCGCGGTCCCCTAAAAGGAAAGTGTTGGTAGGGAGGTTCCACTGGTTCAAGAACACCTTAACCCACCAGACATGCGGGGATTGGTAGTCAAAGAGCGACGCGTATATCGCCTGGTAAAGCCCTACTTTCTGTAGCCGCGTACGATGGGCGGACAAGATGTAACGAGCTCAGAGAAGATACCCCGTAGGGTGTCGAGGGGTGAGCCCTATCTTGTAAATTTGTCCCCATGGTTGGGCCTCACCCTGGCAAATACGCCGCCCCAAGATGTCTATAGCCAGGATCAGATGGTTCGGGATACCGGTCGTCGAAGGCTCGAGCCTCCCCGTTGGAGTCTAGTTCGGCATCTCCACAGCAAAAACCGTCCTTGGAGGGTCCATCGGCAAAAACGGGAAAGTAGGCTCTGTTGGTATTGCGCAGAGGAAACTCCGGCGACCCCGGATAATATGACTGTACCAAGTTCCCCATAGAAGCAAGTTGGTGCAGTTCGGGTCATGAGCCCGGATCATCGCCATCGCTTCCTCGTCAGATGGTGATTGAGGAAAAGCGGCCTCCGAATGAGTAAAGGGAAAACACGGAACAGAAGCCATCGCACCTGAAATCGAATAAAAGAAGACTGTCAAAAGCAAAGTCAGCAATATATACACATGTATGAACATGAAGACTAGTTAAAGAAAGCAACAGCAGACTCTTTTATGGGGCCATTGGCTACAAAACATATGGGCCCCACAGAATCAGGATGACGGTTTGTTAATAATGAGACCAAGCAGTTATAATAAGACAAAGGGGATATCCTCATTAAATAAGGAGTGGGTTTCAAGTGACCCTGCACATCTCTTAGAAGATAAATCTGCCTCGGACTCCACAACAAATCAAACAGGATCAAGGGAATTAAATTCCCCCAGAAGACATCATTGCAAGCTTCTGTTCCATTAATTACAGAAGGACAACCTAGGGCAAAGAGACCCTAAGAAGCCTTCATGCGAAGAAACTGAGTTCTTCATAGGAATTAAATTCCTTGTTGAGAAAAGGGAATTAAATTCCCAGAAACATGTTTTCTGAGAACGGGGTTAAACTCCATGGATTATCACCATCATTCCCTAAAGGATCATCTAAACCCTAAGAGATCTACTGTTGGGGGTTAAGTGGTCTCATATTTTGGTTAAAGAACTTGAAGAAAAATGGGTTCTTTGTTAAAAAAGGAGTGAAGCCCTTGAAGGGGATTTAAAATCCAGCGAGTTTTGTCAAAATGAAGGCGCACCGATCACCATTACCTGAGGAAAGAGAGTCTTTTTAAACAGAGTTAAACTCTGAAAATGTTTCAAGACAGAGAACTAAGCTCTGGAAGAAGAGAATTAAATTCTCAGAAAAAGTTCTCAAAGGAAGGAGATGAGCAAGTGAAGGCTCTTCTGAAGGGACATGAACATTTATAGGATGTGATGGAGACGCTTCATCTCCCCAAATCCCTAGAGGAATCCAACGGTCACAAAAGTGACAGCGTTGCACTCACGTGCAGACACGTGAGAACAACGCTGTGGGGGCATTTGTTTCCTGATTTAGCATTTGTTTCCTGATTTAAAATCAGGAAAGTTTACGGAGGAGGCATCACGTGCTAGCACGTGACCAGCAGTCACGTGTTGGCACATGACAATTAAAAGCAGCAGCGAAGCCAGATTCAGCTCCTTGATTAAATCAAAGAAAATGCTCCAAAAAGGGTCACGTGCTCACACGTGACCAGGGGTCACGTGTTGGCACGTGACGGTTGAACAGCAGCTAGAAAACAGAGTGCAGAAAGCAGAAGAAAGCTCCTACACATGACCAGGGGTCACGTGCCTACACGTGACCAGGGGTCACGTGGCCACACGTGACCGGCTTTCAAAGCCTATCTATTTAACAGAATTAAATTCTGAACAACATTCAAATCTTTCCAAAGGAGAATGATTATTTGGAACCGATTGGATTAAAAATTTAAAGGTGATTAAATATCACCTATCTATGGAAAAATCTTGAACTTGGAAAGATGTCCCCTTAAAATCTAACCGAAATAACAAAGGAATATCTTTGGATTTAAAATCCAATGGTGAATAAAATTCACCTAATAATCCAAAGGTCCAGATGAATGATGAATGCAAATCAAATCTCTAATGAATACAAATCAAATCCCTCAATGAATGATTCACTAAAACTAATTGATTCTACTCCTTCTCCTATAAATAGGAGCCAAGAGATATACAGAGATATAGATATACAGAGACATAGAGAGAAAAAGAAATAGAGCCTTGAGACTTTGGAAGAATTTGATCTGCTGCAGAAGAAAACCTTAGGTAAGAAAGGAAAGGCCTTTAAAAAGAGAATTTAATTCTCAAATGAGTTTAACTCTTATATTAAAAAAGAAGAACTTAGTTCTCTCTTTAGTAGAGGATATGTAAAGTGCACATCTCCCCATGAATTGAGAATTTAATTCTCATTGGGCTGAGATCCTGCCATGCAGATCCAAAGCATAGAGAGGGAATGGAAGTTTGAGAATTTAATTCTCACGGAACTATAGGAATTTAATTCCTTTGAAATAAAATTAGGGTTTAACCCTATGTTATAGAAATTTAATTCCTTCGAAATGAACAGAACCAGTTGAGAACTTAATTCTGTCAAAATAACAGGAATTTAATTCCCTTAAGAAAGAAGAAATTAGGGTTTCACCCTATGACAGAACCTAATTCCTCACATATATGGGAATTCAATTCCTCAGAATATAAATTAAGGTTTTAACTCTATCTAAGAGTAATTCTCTAAGAGAAAGTGGGAATTTAATTTCTCTAAAGTTATTATTAGGGTTGAACCCTATGATAGAATCCAGTTCTTCACATATATGAGGAATTTAATTCCTACAGAAAAGAATCTAGAGTTCAACTCTATCTAAGAATATAATTCTTCAAGAAAATGGGGATTTAATGAAAAAGTTAAGTCTTAAACAAAAATGCAAAGGAGCTGGGTCACGTGCTACCACGTGACCCCCTGAAAAACTCCGCAGGGGAGGGCGCCCTCACGTGCTACCACGTGACCCCTCTTGCCTTAGTGTTTAACACTAAATTGGAACCTCTGAATCCAGTGTTCAACACTGATTTACCTTAGTGTTCAACACTAATTGAAGAACTTTATTTGCAGTGTTTAACACTGAATTTCTTAGTGTTAACATTAAATTAAACCTCTGTTAACAGGGTTTAATATTAATTTTCTTAATGTTCAACACTAAATTAAAATCTATGTCACCAGTGTTCAACACTGATTACCTTAGTGTTTAACACTAATTTGAGATCTCTGTTGGCAGTGTTTAACACTGATTTGTTTTAATGTTTAACACTAATTTGAAAGCTCATGTTGCTGGTGTTTAACACCAACTATCTTTTAGAGTTAAACATTAACTTGTCAACCTCATTCCCAATGTTCAACACTGATTGGTCTTTAGTGTTTAACACTAGCTTCAGCCCAATTGGCTAAGTTCTAGAAGCAAAGCCTCTCCTTCAATGGACCAACAGAAAGCCAATATTCCAAACATGATTGGACTTAGCCCAAGATGGCCATAAGTCCTCAATCCAAACTTAACTGGGCCAATGGGCTCATAACATAATTGATTGGTCTTGGTCCTAAATTGGGCCAAAGACTATTTAATCTACCTTGGTTTAATGGTACATCTCTTCACTCCTTTGATACTTGGTGTTGTAATTTCTCAACGTCTTCAAAGAGGTGACGGGTCCCGATGACCACACATTGATACGGACTGTGGGGTCCTTAAACTCATGGACTATAAGGTCCTTAACCTTGACCGGGATGTCTTAAAACTAACATCGGACTGTGGGGTCCTTAAACTCATGGACTATGACGTTCTTAACCTTGACCGGGATGTCTTAAAACTAACATCGGACTGTGGGGTCCTTAAACCCATGGACTACGACGTCCTTAACCTTGACCGGGATGTCTTAAAAGTAACATCGGACTGTGAGGTCCTTAAACCCATGGACTATGACGTCCTTAACCTTGACCAGGATGTCTTAAAACTAACATCGGACTGTGGGGTCCTTAAACCCATGGACTATGACGTCCTTAACCTTGACCGGAATGTCTTAAAACTAACAACGGGCTATGACGTCCTTAACCTTGACCGTGATGTCTTAAAACTAATATCGTACTGTGAAGTCCTTAAATCCATGGACTATGACGTACTTAACCTTGACCGCAACGTCTTAAAACTAACATTGGATCGTAATGTCCTTAAACTACCTATGGACCGCAATGTCCTTAAACTACCTACTGACCGTGATGTCACTAAACTAAACAACATGGCTCCCTTAATTGCTCTATTGTTGGATCTAAACGATCCCGTTAAGTTGATCTTAGTGTAAAAACTTGGCTGGCGTATCCTTAACAAACGTTTAAGTCGATCTTAGTCTCAAACGAGACTAACGTATCCTTAAACCCAAACCCCCAAACTCAAATCTAAGATAATACGGATTTGGACTAGTCCACGCCCTACGGGCGACGACATAACTCAGTCTCCGTATACAATCCACGGGCAACTAAATACAAAATAAACACACACGACACGAAGTGACCATCTAGAGAAGGAGAAAGTAGTTACCGCAGTGCGGTAGCGTAATTAACTGCAGGGGCTTACGCCTGCAGGGAAGAGCGTCCCCACAATCAAAAACCTCTCAAGCGAGGGGGAATCTGACGAAGTCTGCTACATCGGACGCATCCGTTTAAACCTTCGATATACGGTGCCATAAATCAACTTGGCATCTTCGGAGAGGTAGACGGATAGCACCAATTAGCATATGCCCCGAATCTCAGGCGGGACGCCCCGCGTCGCCGCCGTCTTTCGGAGGGGAACAGATTCTGGCACGCCCGGTGGGACCGCGAAAAATAGCCGAAATCGGTGTGCCAGAATCTGTTCCCCTCCGAAAGACGGCTTCGACGCGGGGCGTCTCGCCTGAGATTCAGGGCAGATGCTAATTGGTGCTATCCGTCTACCTCTCCGAAGATACCAAGTTGATTTATGGCACCGTATATCGAAGGTTTAAACGGATGCGTCCGATGTAGCAGACTTCGTCAGATTCTCCCTCGCTTGAGGGGTTTTTGATTGTGGGGACGCTCTTCCCTGCAGGCGCAAGCCCCTACAGTTAATTACGCTACCGTACTGCGGTAACCACTTTCTTCTTCTCCAAATGGTCACTTCGTGTCGTGTGTATTTATTTTGTATTTAGTTGCCCGTGGATTGTATACGGAGACTGAGTTATGTCGTCGCCCGTAGGGCGTGAACTAGTCCAAATTCATATTATCTTAGATTTGGGTTTGGGGGTTTGGGTTTAAGGATACGGTAGTCTCGTTTGAGACTAAAATCGACTTAAACGTTTGTTAAGGATACGTTAGCCTAGTTTTTAGAGTAAGATCAACTTAACGGGATCGTTTAGATCCAACAATAGAGCAATTAAGGGAGCCCTGTTGTTTAGTTTAGTGACATCACGGTCAGTAGGTAGTTTAAGGACATTGCGGTCCATAGGTAGTTTAAGGACATTACGGTCCAATGTTAGTTTTAAGACGTTGCGGTCAAGGTTAAGGACGTCATAGTCCGTGGATTTAAGGACTCCACAGTCCGATATTAGTTTTAAGACATCACGGTCAAGGTTAAGGACGTCATAGTCCGTTGTTAGTTTTAAGACATTCCGGTCAAGGTTAAGGACGTCATAGTCCATGGGTTTAAGGACCCCACAGTCCGATGTTAGTTTTAAGACATCCCGGTCAAGGTTAAGGACGTCATAGTCCATGGGTTTAAGGACCCCACAGTCCGATGTTAGTTTTAAGACATCCCGGTCAAGGTTAAGGACGTCATAGTCCATGGGTTTAAGGACCCCACAGTCCGATGTTAGTTTTAAGACATCCCGGTCAAGGTTAAGGACGTCATAGTCCATGGGTTTAAGGACCCCACAGTCCGATGTTAGTTTTAAGACATCCCGGTCAAGGTTAAGGACGTCATAGTCCATGGATTTCGGGACTCCACAGTCCGATGTTAGTTTTAAGAAATCACGGTCAAGGTTAAGGACCTCATAGTCCATGAGTTTAAGGACCCTACAGTCCGTATCAATGTGTGGTCATCGGGACCCGTCACCTCTTTGAAGACGTTGAGGAATTACAACGCCAAGTATCAAAGGAGTGAAGAGATGTACCCTTGAACCAAGATAGATTAAATAGTCTTTGGCCCAATTTGGGACCAAGACCAATCAATTATGTTATGAGCCCATTGGCCCAGTTAAGTTTGGATTGAGGACTTATGGCCATCTTGGGCTAAGTCCAATCATGTTTGAAATATTGGCTTTCTGTTGGTCCATTGAAGGAGAGGCTTTACCTCTAGAACTTAGCCAATTGGGCTGAAACTAGTGTTAAACACTAAAGATCAATCAGTGTTGAACACTGGGAATGAGGTTAACAAGTTAATGTTTAACACTAAAAGATAGTTGGTGTTAAACACCAGCAACATGGGCTTTCAAATTAGTGTTAAACCCTAAAACAAATCAGTGTTAAACACTGCCAACAGAGATCTCAAATTAGTGTTAAACACTAAGGTAATCAGTGTTGAACACTGGTGACATAGATTTTAATTTAGTGTTGAACACTAAGAAAATTAATATTAAACCCTGTTAACAGGGGTTTAATTTAATGTTAACACTAAGAAATTCAGTGTTAAACACTGCAAATAAAGTTCTTCAATTAGTGTTGAACACTAAGGTAAATCAGTGTTGAATACTGGATTCAGAGGTTCCAATTTAGTGTTAAACACTAAGGCAAGAGGGGTCACGTGGTAGCACGCGAGGGCGCCCTCCCCTGCGGAGTTTTTCAGGGGGTCACGTGGTAGCACGTGACCCCGCTCCTTTGCATTTTTGTTTAAGACTTAAATTCTTCATTAAATCCCCATTTTTTTGAAGAATTATATTCTTAGATAGAGTTGAACTCTAGATTCTTTTCTATAGGAATTAAATTCCTCATATATGTGAAGAACTGGATTCTATCATAGGGTTCAACCCTAATAATAACTTTAGAGAAATTAAATTCCCACTTTCTCTTAGAGAATTACTCTTAGATAGAGTTAAACCCTTAATTTATATTCTGAGGAATTGAATTCCCATATATATGAGGAATTAGGTTCTGTCATAGGGTGAAACCCTAATTTCTTCTTTCTTAAGGGAATTAAATTCATGTTATTTTGACAGAATTAAGTTCTTAACTGGTTCTGTTCATTTCGAAAGAATTAAATTCCTATAACATAGGGTTAAACCCTAATTTTATTTCAAAGGAATTAAATTCCTATAGTTCCGTGAGAATTAAATTCTCAAACTTCCATTCCCTCTCTATGCTTTGGATCTGCATGGCAGGATCTCAACCCAATGAGAATTAAATTCTCAATTCATGGGGAGATGTGCACTTTGCAGATCCTCTACTAAAGAGAGAACTAAGTTCTTCTTTTTAATATAAGAGTTAAACTCTTTTGAGAATTAAATTCTCTTTTTTAAAAGCCTTCCCTTTCTTACCCAAGGTTTTCTTCTGCAGCAGATCAATTTCTTCCAAAGTCTCAAGGCTCTATTTCTTTTTCTCTCTGTGTCTCTGTATATCTATATCTCTGTATATCTCTTGGCTCCTATTTATAGTAGAAGGAGTAGAATCAATTAGTTTTAGTGAATCATTCATTGATGGATTTGATTTGTATTCATTAGAGATTTGATTTGCATTCATCATTCATCTGGACCTTTGGATTATTAGGTGAATTTTATTTACCATTGGATTTTAAATCCAAAGATATTCCTTTGTTATTTCGGTTAGATTTTAAGAGGAAATCTTTCCAAGTTCAAGATTTTTCCATAGATAGGTGATATTTAATCACCTTTAAATCTTTAATCCAATCGGTTCCAAATAATCATTCTCCTTTGGAAAGATTTGAATGCTGTCCAGAATTTAATTATGTTAAATAGATAGGCTTTGAAAGCCGGTCACGTGTGCCCACGTGACCCCTGGTCACGTGTAGGCACGTGACCCCTTAGAACGAGCTTTCTTCAGCTTTCTGCGCTCTGTTTTCTAGCTGCTGTTCAACCGTCACGTGCCAACACGTGACCCCTGGTCACGTGTGAGCACGTGACCCTTTCTGGAGCCTTTTCTTTGATTTAATCAAGGAGCTGAATCTGCCTTCGCCGCTGCTTTTAATTGTCACGTGCCAACACATGACTGCTGGTCACGTGCTAGCACGTGATGTCTCCTCCGTAAACTTTCATGATTTTAAATCAGGAAACAGTCCCGAGCTCCCCCGCCGAGGCCATCTTCCTCGGTCCCTCCGACCGACCAACTCCACCACTCACAGGCGTAACCGCCGCTCTGCAAATCTCGCCATGCGCGGATTCTCCACCGGCAACATCCCGCGTTCCGCGCCATCACGATCCTCATTAACGGGCGATCCGCTTATTACGCGGGCGTGACGTCGGGAGCGTAACTGCCGGCGAGATTCTCGCGCCTGCTGTCGCGAGCTTCCGCCGCTATATAAACCCCCATCACAGAGGGGTCAAGTAAGCCATTTTTCACACTTTACGCCGTTACTCTGCTTGGATCTCGTCACTAACTTGAGCGTCGAAGGGTCCTCGTTGGTTCCAAACCACCCCGAGACTTCTTTGTAGGTACTCGGCGACAGCCTCCTCACCACACCTTCTCCTCTCAAAACCCATTGAGACCCACACGCCAACGAAGGACAATCAGCCAAGTTCACCTCGAGATCAACGGAAGACAACATCTGACGGAGGCCCGAAAAGGAGCTCCATCACCTAGCGTACAGGGACACTTATGTTGGGGTGATTTAGATACTCTTTGACGATTCATTAAACCGTTCAAAATGATAATTTAACGAAAAACGTTAATTTTGCAAGCACGCAGATAAAATACGGGCTGCAACACAAACAGACGATACTAAACAGGTAAGAGCCAAAACTCTTGCCGGCCATGGTCTGGCAGTTCCGTGATGTAGGATAGATCAATACTTTTCATGCACTTTACTTGGTAGACTTCGGCAATAGACCATACTAGTGGTAAACCCCAAGCCATGCCATGCGTGGGAGTTTTGAATAATTTGTTGCCATTTTTTGAAGCAGCAAGGAGCTAAAAGAAAAATATAAGAGAAATAAGAAAATTAAAGCATGTTAACATGCGCTTGGTATGAGGTAATCTAAGTGGTAATCCTGCGTTATCATGAAATATTACCATCTTGTTTAGGTGTGAACGGTATTCCCGAAAATATAGAATTACCATGGTAATCAAACGAACTCATTTCATGGTAATCTTGTTTCCCCCAAAACATATGTCTATCCTAAATTACCACGAAATATTTCCCCTGACATGAAAAGAGTCGAGACCATCTGCTGCCGGCCTCCATTGCCACTCACCGGCCGGCCGGTCCCGCCGCCCATAGTCGATCGTTCGCCGTTCGGCCCACCGTCAATCGGCCGTTCGCTGTTCGGCCCACCGCCAATCGGCCGTTCGCCGCCGTTCATCGCCGTTGGTTCGCCGGTGCCGGACCGCCGCCGATCGAACGTAATCCTTCACCGATCGTCAGCCGACTGGCCCCGACGGCCTTTGTCGGCCCACCGCCAATCGGCCGTTCGTCGCTGGCCTCGCCGCCAGTCGACAGTTGCATACACATATTACCGGGAATGATTAAAGTATACCAAGCACGTTAGTTCAAGATTCCTTTGAATTAGATGTTTGATCATCCCGTTCCCGAGAATGCAAGAATTCCCGATAACTTTTCATTCCATGTATCAAGCGCAACCTAGGAGTTGTTTGAGGATGGAATCAAGTTTTTTAAATTACAGTTTCATAAAATTGGTAAAACTCAACTCCAAATGCTACTTTGTCTTATTCGACGAACATTTTGGAGTTGGGATAACCACGGTAATTATGTCAACTACAATCTGATCATGTCAAAACACAGACCTAGGAATTTATCTTTATTTGAGAAGCCTTATGTTCTATCTTTTATCCTTACCCTTTTATTACTTAATCCTTTTTATCATAAGGTCTTATCCTTTTAGTGGTAGGCCACACAGCAGCTATCTTAAACCCTCTCTCCCACATGTCCTGAATATGGCCATGGGGCACACAGTCCGATTAGGAGCCGCCAAGTACGCTTGCTACATAATATTCTCCGATTGAAAATACCACAATTACCTTATAACATTTTCCAAATACGGACGGCATGCAAGAGGATATAGGCATGATATGAGACAATTTCAAGAAGAAATAAGGAAAATACCTCAGCCGCTTCAAAAGATTTCTTTCCATGTCCAACTTTAGTAAAATAATTTCACATTTTATAATTCCAATCCTATTATCAACATTAAAAGCCATATATATGGGGGCACACAAAGTAAATTAGCCCTAGCCATTCCAACTGTGTGATCGCGCGTCGTGGAAGTAAATTAGCCTTACCCCTCCCAAAAAAGGATCGGGCTAATTTATTTCTGGGGTGTGTGCTTGCATATATATATATATATATATATTGAAATTACATTATACAAGTAATATAACAAGCACCTCATAGTCCATAATTATAAACGGAAATTGTTCAATGCAGATTGCCCATCAAGTCCTTTTGAGATGATATATGCGATGTAATCTTTCACCGACACATCTTTATATGCATAGGGTTGTCATCATATATATAATAACTCCTTGATATATATGGCCATAAAGCCATGACGATAGGATGGATCTTGCTGTGAAGAAGCCCGCCACTGAAATTCTCGGGCCAACCTTGCTTGCAAGCGCTCTATGCTCAATGCTTTTGAGCTTGTCATTGGTGATGAGCTGTAAAATTGCCGAGTGTGAACCACAACACATATCAAGAAATATATAACTTAAAGGGTAAATTGTCAAAAAGCCCCTAGCCCACTCGAGAGTTGACTAAATTCCCCTGTAATTTTCGAAATTGTTGGGAATAACCTATCTTTCAAAATCTTGTGAAAAAACTCATGCACTGTATTTCATTTAGACTTTATATTCCCTCAACTGTTTTGATATTACATGCAACTGTTTTGATATTACATGCAACTGTTTAAATATTACAGACAACTGCAACTGCTTACATATCACATGCAATTGCTATAAGGGTTTTTGATGGGCCCAGAGTTTTTTTTAACCAGAGCAAAAAGCTCAGGAATTTTTATATAGGTTTGAAGAGGGCCGAGGCTTTTGACAATTTACCTTAATTTAAAAGGCTTGATTTTATTTATTTATTTATTCCAAAATGAGAAAGCGCACTTTAAGCACTTAAAGTATTATTTGATTGCCTAATATTGAAAACTGAAGGAGAATATTTTATAAGCTGGACATAAATTGCATATCCCTTCGTGGGTCTAGGTATTGGGCAAATAGCATGTACAACAAAACAAAAGTGTGTTAGATAAAATGAATATGTGAAAATGGCCGAGTGGCAATACTAACTAGTGAGAGCATTGGTAATAATTTGGAGTAGCTCGTATAAAGGATAAAAATAAAAGAGAAAGATTTAGATGGTTTGGATATGTACATGTTAGGAATCACATTCGATGGTTAATATAACAGTGAGGAATAGAAGTAGGCCTACATGAACCTAGGTTGAGCTACTTAAAAAAAGGGCTCTCTTATACTTCGTTAATTACTAAAAAGCCCTTCTACTTTATATTTACTTAAAATACCTCTCATACATTTAAATTCCACTATAAAAACCTCACTAGTTTTCTATAAAAAATCAGTGTCCCGTTAGGAAGATGGAACTGGAGCTTGTGTTTGAGCTGTTTTCTTAACTTCTAGATATTTAAGTAGGCGTTCTTCTATAAAACAAACTCACATTCTCGTTTAGTTAAATATTGGGATTTAGCGCTGTTTAAGAATCGCTCTCTTTCAAATGAAGCTGCCGACGAACTCAAAGCTTGCATTTAAAGGGACAACAGCACTCGACGGACTCGTTGATGGAAAAGGTTGAGAAAACGAGTCGGTTTTCATGATCAATTTAAGAGATCTTTGATTGAAACCCTAATGCTTAAGCTAATTTAGAGGGAAAATTAAGAATTTTGGAAAAGAATTGGGGTTGTGAAGATTTTAAACCCCCAATCGATATTCATTATTAGTCTCCTGATAGAGTTATGAAAGATTCCAAAAAATTCTTTTTTTCGTATGTTGGGAGGCTTTTTAGTACAACTTAAATGTATGGGTTTTTTTAAAAGTAAATATGAAGCATGGAAAGGTTTTTTAGTAATTAGCGAAGTATGAGATACGTTTTAGTAAAAAAAACCCAAAAAAATAAAGATAAGTCAAATCGAGATTTGGATAAATTGGTATTAAACTCATTAACGAGGCATCAAGATTTGGATCACGAGGTATAGTTAAGCCTAAAAATATATCGTTTTTATGTTAACTAGTTTAATTGTTTGAACTCTTGTTTTGATCATTAGTTTATATTATGTCAAATAATCGTTGTTGTAAAATATATGTGAAAAATATTATAGTTTTGTATATGAAATGTCGTCGCCAAGCGGAGACGATAATTTTGGAATTTACTGTACCCTTTGGGTTGGAAAATTCATTATAAATTGCACAAAAATAGTTAGCAGGTGTTCTTTAGCTCGTTTCGAAACCAACTCAGGATAACTTAGATCTGTAAAAGGTTTTCCTGCTAAATAAATTGTTTAACTATCTAAATTGCGAAGAAACTCACATCCGGACTGCTGTCCAAGGAAGTTTCAGACCCAAACTCCTAATTTCGAATATCCAGAACTCTTTGTAAAAACAATATGAGATGCTCTAGTTTATATCAGTGTAAACCTTACCGAGTTAGCTCCGTTTTGGCTTTTGTTTCGTCATTTTTAAAGATCGTTTGTTATTTTTAAAGTATTTTACAAATCAGGATACTGCTGAAATTCCAGAACCGAGCTTCCATGTGCATGACCAATGGATACAACTTATTCATTGTTATTGATGTGATTATGTTGTTTCTGATAATGCTAGTTATATTGATTACTTACATGTACCCATACTTGAACGTGTTTACTCGTTATCATGTCATGATATTCTGACAATTTAATTATTACCCGATACCAACGAATTCATGGCACCGCTTACTGATTCTACTGCTTGACTTAACTTGACAAGTTACGTGATTGTTCTAGAGTTGGTATTAGGAAAGAATTAGATTTACACTTGACATGAAACATAAAACCAGAGAAAGGGAAAATTAAAAAATGAAACCCAAATTATAACCCAAGAAGACTTAGATTTTATAGACTGATCGATCGAGAGGGGCTTCAGTGTTCCGGAATGATGATGCTGACATTATTCGATTGTACTTGATATTATAGAATTTAGTGTTTAGTGGTGCGTCTCGGGTTTAGCCCCGAGAGTATGTTACCGTTGTCCCGGGGACCCACAGGATCTTGTTGAGTTATAAGAAAAATTTTATTAACTGATTTCAAATACCATTAGGATAAACAAGACTTATCGACATTGACACATAAATTTCATATGATATATTAATTTACCATGTTCCGACTGTTATATCACATGCTGCTCTTGTTATTGTTTATTGATGTATAAATGTCGCCAATTCCTGTTATAACGATCTATCACGTTATATTCATTCCATTGTTATTATCATACTATTTTAGACGCTCTGACGTCTGGGTTTTATATGGCCCAAATACATTGGCATTAGAACTACAGGATCAAGAGTATTTCGAGGAGCCAGCCGAGTTTTGAGGCACATCTTCACTTATCTAGGTCATTAGGTTGCTTTGGTTTATTCCAGTACCGAATTTTATTTGATTAGATTCCTTTTGTGAGTCTACAAGGGACTAGAACTTGTTACTGTTTACTCATTTATCATTTGGACCGATCTGAGATTTGAGACTTTTGTTATTCCAGCATTTGTTTTCATTATCGTTGTTTGATGTGACAAAGGACTTGTATTAGAATTATTATTATTTCGGTGTCGCTTGATATACTGCAAGAATCCTTAAGATGACTATGGGAAGATGATTCCCTACCGTAGGTAGCGTAGCTGGTCGAGTTACGTTCTCGTGTTTCCGTACTTTAGGAAATGAGACGTGACAACTACAGATGGAGACGTGATGGCGGCGAAGGCGACCGTCGGCCCGCAACGAGAATGATCAATCATTGGTTAGTGGCAGTGGTAGTGGCAACGAGGATCGGTCGGTGGTGTCGGAGGTCGGACGGCTGTCGGTGGCAGCGACAGGAAGCAATCGGCGGCGGCCAATGACTATAAAGTAATTGAATATGAATATAAAGTAATTGAAAATCGAAAAAATATCATTTCAATTTATTAAAAATTCGAATCAGGTCGGATAAGCTGCGGTTTATATAAAAAATCCCCATCAAAAGCTCTCTAAACTCCCCTCGTTCCATCACAATCCTTGCACTTACCATTCCCTCATCTCCTTCAACCACCTCCAAAGAGCCCATCAAGTCCATCTTCTCCCAAGATCCTCAACGCGCTCATCAAGGAAAACATCGATTTGGCCCGCGACTTCTTTCGGAAGAAAATGGCTAAGCTTCGCAATGAGCACATTTGGGATTTTGACGAAGGGCCAGTGCGGGGCGAATAGGATTCAAGAAGCATTCAAGCTTCTTTTTCCTTTTTTTCCTCTTCCCCTTTCTTGTGACCCAATAGTCGTTCCCATGGCGAAGGCTGGTGGCATACGAAGCCACGGAGGTTTAAGGAGACATTTTAGAGAGGTGAAAGATCAATGGAGGAGCAACTTGGCTTTCTTTGATTACTACACGAAGAAGAAGAAGAAGAAGGCGCTTGGCAGAAAAGAAGCGGTCTCGAAATGGACCGATGCCGACGGCGAGGAGTTCATCGCCTACGATCCCATCTATGGCCCTGAGGCCTTGTATTTAACTTGCATTATTTCCTCTGTTTGATTTTATGGCTTCAGTTGAAAGCGATTAGGGACCGTGCTTGGTGCGGTACATTTGGGAGGGATTTAAAGGTTTATCATTTGGTGAAAATACTCTTCTTCTGTTTGGTTTTTTGTTTATGTCCTAAATTATGCTCGATCGTTGCAGGTGCAGTTCTAGCTACTGGATTTGGAGCTCTCTGCGGTGCCATTTTTGGGTGTGAAGTCTCTGAATACTGGAACCAGCTATATAAGATTGATAAGCAGTGTGTGAATCTTAGGTTTTTGTACTGGCGGGATGATAAAACTCAAGGTTAGCGGTCTGCCTTGGCTTTTATCGTGTATTTCACTTTCTATCATTCTATCCCAATCATATGAAGAGGTTAATTTCAAGTTTTCTGCACTAATGTGTTTAATATTTGTATCTTCCGTCTCCACCAATCTTAAATTTGTTATTATCTTATGTTCACCCTCTTTAGGATTCCTTTCATAAAAATATGTTCTATTTTATGTTCGTGCTGCCAATGGGATCTAACTTTTACCATTTTTATTTCCTGTTGGGATTATGTCTAGGCTTAGTTTACTATAGTTCTACGATTAGAAAGTCACTGGAAATTTAATTTAACCTGTTCTGGTGAATGTTGTTTCATGAGAGTTAGGACACTGTAAAAACTATGTAGTATTTCTTTGATTTTGATATTGCCAATGGCGAACTTTATTTCGGCTGTTAATAGTTGGCTAACAAAATCAACTCCGTTCCGCTCCGAAAGACGGCCAAGACTGAACGTCTTGCCTGAGATTCGGGGCAGATGCTATTTGGTTTTATCCGTCTACCTCTCCGAAGATGCCAAGTTGATTTATGGCACCGTGTATCGGAGTTTTAGACGGATGCGGTCGATATAGCAGACTTCGTTAGATTCCCCCTCTCTTGAGGGGCTTTTGATTGTGGGGACGCTCTTCCCGCAGGCGCAAGCCCCTGCAGTTAATTACGCTACCGGATAGCGGTAACAACTTTCTCTTTCTCCAGAATTTCACTTCGTGTCGTGGGTGTTTATTTTGTTTGTGGTTGCCCGTGGATTGTATACGGAGACTAATTTATGTCGTCGCCCGTAAGCCGTGGATTAGTCTAAATCCGTATTTACTTAAATTTGGGTTTGGGATTTTGGTTTAAGGATATGTTAGCCGTGTTTGAGGCTAAGATCAACTTAAACGTTCGTTAAGGATACGTTAGTCCGATTTGAGACTAAGATCAACTTAACGGAAAGAGCATTTATGGGCTCTATTGTTCCGGTTTAAGGACGTAGTGGTCCATTTAATATATGGCCGTCGGGACCCGTCACCTCTCTGACGACGTTGAAGGATTACAACGACAGGTGTCAGAGGAGTTCAGAGATGTACCCTTGAACCAAAGTTGATTGGGGGTCTTATAGTCCAATTTGGGACTAAAGTATGTTTGAATGTTTAAGGATACGTTAGCCATATTTGAGGCTAAGATCAACTTAAACGGGATCGTTTAGATCAGACAAAAGAGCATTTGAAAGCTCTATTGTTCCAGTTTAGGGACGTAGTGGTCCATGTTCCAGTTTAGGGACATGGTAGTCCATTTCCAGTTTAGGGACATAGGAGTCCATCGTTCCCGTTTTAGGGACGGATATTAGTTTAAGGACGCATTAGTCCATGGGTTTAAGGACCCCATAGTCCATATGGATGTGTTTAAGGACGCATTAGTCTATTAGTTTAAGGACGCATAGGTCCATGGGTTTAAGGACCCCACGGTCCATATTAATGTGTGGTTGTCGGGATCCGTCACCTCTCTGACGTCGTTGAAGGATTACAACGATAGGTGTCAGAGGAGTTCGGAGATTTACCCTTGAACCGGATGTAAATTGATTTAAGAGAGCAGTCTTGCTCAGTCAATTTAATTTGAGGACTTACGGCCATGTTGGGCTAAGTCCAGTTGAGAATATTCAACGTTTTTTATTCTTGGCCTATTAGGCCTGTGCTAGGGCTTTGCTCTTGTTTAATAATGCACTGCATTTTCTTTTGGCCTACTAGGCCTTTTTGATTTGGGCCCTGTCCCTTTTTTAAATGATGCAGAGTATCTGTTTTTGTTTAGGCTCTGCCCTTTTAAAACAATGCATATCATTTTATTAGGCCTGTTAGGCATTTTTTAATTGGGCTCAACCCTTCTGCAATGCATTAATTATCTGACAGTGGCTTGTCAGGCGCTTTGCGCCAATTATTGAGCGCAAGCGCTTGTGGAGGTGACACGTATCACGCTCTAGTGAGCGCAAGCGCAACAGCGCAGTGCGCTGCGTCAATGCGCTGCGCTGTTGCGCTGCTGACACGTGGCGCGCTCTGGTGAATTGCGCCAACTTAAGAGAGCAATGCTCTATCTTAAAAGCGCATAGCGCAAATTGTTATGGTGCTGACACGTGGCGCTCTCTGGTGACTTGCGCCAACCCAGGAGCGCAACAGTGCAGATTTACAAGTGCAAGACACTGTTTTTATATCTTAATCCAATTTTGGATTTAAGATTCCAGAACCAATGGTTCATAAAAAAGGCAATGCCTTTGTTATTATTTATTTATTATTATATTTTTTTTTATTGAAGATCCTTGATCTTGTTCTTAGATCAATGATCTATTCAGAAGAAGTTCTTTTTAAAAGGTTTTACCTTCTTTTTCTTTCTGAATTTCTTCTCAAAATTCTCTAGAGTTCTCTCTCTGTTTCTTGAGTTTCTCTATTCTCTATGTTGTTGCTGTGTGTTTTGGAATTGGGGTCTAGGTGCCTTTATATAGTGCCCATTAATTTGTTAAATTTGTTAAAGAGATCATTCTCTGAGTGATTTGGGGAATTTTCCCCACCGTTGGATCTTTTGATCCAAGGGCTTTTGTTTTACCGAAAACAATTTTCTTGTTTTAACAAGAACAGAAAGATCTTGCTGGAATTTTAATTCTGTTTGGTGCAAACGCACCAGCGCCTGATACGTGTCGCGCAGCGCACAGCGCCGCGCAACTGTGCTGACACGTGTCGCGCAGCGCACAGCGCAGCGCGCAGCGCACAGCGCAGCGCACAGCGCAGCGCACAGCGCAACTGAAGCGTTGCTTCCTTTAATTTTGTTTTAAATAGAGCCTTGCTCTGATTGGACGCGCTGCCTTGGGCGCTGCGCTGACGTATCAGCTTTTGACACGTGGCGCGTTGCGCACAGCGCAAGGGATTTGAAGCGTCCTTCAATTTTTGAATTTTTGAAATTCAAACAGAGCTTTACTCTGATTGGGGGAAACAAATGCCCCCCCACCGTTGCGCTCACGTGGCGCACACGTGAGTGCAGCGGTGGCAAGATCTTGGCCATTGGATCAACTGGTGAGTTGAAGGGGCGCATGCGTCTATAAATAGGACCCTTGGTCCTTAGTAAATGATTTACCATTTTCAAGAACTTGAGTTTTCAGAGCCTTACTCTTATTTTTAAGAACTTTAGAGCCTTGCTCTCGTTTCTTTTCAAGAACTTCAGAGTTCAAAACCTAGAATCATCTTAGGTAAAATTTAACTTAAATTAAATTTAATTTAATTAACAGAGCCTTGCTCTCATAGATTTTTGATCTGAAGAAAACCCCTTTGGGGTTTCACCAACAGAGCCTTGCTCTCAAAAGTCCATAGATCTACATAGATCTTGTTTCATGGGTTTTAACCCATGAACAGAGATTTGCTCATGGATCAAATGTAGATCTTTTTGATCTGAAAATGAAGAACTTCTAAGAGTTTTCATGGATATTTAAGATCCCAAAATTTTTAATTCTTTCAAGAGTTAAATTTTTCTTTTGATGGATCTTTCCATCATTATTACAGAGCTAGGCTCTTTTTAGGAAATTTTTATTCCCTTGAGACCAGATTTTGACAAATGTCACTCTGTGATAGACTTTTGCTCTGAAAGAGGAGATTTTCTCCTTGTCTCTAGAGATTTCCCATTAATGAGAATATTCTCTTGGGGATTAATTGACAGTCTTATCCAATGATGGGGCTGTCTTATTAACCGATGCACCGTCATCCAGATTTTATGGGTCCCCTTTTGGTCCCCTTCCCACTGCATTGCAGCGTGGTATAAATTTTAAAATGCCAAGCGTTGGAATTACAACGCTGACGGCTAATTTTTGTCCCTCTACAGGAAACATGCCTGCTGACCTATCATTCCCGTTTGTTCGCTCGGAGGGAGGATTTCCCCAGGCACTAGTGGACCGAGAGGTGCTCACTCTCATCAAGGATCATGTCCCCGAGCACAAGAACCTTCACCTGTGTGGTAGGTGGTATAATGAGATCATCCAGGGTCGCCGAAGCTTCGGTTCCGCTACGCCGTCTGAGCCCATATTTTCGATCCTCTATGCGGATGAACCCCCGGTGAAGTATGCCGTGGAGGTCAAGAATTGGAATTCGGATGACCTCCTCCAGCCTGCAATTGGTGCTATTTCCGTGCAGCCGCCGCCGGCAATAGACATTTTGGGAAGGCGAATCTGTCAGGGTGAAGCACGCTCTTGGGGACAGGCCTATAACATTGGATTGATCCCGCGACCACCCGCCGGATATTTGCAGTGGGCCCGATACATCTTATCGGCGAAGAGGACTCATCTGATGAAGATTGGTTTGTATTCGGCAATCTACGTCTCGCTCTTTGAGTATCCCTCTTCCCCAACGTGGTGGATTAAGGCTTTTATTGAACAATGGAATATCCCCACCCACACCTTCCTGATGACGGACATGGAAGTCTCTATCTTCTTGGAAGAGTTTGCTGAAATCTCGGGTCTGCCGATGAGGGAGCATTACGAGGAGCTGCTTCCTCCTGATGAATACGTCTTTGCCACCAAGCTGCTGGTGTTTGATCTAACGCCGGAGAACGCTATTCAGCACCAGTTTCCGGGCTTGGTGAAGGTGCTGGACATATATGAAGGGCTCTATCTGGAATCGGGCGTCCGGGGAGTCAGTTTTGCAGATTTTATTGCCCGCTTCATTCGACCGGAGTTTCTATCGGAGCGGAGCGAGAAGTTCGCCCAGCTTGATAACCCTTTTGGCTTCGGCTTGGACCGTCGACCCACATCGGAGGACGGTCAAAAGGACTTTTATCTCCCCGGCGCCGCCGTCATGCCCTTGTCAGAAATTGCCGTCCCGGGCATGGACGAGGAGACTTTTTTTGTAGGGTTCCTGGGATTGTGGCTGTGCAGCTTTGCACTCCCCATGCACCCGCGCCACATGTGGTCGTCCGTCTTCTACCCAGCGCATCGGATGGTGGCTGGCCTGCAGTTGACAGTAGGAATCGCCGGGTTGGCTCACCTATATAACGGACTTAGAGTGGCGGCGGACGCCAATGAACCTGGGGTGCGGCCTGCTAATTTCCCGATGCACTACTTCACCTCATGGATGGAAATGCATGCGCACGGGGTGTTCGGCGTCTATAGGATTCTTCCGTTTTTTGAGAAGTGCAGACTCCAAAGAGTCATGCGGTTGGTCGGCGCCTCGATCGTGGTTGCGCCTCCGCGGGAGGCTAGGGGGTTGCTCATTCGTCCACACCTGGTCGGAGCAAAGGTTTCTTTTTTGGATAAAGTCATAACCATAGGCTCAGAAACCACCAAGTCAGTGGTGCCGCTGAGCGATGATTTTAAGGACGGGGTCTCCATATTGAAAGCCCGGGAGATCCTTCACCTCTACTCCATTCGGCCGGGCTACCTGGTGTTCAGGCAGAATGAGACGGCGCTTTTCATGAGGTATAACCCTCACCGGTTCGCCCAACAATCCAGCTATCACCAGGGGATCCCGCTGGAAGCGTTTCTGGAAGAGCCCGTGACCAGCCGGGAGGGGATAAGGAGTGCGATGCACCATTTCATGCGGCTTAACACGGGCTCCTACTTCTTCATCAGCGAGCCGAGCTGCGTTCCCAAGGTCCTCAACGCGTACGTGGCCTGGTACGCGCACGCAATGGGTCCGGTTATCCTTATGGAGAAGCGCATGCTGGTTGACCGCAAGGGTGCGCCTCCCGGCGGCGATCGTAAGGCTCCCTTGAAGCCAAGGATCCCGGTCATTCCTCCGCTGAAAGATGCCGGAACTGTGCCACCGCGCGTGTTGAGCTCTCCGCGCGGATTGCCGCTCCGTGATACTGTGGATGCGCCACCAGCGCGCCGTGCTCCAGTGGAGACGGTAGATGTGATTTCGTCGGAGTCCGGCGTGGGCGCGGATATCGGGACCCGCCGTCCTAAGGTGCCTGCAAAGCGCAAGTCGATCTCGGGTGTATCCAGGGCTGGCGGGCAGAAGAGGAAGAAGTCGCTCCTCTCTCTCGATGCTATCCTCGGTTTAGAGCCTCAGGCCCCTTTTACCGAAGGTATAAGCGAATATGGCAGCAATAAGGGCTTCTCGGTAGATCCAGCAGACACCGATCTGGCGGCCGCCATTGCGGCTTCTGAGCGATCAGCCAGACTCGAAGCGTGGTTGAATAAACTCGCTCAAGCAGGTAATCATTAGCTGCATTCTTCGTCATTTTATCGCATTTTAATCCTTATCTTCAACTAATGCTTCCCTCCTTTTTTAACAGGTGTCACTACCGAAGAAGCCACCGCTGCCTCTCTACAAACCTTCCAGGAGGAGGAAAAGAAACGCGCTTTATTTGGCGTTGGTACGTCTCGCCTCATTAGGTTTTTGTCCTCTTTTCTGATGGCCAACCTAACCTTCTTCCTTTGTCGCTTTGCAGGGGCTGCGCCAACTGATGCAGGGACTCTCTCCGGGCCAGCTATTGAAGTCCCGGTCTCTTCGGGGCTGCCGCGAGAGCCTCAACTCGACAAGTCGATGAAGAATGCCTTGAAGAATTTGGAGGTATCACTGTTCACGGACGATGACGCCTTAATGAAGGAAGCTTTGAAGAGCTCCGTCTTGACGGCTCGGGAGGAGAGAAAACGGTTGAGGCGTGAGGCAAAGGCACGCAGAGCAGCTTTGGCCGTGGGAGCGGGCCCAAGCACCGTTCCCGTGCTGATACTCCCTCGGAAGAGCCCCCGGTCGCTTTGTCTACCGCTCACAGACGGGCGGTGCGTGCAGCTCGTGGGGCTAACGATCAGTCCACCTCAGGTAACGTGTCTTTCAAGATTTGTTGTAAGAATTGTAAACCTGTCGGTTCTTATATATCTTGTCCTGCAGGGCCAAGTCCAACCGAAGGGGAGGCGGAAACCGTCGAACCTAAGGGGACAGAGGAAGAGGCACCGGCTGAACCCGAGCCGACGGTGGACGACGTCGCCGGGTTGCTGGACCTAAGCTGGGGGCTGAGGGAGCTGCACCAGAGAAGGTCGTTGATGCCGAGCCCAAGGTAGCGGCAAATGAAACGACTACTATAACTGAGCCTGGGGCAGTAGCGGGCGAAGCGCCCGAGACCGGCGACCCCATGGCGACGGCGGACAAGACAGCAGCGACTGCCGAGTCCAAGGGAGTAGCAGGTGAGACGAGCACGACTCTCGGGGACAAGCCAGCCGCTCTTTCTCAAGAGTCTGGCAATGCTCCAATCATTGCTCTTCCCGTCTACGGTCCCCCGCCGTCTCCTGGTCGTGCGAGCACGACAACAGCCCCTATCGAGTCCGGTGATGAGGCCGCGGGAGGTGGACTCGTATCGATGGAGGAGGGAGACGCCTCTGGCGGCTCATCAAGTAAATTTCGGGTTACCGTCCCCCTTTTTATCTTGCAATCCTTTCTGACAAGCTTATCTTTGTTTTTAACGCAGGTGCGGCCAGTGCCGATGCTCCATTGCTCGAGGGAGCGCCGTCAGCTACTGCTTTGGCGGTGGCTACCTCTCAGCCATCTCTCATACCATCGCAGATGTTGGAAGGTATGGATTCGCAACCCATTAGTTTTATCTTTCAGCCGCATAATTTATGTACTAATGTCGTACTATTGCGTCTTTTCAGGAGTGCTTTTTGATCATCTTTATCAGGTGTTGCACCCGCACTTCTCCTTCCCATCTGAACTCGCTTCTTCCTCCAGTGGCGCTGGTGAGTATAGTTTCCAATTGATGCCTTTCTTTTTTCAATAATGGAATTATTTTTGACTTTTCCTCGTCATGATTGCAGTGCTACAAATCGAAGGAGGAGATGAAAGATCGGTCGCGCCACCGGCCCTCCCGGCCTTGCCGCCTGCTACAGCTGGTATAGTAAACTATCCCATCGATGACTATTTCATATTTCTTGAACCGTCATCTAATCGTATTTTGTTTTTTCAGCTGTCGTTCCGATTCCGGCGCCCTTTGAGTCTCGCGTTATAATGTCGGCAGGCCCCTTTCTGAGACGTCCGTCTTCAAAGGGTGCCATAATGAGCTTGGGCATGTTGAGCGGATACGTCGAAGAACTTGACGCAGACGCTCCCCTATCTGCTGCGGATTTCGCTGCGGAGGTTAATCCGATGTTGGCGGCGCTTGTGAATTTTCATGATGGAAGCGTCGTCGAGCATTGGGTTAATCACTGCAGGGAAATCGAGGTCCGCCTGCATCAATCGGAGTTTATGCGCCCTGCTCCCGAGACCTTAGCCGCAAGCAATCAAAGAGCAGCATGGATCGAGCAAAGCGCTTCTTACTTCCGTCACTTGGAACAAGAAACGACTTTAAGGCTGAGGAAATGCCAAGAGACCTCAAGCGAGACGGCTCGTCTGCGCGCTGAGGTTGAGGCGAACGCTGTCCAGGTGAAGGCTATCTTCGAGGGCCTTCTGGAGCGTATCTCTAATAGGCTAAACCTGAAGTGGAAGCTCGATGCCGCCGAGCGTGATGCCCAAGGCCGCGAAGCAGCTCAGCAGGCAGTTGTGGAGCGGCTTTCATCCTTCTTGCAGCAGCGGGCGGAACTGGCGGTGGTGGCCGATCAGGAGAAGGCATGGAGGAAGTGCGCGAACAACTGATAGGGCTATTTAAGACGCTTCCTTCCCAGTAGTTGCCCTTGTATTGATGTACTTGTAAAAATTTTCTTTTTCGAATAAGATGTATCCATTCTTTATTCTTTTATACAATTCTCCTTGTACTTGATTGAATTAATGAATAAAGATACACATTTTTTCTTTGCAATGTCTTGTATGCTCCTTTGCTTTCTCCTTTCTCTTATTATCAGCATGTTGTCTTAATAAACATGGTTGACAGATAATAGAGTAAGCTCTTGGTTTCTTGAAGAGATAGCGATGGCTTAGGCCGCAGGTTCAGATTTGCTGCCTAAGACTTTTCAACTCTATGAGCCGTGAGGGTCTCATAAAGACTTTTCTCCCTACGGATCGAGAGGATCTCGTAGGTGGATTTTCTCCTTAGAAATAGTGAGGATTCCTAAGTGCGTTTTCTCTTATAGGTCGTAAGGATCCTATAAGAGAATTTTCCCTCTTACGAGTCGAGAGGACCCGTAAGCGGTTGTTTCCCTCTTTGTCGAGATTCGAGTTTGGAGAGTGAGACCCGTGGATAGTATGCAAGAGACCGTTTTGGGCCAACTTGCAGGGTCTCGGTGCTTAGGAAACGGGTTTTTTAATCCTTACTGCCTAAGGCTTTATCTTACGAGTCGAGCCGCATCGAGAAGTTCTCGCAAAGACATCAATTTCTTCACAAGTCGAGACGAATCGAGCATTTCTCGCAAGAATATCCTAATGTCACAGTTAACCTCTGCTCTTTACGACAGAAGTCCGTTAGGGTCTGTGGTACTTAGGGTTTTGGCCGTCGTACCGTCGCATCAACTGATATATTTCTCGATAGGCAATCGTGCTGTTCGAGTAGCCTTACGACTGCCGTGTCTCTGATCCCTTCGGGGGCTGGACAAGATGTCTTCAAGCAATCCTCCTTGGCAGTTTGACCGTCGGAAGAGCAAGCGTTAGGAATTTTGCCATGCCGCTTTTTACTTGAGGTTAGGCTCATTTTGGAGAGCCCCGATGAGTCATAACCACTCCGCGCTGGTGTAGGATGATCTCCGATAGTCTTTCAGGTTTTATATGAGTTGCCGTTAAGACCCTGAAGTTAGAAATTTGGCCTTTGCTTCGTTTGCTGGCATTGCGTCTGCTGTATCGAGACGAATGCCGCGGTTGTCTCTAGGTTGCTGGTGAACCGTCGAGGTTTGGAACTAAGGATTTTGCCGTGGCTCTGTTAGTTTGATTGTCGCGTCTGAACCTTGCTGGAGGAAGAACGCTGTGGTGACATCTCGTCTGCTGTATCGAGACGAACGTCGTGGTTGTCTCTAGGTTGCTGGTGAACCGTCGAGGTTTGGAACTAGGGATTTTGCCGTGGCTCCATTTATTTGATTGTCGCGTCTGCTGCATCAAGACGAACATAAAGGTGGTGACCATTCCACGTTGGTGTGAAATGATCTCCGGTTGTCTTTCAGGCTTTATATGACTTGCCGTTAAGACCTTGAAGCTAGGAATTTGGCATTCGCTTCGTTTGCTGACATTGCGTCTGCTGTATCGAGACGAATGCCGCGGTTGTCTCTAGGTTGCTGGTGAACCGTTGAGGTTTGGAACTAGGGATTTTGCCGTGGCTCTGTTAGTTTGATTGTCGCGTCTGAACCCTGCTGGAGGAAGAACGCTGTGGTGACATCTCGTCTGTTGTATCGAGACGAACGTCGCGGTGGTGACCACTCCGTACTGGTGTGAGATGATCTCCGATGGTCCTTCCGGTTTTATATGACTTGCCGTCAAGACTTGGCTCCATTTTCTGATGGAGTATGGGCAGGGAAGATGTAATTCCTTTTTTGTTTGCGCCCTTGGATTGTATACAGGGATTGCTGTGCTATCGCCTGTAGGGCAAAAGTTTCATCAATTTTTTTTGTTATTGTTTTATTTCCGCGACGCTCTATCATTTCAGCTTTTATATCGCGAAGGTCGCGATTGCCCAATCATTTCGGCTATTTTTCGCGATGCCCAATTATTTCGGCTGTTTATTTTATATTTACTCGCTGCTTTTTATTGCGAGTTGCCCAATCATTTCGGCTATTTTGTGTGCATACGGTTTTACTTGTTACTTTTTATTGCAACTTGCCCCATCATTTCGGCTATTTCGTATGCATGTACGGCCTACTGGCTTTTCGCCGTAAACCTGAAATTAGACACCGATTTCGGCATCAGCACCGCTACAACTGGGATATTGTCAGGAGCGAATCATCATTTGCCTCTGTCGATGTCAAACAAAGGTGTCTTAGCGAACAGGGTTAAGGTCCTGTCGACTAAGGCTTTTGACTTCATGAGCCGTAAGGGTCCCACAAAGGTATTTCTTCCTACAAGTCGTGAGGATCTTGTAGGTGTATTTTCTCCTTAGGAATCGTGAGGATTCCTAAGTGTATGTTCCTCTGTAAGTCGTAAGGATCCTACAAGAGGGTTTTCTCCTTGTAAGTCGAGAGGACTTACAAGGGTTGTTCACCATGCGAACATATCCCCAGTCACGGATGAGACTTGGTTAGGGAAATGTTTATTCGCGCCCGTGGATCGTATACAAGGGTCAGTATTGAGCCACTTGTAGGGCAATATCGAACGTTGTGGGGGTTGCTTAAGCACAGGTTTAGGTCTCTGTAACTTAAGACTTTCAAATCTTATGAACCGTGAGAGTCCCAAAGAGAGTTCTCCTTACGAGTCGTGAGGATCTCACAAGTGTATTTTCTCCTTAGGAATCGTGAGGATACCTAAGTGTGTTGCTTCCTTGTGAGTCGTAAGGATCTCACGCGGGTGGTTTCTCTTTACAAGGTCGAGAGGATCCTGTAAGTGTCCTTTAACGAGGCCGAGCCCTTTCGGGTTTTCACAAACACTCGCTGGTAGTCATGCTGTTTTTACTCACGGAGCCCTTTCGGGTTTTCATCCGTGCCCCTTTTGCTTATGGACATACCGTCTTCTTTTTTTTCAATTCTTTTTATTCTATATATTTTTTTTAACGAGGTTGCGTGCCTCCGGGTTTTCACAAACACTCGCCGGTAGCCCTGCTGTTTTTACTCACGGAGCCCTTTCGGGTTTTCATCCGTGCCCGTTTTGCTTATGGACATACCGTTATTATTATTATTTTTTTATTCTTGTCAGCCTGAGGATGCTGCGCTAGTAGTTTAAAGACGTTCCGGTCGTTTGCAAGTTTTAGGACATTGCGGTCCATCATTAGTTTAAGGACGTTTCGGTCCGTCGTCGCCGTATTTGAGGCGAATCTCTAGTTTACTGACTTTTCGGTCTATGGGGCTTTCTCTATTACTGAGCATGATACCTCCGGCGTATCCATCTTTCTCGGAGGGTGCGGTTGTGGCGGGCTCACCTTCCAGTTTTCGGAGATGACGAACTTGCCCTGTTGGTATTGGTTTTCAACCCAGTTTTTGAAGACGTAGCAATCCTCGATCAGGTGACCTACCGTTTGGTGGTAAGGGCAATAATTGAGATCGTTAACATTGCCTGGCCGCAACGGACGTTTTGGACTCGGCAGATTGATGAGTCTATCGCGCACTGCCAGCTCGAACAGTCTCCTTGTTTTATCTTGAGGAAACGAGTAAGGACGTTTCAACTTTTCATGGAGGGGTTGCCGCTTGTTGTTTCGACAAGCAACCGGTCTAGGGCCACTCGATTGCTGTTGAGTATTGGCTACGAGGGCTGTTTTTTCCTTCCCTTTACCTTTTTGCTCGATCCTTTGTTTATGGGGCCGAGATTTTTTCCGAGTAGCGTGCGATTGCACGGCTGAGCGTTCTCGCAACTTCTCAATTCTTTCATTTTTGAAATGGATTCCTTAAGGAGAGGGTTGAGGGCAGCTTCTTCGTCAGAGTCGCTTCCAAAGGTGATAATTTGCGATCCATAAGAGTCGGCTATATGACAGTCGGCGGCGGCTCTTTTGCGCTCATCTATCGCATTTTTCTGATGTCTACGAGCTTCACGCTTTGTCCTATTGAAGTGTTGCTTTTGAGTGACATACCCTTGCCACCAACACTTAAAGGAGTCGTAGTCTTCGGTATGATGTATGATCTTCTGATGATATAAGCAGAAGTTATGATGCATCTCTACTCCACCGAGAGTATTTTCTTCAGAGGGTGGTAGCTTCATTCCCACTGATAGGGCTTTGGCGAACCTTTTCCTCGTCTTGAATTTGTTTTTATCCACAGCGGATGACTTTTGATTTGACGGAAGTGCCTCGACTCTTTGGTCTAGTAGTCGGTGTTTGGCTCCTTCCAGTATGGCCATCTCACGCTCTTGATTGGCTTTAACTTTCAGACGAATCTCATTCAGGAAGGCATCGATCAACTCGTCTGATGGCCGTGGAATTTCTGGTTCAGATTCCGCCCTCGGTTTCTCGGCGCAAGGAGCCTCTTTATCATCCACCAATGAGTGAGATGTCACATGACAACTCGCTACGTAGTCTTCGGATTCATCTGATGAGTCTTCTCCATCATTTTCGTCCTCAACAAAAGAACAAGCTGCCCCCATCGCGTCCGTCTTCTTTGGAGTGTGCGGCTGTGGTGGGTTTACCTTCCACTTTTCAGACAGCGCAAACTTGCCTTGTAGGTACCGATCCTCGATCCATCCCTTAAAGACGAAGCAATCCTCGATCGGGTGACTTACCGTTTGGTGGTAAGGGCAATAATTGGGATTATTGAGATCGCCTGGCTGCGACAGACGTTTTGGACTCGGCAGATTGATGAGTCTGTTGCGCACTGCCAGCTCAAACAGTCTTCTTGTTTTATTATGAGGAAATGAGTAAGGACGTCCTAGTCTCTCCTCGAGGGATAGGCGTGGACGCACGTTGTTTTGGCAAACGATCGGCTTTGAGTTGCTCGGCTGTTGTTGAGCATTGGCGACGACGATCGCTTTCCCTTTTCCTTTCTCATTTCGAGAATCTGGTTTTGGAGGAGACGGTCCATGGCCCATCTGGTCCATTTGGGCTAATTTGTCGATTAAGGCCTGGAAGGTGGTCGGCCTGAAGAACATCATGAATTGCGAGATAGTCGCTTGCGGATCAAGAGTGCCCACGAACATGCCTACCGCAGGTGCCTCTTCTATGCGTTCGCATTTCGACCATAGGTTCTGCCATCATGTTGCGTATTGGACCCACGTTTCGCCGGGCCTTATCCTGGCGTTAATCAGTGCTGTTATCGGGGTGCGTCCACTAGCACTCGCGAATCTTTGTGTAAACAGTAGCTCCATATCCGCAAACGTTTTAACATAGTCGTTAGGTAGCTCTAAATACCATTCAAAGGCTGTTTCCGCTAAGCTACCGACGAACTGGCGAAGCAGCAGTTTGTCGTCGCCTCCAGTGTTGCTGCATAAGGCTCTGAATTGAGCGACATGCTGATGTGGATTCCCTGTCCCTTTATATACATGGAACTTAAGGATCGTATATCCCGGAGGGTAACTGATTTGGTCATACCAGCTCGGATAAGGTCGTCCGGTTCTAACAATTTGCGCAGCCGCTTCATTCGCTTGATGAACTCGTATTTGCTGAGCTATATAGTCGTCTAGTGCGGCCTTGGAAATGGTTTCCTCTTTGGCTGCTGAAAGGGCCGGAGGAGGATTAGATGTTTCCCCTCCGTCGTTTCCGACAATGATTGGAGGGTCTTCAGCTGGAGGGTCCGGCTCTAACATCATCCCTACCATATCTCGGAAGAGGAGCGCCATCTGTTTTATGTTAGCCGTTTGCTCTGCGGCGTCTTTGTCCTCCTTTTCGAGGACTCTACGTAGGGAGTCAGCGTCAGTTTCTTGTTCGTGACGCTCTTCTGATGACGACTCCAAGCTTTCTTTTGGCCCAGTAAGTGCAGCCATTGCAGTCATCATTTCCTTAAGCTTTTGTTGTTGCTCCTGGGCTTTCGTCACGGATCGGGTGAGCGGTCGGTGGCCCGTAGAAGCACGGCTTTCCTCCTTTCCGGCAGCCATATAAACAGTGTGCACCACCATGCCCCCAGACTTGGGGCGTTTGTGTTCAGCGCTTTTACGCTTCGCCGTGTTCACAGGGCCTTTTTGCGGCCTCCTTTTCTTTTGAGTGATTGGAGTTGAGGGGGCCGTTGTAGTGGGCATCCAAGTAGCTGCTGCTTTCTGTGGCTTGACGGAGTAATCTTTCTCCTGCCGAACCTTCATCTTTTTCTGTCGGTGGAGATAGTTTTCATCAATCACCGACTCTTGGACCCGTCGCCAGAATTTGTAAATTTTAGGGGACAGCCGTTGAGGGGTCTGCTCTAGCTTCTTCTCTAGAGTATTCTCCACAGGTGAAGGAGTTCGTTTCAACACCGCAGCAGGAGAGTTTCTGCGCACCGTGTTCAGCAATTCAAAGCTGTTCCCGGTTGGAACAACAGCTTTGATTTCCACCATCGGAGCCGGCGGAGTTATCACAGAGGGGGAGTTGCCCCCAGCTTTCCTTACCCGGCGCCAGTGACGACGGCGAGCATGTCGAGCGATTAGAGTTGGTTTAGCCGTAGGGGTGATTTCATCACGCCCCCTCTGGGCAGGAGAAGCAGCTTTGAGGGCGTCGCCTGGAGCAGAAACCGGAATGGTCAGCCTTGTAAAAACTGACTTCTTGGAAGGAGAAGCCTTTCTAATGATTTCGTCTGCTTGAGCCGGGATGGCTATCCGCTTTGGGATGGCAACTTCGGGTATCGCGAGCTTGTAGACGTTCTGGCCCAATCTGTTGAAAACTGAGGTATTGAAGTCGGGCGACCTGTTGAGAGGGGCCGCGGCAGTAGCAAACCGATCAAAGACCGACTTCTTTGGAGCCTCTTGCAACATCATTGTGGCATTGAAACTCAACGGTGGGAGCATGGTCCCGAAGAATAATCCAGTGGTGGCTTGAGTTACCTGCTCCACTAGCATCTTGAAAAGTGAGGCCGCTTGGGGCCTATAAGTCACTCCTCCCGGAAGGACGGAGCGAGAGTTGCAGTTGCAGGTAGTGCAGTTTGAAGCCATTGATCTTCTGTTTTCTGCACGGAGCAAGACACCAAATCTTAGTACCTCGAATCCACAGGCAACCACATCAAACCGTGATTTTTTCACGAAGACGACACACGAAGTGTGGAGTGGAAAGAGGAAAAGGTCCCACCGGGCGTGCCAGAATCTGTTCCTCTCCGAAAGACGGCCAAGACTGAACGTCTTGCCTGAGATTCGGGGCAGATGCTATTTGGTTTTATCCGTCTACCTCTCCGAAGATGCCAAGTTGATTTATGGCACCGTGTATCGGAGGTTTAGACGGATACGGCCGATGTAGCAGATTTCGTCAGATTCCCCCTCTCTTGAGGGTTTTTTGATTATGGGGACGTTCTTCCCTGCAGGCGCAAGCCCCTGCAGTTAATTACGCTACCGCATAGCGGTAACAAATTTCTCCTTCTCCAGAATTTCACTTCGTGTCGTGGGTGTTTGTTTTGTTTGTGGTTGCCCGTGGATTGTATACGGAGACTAATTTATGTCGTCGCCCGTAAGACGTGGATTAGTCCAAATCCGTATTTACTTAGATTTGGGTTTGGGATTTTGGTTTAAGGATACGTTAGCCGTGTTTGAGGCTAAGATCAACTTAAACGTTCGTTAAGGATACGTTAGTCGTGTTTGAGACTAAGATCAACTTAACGGAAAGAGCATTTATGGGCTCTATTGTTCCGGTTTAAGGACGTAGTGGTCCATTTAATATATGGCCGTCGGGACCCGTCACCTCTCTGACGACGTTGAAGGATTACAACGACAGGTGTCAGAGGAGTTCGGAGATGTACCCTTGAACCAAAGTTGATTGGGGGTCTTATAGTCCAATTTGGGACTAAAGTATGTTTGAACGTTTAAGGATACGTTAGCCATATTTGAGGCTAAGATCAACTAAAACGAGATCGTTTAGATCCGACAAAAGAGCATTTGGAAGCTCTATTGTTCCAGTTTAGGGACGTAGTGGTCCATGTTCCAGTTTAGGGACATGGTGGTCCATTTCCAGTTTAGGGACATCGGGGTCCATCGTTCCCGTTTTAGGGACGGATATTAGTTTAAGGACGCATTAGTCCATGGGTTTAAGGACCCCATAGTCCATATGGATGTGTTTAAGGACGCATTAGTCCATTAGTTTAAGGACGTATAAGTTCATGGGTTTAAGGACCCCACGGTCCATATTAATGTGTGGTTGTCGGGACCCGTCACCTCTCTGACGTCGTTGAAGGATTACAACGATAGGTGTCAGAGGAGTTCGGAGATGTACCCTTGAACCGGATGTAAATTGATTTAAGAGAGCAGTCTTACTTAGTCAATTTAATTTGAGCACTTACGTCCATGTTGGGCTAAGTTCAGTTGAGAATATTCAACGTTTTTTTATTTTTGGCCTATTAGGCCTGTGCTAGGGCTTTGCCCATGTTTAATAATGCACTGCATTTTCTTTTGGCCTGCTAGGTCTTTTTGATTTGGGCTCTGTCCCTTTTTTAAATGATGCAGAGCATCTGTTTTTGTTTGGGCTCTGCCCTTTTAAAACAATGCATGGCATTTTATTAGGCCTGTTATGCCCTTTTTAATTGGGCTCAGCCCTTCTGCAATGCATTAATTATCTGACAGTGGCTTGTCAGGCGCTTTGCGCAAATTATTGAGCGCAAGCGCTTGTGGAGGTGACACGTGTCACGCTCTGGTGAGCGCAAGCGCAACAGCGCAGTGCGCTGCGTCAATGCGCTGCGCTGTTGCGCTGCTGACACGTGACGCGTTCTGGTGAATTGCGCCAACTTAAGAGAGCAATGCTCTATCTTAAAAGCGTATAGCGCAAATTGTTATGGTGCTAACACGTGGCGCTCTCTGGTGACTTGCGCCAACCCAGGAGCGCAACTGTGCAGATTTACAAGTGCAAGACACTGTTTTTATATCTTAATCAAATTTTGGATTTAAGATTCCAGAACCAATGGTTCATAAAAAAGTCAATGCCTTTGTTATTATTTATTTATTATTATATTTTTTTTTATTGAAGATCCTTGATCTTGTTCTTAGATCAATGATCTATTCAGAAGAAGTTCTTTTTAAAAGGTTTTACCTTCTTTTTCTTTCTGAATTTCTTCTCAAAATTCTCTAGAGTTCTCTCTCTGTTTCTTGAGTTTCTCTATTCTCTGTGTTGTTGCTGTGTGTTTTGGAATTGGGGTCTAGGGGCCTTTATATAGTGCCCATTAATTTGTTAAATTTGTTAAAAAGATCATTTTCTGAGTGATTTGGGGAATTTTCCCCACCGTTGGATTTTTGATCCAAGGGCTTCTGTTTTACAGAAGACAATCTTCTTGTTTTAACAAGAACAGAAAGATCTTATTGGAATTTTAATTCTGTTTGGCGCAAACGCACCAGCGTCTGACACGTGTCGCGCCGCGCACAGCGCCGCGCACAGCGCCGCGCAACTGCGCTGATACGTGTCGCGCAGCGCACAGCGCAGCGCAACTGAAGCGTTGCTTCATTTAATTTTATTTTAAATAGAGCCTTGCTCTGATTGGGCGCGCTGCATTGGGCGCTGCGCTGACGTATCAGCTTTTGACACGTGGCGCGATGCGCGCAGCACAAGAAATTTGAAGCGTTACTTCAATTTTTGAATTTTTGAAATTCAAACAGAGTTTTGCTCTGATTGGGGGAAACAAACTCCAAACATGGCAGGAAATCACTAATAATCAATGCTGCCTGAAGAAGCCAATACCCACTCGCAATGACTGTCGGGGTATGAATTAGCGAGTCATTAAGGGCAAGCGTCCATAAGGTCTGATTCTTCTTTGGTTCAGGTTTCCAATAGAAATCACATGACTAAACTATATTTTTCACACATAAGTTTCCGTAGGTGTCAGCTTTTATACAGCAGCTGTTTATTTATTTATTTTCTTTTGCTGTTATAATGGAGTATGCTCCATTGTAAGTACTGCTATGATTTCATTTCTGTGGCAAAGAAAATTTAGTCGGATAATATTTTAATTGTCCTGGAATGCACATATTTACATTTGAAAGCGCTCTTTTGCGTTTGAGGTTTCGGCCAATACCACCGATACGTGGTGGTTTCGTATCAGTTTCGGTGGAGACCGATACGAAACCAGCCGAGACCGATACGAAGCCAACCATACACTGTGCCTGTTTGGATGAGCTTATTTTCAAGTGATTATTTGCCAAAATCACTTATAAGTGACTATTTTTTGAAAAAAGTGAAACAATCACTTATAAGTGATTATGACACATAAGTTATTTGGTGTTTGAATGATTATTGAGTGTAAAAAGACCAAAATGACGTATCATTAATGCCATTTTAAAATTTGGATGAAAATATAAGGGGTATTATGGTATATTATTTGGTCAACTTTACTATTCTATAATCACTTATGAAATAAACCAGAAATCCTAGCTTATTTTTAAATGGGAAAAGATGATATTTTTAAGTGGAAACATATAATTCAAGGCAATAATAACGTATCTTTAGGATGCATCCAAACAAGCTTATTGATGCGGGACTCACATTGATGCGAAAAATAAGTGATTGTTGACCAAATTATTTTGCATCCAAATAGGCACAATATCGTTTCGGCTAAAACCTTTAAAAATTTATTTTTATACCATTTTTACTATTATTGTGATCATTGTAGGTCTCCGTTGTTGGAAAACTGCAAAAAGTGAACCCAAACTCTATATTAATACTAATCTAAGTATACTTTTCAATATATTTTGCATCATGGCTGGATTTCTAAATACTAGGATCTTTGTCTTGTAATATAGAATCATAAATTTAAGTATTTAATATATCTACACTTATATATATTGTATTACCGTCGAAACCGAAACCCGAACCGAGATTAGCGAAACTAGCCGAAACCTAGCGAAACTAACAAAATTACGAGAAACGGAAACCGAGTTCTCAAACCTTGCTCTTTTGTAATGAGCTCAATTTTTTGGTAATGTATTTGACAATGTGCTTTTAATCTTGCTTTTTAAATTTTAATGGAAAATTAGATGTAGTTATAAAAAAAATATAACATTGTGATGACCCTGGTTCATAGTTTTTCTCGTACGCTGAAAGCTTCCTTGACTCGAAACATGATTTAGAGAGATGCTCATTTGGTGTTATGTGAAAATAGCTTTCAAGTTTGGTGCCTTAATGCCAGAGGAGATTGGAACTGTAGGAGATGTCGAATGTGCTTTGGAATTATTTTATCTAGTGGAGACACTTTAATGTATTGAAGTGATTAGTTGAAGCGGACTGAGGGTGGTTGGAGTTCATGACCGGGAAATTTACCCGGAGTAAAGTGGTTTAATTGTCAGAGGCAATTCAATATCGTTGCTTGCACACTTCATAGGGATCTTTTTATAGGGCCTACGTGTACAGGGTTAATCAGCTTATAAACAGAGTGTTGGTAGCAAAAACATTTCCTTGATACTGTAGAAATCTATATAAGGTTTCATCAAATCTCTATAACTGAATTCAAATTTATGAATGTTGCATTAACTGGAAGCATAATGTAAATCTAGAAAAGTTGACTAGAAACGCTTATATAATGCAAATTTCATGTCAAACCTTGAAAGAAGGTAACAAAGAACAAAGCAAGCATTGACCCATCTTTAGGGCACATAAAACTAAGTTTACACAACAATCCCCATAGTTAGAGGTTTATGAGGGAAAATATACACCTGATCACAATCTGTATATTGGAGCTTCTTAGGTATCTAGGATACACCATAAATATCATTCACAGAGGCATTCAAGCCTTACTATCATCAATAGGAGCGTCCTTAATTCTAATACAGAGCTCCTAAAATTGGAATCATATCATTCTGTATGGTTAGTGAGTATGGAACATCAGCTATCATCTGAGGGGATAGATTAAAAAGCCCGCTCTGATCTACTGTCAGTGGGGCCACATCAAAAAGCCCGTTCTGTTCTACAATCTGCACTCACATAAAATAAATGATCGATGAGTTCCATTTTATTTAAATGGAGCATGCAAGGAAGTGATTAAGTTGTTACTTTGATATGGGATACTTGCTTTTTCCTGAAGGTGTTTGTTGGCCGCCTTCAGTATTCCCTCCTGCATAAACAATTGGATTAAATAATCACTGCATACTTTATATGAATTATGAAGTGCTCTTGGCATTCAAACCAAGATGTATAGTTGATGCTAGTCCAAAACACCCACCCTGCATCCTACAGTTGTTGATTCTGAAATTATCAACTTTATGAAGATGGCGGCCTTGCCTAAGCTGTTGATCTGATAACTATTGAATTCTTAAATCCCAGTTTGGTGATAAATCCGCGTCCGCTATCTTGTGGCCAAGTGCGGTATCAAGTTCTAGTGTTTAGGATTGACCTCTACAGAGAGATTGTTCGCTTAGCAAAATGATGACGCAAAGCTCGCTGTGTCTTTTGACAACACTGGCAGTGGTTGGAGTGTTGGAGACCTTGGGATAAATTTAATAGAAAATAGAAACAGAAATATGAAGAATCAATATTCCTATCATTCCTTTTTGGAAGATTGATGCAACCATACACCTAAACATGAAACTAATTGAAGAATCTTAGAAAAATCTTAGAAAAATCTTATCATCCATCGATCAAAATAATCCCTCAACATTTTTGATATAAAATATTTTTAATGTCTACATAAAAAAATGTGTGATTGTTTGCATATATTTACATGATGTGTCGCTAACCTTGTTTTTAACTGTTGAATCTCTTGAAGCATGATCTGCATCTGTTATAGAAAAATTATTGGAACCAAATGTTAGGTGTGAAAATTCATGTTAGTGACACTGAAGAAAAGGAAGAAATCGAACCTTAGCTGAGCGTGTGTAGTACATCCACATCTCAAGCTGCCTTTCTAAAGCAAGCAATTCATCCAGTGTCATATTCCCTGCTGATCCCTCTCCGTAAATGTACCTGCTACATTCCTTGGGTGAGCATAACTAATTCCAAAGGCTTCATGGTTAATCCTTCTCATCATTTTACTCTTCTAACTTTTAATGTCATGAACTTTTCTTAGTATTCATGCGATTTATAATTTTATATGCATACTTATGTTCTTGCTTTGTCTCGTAGTTACTCATGCTTGTACTATCACCAAGATGCAAATCAAATAAGGTTGAAGTATAAGTTTCAGTGTAATATATTTGTAGTTTTTAGGATTTTTTTCTCGTACTTTGACCAATCAACTGTAAGTCAACGTTACACACCTCACAAGATACGGGGAGGCGGAATAGGTAAAACAATCATTTTATTTAAGATAATATCGACTAACTTTATGGATCTTTGCTAAACCCTAACTAACAACTATCTAGAAGTGCTAAACTACTATGATAGATGATTATATCTCAAGATAATAGTCCTTCTTATTCTTGTTGTTCACCTCCTCGTCGGCCTCCTCGATGTAATAGAAGATCCACCCGAGAGTTCCTCCTCCAAGCTTTAACCTCTCACTTGAGGTAACTAAGTGGTTAGGATTGCTAATCCAAGTGACCTAGAAGATATAGAAGTGGATTAAGAATCTATTAGTCTTTCTAACTCTTGAGATCTCAACACATGAGAGGATTAGAGTTAGGTTGAAGAAGAGGAGAGCTTGAGGAGAGAGTGTGTGTATGTGAGAATGAAATGAAAATACAACTCATTTCTATATTTTATGAAGTATAATAATTATCAAATAAATCATATGAGATAATTACAACCATGCTTCATTTAATACAAATGAATGAATCATCTCATGAGTCATTAAAACAATTAATGCTTTATTAACTCACTTGGATGAATCATCTCATGAGTCACCAATTCATTTAATGCAAATAACACATAAGCTCTCCACCTCATTTAGTTTAATTCATAAATGAATTAAATCTAAACGAGTCACCTTTCTTCTAGAAACTTCTCGACTAATTACGAGAACGCCCCTCCCATCCGTATTTACGAAAAACACGGATATTCTGAGACTGCATAAATCCAATAATCCAATACTAGAATCTGGCTTAAACTAAACCCTGCTAGTATAATCTGTCCGAATATCATACGTGCACAAGTATACGTATATGTCCGAACCCTGTCGTAAAACCATACGACCTCTATATCGTTTCGCCTGAAGCAGGGAAACTCTCTGTGTGGAACTCTAAAGACTCGACACTACGCCGGCAGTGGGTTTAACTACAGGCCGCAAGCGGTACTAGCTGTACGTAACGGTCCCCAGGTAGATGTCGATAAGAAGGCCGATGAGGAAACCCATCCGAACTCCTACTGAGCTTGATGTGACAATCTCCGTATAGTCCGGTCTGTTCGTCTAAGACTATCGCATATCGGGCCTAGGGGGCGGCAAGCGTCAGTCCCTTAAAAGCGGTATAAGTCGTGTTGGAGTGAAGCCCATTACACCTTGAGAAACCACTGGAAAACTTACCAGTAAATCTCGCTTGCCCTGGCCAGGGACCTTGCGTAATGGCTCTCCAAACACAGCGCGATATCAATTCCCAATACCGGGAGAGACTAATCCTTTCTAACTGCCACTGTCTCCAAGTGCTTCGGGACTGCACCCAACTGTTATCTGTTTACACGACTCTTTTGAGCATGGTAGGGTAGCAATCTAAGAACAGTGAGAACACACTCGAGACGAAACAGCAGTGTCAAGTCAACGGACTATGCTGTACTCATGTCACCTGGGAGACGAAACAGTGAGAACACACTCGAGCACGGTACGGGCGCGATACGGTGGTGGGCGTGGTCCCGGCTCGGTGCGTGGCACGACGCGATGCGGCACTGGGCACGGTATGACACGGCAACAAGTTAGCAACACGATAAACATTCAAGATTAGCGGGGAAAGGGATCTAGCTCAAAGGAACGATGAGGAAGGCTTACCGGGAGACACCAGGGGGTAACCCCGGCGGGCTCGACGGCGCTGGAACGCCGGCGAGGCAGCGACGACGGCTGCGAAGGTCTGGAACAGCCGCTGGGCTTGCTGGAGAGGGGGTGCGACGAGTGGAGGAGGAGGGTGGTGGTCGGCCCAGGTGGTCGAGGGGGAAAGGAGGTGGCGCGGGAGATCTCGACGAGGGTCGTCGGCGTGAATTCCGGCGACCTGGAGATTGGTACAGGGTCGGGTTTGGGTTCAGGTGGGAATCGTCGGGGAAACGAGGTGAGTGGGTGCGGTGAGCCTTGTGGTGGCGAGGGCGGCGACGGCGAGGTCGCGGGGGATCGGCGGTGAGGTTGCGAGGGTTAGGGTTAGGGTTCGTGATGGGAAAGAAGGGTTGAGGGAGGCGGCTGCATGGGTGAAGGTTAAATAGAGGAAGAGAGAGAGAGAGATTGGAGAGAGAAAGAAAGAGATTGAGGGAAGAGAGAGAGTGAGACAGGGAAAAGGGTAGGTGGGGCCCACACTCAAGTTCAGCCCTCGTGATTGGCTGATCACGAGGTGGGGAAAAATATTTGAAGGGTTGGAAAGATAATCAGTTAAAGGAAAATATATATTCGTCTAAATTAAGTTTAAGATATTAAATTGAAACGGGCCCTTTTTGGCGCGAAATGAAGCATTTCCAAATCGCGCCCGGATTGCACCCAAATGTTCCAAATTCAAATTATAGGATTTTAAGCGGGTTCCAAATTTTGAAAAGAGGTGTTTAATAATTAAAATGCATGCCCCCAAGTCGGACACTTGCACGCGCACGTAGTCGTCCGAACTTGCCCGTTTAGCCGAACGGGACGGAATCTCGACACGCAGACGCTACCACGCGACTAGTGGCGACGAGTAGGCCAACATGGACATCTTAAATTTTATTTTAGGAGTTAAAATTTGTTATGTGCCAAAATGACTTAACCGGTCAAAATTTAGCAATAAGCACCAGAAAATCAGGAAAAATTGGAGTGAGCAATAAACAACCCTCAACTAGTAATATAGATAGTATTACTGGGCTCGGGTGTTACATCATACCCAACTACAAAAGAATTTCGTCCTCGAAATTCCAAGAATACAAGATAGCTAACTACTGGAAAAGATGAGGGAATTTCTGCCGGATCTCGTCTTCTCGCTCCCAAGTAGATTCTCCATGCGATCGATTTCCCCAAGAAACTAGCACAAGAGGGATAACCTTGTTCTTAAGAACCTTTTCTCTCCGATCCTTGATTTCAACTGGTCGCTCTTCAAAAGTTAGGTCCTCCCGTACGGTCAACTCCGAATGGTCCAAGACATGAGTCTCATCACGAACATACCTCCGTAGTTGAGACACATGAAACACATCGTGAACTCCTGCTAAAGACTGTGGTAACGCCAACCGGTACGATACCTCTCCAACACGCTCCAAAATCTCGAAGGGTCCGACGAATCGAGGACTAAGCTTTCCCCGACTGCCAAAGCGAATCACCCCTCTAGTCGGTGATATCTTCAGAAATACCAAATCACCCACGGCGAACTCTAGAGGTCTTCTTGACGTGTCGGCCCAACTTTTCTGTCTGTCTTGAGCTGCCTTCATATGCTTCCTGATGGTATTCACCTTCTCGACTGTCTGTACCACCAAACCTGGTCCTAGTAACCTTCGTTCACCAACATCATCCCAACAAACCGGCGAACGGCACTTACGACCATACAACGCTTCAAACGGAGCCATCTGAATTGTCGCTTGGAAGCTATTGTTGTACGAAAACTCCACCAGGTGTAGATGATCTTCCCAAGAACCTTTGAAGTCCAACATGCAAGCCCTCAACATATCTTCAAGGATCTGGATCGTTCTCTCCGATTGTCCATCAGTTTGAGGATGATAAGCTGTGCTAAACTTCAATCGAGTCCCCAAACTTTCTTGTAAACTCCTCCAAAAATGCGACAAGAACCGAGTGTCCCGATCGGACACGATGCTTACCGGTACTCCATGCAATCTGACAATCTCCTGCATGTATCGCTCAGCCAAAGTCTTCGTCGATTGACCAACCCGAAAAGGAATAAAGTGAGCTGCCTTGGTCAACCGATCGACAATCACCCATACTGCATTGTTGCCCTTTGGACTCCGCGGTAAAGCCGTCACGAAATCCATGGTTATATGTTCCCAGTTCCACTGAGGAATCGGAAGTGGTTGCAACAAACCAGCAACCCTTTGGTGTTCGACCTTGACTTGCTGACACACCAAGCACTTAGCCACGAAGCGAGCAATTTCCCTTTTCATACCTTCCCACCAGAAGTGCTGCCTAATATCTCGGTAAATCTTTGTCCCTCCTGGATGTACAGAGTAAGCTGAACTGTGTGCCTTCTTCATAAGCTCTTCACGCACATCTCCTTTTGGCACACACACACGGCTACCATATCTCAACGAACCATCTTCATGGATCAGTAAATCGGTTCGTAGTCCGGCTTCAACCTGCTCTCAAAACTTTTGCAGTCTAGGATCCTGCGATTGCGCCGCTTTAATCTTCTCAACTAAGGACGATTGTACTTGCAATTGCATGAGCTGTCCTGTAGTACGCGGTAGCACAACCTCCAAGTCAAATCTCCGAAACTCCTCAATGATCTCCCTTTGTGCGGTCAACACCTGAATTGCTGGTAACCGACTCAGCGCATCCGGCACGACGTTGACCTTTCCCGGATGGTACTTAAGATCGAGGTCATAGTCGGCCATCAGCTCCAACCATCTGCGTTGCCTCATGTTCAACTCCTTCTAAGTGAACACATACTTCAAACTCTTGTGATCTGTAAAGACTTCGACTCTCTCGCCCAAAAGGTAGTGTCTCCAAATCTTCAGGGCGAAGATCACGGCTGCAAGCTCTAAGTCATGAGTCGGATAGTTCTTCTCATGAGTCTTCAGCTGTCTCGATGCATAAGCGACGACTTTTCCATTCTGCATTAAAACACATCCCAAACCCTTTCCAGATGCGTCGCTATGAATCACCAGTCCTCCTGAATTATCCGGTACGGTCAGGATCGGGGCGGTTATCAACTTCTGCTTCAATGTCTCGAAGGCTAATGCACATCCATTCGTCCTAACAAACGGTACCTCCTTACGCGTAAGCTTGGTCAACGGCTCAGCTAAACGAGCGAAGTTCTCCACAAATCTTCTGTAGTAACCGGCGAGTCCAAGAAAACTACTTATTTCCGCAACATTCTTTGGAATAGGCCAATCTCGAACTGCTGTAATCTTCTCGGGATCGACGGCGATTCCATCGCCCGACACGACATGCCCCAGAAACTTCACTTCTTCCAGCCAGAATTCACACTTACTCATCTTCGCAAATAACTTCTCTTGTTTCAGCGTCCGTAGTGCGATCCTTCTTCTTCACTAAAAGAACTGGAGCTTCCCAAGGGGAGTTGCTGCTTCGAATTCATCCCTTCTCGAGTAGTTCACCAACTTGTTTCTTAACTTCTCCCAATTCCACCGGTGCCATCGGATAATAAGACCTTGATACTGGCGCTGCACCGGGAATAAGGTCAATCGCAAACTCCACCTCTCGCTTCGGCGGTAAGCCCGAAATGTCTTCAAACCCATCCATAAAGTCGCGAACAACTGCCGGCTCTTCTTTACCATCAACTTCTATAGTTGCAAGAACACTGTGTGTCGGCCTAACCCTGAACTCGACTGGCCCGACAGAACTGCTTCCTTACCGTAACTGCTGTCTACATCGTCGGCCGCGAAAGGTCCAGCGAGACTACTGAGTCTCGTCCATTCTGCTGCATGCACGTCCACGGTTGCTCCATTGTGCCTTAGTCCGATGAACTTCCCTTCCATTTCCTCCGCGCAAACCGCGGAAGGACTTCTCCAGTAAACTCTTAGAGAAATCCGCCCACTGCCTGACTTGGGCAAGCGGTTCTCCTCCACAAGCCACCACTCTCGGCGTAATCCGCTAGTTGAATGCGCACCACAACAGCTCCTTTGTCCTCTGGAATCTGTGCCGAAATCAGCAAATTCTCCGTGCTGACTAGCCACTGCTCGGCTGGCAACGGCTCCTCCAGACCAGTAAAAGTAGATGAACCCAAAAGTCTGAAATCTGCTACAGTCCCTACTCGTTCGACCGGTCTAGTTCTATCGTTGTTTACAGACTGCTGAACGATCTGCAAACCTTCCTGAAACGAATCTGCTATTGCTGGATCAGCTCAGTCTGTCTCTTTGATTTCCAGCATTCCTCTTATCTCTCCAAGCATGGCGGCTTCGTTCACACGCCTCTGGTACGTCTTCAACCTCTTACCTGTCATAATCCTGAACTCAAAACACCCAATATTAGCATGATGATAGATTCTGAATATGGATCAAGGCTAGAACTCCAAGATACTTAAATAGAGTGCTGCATTATAGCTATGCCGCGGTATCATAGCCGCAATTACTTAACTCCACTCAAGTCGCCCAAGTCCTAGGGATAACAAGAAATCAAGTTTCCGAGTCGACATGCAAAGTAAGTTTGCACGTCGTAAAAGATATAACCAGGAAGAATGTGATTCAACAATGGTAAAACGGTCAATGTGGCTGGACATGTTTCCTAAACACGGGTATTATGATTCGTGTATTGGGTACAATACCCAACTACAAAAGAATCAACCCGACTAACCTATGGCTCTGATACCAAAAGAACCCTGTCACGCCCCGCTTCCCAGAGTACGCAAGTTTGGGCACGTGACACAGCCAACCATGCTACCTGTGGGTAGGAAGTATCCATCCACAGTCACATTACGGTTGTAAGGCTATCAAGAACAAGATAATAAGCTAAACTAATACATGTCCATATCCATAATAATGAGAATCAATAAGCAATAAGTGCGGAAGCAATGATCCAATATGATAATAGAAAGGTACGTCCCATAATGCGGGACCGCACCCGGAAATAAAATGCAATAAACCACTAACCACTATAGAACTCAAATCAGCCTGCTGGCTGAAGTACTCCTGCTCGGTCGTCGACAATGGTACGGAATCTGGGCCATGCAAAACCCAGACGTCAGCGCGTCAAGACATCAAGTATGTAGCATAAACATGGTAATAAGCAATGCAAGTATGAACATGAATAAAGCAGTAATAAGAAATGACAAGCAGGGTAATGTGCAAGGTGACTAAACTGTCCTATCAGGTTTTCTACTCTATAGTCTTTGAAACCAATTGATGAATCGTCGATGTAACTCAATAGTATCCCGTGCGTGCCCGGGACCACGGTCAAGATCCTCGGGGCTGAATCCGAGACGTGCCGCTAAGCAGTAAAAGGTAGTAGGATGGACGAGTGATGTCAGCATCAACACTCCGGAGCTGGCCAAGCCCGTAAGACTGATCAGAACAATGTATCGAACTGTTGAGTTACAAGTCGGTTTCACCTTTGATTTCCCCATACCCCAAGCTATGTATGTCATGTCAGGTATTCAGTAGTCAAGGACCAATGCCAACACAAAGTCAAGTAAAAGTAAGTCTGTCTGGATCGACAGCAGGAATGGTTAGGTTTGTCGGCATTAGGCACGAGATCAGGAAACAAGTAATGTCATGGTACAACAGGATGAGTCGGTATGTATGTATATGTCAGGTGTAGCAGGGTCAGGCCAATATGTCGTGCAATCGGGTAAGTGCTCACAACCGTTATACAATCAATAATGAACAGCAGCAGGAAACAGTAAACAACAATAATAATCCATGTAAACACAATGATATTTTGTATTCTCTTATTAACAGGTTCAATCATCTTTAGGGTGCAATAGCCACGAGGTGAATCCACAATTCTAAATTAAGGAAACTACATGAAATTATACTAAATATAATAATTGTCTCATGAATGATTTGACAGTTAAACAGATATGATTCAGTCGTTTTATTTAGTTGGAATATGGGTTTATGTGGGTTGATTAATTACGAGGAACTGTTGTACGATTCCAGGTTAAGATAACTGCAATAATATGATATCAATTGCCATCATTAAGTTGTGGTATTAAATAGTATGAATTCAAATGCGTGGCAAGACTAGATCTCGCACGCTATCATGTTAGAGCAAGTATTCAGATACTTGCCTCAGAACAAGGGTCGAGGTGCAGGCGGCCTGATGCACAAGTCACGATACGGTGTGTGAAACGGCGCGACACGGTACTGGGTCCAGGCGCGATCTGCTGCGCGGTCTGGTGCGCGATACGGACGCGATCTGCGGTGCGGTTTGGTGCGCGATACGGACGCGATCTGCGGCGCGATCTGGTGCACGGTACGGGCGCGATACGGTCACGATCTGCAGCGCGATCTGGTGCACGGTACGGGCGCGATACGGTGGTGGGCGTGGTCCCGGCTCGGTGCGTGGCACGACGCGATGCGGCACTGGGCACGGTATGGCACGGCAACAAGTTAGCAACACGATAAACATTCAAGATTAGCGGGGAAAGGGATCTAGCTCAAAGGAACGATGAGGAAGGGCTTACCGGGAGACACCAGGGGGTAACCCCGGCGGGCTCGACGGCGCTGGAACGCCGGCAAGGCAGCGACGACGGCTGCGAAGGTCTGGAACAGCCGCTGGGCTTGCTGGAGAGGGGGTGCGACGAGTGGAGGAGGGTGGTGGTCGAGGGGGAAAGGAGGTGGCGCGGGAGATCTCGACGAGGGTCGTCGGCGCGAATTCCGGCGACCTGGAGATTGGTACAGGGTCGGGTTTGGGTTCAGGTGCGGGAATCGTCGGGGAAACGAGGTGAGTGGGTGCGGTGAGCCTCGTGGTGGCGAGGGCGGCGACGGCGAGGTCGCGGGGGATCGGCGGTGAGGTTGCGAGGGTTAGGGTTAGGGTTCGTGATGGGGAAGAAGGGTTGAGGGAGGCGGCTGCATGGGTGAAGGTTAAATAGAGGAAGAGAGAGAGAGAGATTGGAGAGAGAAAGAAAGAGATTGAGGGAAAAGAGAGAGTGAGACAGGGAAAAGGGTAGGTGGGGCCCACACTCAAGTTCAGCCCTCATGATTGGCTGATCACGAGGTGGGGAAAAATATTTGAAGGGTTGGAAAGATAATCAGTTAAAGGAAAATATATATTCGTCTAAATTAAGTTTAAGATATTAAATTGAAACGGGCCCTTTTTGGCGCGAAATGAAACATTTTTAAATCGCGCCCGGGTTGCGCCCAAATGTTCCAAATTCAAATTATAGGATTTTAAGCGGGTTCCAAATTTTGAAAAGAGGTGTTTAATGATTAAAATGCATGCCCCCAAGTCGGACACTTGCACGCGCACGTAGTCGTCCGAACTTGCCCGTTTAGCCGAACGGGACGGAATCTCAACACGCGGACGCTACCACGCGACTAGTGGCGACGAGTAGGCCAACATGGACATCTTAACTTTTATTTTAGGAGTTAAAATTTGTTATGTGTCAAAATGACTTAACCGGTCAAAATTTAGCAATAAGCACCAGAAAATCAGGAAAAATTGGAGTGAGCAATAAACAACCCTCAACTAGTAATATAGATAGTATTACTGGGCTCGGGTGTTACATCATACCCAACTACAAAAGAATTTCGTCCTCGAAATTCCAAGAATACAAGATAGCTAACTACTGGAAAAGATGAGGGAATTTCTGCCGGATCTCGTCTTCTCGCTCCCAAGTAGATTCTCCATGCGATCGATTTCCCCAAGAAACTAGCACAAGAGGGATAACCTTGTTCTTAAGAACCTTTTCTCTCCGATCCTTGATTTCAACTGGTCGCTCTTCAAAAGTTAGGTCCTCCCGTACGGTCAACTCCGAATGGTCCAAGACATGAGTCTCATCACGAACATACCTCCGTAGTTGAGACACATGAAACACATCGTGAACTCCTGCTAAAGACTGTGGTAACGCCAACCGGTACGATACCTCTCCAACACGCTCCAAAATCTCGAAGGGTCCGACGAATCGAGGACTAAGCTTTCCCCGACTGCCAAAGCGAATCACCCCTCTAGTCGGTGATATCTTCAGAAATACCAAATCACCCACGGCGAACTCTAGAGGTCTTCTTGACGTGTCGGCCCAACTTTTCTGTCTGTCTTGAGCTGCCTTCATATGCTTCCTGATGGTATTCACCTTCTCGATTGTCTGTACCACCAAACCTGGTCCTAGTAACCTTCGTTCACCAACATCATCCCAACAAACCGGCGAACGGCACTTACGACCATACAACGCTTCAAACGGAGCCATCTGAATTGTCGCTTGGAAGCTATTGTTGTACGAAAACTCCACCAGGTGTAGATGATCTTCCCAAGAACCTTTGAAGTCCAACATGCAAGCCCTCAACATATCTTCAAGGGTCTGGATCGTTCTCTCCGATTGTCCATCAGTTTGAGGATGATAAGCTGTGCTAAACTTCAATCGAGTCCCCAAACTTTCTTGTAAACTCCTCCAAAAATGCGACAAGAACCGAGTGTCCCGATCGGACACGATGCTTACCGGTACTCCATGCAATCTGACAATCTCCTGCATGTATCGCTCAGCCAAAGTCTCCGTCGATTGACCAACCCGAAAAGGAATAAAGTGAGCTGCCTTGGTCAACCGATCGACAATCACCCATACTGCATTGTTGCCCTTTGGACTCCGCGGTAAAGCCGTCACGAAATCCATGGTTATATGTTCCCACTTCCACTGAGGAATCGGAAGTGGTTGCAACAAACCAGCAACCCTTTGGTGTTCGGCCTTGACTTGCTGACACACCAAGCACTTAGCCACGAAGCGAGCAATTTCCCTTTTCATACCTTCCCACCAGAAGTGCTGCCGAATATCTCGGTACATCTTTGTCCCTCCTGGATGTACAGAGTAAGCTGAACTGTGTGCCTCCTTCATAAGCTCTTCACGCACATCTCCTTTTGGCACACACACACGGCTACCATATCTCAACGAACCATCTTCATGGATCAGTAAATCGGTTCGTAGTCCGGCTTCAACCCGCTCTCAAAACTTTTGCAGTCTAGGATCCTGCGATTGCGCCGCTTTAATCTTCTCAACTAAGGACGATTGTACTTGCAATTGCATGAGCTGTCCTGTAGTACGCGGTAGCACAACCTCCAAGTCAAATCTCCGAAACTCCTCAATGATCTCCCTTTGTGCGGTCAACACCTGAATTGCTGGTAACCGACTCAGCGCATCCGGCACGACGTTGACCTTTCCCGGATGGTACTTAAGATCGAGGTCATAGTCGGCCATCAGCTCCAACCATCTGCGTTGCCTCATGTTCAACTCCTTCTGAGTGAACACATACTTCAAACTCTTGTGATCTGTAAAGACTTCGACTCTCTCGCCCAAAAGGTAGTGTCTCCAAATCTTCAGGGCGAAGATCACGGCTGCAAGCTCTAAGTCATGAGTCGGATAGTTCTTCTCATGAGTCTTCAGCTGTCTCGATGCATAAGCGACGACTTTTCCATTCTGCATTAAAACACATCCCAAACCCTTTCCAGATGCGTCGCTATGAATCACCAGTCCTCCTGAATTATCCGGTACGGTCAGGATCGGGGCGGTTATCAACTTCTGCTTCAATGTCTCGAGGGCCAATGCACATCCATTCGTCCTAACAAACGGTACCTCCTTACGCGTAAGCTTGGTCAACGGCTCAGCTAAACGAGCGAAGTTCTCCACAAATCTTCTGTAGTAACCGGCGAGTCCAAGAAAACTACTTATTTCCGCAACATTCTTTGGAATAGGCCAATCTCGAACTGCTGTAATCTTCTCGGGATCGACGGCGATTCCATCGCCCGACACGACATGCCCCAGAAACTTCACTTCTTCCAGCCAGAATTCACACTTACTCATCTTCGCAAATAACTTCTCTTGTTTCAGCGTCCGTAGTGCGATCCTTCTTCTTCACTAAAAGAACTGGAGCTTCCCAAGGGGAGTTGCTGCTTCGAATTCATCCCTTCTCGAGTAGTTCACCAACTTGTTTCTTAACTTCTCCCAATTCCACCGGTGCCATCGGATAATAAGACCTTGATACTGGCGCTGCACCGGGAATAAGGTCAATCGCAAACTCCACCTCTCGCTTCGGCGGTAAGCCCGAAATGTCTTCAAACCCATCCATAAAGTCGCGAACAACTGCCGGCTCTTCTTTACCATCAACTTCTATAGTTGCAAGAACACTGTGTGTCGGCCTAACCCTGAACTCGACTGGCCCGACAGAACTGCTTCCTTACCGTAACTGCTGTCTACATCGTCGGCCGCGAAAGGTCCAGCGAGACTACTGAGTCTCGTCCATTCTGCTGCATGCACGTCCACGGTTGCTCCATTGTGCCTTAGTCCGATGAACTTCCCTTCCATTTCCTCCGCGCAAACCGCGGAAGGACTTCTCCAGTAAACTCTTAGAGAAATCCGCCCACTGCCTGACTTGGGCAAGCGGTTCTCCTCCACAAGCCACCACTCTCGGCGTAATCCGCTAGTTGAATGCGCACCACAACAGCTCCTTTGTCCTCTGGAATCTGTGCCGAAATCAGCAAATTCTCCGTTCTGACTAGCCACTGCTCGGCTGGCAACGGCTCCTCCAGACCAGTGAAAGTAGATGAACCCAAAAGTCTGAAATCTGCTACAGTCCCTACTCGTTCGACCGGTCTAGTTCTATCGTTGTTTACAGACTGCTGAACGATCTGCAAACCTTCCTGAAACGAATCTGCTATTGCTGGATCAGCTCAGTCTGTCTCTTTGATTTCCAGCATTCCTCTTATCTCTCCAAGCATGGCGGCTTCGTTCACACGCCTCTGGTACGTCTTCAACCTCTTACCTGTCATAATCCTGAACTCAAAACACCCAATATTAGCATGATGATAGATTCTGAATATGGATCAAGGCTAGAACTCCAAGATACTTAAATAGAGTGCTGCATTATTGCTATGCCGCGGTATCATAGCCGCAATTACTTAACTCCACTCAAGTCGCCCAAGTCCTAGGGATAACAAGAAATCAAGTTTCCGAGTCGACATGCAAAGTAAGTTTGCACGTCGTAAAAGATATAACCAGGAAGAATGTGATTCAACAATGGTAAAACGGTCAATGTGGCTGGACATGTTTCCTAAACACGGGTATTATGATTCGTGTATTGGGTACAATACCCAACTACAAAAGAATCAACCCGACTAACCTATGGCTCTGATACCAAAAGAACCCTGTCACGCCCCGCTTCCCAGAGTACGCAAGTTTGGGCACGTGACACAGCCAACCATGCTACCTGTGGGTAGGAAGTATCCATCCACAGTCACATTACGGTTGTAAGGCTATCAAGAACAAGATAATAAGCTAAACTAATACATGTCCATATCCATAATAATGAGAATCAATAAGCAATAAGTGCGGAAGCAATGATCCAATATGATAATAGAAAGGTACGTCCCATAATGCGGGACCGCACCCGGAAATAAAATGCAATAAACCACTAACCACTATAGAACTCAAATCAGCCTGCTGGTTGAAGTACTCCTGCTCGGTCGTCGACAGTGGTACGGAATCTGGGCAATGCAAAACCCAGACGTCAGCGCGTCAAGACATCAAGTATGTAGCATAAACATGGTAATAAGCAATGCAAGTATGAACATGAATAAAGCAGTAATAAGAAATGACAAGCAGGGTAATGTGCAAGGTGACTAAACTGTCCTATCAGGTTTTCTACTCTATAGTCTTTGAAACCAATTGATGAATCGTCGATGTAACTCAATAGTATCCCGTGCGTGCCCGGGACCACGGTCAAGATCCTCGGGGCTGAATCCGAGACGTGCCGCTAAGCAGTAAAAGGTAGTAGGATGGACGAGTGATGTCAGCATCAACACTCCGGAGCTGGCCAAGCCCGTAAGACTGATCAGAACAATGTATCGAACTGTTGAGTTACAAGTCGGTTTCACCTTTGATTTCCCCATACCCCCAAGCTATGTATGTCATGTCAGGTATTCAGTAGTCAAGGACCAATGCCAACACAAAATCAAGTAAAAGTAAGTCTGTCTGGATCGACAGCAGGAATGGTTAGGTTTGTCGGCATTAGGCACGAGATCAGGAAACAAGTAATGTCATGGTACAACAGGATGAGTCGGTATGTATGTATATGTCAGGTGTAGCAGGGTCAGGCCAATATGTCGTGCAATCGGGTAAGTGCTCACAACCGTTATACAATCAATAATGAACAGCAGCAGGAAACAGTAAACAACAATAATAATCCATGTAAACACAATGATATTTTGTATTCTCTTATTAACAGGTTCAATCATCTTTAGGGTGCAATAGCCACGAGGTGAATCCACAATTCTAAATTAAGGAAACTACATGAAATTATACTAAATATAATAATTGTCTCATGAATGATTTGACAGTTAAACAGATATGATTCAGTCGTTTTATTTAGTTGGAATATGGGTTTATGTGGGTTGATTAATTACGAGGAACTGTTGTACGATTCCAGGTTAAGATAACTGCAATAATATGATATCAATTGCCATCATTAAGTTGTGGTATTAAATAGTATGAATTCAAATGCGTGGCAAGACTAGATCTCGCACGCTATCATGTTAGAGCAAGTATTCAGATACTTGCCTCAGAACAAGGGTCGAGGTGCAGGCGGCCTGATGCACAAGTCACGATACGGTGTGTGAAACGGCGCGACACGGTACTGGGTCCAGGCGCGATCTGCTGCGCGGTACGGACGCGATCTGCGGCGCGGTCTGGTGCGCGATACGGACGCGATCTGCGGCGCGGTCTGGTGCGCGATACGGACGCGATCTGCGGCGCGGTCTGGTGCGCGATACGGACGCGATCTGCGGCGCGATCTGGTGCACGGTACGGGCGCGATACGGTCACGATCTGCAGCGCGGTCTGGTGCACGGTACGGGCGCGATACGGTGGTGGGCGTGGTCCCGGCTCGGTGCGTGGCACGACGCGATGCGGCACTGGGCACGGTATGGCACGGCAACAAGTTAGCAACACGATAAACATTCAAGATTAGCGGGGAAAGGGATCTAGCTCAAAGGAACGATGAGGAAGGCTTACCGGGAGACACCAGGGGGTAACCCCGGCGGGCTCGACGGCGCTGGAACGCCGGCGAGGCAGCGACGACGGCTGCGAAGGTCTGGAACAGCCGCTGGGCTTGCTGGAGAGGGGGTGCGACGAGTGGAGGAGGGTGGTGGTCGGCCCAGGTGGTCGAGGGGGAAAGGAGGTGGCGCGGGAGATCTCGACGAGGGTCGTCGGCGTGAATTCCGGCGACCTGGAGATTGGTACAGGGTCGGGTTTGGGTTCAGGTGGGAATCGTCGGGGAAACGAGGTGAGTGGGTGCGGTGAGCCTCGTGGTGGCGAGGGCGGCGACGGCGAGGTCGCGGGGGATCGGCGGTGAGGTTGCGAGGGTTAGGGTTAGGGTTCGTGATGGGGAAGAAGGGTTGAGGGAGGCGGCTGCATGGGTGAAGGTTAAATAGAGGAAGAGAGAGAGAGAGAGATTGGAGAGAGAAAGAAAGAGATTGAGGGAAGAGAGAGAGTGAGACAGGGAAAAGGGTAGGTGGGGCCCACACTCAAGTTCAGCCCTCGTGATTGGCTGATCACGAGGTGGGGAAAAATATTTGAAGGGTTGGAAAGATAATCAGTTAAAGGAAAATATATATTCGTCTAAATTAAGTTTAAGATATTAAATTGAAACGGGCCCTTTTTGGCGCGAAATGAAACATTTCCAAATCGCGCCCGGGTTGCACCCAAATGTTCCAAATTCAAATTATAGGATTTTAAGCGGGTTCCAAATTTTGAAAAGAGGTGTTTAACGATTAAAATGCATGCCCCCAAGTCGGACACTTGCACGCGCACGTAGTCGTCCGAACTTGCCTGTTTAGCCGAACGGGACGGAATCTCGACACGCGGACGCTACCACGCGACTAGTGGCGACAAGTAGGCCAACATGGACATCTTAAATTTTATTTTAGGAGTTAAAATTTGTTATGTGCCAAAATGACTTAACCGGTCAAAATTTAGCAATAAGCACCAGAAAATCAGGAAAAATTGGAGTGAGCAATAAACAACCCTCAACTAGTAATATAGATAGTATTACTGGGCTCGGGTGTTACATAATGGCTGTGGGACAGACCATTTCCCCAACTGGGATGAGAAGCGTACATATTAGTCTACTCCGGAGTATCGATGCCCTGTCTCGATAATCCTACGACTAGGGACCTGAAAAAGGATGTGCTTGTAGACTACCCAGCCCCTACTAGTGTGACTGCCATCACAACGCTGGTAGTCAAGCAAGATCTTATGGGCTCTATCAATATGTATTTGCGATATGCTAAAAGAAATATATACACATATTAAGATAGATATAAACCAAGTAGCATACTATTATGTTGAGCAAGACTGTTAATACAAATGTGAATATCTCAAACTTCCATTAAGTAATATACAAGCTAGTATGATACAATAATGGCTCCTAGGGCATATACACTAACAATCTCCCATTTGCACTAGGGTCATGTACTGGCGTATCGAAGACCTATCATCTCGAGTAGCCTCTCGAACTGTGTCTGAGGTAAGGCCTTTGTGAATGGATCTGCAGTGTTCTCCTCTGTAGCAACTCTCCGGACCTTGATCTCCCGGCGATCTATGATCTCCCTGATCAGGTGATACCGTCTTAAGATGTGTCTGGACTTCTGATGGGACCTGGGTTCCTTCGCTAAAGCTATGGCGCCGTTGTCATAATACAGCGGTATTGGATTAACAATGGTAGGAACCATCTGAAGTTCTGTTAGGAACTTCTTTATCCAGACTGCTTCTTTTGCGGCATCGCAAGCAGCGATATACTCCGCTTCCATCGTCGAGTCAGCAACGGTGTCCTGCTTGGAACTCTTCCAGCACACCGCCTCTCCATTGAGGGTAAAAACATAACTCGACATGGACTTGGAGTCATCCTTGTCCCTCTGGAAGCTGGAGTCAGCAAAAGCCTCGATTTGGAGGTCTTTTCCGCCGTAAACCAAGAACATATCCTAGTCCGTCTCAGGTACTTGAGAATGTTCTTGACTGCTATCCAGTGCTTCTTCCCTAGGTCCGACTGATACCGGCTTATCACGTTCAGTGCGTAAGCTATATTTGGTCTGGTACACAACATCGCATACATTATAGAGCCTACCGTAGAAGCGTAGGGTATAATCGACATGCGATCCCTTTCCAAATCAGTTTTGGGAGACATCTCTTTAGAGAGGGTGATTCCGTGACAAGCCGGTAAATTACCGCGCTTAGAATCTTCCATACTGAATCTTTTCAGTATAGTGTTGATATACCTGGATTGCGAAAGTCCCAACATGCTCTTAGATCTATCACGACAGATCCGGATCCCCAGAATGTAAGAGGCATCACCCAGGTCTTTCATGGAAAACCTGTGTGACAAGAATCCTTTGACAGATTGTAGCATAGGAATGCCATTTCCTATCAAGAGAATGCCATTCACATACAAGACGAGGAATACGACAGTTCATGCTACAATTTTACTATATATACATGGTTCATCTGGATTTTTGATAAAGTCATATTCTTTGACCGTTTCATCAAAACAGATGTTCCAACTCCGCGATGCCTGCTTTAGTCCATAAATGGACTTAAGCAACTTGCACACTTTCCCGCTGCTCCCACTCTGATTGAAACCTTTTGACTGATCTATATAGACGCACTCTTCTAAATTACCATATAGAAAAGCCGTCTTTACGTCCATCTGTCAGACCTCATAATCATGGAAGGCAGCAATGGCAAGAAGGATCCGAATGGATTTGAGCATAGCCACTGGAGAAAAAGTTTCGTCATAGTCCAAACCAGGTCTTTGACGAAAACCCTTTGCAACAAGTCTAGCCTTATAGGTTTCCACCTGTCCATCTACACCAATTTTCTTCTTGAAGATCCACTTGCATCCTATGGGTTTTACCCCATCTGGAGCAAAGTCCAAAGTCCATACTTTGTTGGTGTACATGGACTCCATCTCGGTCCGCATTGCATCTAGCCATTTTACCGAGTCGCCGCTCTGGATGGCCTGGTGGAAGCTAGTAGGTTCATCATTATCAATGACGCAATCCTCTTTATCCCCGTCTATGAGAAAATCGTAGTATCTCTCAGGCGGATGAGACGGCCTACTACTCCCGCGGAGGGGTGCGGGAATGTCGTGTTCTTCTGGAACTTCTAGTTCTACCAAACTTTCAGCAGTAGTTTGTGGTTCTGGAATTTCTTCCAGTTCTATTGCGCTCCCACTTGTTTTCTTTTCTAAAAACTGCTGTTCTAGAAAATGGGCATTACGAGAAACAAAAACCTTTTGTTCCTCTGCGTAATAGAAATAATACCCCTTGGAGTTCTTTGGATATCCCACAAACTTACACTGTACTGATCGTGCCTCGAGTTTGTCCGCATGCTGCTTTTTAACAAAAGCCGGGCATCCCCATATCTTCAGATACTGAAGATAGGGTTTCTTCCCACTCCACATCTGATATGGTGTGGTAGGCACAGTCTTGGTAAGAACCCTGTTCAAAAGATATGCAGCTGATTCTAGTGCATAACCCCAGAAAGATCGCGGTAACTCGGCATTACTCATCATGAAACGTACCATATCTAATAGGGTTCGGTTCCGTCTTTCCGATACACCGTTATGTTGTGGAGTGTATGGAGGAGTAAGCTGAGAGAGAATTCCATTCTCTTTTAGGTAACCCAGGAACTCGGTACTCAAGTATTCACCACCTCGATCAGATCTCAATGTCTTGATACTTTTGCCGGTTTGGTTTTCTATTTCATTCTTATATTCTCGGAATTTCTCAAAGGCCTCGGATTTATGTTTCATTAAGAAAATGAATCGATACCTAGAATAATCATCCGTAAAAGTAATGAAATATGAAAAATCGCCTCTTGCATATATAGACATTGGACCACATACATCGATGTGTATGAGTTCTAAGAGCTCGCTCGCTCTTACTCCATGTCCAGTGAATGGAGTCTTTGTCATCTTTCCTTTGAGACATGATTGACAAGTGGCATAAGATTGATATTCGAACGGATCTAAATATCATTATCTATGTAACTTAGTTAACCTTGTTTCATTGATGTGACCCAGTCTACAATGCCATAAGAAAACTTGATTTATATCTAGAGACTTTCTTTTGTGTGTTCTAGACATTGAAAATCTGTAATTGGTTTAACACGTATATACCGTTATCTAGTGTACCGGACCCAATCAAATCATGATTAAGGTGGATGTTAACAACATCGCTTACAAACGTGAAATCATAACCTTTCTTTGATAACAACGATACTGATATGATATTACACGTTAAACTAGGTACACAAAAACAGTTGCGCAAAACCAAAATATGTCCACTCGTCAATCCAAGGTGATAATCCCCTACGGACACAGCATTCACGCTAGCTCCGCTAGCAACCTGGAGGGTCATATCACCAACCTTCAGCACTCTACGGTTTCTCAGTGCCTGCAATGAATTGCATATATGAGATCATGATCCGGTATCCAATACCCAGAAAGTAGAGTTGATTGACAGAAAATTTTCAATTACAAACACACCTAAAGCCGAAACCACAACTTGCCTCGGGTCCTGGTTCTTGGCAATCCAAGCTTTGCAATCCTTCTTCCAATGGCCTTTCCTGCGACAGTGCAAGCACTCGTCCTTTGCCACTACCGGCACCGCAATCTTTCCCTTTCCCTTGGCTCCCACCTTACCAACACCACCTCTTGGTTTGGTAACGGTCTTCTTCTTCTTTCCTTTGGCCCTTGCCTTGGACCTGGAAGAAGAAGCACCACGAACAAACATAGTGGGTGTTTCCCTTACTTTCTGCAAGGTGCCCTCTGCACTCCTCAACATGTTAAGGAGTTCTGGAAGTTCAACTTCTTTACCTTAAATGTTGAAATTCAAGATAAACTGGGTGTAAGTGGAAGAAAGGGACTGGAGAATCAAGTCTGTATACAGCTCGTTCTCTAATGTTGTCCCGAGGTCTGCGAGCTTTCAGTATAGCCAATCATCTTAAGGACATGTTCCCCTACAGATGATCCGATAGCCAGCCTCGACTGAAACAAGTTCTTCGAGGTCTCGTATCTAGGTATACGAGATTGCTCTCCATACAGTTCCTTGGTGTGGAGAAATATGGATTCTAGATCCATATTCTCATGCCTCCTCTGATGTTAATTATTCATAGAGGCAAGCACGATGCATTTGGCCTTCGCGCAGTCTAACTCCCAGGTCTTGCGGATTTCCTTATCCGCGACACTGGATTCAGGACCTGGGACGGCAGAGACCTTAGTAGTAAGGACATACCCCAATTTGTCATAGGTAATTGCCATCTTAACATTCCGGAACCAATCTTTATAGTTTGGCCCTGTCAAAATATTTTTATCTAATAATAACTTAAGGCCCGTCATGTTCCGGGTCACTGCAATTAGGAGAGAGAGAGGAAACACCTTAGCATGATGCTCTTGCAAGTTTAGAGTGGTTTTTAGTTTATCTAAACAGGATGTCTCCTACTGTTTCTCGAATCCTTCCTCAAACCAAAAAAAGAACTAGTCAGGACTATTTTTACTGTACAATACTTGCTTAACTGTTCAGCCAGGCCGGTGTCGGTACTTCGAGCGAGGTTTTACGACGCTTTCGCGAAGTTCCTTAATTAAATAATCTCTTTTCTTTGGGGACGTAGCCCCGCTGACACCTTTCTCGACACCTACTTGGTTTATAGCATTAATCGTTAAGTAAAAGAATCTCCCGATGAGTAGTATATACTCATAGTAGGATCGGGATCCAAATATCATCGTGTGATAAAGCTGAAAGAATCCTACCAAAATTATCACTCCAAATGGTATGCAACACCAGCAAGTTTCAGTTTCTTTAGAAACTCCCGATATCGATTTCTGCCCCATGCTCTTATGACCTTGGCGTTGGTCAAAATGTCATAAGTCACATGTCAAGTTCTACCCATCATTATCTTGTTAATTTGAACCCACTCGTACATACCCCTGACGTTGGCCAAATAGCAGTACGACTGTCCCAAACCAACTCATCTATCTATACAACAGATGAATTCCCAGCAGTTACCAAACACTATGTCTTGGTGTTGGTCAAAATATATAGCTTGAATACTACTAAATACCCAAATGAAATGACGAAGGGCTACGAATGGTTTTGGCGAAACCATAAACGTAGTGAACTTGATATGATTGAAGGAACTTGATAGCTTTTAAAAGGAGTGGTTTAAGCTCCGCAATTAAAAATCTGCTGTTTTTAAAATAACCGAGTGGTTTCTTTTAAACTGTTCCAACGATTCAACTTTTGTTTATTTTCTTTGCATTAAAATAATGCGTCCCATCAAAAAGTATATGGCGTAAAGATTATTGGAAAGGGCTTGCAACTTATGCAAGATTTAGGTGGTGGATTCTCATTCCCAACCATTTTATTATAGACACCATCATTAGCCTGAAAGGAGTTTTCTTAATCCGAAAGCACAAACATATATATCAGTGGAAGCCAGATGCCTATAAAGTAAGCTATAATATCTACAGTCCACCAATGATTCTTAAATGACCATTTTTAACATGGGTGCACTAAGAGATATTATAAATTTTTATAAAATAAATAACTTTTGATTGGTGGATAGAGTCGAATCTAATTTGATGATATGTTAATTTTTTATTTACATTTTATAGGAAGTGCTTGATGTTTTTCAAGGCTTCTGCTTTTTACAGAATCTGAGGTAATATCAAAACAGAGTCAAATATTGCGAGGAAAGGAAAAATTAGTCCTTTTCTTTTTTTTTGTTTCCCAAAATTTTTGTGGAAGAATGTTCTATAATTTCTTAATAAGTCCATCATCACAAGTAACAAGTTACACCACCAATAATGATCTATAGCATCTAAATTTGGAAGATTTGTACTCCAACATGGTTGCATGATTGGTGAATGTTGTTTTGGAAGGATCTTAATTATACGAGGAAACTGTTGGAAATGAAAAAAAATTATTTTTATTTATTCACTTTTAAATTCTGGGACTTCAAGTCATTAAGGGAAGCTATCAATTTTTTCGGCAGGTGCAATCTTCTGTTGTAGCAACAAATTTACCAAAATTAAAAAAGGCCCATGTAGCTCGAAGAAAGCAATTGAGCTTTGATATTTACAAGACCAAATCTGAAAGTTGATCCCATAAGCATGATTCTTGACGCCCGCCAAACTCGTTGAAGTCCCTAAAAACTTGCATGTTATAGATTTCCTTATTTCACTGCTTTAATAGAGGAGTCGATAAACAGGTTGATTTGATTTATGTTTCACTCCTTTTTTTGGCGAGTTTTTGTGTATCTACAACTTAAAATCCTTGCGAAGCAAAATTCACGGAGTTTGTGATTAATTATATGTTTGTTGTCATACAGGTTGGATTCAAGTCCAACTTAGAGAATCTAAACTGGATGTACCAAGCTCCGAAATCCCCTCGATTGAAGGTTCAAACCTGGAGACTGGGATACTTAATGGTGAACGTTTTGGTGCCTTTTGAGGCAAGTGTACGTTTTTGCTATAAATTGAGGTCCGTTTCTTCACTTATTCTTTCTGTATTCATTATTCTTCGAGCTTTCGTGCTAAAGTTTCAAATCTTCTTTATGCATTTTCACTCGATTAGATCTCTCGATCTCAAGCTTCAGCCCTTATTGTATTTTTCATTTACCCATTGGACTGACATTGATTCTCACTATGCTGTGATGAAGTAAGTTGACTGCTTCTATGGGAGAGATGATCGCTTCTTTGAAAACACAAGGTGAAAATGTCTTTTATACAATTTGGAAGTAGGTTATAGTAGAAAATTAATTCCTGAACGTACATTTCGCTGCTAATATGATACTCTCCCGATGAGCTATTGAGCTCACATAGATCCCTTGCAAGTTTTATTAAAGGCGGACATAGGTTATATGAAAAGAAATTGTTAGTCAAATTTAATCAAACACATCGATATGGGGGAAAAAAGAATCGTTTTTTTTTGTTTCTGTGTGTGTGTGTTGATCGGGTGGGGTGGGGTGCATATCCACTTAGTATTATACTAAAGGGTAAACCCCACGCGATGTGTGGGAGTTTTGGATAATTTGTCAGCATTTTTTGAGGAGCAAGGGGATAAAAAAAATTTCAGGAGAAACAATAAAATTAAAGCAAGTTAATATCTAATACTTTTACTTCATCAAAGGAGCCTTCTTTCTTTCATCCCTACCCGTTTAACCTTATCCTGTTTATTATGTGTTTTTATCTTGTTAGTAATCGACTCCACAATAAGCTGTCTTGAACTCTCTCACCCCACCCCCCTACACCTGGCATGTGGTCAAGGTGCCTACAGCCTTATTACGTGCTGCCAAGTAACCTAATTGGCCACACAATAAGCTGTCTTGAACCCGCAACCCCCCAAACTGGCACGTGGCCAAGATGTCCACAGCCTTATTAGGTGCTGCCCAAACTGGCACGCGGCCAAGATGTCCACAGCCTTATTAGGTGCTGCCAAGTAACGCCGGCTGCAGATTATTCTCCAATAGAAAGTGCCACAAATACCCTACAACATTTCCCAAATACCAACCAAATATATGGGGGGATTAGAAAATCAGCAGCTTCTTTAGAAGATTCATTTCTTCCAGCCTTGGTAAGGTTATTTGATAGTGTTAGGATTCAAGGCATCCCGACACCTTGATAGATTCGACGCGCTTTAGTTCAAACGACACGGTTCATTTTAACATTTTGTAGCATGTGAATTGAAACAGAGAAATAAGCATGTCTGGTACAAGGAAAACACTTAAGTACAACGCAGCATGCCGACTCGTTGTTGAGCCGAATACAACAGTCAACAAAAAATATGTTTAGACCGAATAATTACAATACGCACAATTACATAGCTGAGCCAAACTTAGGCGGTGAACAAGAAATAGATTTACCTTTGGCTTTACATAACCACTCTCACATGAATTCACAGTGAACAAGGATCTCGTTCGTAGGGATTCGCATTGAACGAACTGTGTTTAGGTCCTAGACCCATCGACATGATCGTTCTCAAAGATTTGCACTGAATGTTAGTAATATGTATGCCCTAAAGACCATTATATGGATAGTGGAAACTTGGACATATAATCTATAGAGATAGATGACTTTCTTGCTCAAAATGATAGTACGCTATCTGGTTTACTTTATCTGTATATGTAGATTTAATCATTTACACATGTTGATAAAGCCCAGAGGATATTTGCTTGACTACTGTGATTATGATGTGGATCATACTAGTGGGGCACATATAGTCTATAAGCATATCCTTGAACTGTTCCTAGTCGAGGGTGTATCGAGACAGGGCATCGATATTCCAGAGTAAACTAGCGTATGCTATTCTTGTCCCATATGATGGGTGATGGATGATCCCATATCCATCTGGTGAGGAGACACCAAAGATTGTATGCGGGTGCTCAGTGGAGACTGGGTACACTGAACGGACTCACCGAGAACTCCTATGTGGTATTATATCTATCGTCGGATAGCAGTTCTCAGGAACACTGGTACATGTTAGTCTGTAGACCCGAGATCGTCATAGAGTCTTGTGTGTCCTCCCACTATACTTTGATCTCCACCCTACCACGGCTCTACTGAGTCGTGCAAACAGGTGGTCTTTGGGTACAGTTCCGAGGCGCATGGAGGCAATGAGCGATAGGAGGGGTTTCGTCTCTCCCGGTATTGGGGGTTGATGTTGTGCTATGCTCGATTGGCTATAACATGAAGTCCCTGGCCAGGGCTGTTGAGATTTACTGATAAGAGTTATCAGTAGTTTCTCGATCTGTTATGAGCCATACACCAGCATGACTTATTGAGTTATTGGGGTCGACGATACCATCCCTAGACTTAATATGTAGCATATCTGACGAAGAGATCGGACTGTACGGTAAGTGTTGCCAGTTGGCTCGACGGGAGTTTTTACAGCTTCGCTGGTTTTCTTCTGATCGTTTCAATACCTGGGTAGCCGTTATGTTTAGCTGACCTCTTGCGGCTTGTAGATGTTTGATATGATCATCATCTACTGCTGGCGTATTGACGAGTCTTAGAGTCCCACAATGAAGTTTCCTGGCTCAGGCAAAAAGATGTGGTGTGCATATGAGATATGCGCGGGACCCGATTAAATACGGTTATGTGATAACGTATATTAATCGGGCATTTTCTATTTGTCGGATCGTATGAGATATGACCGGTTTGGTAAAATCAAGTGTTGATTTAACTAAATTACATTTAGATTAATTTTTTAAGTAAATCCTTTTGTATGCATGCATGTATGCACATGATGATGTGCATGGACACATACATGCATACATAGTATCATGGTTGTTGATACAAGAATGATGACAATATAAGACTTATATTGAAGCTTTTAATTTGTATTTATCATTTTAAGTTAATGAAAAGAAAACCCACTCATGCTCCTTTATTCCTTAATGGGTAAGCTTTACTTAACTTAATGAAAAGAATTTCCATCCATGCTTAATTGTTTAGGAAAAGAATTTCCACTCACAATTATGGTGGTAATGGAATAATGGTGATTATTCCCTTCTTATCACTATAAATAGCTTCATATGTGATATGAAGCAAGGTGTGCAAAACTTGTGTACAATTGAGTGCAAGGGTGTGAAGAATACAAGTTATCATATGTGATATGATAGAAAGCTCAAGCCACCATTATCTTCTTCTTCCTCTCTAGATTTCTCTCTTGAGTGAAGATTGACAAAAGAAAGGATTTCAATTGAAGAACATAAACCACATCATCATACTACACACATCTAGCCGATTGGTGTAGGGTGTTTACTCTACTTCGTTTGCGAAACAAGTAAGGTAAGGAGTTTTGGGCAAAGGGACTTCGGGTGGATCATCGTGGACAAGGAAGACTTCCATCGATCCGTTACAAACTCTCATAGTGCCAAGGAGTCACCGAGGAAGATCTACAAAGGTTGTAATCTTTCCTCTTAGTGATAGTTTTACAATTGCATGTGATGTTTAGTTGTATGAATCCCTAAAACTTCTAGTTTCGATTCTTGTCGGGTTAACTTAACACCTCTAAAATTTTGATTATGGCATGTGTGATGCTACCCAACCCTTGACGAGGTGCTAGGCCGGCCCTTCAGTGGTATCAGAGCCAGGCTAGAGCTTTAGGCGATGCGTAGGCGATGTTAAACGTCCGATCGAACCACGAAACACCAATTTGGACCGCTCTCTGGAAAATTTTTTGAAAATTGGATTTTTCCAAATTAAAAGGTCCTAAAAAATTCAGCAGGCATTTTTAAGAATTACCATATAAAAAGTTTTCAATGATCTCACTAAAGAGGCGCGGATCCGCGGCCAAAGCATGGCTTTGGCGGTGGATCCGCGGCAGTTCTAAAAGATCAATGAAAAATTTTTTATGCAGAGAACCTGATTTAATACGTACAAGCCTCTGAAATATTTAAAACTCACTCAAGTGTTGAGTGTTCTGGAGATATATTGGATTTGGTGATTCGATTGGAAAAGTTTAACTTCGTTCAGATTTTCAGATTTTTAGAACGTGTTAAAATGTTTGAACGAATATTACAAACACAGTTTTTTTTCCCGTATTGGAAAAATTCCAAGTGTTGGATTTTTCCCTAGTTCGAAACCTTCGAAAAACATGCAAGCGTATTTGTGAACACTCTAGAAGAACATAACCTTAACTCGATTATGTGACCGTCAAAACTATCACTGAACGTTAAGGTTTGTGGTAGTTTAGCGTTGCCACATGTGAGGCGTTGGTTTGGCCCTTCTACGGTTGGTCCATAAGGGGCTGTGGCATGTTCTAGAAATTTTTGAACTCGGCTCAAGTGTTGTGCAGTTTGGGAAATCTTTGGTGTTTGTTTATTCGATCGAAAAGTTTAACATTGTCTATTTATCTGAAATGTGATACAATATGTGGAATTCATATAGTTAGGCATGAAATACGAAGTATGTGATATTTCGAATTTATGATGTCTAAGGTGATTGTGGATTCCAAATGTTGTAGTTTTTCATTTTATTTTCTGTGACCGTAAGTGTAGTATGTGGTGTATCGCCGTTTTCGTTGCTATACGTCAACGACAATCGGGATACGCATACTTACTTACGTTGATGATATGAGATATTATGTGTTGCTGAGATATGATGAGTAGGATTGTCGCGACTGAATAGCCGGGGTTTTTTATGTGAGATGAGAGTTTTATTTTTCATTCATGTATAAATCAATTGTATATTATTTACTTTTCCGCATTAGGATAGACCCAAGGAGGGGAGCACAAGTGACCGGGTTCTAGGGTTCAGTGGGAGGCCATCTCGAGGAGTCGAGACCGGGTCTCCTAAACTCTAGAATTGGCGGGGTCACTTGCCGCTCTCGTAGGGGTCTAAGGGTGTGGGCTTGGCTATTCATCACGACCGTGGAATCCGTATTTTCTATTGTTGGCTCGATACAAAATACGGACATCCTAGATATCCTTTTATATGCTTCTGCTGTTGATATTCTGTAATGTGATTACTTAGTATCTGAGACGAATGGATTATTATTATATATATGATATATAATAAACGTTGCTTATATTTTACACCCGCGCTAGTCCCGCCCCGCTATGCCGTTAGTTAAGTAACCTAACGGTGCATAACGGGACACTGTGGCGAATGCGGATGGTATAAGTATACGTTCTATTCTGTGATGGCTTAGGAACTTAAATGATGGGATCACATTAATGAGATTAATGTAAAGAAAAGAAACCTAATGATGTTGTAGAATCAGATTTGAAACCAATTCGGCTTTTTATGAAAATGCAGTCTTGATGACGCTAGTAAGCGTCTATTCTGGGAGGATTTAGACGAGGTGGTGCAAAGTATACCTAGTGGAGAGAAGTTATTTATTGGTGGTGATCTTAATGGACATGTAGGTACCAGTCGTAGTGGGTTTGATACTATCCATGGAGGTTTTGGTTTCGGACAAAGGAATGAAGTGGGTGACTCGATTCTAGATTTCGCTTTATCTTATGACTTGATCTTAGCAAACACCTGGTTTAGGAAAAGAGAGTCCCACCTTATCACTTTTAGGAGCGGATCAAATGCTAGTCAAATAGACTTTTTTCTGACGAGAAGAATAGATAGAGGTTGTTGTATCGACTGTAAGGTAGTGCCAGGTGAGAGTGTAACTACCCAACATAGACTTTTAGTTCTAGATTTTCAATTTAGAAGAGAACCTAGGAAGATTAGACGTAAGGTAGAGCCTAAAATTAAATGGTGGCGATTGAAAGAAGGTAATCAAAAGGCTTTTATAGATCGTGTAGTACAAGAAGCGGATTGGCAGTCGGAAGATGATCCGGACAAAACATGGAACAAAATGGCTAGTTGTATCAAGAAAGTAGCTAGAGATCTACTTGGTGAGTCGAGAGGTGGTGCTCCACCATCTAAGGACATATCATGGTGGAATGAAGACGTAAAGGCTGCTATTAAAATTAAAAGGGATTCTTATAAAGATTTGAAGAAAAGTAGAGATGTGGAGAGATTTGAGAAGTACAAAATGGCTAAAAAGGAAGTTAAGAAAGCTGTTCGGGAAGCTAAATCTAAGGTCTACAAGGAGGTGTACGAGAAATTAGACACTAAAGAGGCTGCAAATGATATATACCGGATTGCTCGAATGCGGGAAAGGAAGACCAGAGACTTATGTGCGGTGAAGTGTGCCAAAAATGAAAATCAGAAGGTTTTAGTTCGAGATGAGGATATCAAGGAAAGATGGAGAGATTATTTTGACAAATTGTTCAATGAGAGCTTTACTAAGAATTTGGATGGACTTGTCATTCAATCTCAAGATATAAATCGTGATTTCATGCGTAAAATAAGACTTACTGAGGTTAAAGAAGCTTTGAACAGAATGGGTTTAAGAAAAGCGGTTGGTCCTGACGGGATTCCTATCGAGATTTGGAGATGCTTAGGCGAAATAGGCGTTAAATGGCTGACAGATCTGTTTAATAAGATTTGGCAGACAAAAAAGATGCCAAATGAATGGAGGAAAAGTATCCTTGTACCTATCTACAAGAATAAGGGTGACATTCAAAGTTGCTCAAACTACCGTGGAATAAAACTAATGTGTCACACCATGAAACTTTGGGAGAGGGTGATTGAACACAGGCTAAGGAAGGATATTAAGATAACAGAGAACCAATTTGGGTTCATGCCTGGACGATCGACGACGGAGGCGATTCATTTGATTCGTCAACTTGTCGAGCGTTTTCGAGAGAGGAGAAGAGATTTGCATATGATATTTATTGATTTAGAAAAAGCGTACGACAAGGTACCTAGAGAGGTATTATGGGGGACAATGATGATAAAGGGGGTCCCCGTCAAGTATATTGACATAATCAAGGATATGTACGACGGAGTAGTGGCAAATGTCAGAACTTGCGGTGGCTTAACAAATGATTTTCCGATTACTATTGGTTTACATCAAGGATCTGCATTAAGTCCTTTCCTGTTTACCATCGTGATGGATGAGCTTACTAGAACTATCCAAGATGAAGTCCCTTGGTGCATGCTATTCGCTGATGATATTGTTCTAGTAAATGAGACGAAAGCAGGGGTTAATGCCAAATTGGAATTATGGAGACAAACATTGGAATCTCGGGGATTCAGATTGAGCAGGTCCAAGACAGCATATATGCACTGCAAATTTAGTAGCCAGAGAAATCAAAACCATATTGGTATAACATTGGAAGGGCAAGAGATATCACCGAGCGACCAGTTTAGATATCTAGGTTCCATCATCCAAAGGAATGGGGAGATCGATAGTGATGTTAATCAAAGGATCCAAGCTGGTTGGTTGAAATGGAGGAGTGCAACAGGGATTTTGTGTGATCGTAACTTTCCGTTAAAATTGAAAGGGAAGTTTTATCGGAGCGCTATTCGGCCTGCCTTATTATATGGTACAGAATGCTGGGCTCCTAAAAAGCATCATACACAGAAGATGCACGTAGCGGAGATGCGCATGCTTCGTTGGATGTGCGGTAACACTAGAAAAGACAAGGTACGAAATGAGGATATCCGTGCAAAAGTTGGTGTAGCACCCGTGGAGGAGAAAATGCGGGAAAACCGGCTTAGATGGTTTGGTCATGTGCGACGCAGACCTATGGAAGCACCGGTTCGACGAATAGATACTCTCGATATGGGTAATGGCAAAAGGGCAAAAGGGAGACCGAAGAAAACATGGATGGAGGTGATACGAAATGATATGGTTGCCAAAGGACTCAATGAAAGTATATTGTTCGATAGAAGTGAGTGGAGACAGAGGATTCATGTGTTGGACCCGGCGTGATTCTCATGTTGGTTCATGTAGCCTACCCCTTATGCTTGGGATAAAAGGCTCAGTTGTTGTTGTTGTTGTTGTTGTGCAAGTTTCAAGAAGATGCGGAGCTTAAGCCACTCCTTTTCTTAACCGTTTGATTCTACAACGAGATCAAGTTCAAAGCGTTAAAGGTTTTCTTAAAAACCATCCGCAACCCTCCGTCATTTTAGGAAGTAGAGTACTTAGTATTCGTGCTGCGTATGTTGATTATAGTCAAGGCGTAGTGTACGGTAGCTAAGTGATGTCTTCCTACAAAGCATATGATGCGATTAGTTAGGACATTCATGTGATTATGTTGATCATAGTCAAGGGTCATATGGGTGGGTCTAATTAATCACGAAATGACGGGTAGAATTTGACTAGTACTTATGATATGTTGACCATAGCCAAGGTCATAAGTGACTAGGGGTAAAAACCATATCGGGAATTTCAAGAGTTGAAATTTGCAATGAGATTGCATACCATCTATGTGATAGTTGGATCTCGATCTCACTGTGAGTAAGTGTTACTTCCAGGAAAATTATTCCTGGCTAGTTTTCTTTTCAGGTTTTGAAAGAAAATTTGATTAAAAGCAGTGGGAGACATTGATTAGATAAAATAATAACCAATCTAATTCTTTGAAAGAGCAATTCGCTAAGTGTATCCTTTTCTCTCTCCGAATGGCAGTTACAGATGTCAGGACTTAAGCTACTACTTGAGAAAAATAAACTGACAGGACCAAATTATAAAAAATGGTTGAGGAACTTGAACATTGCACTTTCATATGATAAGGTATCATATGTCCTCAATACTGAAGCCCCACCCGTCCCAGGACCTGAATCATCTGTCGCGGATAGGGAGATCCGAAAAACTTGGGAAAATGACTGCAACACGGCCAAGTGCCTCGCGCTCGCTTCTATGGACAATGTCCATCAGAAGCAACACGAGAATATGGATGTGCAATCCATCTTTCTTCACACAAAAGAGTTGTATGAAGAGCAATCTCGTACTTTGAGATACGAGGCATCTAGAAAGCTGTTTCAGATGCGAATGGCCGCTGGTGCATCAGTTGGAGACCATGTTTTGAAAAAGATTGGTCTTATTGAAGAACTTGAGGGACTGTGATGGACTATGGATAATGAGCAATATACGGATATTGTTCTACAGTCTCTCCCCCCTGCCTTTGCTCCGTTCATAGTAAATTTCAATATGAATGGTTTGGAGAAATCACTGCCTGAACTACTCAATATGTTGAGAAGTGCAGAGAACACGTTGAAAACGGCAAGGACTCCTACTCTGCTTGCTGGGCCATCTTCCTCTTCATTCCCAAAAGCTAAGGCCAAGGGAAAGAAAAAGAAGAAGTCCATCAAACAGAAAGGTGGAGTTAAAAAGGCAAAGGGGAAAGACAAAGCCGGGGCTGTGGGAAGTGGAAAAGGAGAATGTTTTTACTGTAAAAAGTCAGGACACTGGAAACGCAACTGTGCTGAATATCTTGCTGATCTCAAGAAGAAGAAGCATGCTGATGCTTCCACTTCAGGTGTGTTTGTAACTGAAAATTGTTTTTCTTTAAACTCTGCATCCTGGGTATTGGATACCGGTTCTGGTTCTCACATCTGCAATTGTATGCAGGGATTGAGAAATAGTAGAGTTTTAAAGGTAGGAGATCATACTCTGCGGGTTGGAAATGGTTCCAATATACATGCTGTATCCGTGGGAGAGTATCATCTAGGGTTGCCTTCAGGAAGTATTTTGGTTTTGAACCCGTGTTATTTTGTACCAAGTATGTTATGTAATATAATATCTGTTTCTTTGTTGGACAATGAAGGATATCATTTTATGTTGCAAAATAATGTTATGAACATTAACCTGAATCAAGAGTTGATTGGGTTTGGTACATTAAATAACGGTATTTACATCCTGAACCAACACACAGTTTTCAATATACAACATACTAATAAAAGAAAGTTTTCAGATATAAATGAAGCTTTTCTTTGGCATTGTAGACTTGGTCATATTAACGAAACAAGACTAAACAAGCTACATAAAGATGGATATTTGAATCCGTTTGAATATAAATCTTATGCGACTTGCCAGTCTTGTATCAAAGGTAAAATGACCAAAACTCCGTTTAGTGGACACGGAGAGAGAGCTGGTGAACTCTTAGGCCTCATACATAGTGATGTATGCGGACCAATGTCTACACTTGCAAGAGGTGGTTTTTCATACTTCATCACTTTTACTGATGATTTCTCAAGATTCGGACACGTGTTTTTGATAAAGCACAAATCTGAAGCTTTTGAGAAATTCAAGGAGTATAAACTTGAAGTAGAGAAGCAAACAGGCTTGAGCATCAAGAAACTTCAATCGGATCGAGGTGGAGAGTATTTAAGTACAGAGTTTCTAGACTTCTTAAAAGAAAATGGGATTCTCTCTCAGCTCACTCCTTCTTACACACCGCAGCACAATGGTGTGTCAGAACGGAGGAATCGTACCCTATTGGATATGGTACGATCCATGATGTGTGATGCTGAGTTACCGCTTTCCTTTTGGGGACATGCATTGGAGACAGCAATGTATCTATTGAACAGGGTGCCAACCAAGACCGTGTCTACCACTCCATATGAGATGTGGAATGGAAAGAGACCATCTCTTAAAAGGTTTAGGATTTGGGGTTGTCCGGCTTTTGTTAAAAAGCAGAATCCAGACAAACTCGAGACACGATCAGTCATGTGTAAATTTGTGGGGTATCCAAAACATTCATATGGATATCTATTCTACCACAAAGAGGAACAAAAGGTGTTTGTTGCTCAGCATGCCACATTTTTGGAAAATGAGTTCTTTACGGAAAGTACTAATGGCAATGTGGTAGAACTAGAAGAGGTTCTAGAGACACAAATTACTCAGGAGGAATTGGTTGAAACTGATGTTGCAGTAGAACTTCAAGAACCTCAGCCGCTCAGGAGGTCTAGTAGAACTTCTCACCCACCAGAGAGATACTATGGGTTTCTCATAGATGGTGATAGAGAAGATTGCATCATGGATGATGATGACCCTACTAGTTTTCAGCAAGCTATCATGAGTGGTGACTCAGTGAAATGGCTGGAAGCAATGAGATCCGAAATGGAGTCAATGTACACCAACAAAGTATGGACTTTGGACGTTGCGCCTCCTGGGATAAAACCCGTTGGGTGCAAATGGATCTTTAAGAGAAAGATTGGTGTAGATGGACAGGTGGAGACCTATAAAGCAAGGCTTGTAGCGAAAGGTTTTCGTCAAAGACCAGGCTTGGACTATGATGAAACTTTCTCTCCGGTAGCAATGCTTAAATCCATTAGGATCCTACTTGCTATTGCTGCTCACTATGATTATGAAATATGGCAGATGGACGTGAAAACTGCATTTCTAAATGGTGATTTAGAAGAATGCGTTTTTATGGATCAGCCAGAGGGCTTCATTGATAGTGGGAGCAGCGGGAAAGCATGTAGATTGCTTAAATCCATTTATGGATTAAAGCAGGCCTCAAGGAGCTGGAACATTTGCTTTAATGATACAATCAAAGAGTTTGATTTTGTCAGAAATGAAGATGAACCATGTATTTATAAGAAGATTGTAGGGAGTACTGTCACATTCCTCGTATTGTACGTTGATGACATTCTCCTGATAGGAAATGATGTTCCTATGCTACAATCGGTCAAACTATTCTTATCACAAAGGTTCTCCATGAAGGACCTGGGTGATGCCTCACGCATTTTGGGCATTAGGATCTATAGAGATAGATCCAAGAGGTTATTGGGATTGTCCCAATCAAAGTACATAGACACCATTCTAAAGAGGTTTAGTATGGAAGATTCCAAGCGTGGTGCCTTGCCTGCTAGTCATGGAATCACTCTCTCTAAGGACTTCTGTCCGAAGACTGATGAAGAGAGAGCTCGCATGAGCGTTATACCCTACGCTTCAGCCGTGGGATCTATAATGTATGCGATGTTGTGTACTCGCCCTGATGTGGCTTATGCACTGGCTGTAGTAAGCAGGTATCAATCCAACCCAGGGGAGAAACATTGGATAGCAGTGAAGAACATTCTTAAGTACTTGCGAAGGACTAAAGAATTGTTCTTGGTGTATGGTAATGGGGATCTCCAAATGGAGGCCTTTACCGATTCAAGCTTCCAAAGTGACAAGGATGACAGTAAATCAATCTCAGGGTTTGTATTTACCCTAAATGGAGGAGCGGTTAGTTGGAAGAGTTCCAAACAGGACACCGTTGCAGACTCCACGATGGAAGCTGAGTATATTGCTGCAAGTGATGCTGCTAAGGAAGCCGTCTGGATGAAGAAGTTCATTGCGGAACTAGGAGTAATTCCAACCATTGTTGATCCAATACCATAGTATTGTGATAATAATGGAGCTATAGCATTAGCTAAAGAATCAAGGTCCCATCAGAAATCCAGACACATCCTAAGGAGATATCATCAGATTCGGAGAGTAGATACAAATGATAACACAGCGGATCCATTCACCAAGGCACTTCCACAGCCTCAGCATGAGCGACTGTTTGAAATGTTGGGTATGAGATACGCCAATAACTGGCCTTAGTGCAAGTGGGAGATTGTTAGTAATATGTATGCCCTAAAGGCCATTATATGGATAGTGGAAACTTGGACATATAATCTATAGAGATAGATGACTTTCTTGCTCAAAATGATAGTACGCTATCTGGTTTACTTTATCTGTACATGTAGATTTCATCATTTACACATGTTGATAAAGCCCAAAGGATATTTGCTTGACTACTGTGATTATGATGCGGATCATATTAGTGGGGCACATATAGTCTATAAGCATATCCTTGAACTGTTCCTAGTCGAGAGTGTATCGAGACAGGGCATCGATATTCCAGAGTAGACTAGCGTATGCTATTCTTGTCCCATATGATGGGCGATGGATGATCCCATATCCATCTGGTGAGGAGACACCAAAGATTGTATGCGGGTGCTCAGTGGAGACTGGGTACACTGAACGGACTCACCGAGAACTCCTATGTGGTATTATATCTATCGTCGGATAGCAGTTCTCAGGAACACTGGTACAGGTTAGTCTGTAGACCCGAGATCGTCATAGAGTCTTGTGTGTCCTCCCACTATACTTTGATCTCCACCCTACCACGGCTCTACTGAGTCGTGCAAACAGGTGGTCTTTGGGTACAGTCCCGAGACACATGGAGGCAATGAGCGATAGGAGGGGTTTCGTCTCTCCCGGTATTGGGGGTTGATGTTGTGCTATGCTCGATTGGCTATAACATGAAGTCCCTGGCCAGGGCTGCTGAGATTTACTGATAAGAGTTATCAGTAGTTTCTCGATCTGTTATGAGCCATACACCAGCATGACTTATTGAGTTATTGGGGTCGACGATACCATCCCTAGACTTAATATGCAGCATATCTGACGAAGAGATCGGACTGTACGGTAAGTGTTGCCAGTTGGCTCGACGGGAGTTTTTACAGCTTCGCTGGTTTTCTTCTGATCGTTTCAATACCCGGGTGGCCGTTATGTTTAGCTGACCTCTTGCAGCTTGTAGATGTTTGATATGATCATCATCTACTGCTGGCGTATTGACGAGTCTTAGAGTCCCACAATGAAGTTTCCTGGCTCAGGCAAAAAGATGTGGTGTGCATATGAGATATGCGCGGGACCCGATTAAATACGGTTATGTGATAACGTATATTAATCGGGCATTTTCTATTTGTCGGATCGTATGAGATATGACCGGTTTGGTAAAATCAAGTGTTGATTTAACTAATTACATTTAGATTAATTCTTTAAGTAAATCCTTTTGTATGCATGCATGTATGCACATGATGATGTGCATGGACACATACATGCATATATAGTATCATGGTTGTTGATACAAGAATGATGGCAATATAAGACTTATATTGAAGCTTTTAATTTGTATTTATCATTTTAAGTTAATGAAAAGAAAACCCACTCATGCTCCTTTATTCCTTAGTGGGTAAGCTTTACTTAACTTAATGAAAAGAATTTCCACCCATGCTTAATTGTTTAGGAAAAGAATTTCCACTCACAATTATGGTGGTAATGGAATAATGGTGATTATTCTCTTCTTATCACTATAAATAGTTTCATATGTGATATGAAGCAAGGTGTGCAAAACTTGTGTACAATTGAGTGCAAGGGTGTGAAGAATACAAGTTATCATATGTGATATGATAGAAAGCTCAAGCCACCATTATTTTCTTCTTCCTCTCTAGATTTCTCTCTTGAGTGAAGATTGACAAAAGAAAGGATTTCAATTGAAGAACATAAACCACATCATCATACTACACACATCTAGCCGATTGGTGTAAGGTGTTTACTCTACTTCGTTTGCGAAACAAGTAAGGTAAGGAGTTTTGGGCAAATGGACTTCGGGTGGATCATCGTGGACAAGGAAGGCTTCCATCGATCCGTTACAAACTCTCATAGTGCCAAGAAGTCACCGAGGAAGATCTACAAAGGTTGTAATCTTTCCTCTTAGTGATAGTTTTACAATTGCATGTGATGTTTAGTTGTATGAATCCCTAAAACTTCTAGTTTCGATTCTTGTCGGGTTAACTTAACACCTTTAAAATTTTGATTATGGCATGTGTGATGCTACCCAATCCTTGACGAGGTGCTAGGCCGGCCCTTCACTGAACACCTAGCACTGAGAACAAAGACAGCCACGTTGGCCCCGTTGTAATGGGCATCTCAGGGATTGGCATAAATGCTTCCCTCTTGGCCGACGTCGTCATCCTCTACGGATATGAAATTTAGAAATGAATCTAAAGACAACGGCAGTGAGGGTTAACTCCTCTAGAAGGGATTCACGCTTCGATCCCCTCGTTTCTCCTACATGGCCCCTTGCACTTTGTATTTCCTCGTGATGCCTCTGTTGTGGCCACATGACATTGTGGATTCATATTCGGCCCTACTCCGTATCTACGTAAGTGGATGCGGTTTTTGTCCACTTACAAGTGTAAGCCACATCACATATCCGACTTGATGATTGGAGCTTTTTCAGTCGCTAAATTCGGATCCAAAGGCTTATACGACTTTATTTTAGTGCAAACATATACATATATCTATTAAATAGAAAAAGCTTTTAGGCATGATGATGTGATGCCTCCGATCTTCAAAACACAATTCAAAAATTAAACATCAAAGAAAAATTAATCATTATTTTAAATAAAAGAAACAACCATCTCCTTCTCTGTATAAATTATAGTACATATAAAACTTCACAAATCCATTTATGGAAACAAATGAAACTGGCCAGGACCTTCAATAACAAATAGAAAAGCATTAAGAGCATGACTAACTCATCTCTTAATTACCTTTTTATTACAAATTAATCATCTAACGATGTAGCGCGGCTGAAGCCGATTCATTCAAGAAATGGATAATCGGTGTATCCGACAACAGGGTCCTGTGAATAGAACGTGAACCTATTATACTTATTCAATGGCGCATCGAGTTCGAATCTCTTAGGCAAGTCAGGGTTTGCCAGAAACACTCGTCCAAACGCAACCAGATCGGTATAGCCTTCGTCCACGACCTTATTCCCTTCCTCTCTATCATACCCTCCTGCTGCAATGAATGCCGTCCCTTCAACCACCGCCTTTCTCATTGGTAACAACCTGTGCGGGATTTGCCTGCGGCCATCGACAATGGACATTCTAGGTTCAACCATGTGGACGTACGTGATTTTGAAATTGTTTAGCGACTCGATCATGTAAAGCCCTAAGGCTTCTGGGTTGGAGTCGTAGCAGTCCATGTAGTCTGCAAAGGGTGAGAGTCGAATGCCAACTCGATCGGCTCCGATTTCGTCGACTACAGCTGAGACGACATCGATGGGGAAGCGGCAGCGGTTGGCTAAGCTGCCCCCGTTCTCGTCGGTGCGATCGTTGGTGCTGTCTTTCATGAACTGCTCTAGGAGGTACCCGTGCGCACCATGAATTTCAACTCCATCAAAACCTGTATTTATTTAATTAATTGTCACTAATCATGTTTATCACTTTTGTTGGTAATTAACAATTGTATGTATATTATATTTATTAGGTGATGTATATACGTACCAGCTTCAATGGCATTTCTTGCAGCAAGTCTGAAATCGTTGACGATTTGAGGGATTTCATCGGTTGCCAGTCGGCGAGGAGGAGAGTATTCGCTGACGGAATCATCGAAGCTAATCTGTGATGGAATGCCTTTGTCTGTACTAGAGATGGGTGCTTGCCCATTTGGCTGATAACCTTTGAAAATTAACACAAAAGTTCAAAGTGTAAGCTAAAAATGTTTATTTGTTTTAGCAAGTTGGCTCCAAATATTAAATCATATGCATGCATCTTACTGTTATTGGAGACTCTTCCAACATGCCAGAGTTGGCAGAAGAAGACGCCACCCTTGTCATGCACAGCCTTCACTATTGGTTTCCAGGCCTCAACCTGCTCTTTTGTCCAAATGCCTGGAGTCTCTGGGTACCTATATATTCAAAAGGACATTTTATTTTAGCTGTGATAGGCGCAGCCCTAATGGTGTCAAACTGGAGAGGTATCCGTATGTAACGGGCGGCCTCATCACCATTAAACTATATAATTAAGTTTGGCAGGATACCCTTGAGCAGTATCAGAAATGCCGGTGGCTTCACTGATGAGAAGGCCTCCATTTGTAGTCCTTTGAGAGTAGTACAAGACGGCATGAGGTTGAGGAATGTTTCCGTATGATCTACATCGCGTCAATGGAGCCAACACAATCCTGCATTGCACACAAATATACAATATATGTAAATATATAATTTCTTACTTCATTCCAGTTTAAATTCTTTAATATTTTAAAGAGGGCAATGGGCCTACAGCGCATCATAGCCAACTAGCTATGGCCCTGCGGACCCATAACAAGAAAAAACAAGAGGGCTTGGCCCCTTGTTCTAAAGCTAGGTGTGTCCCAGCTGCCTGGTGTAGCGCAGAGAGCAGGCATTCAGTATATACATGAACAGGGTATTTACCTGTGAGAGAGCTGAAATTTGCCCATCTTGAATGGGGCGAGCATTGGGATGTTTGCTGCTGCTGCACCCATTTCTTTGCTTCTTTCTTCAAATTATAGCTTAGAACCTGTGTCTTTAAAGTTTCTTTCTCTTGGTTTATTTCTTGAGATTGTTGATTGATGAATTAGGAGCTCCTCCATGCTATTTATACGTTTCTCCTCTCAATGTGCAGCAGAAGAATTTTTCATTTAAAAAATAAAGGCATTAATTTGTCTTTTATGGAATCCAACGTGGGTGGTTGGTCAAGTTCAACCATTGATGTCAGCAGGGACGTAGTGTCCGATCTCTGTGTTGCTAGGGGTGTTATCGTCCAAATATTTACTTGCTAAGAATGTTCTGGAAGATTCAATTGGTTGGAACGATCCAAGTTCATTGAATCTAGCTGCATCTTGATCTGTTGTGATGTGAAATTCCTCAAGTAACCCTGTTTGTTTTTTAATGGAAGATGGTTAAATGTACCCATTTGCAAGAATATAGCAACGATGTTGACTTGGTTTCTGAGGTTAGCGATGGCGTCACTTTAGTTAGAGTCTGATTTAAAATTAAGTTTGTTGTGGGTTGAGCTATTATTTTCCATCTATTTTGCAGGTGTGATGCACTTAATATTTCATTTTGATCTGGTTTTTTCCTTTTTACATTCTCATAATTATTTTTGTTAGACATCATATTTTTTTTAATAAAATATTGGCTCCATAAATGTTTTTATTGATGTTGTAGAAAGCTTTGTAATGTAAATTTCGGCTTCATTTGTTTGAATTTAAATTTGAGAAGTTGGTGAAAACTTAGGAAGGTTGTCCTTATTACTAATTTGTCTTATTATTGATGACATGACATTCTCTAATCCATTATACATGCCAACTTTTTCTTTCTCTTTTTCTTGTATTTAAGAAAAAAGATGCATATGAATGAGCAATAAAAGAGTTGCCATTATAATAGTAGAAATGTTAGGTCCAAGCTTTTCGTCACAGATTAAGGCAACCCGCTTTTTTTACCGTCCTTCATTCATATACATACAAATTACTAAAGCCCGGCAACCTATATTTTCTTTTGTCTTATGTTTTGTCATTTAGAGGGAAAATTAGCTCCCGCTTCTAGGTTTTATGGCAGTTTGCATTTGACCCTTTTAACTTACAATACACCTGGAAAAAATCCTTGCAAAATTTGACTATGCTCCTTAGATTCCGTCACGTCCCGCTTCTTAAAAGACTATAGCGGGGACGCGACAAAACCCGCGACATATCTATATCAAGAAGTGCACCTCTTGAAATAGATACGCTAAGCGTGACAAGCTATAATATCACAAGAACAAAAGAATTTTCCTAATAAATAAACAATATCCAATGGCTATTACATCCAGATAATTCAAATAAGAGTTCACACAAAAATAAATCTTGAACAATTAAGGCATTTATTAATAATCAAGGAAAAATAAGACTAAAAATGAACGTCTAAAATTAGTAAAGATTAGAAGTCGGTTTAACCTGAGAAATGCACTAAGTCTTCTATGGTAATGTCATGCTCTTCCTTTGTATCCTCCTCTTTCTCCAAACCTAATGAACATTTCACTCGGAAAAAGAAAGAAATGTCCGTCAGAGAGCTGAAGCTCATGTAAGTGTCCCAAACGAGTTTAATTGTGAAAGCGAAAAGACATAAGATGAAAAACATGAACATGACAAAGATACATGAATAAAGTAGGATACGTGGAAAGTGAGGTGTTCACAAATAGTCCATGGAGCATGAGTATCTATACACGTAGAGCGGTAATGCTGCATGGCATAATCAATTTAACGTTAGTATTAGTCTAGAAAGGATGTTGAACTGAGTTTTAAGAGTATTCCGTTGGCCCCATGGAACAACATCAACATGAATGAGGGTTAACTTCCGTCAATGCCTGAAATCACGGCTACACGACAGGGTACTTCTGATCAAAGTGTTTCGTTTTATGCTGACGAAACACGGCTACACGACAGGAATAGTGGGAGACTCTTAACCAGCAAGTGTTTCGTTTTATACCGACGAAATACGACTGCACGACCATGTAAGTAAGCATTCCGTCTATACCCAGAACCACAACTGCATGACATGAGGGGACTCTCGAAACCTTTTCTGCTACCTTCACTAAACTATTCCAACCCCGTTTTAAATGTCATGGCAAAAGATTCCATACTATGTAAAAGATTCCATTTCCCTGACCCAACTTTATATTAGTGATTTAGAAGGCCACATTGTTCCTCTATTAAGAAATAATATATCTATTTTTTTTTCATTCAATATTTAAGCATGTAGGGTAATTGTTAATGTTTATTTTTATACTGTAACCACTCTGTTTTTAATGTACAGAATTTTTTAAAATTAATGTACAGAATATAGTATTTGTAAGCCTGAGCACAAGTTATAAATTTAAATTGTTTTAGAAAAGCAAGAAACAACTTGTAGCTCATTGGTAAAGTTTTGCACTGCTGTGATATAGTTCATGTGTTCGAATCCTATTAGCCACATTATTTTTAATGATTTTTCTTTTAAACTTTTTGAAAGCCCAAAAGTTTACACGGGCAATACATGTAAAATGAAAATTCGCTAAAATCAAACATGTGGAAATTATTATATGAACATACACCAACACGTGGCATCAATCCTGAGCCCATCCCCTTTACATCGACCGGTGAGGATTCAATTTGGGCCGGCACCGCCGGTTTGAACCGTGGGGAATGCCCTCATATTTTGAACCCTAGACTCTTGGCCCACCCCCTTAATCCCAGTACTGTTTGTTTTTCCTGAAATTAAACAGAGGATTAAAATCACCCATTAATCCAATGTTTAAATGCATTTTAATTCCATTCTTCAATACTCAAAACCCTAATTTCTTCTATAAATACCGCATCACATCCTATCTCCCTCTATTTTGAAATCCATCATCAAAATTCTCAAATCGTTCCAAGTCAAAGAAGTGTACAAGTGGAGTTAGCCCAAGGTCAAGTTCCGGGGACAATTCCGGCGACACCGCGACTTCACGAAGCCATCAAATTGTTCCTATACCTCATCTCTCTTTTTTCATCCAGTAAGTTCCCTCTTTTCTCCTCTCTTCCCTATTCAAAAAGTTCTCTTTTCAAAATTCGTCGGAAGTGAAGTTATTCCGACATCCGATTCTAAAATTGTTAAAAACACAACTTTTCTTAATAACCAAATATCTATATTGTTATATCTTGTTTAGTAATTTTAAAACAAACTTTGAAAATAAGTTTCATCTTAAAATTCATTGCTATGCAACTTTTGTTACATTTTTACGTTTAAATACCACAAACTTTACATACGGCATCTTATATCATATTTACTTGTATTACCTTTAGAAAAATCTCACGAGGTAATGACCTACCTCTCACAACACACATCTTGACATAGCACGATTGCTTGAAAACAATATTTTTGGGACAAATACGAATTTACATCAAAATACCATAAACTATTAAAAACCGTATTTTTTAAATTTGTATTATTTACATTGCTTGCAATTAAGCCTCTACAACCCATTTTGGGGAACCCGATCGGGATGGTGCGGGTTATCGCACATTCTCGGGACTAATAGAGCGAGATGCAGACCTCCTCATGGAGTATCCGATCTCGATGGAATTTTTAATACAACTTTTAAGAATATGTGATTTTCTATTTAATAAATAAATCCTATTTTTAATAATTATATATATATATATATATATATATATATATATATTATCAAAACATTTATTTTAAATATATATAATAAATTCCATGTTTTCTAAACATAAGAATCACAAGTTTCATGAAAATACCATCAAGAATCCATACAAGTCAATTTACACAAAAATACCATATATTATTAAAACTAGGTATTTATTTACTAGAATACCTCACTTTTAAAAGTTACATCCATAAAAACCCTAAACACGATAAATAAATACTTGAGATTTATTTTGAAAGTATGCTAAAACTATTTTTCATAAAACCCCTCAAGTTATATTAAATTACATTAAGGATGTTGGGGTCGAAATTTACACTCCGGTTGACCAAGTCAAAATCAAAGTCAACCCCAAACCAAGTGGGCCCAAGCCCAGATCAAGTGGGCCAAAATCAGCGTTGGATAGATTGATGACGGGGATGGTTGCATCATCATGAATTGTGGAGGTGGAGTTGTTAAGGTTAGGGCGGATGAAGATGGGAGGGACTCGGGTGGCGCCGGCGTCGATGAGGCCTTTGACGCCGGTTTTGGAGTCGTCGAAGGCCTTAAGCTCACCTGCTAGGTCGTAGATGGCCATGGCGCTTGGAGATGATGATGATGATTGGTTGGTTGGAATTGAGAAGGGTTCCTCCATTTGATGGAGTTGAAGTTGAAGACTTATTTGACTTCAGATGGTTGGATAGGACAACAACTACAAAGCTAGAAAAGTACGACCCAATGAGTCCTTTCCCTCTCCTTGAGAGGATGCAAGCTTCGATCCTTACGAGGCAAAGTGCCCACAATTTAACCTTTCCGGCAAAACTTCTTCTAGTGTGCGTGAGTGTGTTGTGTGTGTGGGTTAGGCTCATGGGTTAAAATAAAAAAATAAAAATAAAATAGATAGAATTAATTTCAGAGAAATATCAATATGTTGGGCTGATGATTATGACAAAATACCAAATTCTTATAAAATACACAAGAAACTTTCAAAATTTTGAAAAGTTACCATAAATAAAATGCTACTGATGGGATGGGAAGAAAGAAACACATGCGGAACTATGCTAACGACCAATCACGCGAACCACGCAATACACCGCGAAAGACAAAAACAATAATAATGCGAGAACAAGATAATCAAACCCGAGAGATAAGGATTTGTTAACGAGGTTCATTCACCGTATGGCTAATTCCCAGCAGAGCGGAATCTGTAAACTTCTACTAAATATTTGAATCAAGTTTAGACCAAGTGCAACCTTAAGAGATTTCTTTCAAATCTCTCTATTCTCTTAACCGGCACACTCTCTCTATAACAATAGTCTCAATAGACTTAGATTTTCTCATATGAGAGACCGTATTTATAGCCAAACCCTAATCTTATTTAAATTTGGATTCAACAGAATTATGGAAAAATTCTATTCGTATAGAAAACCCGTGCGCAGATGTCTGCCGAAGACTTTGTCAAACGTCTGTCGACGCTATGTAATTGTTTTAGTTTCTTAACATACGTCTGCTACTCCTTGGTCAGACGTCTGCCTGCGTTCTTTGACGGCTCTGGATTTGGCCAGACTTCTGTCACATTGCATTCAGACGTCTGGCGCCACTCTGCTCTTTTAGTTCCATGCTCGTGCATGCTCAGACGTCTACTCCTTTCATCTTCAGACGTCTGCAGGAAAATTCTCCACATATCAACAACTACGTAACTTCTCATAATAATTGCAAGAAATTACCACAAAACTTCCAAAACATGGTAATTTCTCATAATTTTGAAAGAATTTAGTAGTTTCTCGTAACCGAGCCAAAAAATTTGGCAGTCATTTCGAATTAGCCAAAAAAATAAAACAATACAAAAGGACTATTTTAGAAAAATAGGGATTCAGACTGCTAGCTATTATCACCCCTGATGTTAAAAACTATTAGATCCAATGTTGAGGAGCGGGTAAAACAGAGGGTCCAAACCGTTTGTATTTTTTGATCTGTGATATGTGTGGCCAGGATATAATAATAACATGAAAAATAACAAACAACAACAGTTGAGGTTCCTGATCTACAAAAATAAAAGTTCGTTATCATTTGAGTTTGGAGACTGATGATGCTCACAAGTGGTGTCTCCTCAGATTACGACACGTGACGGATGACGTGTCCCGAAGGCTACGGAGGTGGAATTGATGGGTTGCATTATGAGGATTCTTCGGGATCCTCTTCTCGAGGATCGTATCCGACCTTTCGAGAGACCTCCCTGAATACATAACACCTTCATCTAGGAAACTACCAGCAGCTCGTCTTCGAGCTTTCTCAGCCACCTTACTCGTCTCCGAGCCATCTGACGTGCCAAGCTTCCTTGGCCTCCCGGCTCGTCTTCGAGCCGTTTGATGTGCCGAGCCTCCTCGGCCTCCCAGCTCTTGACGTGCCGAGCTTTCTCGGCCTCCCCCGATCAACCAAGAGCGTGGATCCCATGCGCCCCGCAACGGCTCTGCGCATATCGCCAGAGCGAGATATCCTCCTCCTCGCGATCAGCGTCCCATGCTGGCGCATCCCCCGATTAATGGGTGTATCCCCCCATTAATGCATCCCGCCATTCAAGGCGAGGATAACGCTGGGGCATAACTGACGGCGGTGATCTCGCACCTGCTCGCTCCACGCGACCCCTATATAAACCCCTCTTAGACAACTCAGGTATCTGAATTTTATCTCAATAAGCTGCTACTCTGCACCTATTTCTCGACTCTAACTTGATCGTCGGAGGGTCCTACGGTGGTCACCCACCTCAGGACTTCTTTGCAGGTAGCTCGGCGTCCAACTCTAACCCATTGAGATCCACACTCAGCAACTCCCAATCAAATCTCAGCCATCAAAGACCGCCATCAAAGGATCGATGGAGGACAACTTCTGAAGGAGATCCCAGTCTCCATCAGTTGGCGCCGTCTATGGGAACGAAAGACTTTTTTGTTCCACCACAAAAGTTGATCTTCCGCCCTCGACCCAATGGCGAGCGATGACCGCAATGATCCGAATACGAGCCACTACAACGGAGGCGGGAGTGGCTCGCCTCACCCTCCTAATGCCATCCACACATTGTCCGTCTGGATAGATAGGCTCACGACGCTGGTGGATGCCCTCGTCCGCGTTCAAGAAGCGGGCCCTACCCACCAGACTTCGGCTCCCCATCCTCGGGATAACGACGTCCGCCGAAAGACGGACGGATACACTCAGGCCCTCGATCTCCCTCACCCTCATCACAGTGCCACCGAGTGTCGGCGGGCCGACTCCGGCCACCTTAACCCGCACGCGGCGATTGATTTCATGACCCGCTGGACGCCGGACGGCTCCACACCGTGATCCTAAAGAAGACCGGGTCGTCGCTCCAATGCCCGTCGCGCGGTCTCTCCACCTGAGGAGGTGTCGGTCAGCTCACCTTTTTCCAGGCATGACCGACGCCCCTACTCTCGCCGGGATCGTGCGAACGACGAGCGTAGGGACTGCTCGAGAAGGGCCTCATCCGAGAATTTGAGACATCTGATAGAGCGAAATCGAAGCCGCACCTTAGCGCAAACCCGGAGTGGGGGTAGCCAACACTCCGACTGTGCGGAATCCTCGGGTTACTACCATCAACTCGAAGCTCTCGAAGGCTTCGTCAGTGAATCGGCGGAGTTACGGAAGACCTGTTGGCCGAGCATGTCTCATCCAGGAACAAGCCACCAAAAGTGGCCCTCTTCGACGGGAAATCTGACCCGAAGGACCATCTTGACGCATTTACGACCGGCATGAGCTTCTAGGACAACTCCGACGCAGCCCAATGCCGAGCTTTCCCCACCACCCTCATTCGGGCTAGCCGGGATTGGTTCCGAGAACTTACGCCATGCTCCATCTCGACCTTCGACGAGCTGGCCTCCCAATTCCTTGATCATTTCGTCGGGAATCGACGGCAGAAGAGGATGGTCGACTACATGTTCACCATCAAGTGTGGAGAAAAAGAATCCTTCAAAGGATATGTGACCCACATCTATAACGCGCTCCTCGAGATCCTCGAGCACCGCGATGAAACGGTCATCACCGCGCTAAGGTCGGGTCTTAGGCACAAAGAGTGGCTCTGCTCTTTTGCATTAGCGCGAGCTAAGACCATGGCCGAGGTGAAAGCTTGGACCGAGCGAGAAATCCAACTCGAGTCCGAAGTGAACTCAAACCTACCCTGGGCCGACCAGCCAGACAGAAAGATGTTAGTGTAATATGCCTTAGAGGCCATTATTGTATAGTACTAGCTTGTATATTACATTTTGGAAGCTTGGGATATATACACGGATTTATAACAGTCTTGCTCAATATGGTAGTATGCTACTTGGTTTGTATCTATCTTAATATGTGTATATGTTTCTTTTGACATGTCGCTAATACATATCGATAGAGCCCTTAGGATCTTTACTTGACTACCAGCGTTGTGATGGCAGTCACACTAGTGGGGGCTGGGTAGTCTATAAGCACATCCTTATACAGGTCCCTAGTCGTAGGATTATCGAGACAGGGCATCGATACTCCGGAGTAGACTAGTGTATACGCTTCTCATCCCAGTAGGGGAGATGGTCTGTCCCACAGCCATTAGTACGTCGTACTGGAGATAATATGCAGGTGCTCGTTAGGTTACGAGTACACTGGACAAGACTCGTCGGGAACTGTTGGTTGGTATTATACCTATCGTCAGTTAGCAGTTCCCAGATGACATGAGTACAGCTTAGTCCGTTGACTTGACACTGCTACTTCGCCTCAAATGTGTTCCCACTGTTTTTAGATTGCTACCCTACCACGGCTCTATTGAGTCGTGCAAACAGGTAGTAGTTGGGTGCAGTCCCGAAGCACTTGGAGGCAGTGGTAGTTAGATAGGATTCGTCTCTCCCGGTATTGGGGGTTGATATCGCGATGTGTTCGGAACACTATTACACAAAGTCCCTGACCAGGGCAAGCGAGATTTACTGGTAGGTACTCTAGTAGTTTCTCAGGGTGTTTTGGACTGTACTCCGACACGACTTATACCGCTATTAGGGGTCTGACGTTTACCGCCCCCTAGGCCCGATATGCGATACTCTTAGACGAACAGACCGGACTGTACGGAGATTGCCACAGACATGCTCAGTAGGAGTTTGGATGAGCTTGCTCATCAACCTTCTTATTGACAGATACCTGGGTAGCCGTTACGTACAGCTAGTGTCGCTGACGTGCTTGTGGTTAAACCCACTGCCAGAGTACCTTCGAATCTTTAGAGTCCCACACAGAGGGTTTCCCAGCTTCGGACGAAACGATGTAGAGGTCGTATGGTTTTACGACATGGTGCAATCACATACGTGTACTTGTGCGCGTGTGATGCTCTAGCAGACAATACTAGTGAGCTTTGATTTAAGCCGGATCCTAGTATTTGATTATTGTATTAGTTTCGTCTCATAGTATTCGTGTTTCTTAGAAAAGGGATGCGGGTATGTATATACGGATAAGAGGAGGTATAGAAGGAGACGCCTCATTAGGGTTTTGACCATTGACTTGGTCAAAACAAAAATGAGGTGGAGAAAAGAATTTGTTATTTTTGGTAAATGATAATTATATGGCATGGCTACTTGGGTTGACCTTTTGACTTGGCTTGATTTGTTGACCTTAGATATTTTTGTGAGATATTTTTGACTCTAGATATTTTTGGTGAGATATTTTCCATGCCATACTTATGGTCATATAAAAGTTAGCCATTTTATTTTTATTATCATAATCACGAATACTTTCTCTTTCCTCAAGCTTACTCTCTTCTTCTTCCTCTCAAAACTCTAGTGTATCATGTGTTGATAATCAAGAGTTAGTGAGACTAAGACACTCTAAATCACACTCTACACACTCTAGGTTACTTAGTTTAGCACACCAAGTGATCTAGTTACCTCAACTTGGAGGTTTAGTTCAAGGTTGGAACTCTTGGGTGGATCTTCTACTAGGTCGAGAAGCCGATGAGGAGGTGCTTTCCATTTCCACTCTAAGGAGCCCGCGGGGTGAAGGAGAACGGCAAGAGGAGAATAAGGACTTGGAACTTTAGGTATAATCTTCTTACATAGTAGATAAAATCTCTAGTTAGTTTGTTAGTTATGGTTTAGCTAAGATCTTGGTGTTAAAGTCGATGTTACCTTGTTGTAAAAATCGTTTTTTACCCGTTCCGCCTCCCCGCAAACCTGTGGGATGAGTAACGTCGACTTACAAAAGAAAAGGGACCGAGTGGAGAAAAAGAAAGCCGATCATCCAGAGCCTTACTCCCTGAGGTTTCAGGAATACACTCCTCTAAACATCTCCCCGACCGAGTTGCTGGAGGAAGCTAAAGGGGAGAGGTTCTTCAAGCTCCCGCCAGTGACCCAAAAGGTGGGCAAGCGTCTCCAAGGCCTGTACTGTGCCTTCCACAGGTCGTAGGGCCACCCGACCGAAAACTGCAAACAACTCCGTGACTACATCAAGGAGTTGATCCGCTCCGGCCACCTGGAAAAGTACTTGCGGGACAAGCGGCAGGCAGAACGGGAGCAAGAGAACCAACCTCCTCCCGGGGAATTAACGATCGGCCACATCATGGCCGTTACCTCATATCAAGTTCAGGAAGGTAGGGGAGACCGTTGCCCCCGGCCTTACAACGCTGAAAAGCTCAAGTTATATAAATAAGAAAAAAAATGTATCCCCTTTTGAAATAATGTAATTCCTGTTGGCGATTAGTTAAGTCCATAGAATGTACGAAGAGCAAAGAAAAAGAGACAACACACTACCGCCAAAAACATTGTTTATTTATTGATTAAAAGGTATTATGGGCTCCCCGGCCTTACAATAATTACAATAGAGGGGGCGGGGATCAAGGAAGCACTGTTGATGGTACTCCGAGGAAATCTTTTACAGTCGAGCCTGAGCTACCTCAACCCGCTCCCTCTGACGGTGTCCACGGACCCTAGATGCCACGGAAGCGCTGGGGACCCCATCCGCCGGACCGGAGACAACGATCGTCCTTTTCTGGAAACACTCCAGAAGAAGACCCGCTGATCGCTCCTGCCTGCTCTGCGAGATCAGGCCGAGGTGGTAGAGCGTGTGCACCTTGTCAAGCGCCTCGTCCCTGAGCTGCAGAGACAGGGCGTTGTGCAGACCCGGGGACATCCTCCATATTGCATAAAGAATCAATTGGATGAGAGCAGATCCCGGGGAAGTAGGCGACCAAAATGGCCCTCCACGCGGTCTATCACTGCCTCGTACGTCTGCTCGGAGCGATCAAGGCAGTAAAGGTACAAGTTGTCGCGAGAGATGATCTCCCTGATGAGGAATATACGCCTACACATCTTAGAAGGAACGCAAGATTTAGAGGAAACCAACACCCCCTCAAGGATTCACCTTCGGTATTTATAGCTTTTACAAAATCTTCCAACGACCGAAATTTACTTGTGTAGCGACGCAAATCACGGAACGTCTCAATTTCCCGATATAGAACTGCCACGTGTCGGCCATCCCAGTCTTCACGAGCGGCTATGCGGGCCGCGGAAGGTTGAACGACGCTCCACGAAGACGCAAAGGAGTCTCTAAAGCCCTCCTCACGAAGCCGCCGAGCAGCTCCCTGCTCGGTCCATCCACAGTGGGTAGCTTCCTGCCCAACTACGCTGTGGATCGAAGCCCTCCTCACGAGGCGGCCGAGCAGCTTCCTGCTCGGTCCATCTACAACGGGTAGCTTCCTGCTTAACAACATTGTAGATCAAAAGCCTTCATCACGAGGCCATCGAGCAATTTCCTACTGGCCCATCTGCAGTAGGTAGCTTCCTGCCTAACAACACTGTGGATCCAAAGCCCTCCTTGTGAGGCGACCGAGTAGCTTCCTACTCGGTCATCAACTAGCGGGTAGCCTTCCGCCCAACAACGCTGTGGATCAAAAGCCCTCATCACGAGGCCACCGAGCAATTTTTTGCTGCCCATCTGCAGCGGGTAACTTCCTACCCAACAACGCTGAAGATCCAAAGCCCTCCTCACGAGGCGACCGAGTAACTTCCTGCTCGGCCATCCACCAGCGGGTAGTCTCATGTCCAACGACACTGTGGATCAAAAGCCCTCATCACGATGTCGCCGAGCAATTTCCTGCTGGCCCATCTGCAGCGAACAGCATCCTACCCAACAACGCCGTGGATCCAAAGCCCTCCTCACGAGGCGACCGAGTAGTTTCCTGCTCGGTCATCCACCGGCGAGTAGCCTCCTGCCCAACAACGTTGTGGATTAAAGCCCTCGTCATGAGGCCGCCAAGCAATTTCCTGTCGGTCCATCCCTAGCGGGTAGCTTCCAACAACGATGTGGATTAAAGCCCTCATCGCGAGGCCGCCAAGCAATTTCCTGCTGGCCCATCCCTAGCGGGTAGCTTCCTACCCAACTACGCTAAGGATCAAAAGCCCTCATCATGAGACCGCCGAGCAATATTCTGCTGGCCCATATGCAGCGGGTAGCTTCCTGCCCAACAACGGTGTGGATCGAAATTCCTCCTCGCAAGGCGACCGGGTAGCTTCCTGCTCGGTCATCCACCAGCGGGTAGCCTCCTGCCCAACAACGTTGTGAATCAAAAGCCCTCATCACGAGGCCGCCGAGCAATTTCCTGCTGGCCCATCTGCAGCGGGTAGCTTCCTGCCCAACAACGCTGTGGATCCAAAGCCCTCCTCGCAAGGTGACCGAGTAGCTTCTTGCTCGGTCATCCACCAGCGGGTATCCTCTTATCCAACATCGATGTGGATTAAATCCCTCATCGCTAGGCCGCCAAGCAATTTCCTGCTGGCACATCCCTAACAGGTAGCTTCCTACCCAACTACGCTAAGAATCAAAAGCCCTCCCCACGATACCGCCGAGCAGATTCTTACTCGGACATCTATCGGTTCAGACTCGATGCGCGATCGTCACGTCGACTCGGGGGAAAAGGGAGAATACCGACCTTCCTACACTTGGCTATCATTCGACTCGACGAGCAATCCTCACCTCGACTCCAGGAAAGGGAGGGTACCGACCTTTCTACACTTGTCTATCATTCGATTAACACTCGACGCGCGAGCACCGATCTAACACTTGCAAAACAAAAGTATACGAGCTAAAGGTACTTACGCAGCGAGCAAACATTTGGGCAAAGGAAAAATGAGTACTTTATTTATAACCAAAAATAAATACAAGGTATTCTTGGCTCCTCAGCCTCACAAAAATGCCCGGAGGCTTACAAAAATTTTGAAAAGAAAAAAAATCCCCAAAAGGAAAGCTCAGGACGTCAGCTCGGGGAGGATCTCGCCCTGCTCGACACCTGTCACGCCCCGCTTCCCAGTGTACGGCAAAGGGGACACGACGAGGTCCGCTACGTATATACTCAGAAGTACATACGCTAAGCGTATTTAAGCAATATAAAATAAATACACAAGAGACAAGATATAAAAGAACATCAACTTTTATTTATTAACATTCTTTGTACAATACATGAAAGGAAATACAACTGAAATAAAACGATGCCTAAACAGTGGCATAACAGGAAATGAAAAGTACAGAAAGGAAAAGTGTACAATGAAACTACAGTGCAGGGTCTTCAGTAAACTGCTCCAAGTCTTCTTGCGAAGGCCCGATCTCTGCCGGGTCCAAATCACCTGACAACATTCAAAGAAGAAAGAAACAGAATGTCGTCAGCGAACAGGTTGCTCGGTATGTCCTAAAGATAAGTATAAAAAGACAGAATAAGAAGATATATTTTAAAGTTGTATTATCCTGTAGTAATGTCGTATTAACGCTGTTGTTTGTAGCTTGGTATAGAAGGATGCCAGTGTATACGAGGGGAGTCTCTATATGCCAGAGACTAGAGGCACGTATAGTACAAGGAACCGTTTATGCCACGGTACAACAGCAACTGGATTCATGTTAGGTGTATTAAATCTGACCACCTCGTGCCACCTTTAACACCTTCTGTACCAATCTACCCCTTAAACCCCGCGATGTCTTGTTTGTATTGTTATCTTGTAAAATTGTATTGATTGTAAGTTTGATTGACTGACTGACCGAAACCATGATATCAGGAAACGGTTGTAACCATAGAGTCATGTAAATGGAATACTGAGAATCATGTAAAAGGAATATATATCCATGGTTCAGTTCAGTCAAGCTGTATAAATTGATATTTGGATTCATGGATTCATGTGTTCATATTGAATTGGAATCTTGTAGATTATAGATTGACTTGAATCATATTCAAGTCAGATTAATCAGACTAAAACCCGAGTCAGACAATCAGAAATGTGAATCGAAGTCTTATAATTGCTAGGGTCCTTAGGGTAATTTATAAAACTTGAGGGGGTTTTATGTAAAAATACTTTTATATACTTTTCAAAATATATCTCAAGTATTTATTGTTCGTCTTTAGAGTTGTAGTGAGGGTGGATTTTATGTTGTGACATTTCTAGTGAAAATATCCTAGTTTTATAAATAAGGGTATTTATCTGTAATATTGATTAATTGAAGTTCATGGTATTTTTGTGTAAACTTTATTCTTGTGATTTTTAGAAAAAATGTGAAAAATTTATATTATAATAAAATAGATATTTAAATGATAAATATACAAATATTTATACAAAAATCATTTTAATAAATATTTTATATTCCAAAAAATCTCATTTTCTTAAGATGTCGTATTTTAAACCTTTCGAGACCGAATGCTCCTTGCGGAGGTCTGAATCTCGCACTACTAGCCCGAGGGTGCGCGATAAACTGCACAATCCTGAACGGGTTCCCCAAAAATGGGTTGTAGCAGCGCTTTGCAAAGATTGTAAAATACTAATCCTTTAGAAAACGGTTTTATAAAGTTATAGGTATTTATTTGCAAAGTGTAATTTTCCGTATTTTAGATTCTAGGGTTTCCTAAGCCAACTAGCATATTTCTATATGGTCTAAACGACAAGTTGTTAGAAGCCTCAAATCGCCTCTTCACCACCAATTGTGGCCAGGTAAGTACAAATGAGGAAAGGAGGGATCCGCTCACGAATCGTGAGACGGGCCATTTAAAGTTACCTTTGCTCACTTGCCTAGCCTAGACACCACAAAGTCAGGTTTAGATAAACGATCGATGTCCACAACTTATCGTATTATTCCTAGTAAAAGGTATTTATTTAAAAGTGTATCAAAGCTAAACTTTTAGAATTGATTTTATTAAGAAAATGATATTTAAATGAAAGTATTGTTTTTATCGTATTCTAAGTTTTTGATGATGTCGTTTAGGGTTGTATTTGCGTGTGTGTGTAGGTAGGTCATTACCTCGTGCTCCAGTTTAAATGTATAGCAAAGTTTAAGGGGTTAAATGTGAAATCGAAACATTGTGGTATTAAAGTGAAAAATACGATAAATTGGAAAGGCTATCATTTCATGTGAGAAAACTTGTTCAAATTATTTGTTAAGTGTTTAATAGTCAACAATAAGATGTTTAAGCATGATTGAATTGGTGAGAAGTGAAATTTTATAGAAAACCGAATCGGAAATCGGATTTGTTCCGATTCCGTCGGGTTTTGTAATTTCGTATTTTAGAGAAATAGAAAGAGAGATAGAATGGGACTTACGGGTTCGATTAGGCAAAGGAGTGAAGGGGGGACTAGAGAGGTTGCCGAGACGTTGCTTCGTCGCCGGTTGATCTTAAAAACGTCGCGGGAATTTCCGCCGGAATTTCGTCGGAGCTTCGCCGCGCACTTGTTTTCAAATTACACAACTCTTGGAAATTTTTTGAGAGAGTGAGCTTAGGGTTTTGGGATGAGAGGGTAGAAGGTAGGGGGTGTATTTATAGGGTAGACTGTGGTAGGGTAGGTGAAGAGTTTTTAATTAAAAAAAATTGCAAAAATGTAGGGAAAACATTAAAAATCATAGTAATTAGGGTATATTAAATCCTCGGGAACCGATCCAAGTAAATGGTGTGTGCAGGGGAGTTAGGAATTTGAAAAGGCACATTTTTTGTTCAGGTGACTCGGCGGTCCGGCTGAGTCCGGCCGGCGGCGCCGGCCCGAGTCGGCCGGTCCGCCAGCCGAGTCAAGTGGTCGATGGGTGGGAGGTTCTCACGTGAAGGCTCTAGTATTTTTAGTTTTTTTATGTTTAGTTCAACTTTTGGTAGTTATGGTCTGTGGACTGTTGGGCTTCCAAGAAATTTAAAACAAAAATAATCTAAAAATAATGTGGGGCAGGGGATTTGAACTCTGGTGACTTGGTTCAGTAGTGCAAGGTGTTACCAATGAGCTACAAGCTCCTTCTTGTAATTATTGTGGGAAAATAAATACTTAAAGTGGTAACAGCAACCTTAAATACCCCAAGTATACTTCAAATTTAAATCAATTTTATGTATACATAAATTGGAGTTGTTACAATCTACCCTCCTTACAAAAATTTCGTCCTCGAAATTTACAACCTTTATTTGAGGAATAGTTTACAAAGAGGTGAGGATATTTTGCACGCATTTCATCTTCCCTTTCCCAAGTGGATTCTCCTGGAGTGTCTTTCCTCCACATTACCCGGACCAAGTTAACTTCCTTGTTCCGAAGTGTCTTCACTTTCCTGTCCAGGATCTCCACTGGCTGTTGCTCACAAGACAAATCGGGCTATATAGTGAGCTCGGAATGATCAAGTACATGGCTGGGGTCACTCACATACTTTCTGAGTTGGGATATATGGAACACGTTATGCACTCCTTCCAATGAGGGTGGAAGCGCTAAGCGGTATGCCACTTCACCAACTCGTTCGAGTATGTCGAACGGTCCAATGTATCTCGGACTTAATTTACCCCTTCTTCCAAATCGGATCACTCCGCGGTTTGGAGATATCTTCAAGAATACATGGTCTTCTGGCTGGAACTCCAAGTGTCGTCTCTTCGCATCAGCCCAGTGTTTCTGTCGATCTTGGGCTATGCGCATTCTTTCCCTGATAGTACGAACCACATCAACGGTCGCTACTATCATCTCTGGTCCAAGAAGTTCCCTATCTCCGATGTCATCCCAACTTAATGGTGATCGACACTTCCTTCCATACAATGCTGCAAAAGGTGTCATTCCTATGCTCGCTTGGTAGCTATTATTGTACGCGAACTCCACAAGATGCAGGTGATCTTTCCACGATCCTTTGAAGTCTAGCATACACGCTCTGAGCATATCCTCCAAGATCTGAATAGTTCGTTCCGACTGACCATCTGTTTGTGGATGATAAGCCGTGCTGAAGTTCAGACTTGTTTCCAAGCTAGCTTGCAGACTCTGCCAAAATTGTGATCGGAACCTGGTGTCACGATCGGAGACAATGCAGACCAGTACTCCATGAAATCTCACAATTTCATGTATGAGTTCATGGGTATCAGAGATAGTACATTATGAAGAGTTTAAATCTTAAATAGATTATTACCTCCATGTATTTCTTTGCTAGTGTCTCAGTTGATTGGCCAACTCGAAATGGAATGAAGTGAGCCGACTTTATGAGTCGATCTACAATGACCCATATGGCATCGTTACCTTTTGTGCTGTGAGGAAGGGCAGTCACAAAATCCATCGTGATGTGTTGCCACTTCCATTCTGGGATTGGTAACGGTTGAAGTAGTCCAGCTGTCCTGTGATGTTCAGCCTTTACTTGCTGACACACCAAGCATTTTGCGACGCTTCTGGCTACTTCACGCTTCATTCCATGCCACCAATAATTCTGACGTAGATCTTTGTACATTTTGGTACCTCCAGGATGTACTGAGTAGGGAGAGCTGTGAGCTTCTTTCATTAACTCTTCTCGAACAGGACCTTTTGATACACACAATCTACTGCCGTATCTCAAAGATCCATCTTCATGGATGATGAAGTCTGTTCTGAGTCCATTCTCCACTTGTTCTCTGATCCTTTGCAACTTAGCATCACTTGCTTGAGCTGCTTTGATCTGATTGACAATGGTTGATTGAACTTGTAGATTCATCAAACTTGAAGCATTACCTGGCATGACTACTTCAATCTCTATCTGATGCAAGTCTTGCTGAAGCTTCCACTGAGCGGTGAGATTCATCGATAATGGTTGGCGACTAAGAGTATAAAGGTACTACGTTCACCTTCCCTGGGTGATATTGCAAGTTGATGTCAAAGTCCGCCATGAGTTCTAACCATCTTCTCTGCCGCATATTCAAATCCTTCTGAGTAAACACGTACTTCAGACTTTTATGATCTGTGTAGATGTTCACTCGTTCACCAAGTAAATAATGGAGCAAAATCTTGAGAGCAAAGATGATGGCTGCCAACTCCAGATCATGCGTTGGATAATTGCGCTCATGAGTCTTCAATTGTCTTGAAACATAAGCCACAACCTTACCGTGCTGATGTAGAACACATCCTAATCCCTTACCGGATGCATCACAATGCACTTCGAATCCTCCAGATTGATCCGGTATTACGAGAATAGGTGCAGATGTCAATCTTGACTTGAGTTCTACGAAAGCTTGTTCGCATGCTTCTGACCACACAAATTCTTCATCTTTTCGTGTGAGCTTGGTCAGGGGTGTTGCTATCTTTGAGAATCCTTCAATGAACCTTCTGTAATATCCAGCTAAACCCAAGAAACTCCGAATGTCCTTAACTGACTTTGGTGTAGGCCATTCGCTAACTGCTGAAACTTTGGCTCGATCCACAGAAATTCCTTCTCCTGATACGATATGTCCAAGAAAACCAACTTGATTTAGCCAAAACTCAAACTTGCTGTACTTGGCAAAAAGCTTATGTTGTCGAAGAGTTTCCAGGACAATTAGTAGGTGCTCCGCATGCTCTTTCCGACTCTTAGAATATACCAGGATGTCGTCGATGAAGACGACAACAAACCTGTCTAAATACTCCCGGAAAACTTGATTCATTAGGTTCATGAATATTGCTGGTGCATTGGTCACTCCAAATGGCATCACTAAAAATTCGTAATGTCCATAGCGAGTTCTGAAAGCTGTTTTGTGAATATCAGCTTCCTTGACCTTCACTTGATGATAACCTGAACGAAGATCCAATTTAGAGAAAACACAAGATCCACTTAGCTGATCGAATAAATCATCGATGCGCGGGAGTGGATACTTGTTCTTTATAGTAACTTCGTTCAATGCCCTATAGTTGATGCACATTCTGTATGAACCTTCCTTCTTCTTCACCAGTAGTACAGGTGCTCCCCAACTTGAAGTGCTGGGACGAATCCATCCTTTCGCCAATAATTCGTCCAACTGTGTTCGGACTTCCTTCAAACCTTCCGAACTTAATCTATAAGGTGCTTTGATCATCGGTTGTGCTCCTGGTACTAAATCAATACTGAATTCAAGTGCTCGATCGGGAGGCAAACCTGATATATCGTCAGGAAATACATCGTCGAACTCTCGAACTACCTCTGGTCTTAATTCTTCTTCCGCTTGAGCTGCTGCAACTACTGCTTCTCTTGGCTTCGCTTTGTAGGTACCTGGCTCCAGGGTACGGTCTCCGCTCTTGAAATAGAAGACCGAATGGTCTGGAATCTCGAATACTACCCTCCTTTGACGACAGACAATGGTAGCCTAAAAAGTTCCAATCCAATCCATTCCTAGAACCACATCGAAGTTCGGTATGTCTAGTACTTCGAAGTCAGCATAAAACTCTCGGCTGCAGACAACGACCGGACACCAGCTGTATTCCATAGTTGCCTTTAGAACGCCATTTCCTGAACTAACATTCCAGCTAGATACAAGCGGTGAGACTGGAATCGCATGGGTTCGGACGGACCGTTGCGACATAAAGCAGTGTGATGCTCCAGTATCAAACAGTGCAAGTGCAGGTAGTGAGGCTACTAGGATTGTACCTAAGGTATGTGAGATATGTTTTAGGTATAGGGAAAGTGTGTATATAACCAAGACTAAAAGATAAGTTTGAGAAGGAAAGTTTACCAGTGATGACTTGGCCAGTGGCCTCAGCTTCTTCCACAGATATCGTGAAAGCCTGGCGCTTTGGTACATTCCTCCTGGCCTGAGGAGCATTCATCGGAACGTTCCTTTGAGCTTGATGGAACTGACGGGGAGGTGGTGCAGCTTGTGGTCCTCTAGGTGGTGCAGGTAGTGCAAGTCTTGGAGCAGGAGCTTGGATGGCTAGACGCTGTGGATAATTATTTGCTGGCCTGGGTGCAGCAACTGGGTTTTGCCTTTGGGGAAAAGCCCCAATACCATGAGCAGCTGAGCCGCAGATCAAGCAAAGGTTGTTCGTACGCCGTTAATCTCTCGCCAGATGCCCATTTCTCTTGCAGTAGTTACAAAAGGCTGGGCTGGGCCTGTTGATTGGTGCTCCAAGACGTCTTGGCACAAAAGGTGGTCTGGACGAGGCTCCACTTGCCATCTGGTTGGCAGGGCGCTTGACTCCTGCAGACTAAGGTCCGCCCCTTGCTTTTATCACTGCCTCATAACTGCGGGCAGCTTCCAGAGCATCCTCATGAGTCAAAAATTTGCCTGTGGCTAGAGCAGCCTGAATCTCCGTGTCCAGTCCTTGTTGAAAGCGATGGGCTCTGATCTCGTCCGTCGGTATCAAATGTGCCGCGAATCTGTTTAAGGATAGTGTTAGTTGTGTAGTATGTGATATTTAGAAATTGAACTATTGCGACATATCTTACCGGCTTAACATGGTGAATTCAGCGTCGTATTCATCTACCGATTTGTCCCACATCGATCCTTGTTGTAGATGAATGAACTGCTACTCCATGGCAAACCTGGCAGTCACAGGGAGGTATTTCGCGTCGAACTTCTCGCGAAAAGTCTTCCATTCAATAGGCTGTACAAGATGGCTTTCATCCGCCTTCCACCAGTTGCGAGCATTGTCCGTGAGCTGTAGTTTCGCCACACGGACCCAAGCTATGTCTGGCACTTAAGCTGCTGCCAGATCGTCTTTTATGCTTTGTGCCCATTCTTCAGCTTTAAGAGGGCTTCCTTTTCTAGAGAACTGCTTCGGATGTAAAGCCCTGAATTGCTTTACCCCCGGTGCGTCAGTCTCGGGACGGTTCAGGAGTTGTTGCTGTCCCTCGAGAAGGCTACGGATCGCCTCGAGTAGCACTGTTTGCTCGGTAGGTGGCGCAGGAACAGCAGGTGTGAGGGGTAGTGCTGGAGGTGTGTTTTTGACGTTGGTGCTGGTGTTGTTCGGAGAATCCATAACCCTGAAGAAAAATTTGGGATAGGACATATTCAAGTACATGAAATGATAAGATTCAAGGAATATGAAATTGCAAGATTCAAGGAACATGAATTGTAAAGAATGTTTTAGTTGCTGGTTCTTGTATTATATTGCGTAGGTTGTTCACGCAGAATAGAACTGCATGATAGGGTTTCATACAGCTCTGACCTGCATGGGCCACCAACAAAACCTGTCACGCCCCGCTTCCCAGTGTACAGCAAAAAGGACGCGACGAGATCCGCTACGTATATACTCAGAAATACATACGCTAAGCGTATCTAAACAATATAAAATAAATACACAAGAGACAAGATATAAAGAACAATTTTTATTTATTAACATTCTTTGTACAATACATGAAAGGAAATACAACTGAAATAAAACGATGCCTAAACAGTGGCATAACAGGAAATGAAAAGTACAGAAAGGAAAAGTGTACAATGAAACTACAGTGCAGGGTCTTCAGTAAACTGCTCCAAGTCTTCTTGTGAAGGCCCGATCTCTGCCGGGTCCAAATCACCTGACAACATTCAAAGAAGAAAGAAACAGAATGTCGTCAGCGAACAGGTTGCTCGGTATGTCCCAAAGATAAGTAGAAAAAGACAGAATAAGAAGATATATTTTAAAGTTGTATTATCCTGTAGTAATGTCGTATTAACGCTGTTGTTTGTAACTTGGTATAGAAGGATGCCAGTGTATACGAGGGGAGTCTCTATATGCCAGAGACTAGAGGCACGTATAGTACAAGGAACCGTTTATGCCACGGTACAACAGCAACTGGATTCATGTTAGGTGTATTAAATCTGACCACCCCGTGCCACCTTTAACACCTTCTGTACCAATCTACCCCTTAAACCCCGCGATGTCTTGTTTGTATTGTTATCTTGTAAAATTGTATTGATTGTAAGTTTGATTGACTGACTGACCGAAACCATGATATCAGGAAACGGTTGTAACCGTAGAGTCATGTAAATGGAATACTGAGAATCATGTAAAAGGAATATATATCCATGGTTCAGTTCAGTCAAGCTGTATAAATTGATATTTGGATTCATGGATTCATGTGTTCATATTGAATTGGAATCTTGTAGATTATAGATTGACTTGAATCATATTCAAGTCAGATTAATCAGACTCAAACCCGAGTCAGACAATCAGAAATGTGAATCGAAGTCTTATAATTGCTAGGGTCCTTAGGGTAATTTATAAAACTTGAGGGGGTTTTATGTAAAAATACTTTTATATACTTTTCAAAATACACCTCAAGTATTTATTGTTCGTCTTTAGAGTTGTAGTGAGGGTGGATTTTATGTTGTGACATTTCTAGTGAAAATATCCTAGTTTATAAATAAAGGTATTTATCTGTAATATTGATTAATTGAAGTTCATGGTATTTTAGTGTAAACTTTATTCTTGTGATTTTTAGAAAAAGGGTGGAAAATTTATATTATAATAAAATAGATATTTAAATGATAAATATACATATATTTATACAAAAATCATTTTAATAAATATTTTATATTCCAAAAAATCTCATTTTCTTAAGATGTCGTATTTTAAACCTTTCGAGACCGAATACTCCTTGTGGAGGTCTGAATCTCGCACTACTAGCCCGAGGGTGCGCGATAAACCGCACAATCCTGAACGGGTTCTCCAAAAATGGGTTGTAGCGGCGCTTTGCAAAGATTGTAAAATACTAATCCTTTAGAAAACGGTTTTATAAAGTAGAAGGTATTTATTTGCAAAGTGTAATTTTCCGTATTTTAGATTCTAGGGTTTCCTAAGCCAACTAGCCTATTTCTAAATGGTCTAAACGACAAGTTGTTAGAAGCCTCAAATCGCCTCTTCACCGCCAATTGTGGCCATGTAAGTACAAATGAGGAAAGGAGGGATCCGCTCACGAATCGTGAGACGGGCCATTTAAAGTTACCTTTGCTCACTTGCCTAGCCTAGACACCACAAAGTCAGGTTTAGATAAACGATCGATGTCCATAACTTATCGTATTATTCCTAGTAAAAGGTATTTATTTAAAAGTGTATCAAAGCTAAACTTTTAGAATTGATTTTATTAAGAAAATGGTATTTAAATGAAAGTATTGTTTTTATCGTATTCTAAGTTTTTGATGATGTCGTTTAGGGTTGTATTTGCATGTGTGTGGAGGTAGGTTATTACCTCGTGCTCTAGTTTAAATGTATAGCAAAGTTTAAGGGGTTAAATGTGAAATCAAAACATTGTGGTATTAAAGTGAAAAATACGATAAATTGGAAAGACTATCATTTCATATGAGAAAACTTGTTCAAATTATTTGTTAAGTGTTTAATAGTCAACAATAAGATGTTTAAGCATGATTGAATTGGTGAGAAGTGAAGTTTTATAGAAAACCGAATCGGAAATCGGATTTGTTCCGATTCCGTCGGGGTTTGTAATTTCGTATTTTAGAGAAATAGAAAGAGAGATAGAATGGGACTTACGGGTTCGATTAGGCAAAGGAGTGAAAGGGGGACTAGAGAGGTTGCCGAGACATTGCTTCGTAGCCGGTTGTTCCTAAAAACGTCGCCGGAATTTCCGCCGGAATTTCGTTGGAGCTTCGCCGCGCACTTGTTTTCAAATTACACAACTCTTGGAAAAATTTTGAGAGAGTGAGCTTAGGGTTTTGGGATGAGAGGGTAGAGGGTAAGGAGTGTATTTATAGGGTAGACTAGGGTAGGGTAGGGTAGGTGAAGAGTTTTTAATTAAAAAAATTGTAAAAATATGGGAAAAACATTAAAAATCATAGTAATTAGGGTATATTAAATCTTCGGGAACCGATCCAAGTAAATGGTGTGTGCAGGGGAGTTAGGAATTTGAAAAGGCACATTTTTTGTTCAGGTGACTCGGCAGTCCGGCCGAGTCCGGCCGGCGGTGCCGGCCCGAGTCGGCCGGTCCGCCGGCCGAGTCAAGTGGTCGATGGGTGGGGGGTTCTCAGGTGAAAGCTCTGGTATTTTTAGTTTTTTTATGTTTTGTTCAACTTTTGGTAGTTATGGTCTGTGGACTGTTGGGCTTCCAAGAAATTTAAAACAAAAATAATCTAAAAATAATGTGGGGCAGGGGATTTGAACTCAGGTGACTTGGTTCAGCAGTGCAAGGTGTTACCAATGAGCTACAAGCTCCTTCTTGTAATTATTGTGGGAAAATAAATACTTAAAGTGGTAACAACAACATTAAATACCCCAAGTATACTTCTAATTCAAATCAATTTTATGTATACAAAAATTGGAGTTGTTACAACACCGGCGTCGGGGACCAAAACTGCGACCTCTGGCATCCTCACTCCCAACGGCCGCCCCGGCAACTTCCCCCTGCGGCTCCTCCTCGGCCATGGGATATTTAGCGTGGAGCTCGCTGATATCGACCCCGGCGCATACTCCTTGATGGCGTCGCGCACGCTGTGCCAGACGACGGCCGTGGATTCGGCAAAATCGGCGTAGAATTGGTCCGACGCCTTATACGCCTCCACGGCCTTCTCCGCCCGGCACTCGGCGAGCTTCACTGTGTCCAGAGCCACTCAGACATCCTTCTTGAGGGCATCCGTCGACTTCTTCACCGAGTGGTAGAAGCCGTTCACCTCCTCCAACTTAGCCTGAATAGCCCGGTTGGACTTGTCCAGAAGCCGATGAGACTCTTTCAGCTTGAAGTTCGTCAACCCCTCGGCGATCAGACGAGAGTCGAGGAGGGCCGCCTTCTCCTCCGCTTGCCACAGTTGGAGGCGGAGTTCCTCCTCCAGCTTAGAGGACTCGCCCACCTTTTTCATGGCCGAGCCTACCTCCTCGGACTCCATGGCGACAAGGAGTGTGCAGTGATGGAGGACCTGAAGAAAGCAACAAACGGGTTAGAAAGCTCAAACCGAGGAAACAAGACTTAAGATAATTTCTGAGAAAAGTCAAGAACCGACCTGAACCGCCTCCTGGGCTATGGCAGCCACCTGGGCCTTCATGTTCCCCCGAGGTATTTTAACCCGGCAGCCTGCTCCATGTGATAAAGCAGGCTGTTGGCAACGGAGAACCCCGAGGGCACCTCAATGCAGAAGTCGCCCTCCTGCACTGGGATCCTGGTAGAAGGCGCCCAAGATACCGTCCTCTTATGTCTCTTGAAGGGGGCTTCGGCGGGCTTAGCCTCCTCCTCCTCCTCTCTCGCCCGGGGCGCCGGGTCCCGCACATGCTTGTGACCCTTCCCCCCTCCCCCCGCAGCGTTCTTCTGGGGCTTGGGGAGTGGTGGAAGGCTTAGACGGTGGAGTTGAACTCGAGGCCAAACTCGTACCGGGTCGGGACGAGCTTGCGCTCCCGGCCTTCTTTCTCTAAGTCTTGGTGGCCAGGGCAGCTAAGATTTTTGCTCAGTCCATAGGCTCTGCATAAAATGAACACACAAATAAAAGGAGTTAGCAACACAGAAACAGCAAAAGAAACTTGACAAATTTTAAACAGATCGATGAAAGCCCTAACTTACCCAAGAAACGCGCAGGACTGAGCCTAGCCTAGCTCAGTGCCTGCTCGGATAGCAGGGCATCCACCCGTTGGATCGGCTCCCACTAGGACACCACCCTTACTTCGGTGGAAGTCGACTGCTTTGCCCTCGGGCAGTCAACCCTGTGCCATTGTATAGGCACATGCCAATTCTCGCCCTCGGACGGCCCGACGAATATAAAATTCTCCTTCCATTCATGGATGGAAGAAGTGGCGGCTACTACCCCCGACCCGGCCATTCTGCGCTTGCGTTTTTTGAACGAGAAATACACCCAGCTTGGCTCATCCTTATTGGTATCGGGGTGATTCTTATAACACAGGAAAGAGACAAGGAGGGTCAAGTTGAATGGGATATTTTCAAGTTTTAACCGGACCAGAAACCCGAGGAGAATTCTCCACGAGTTCGGTGCTAGCTGGCCCGGGGCGAGATGAAAGCAACGGAGCACCCCGCAGACTTCAGTTAGGAAGGGCAGACGCATTCCTGCCGGGAACGCTTCCAAATACAGGGCAATCTCCTTGTCTGCCCGCTCGCCCTCTCTAGGTAAATGGATGGAATAGTTAGAGAGGATGTGGAATCGAGCCCGAATTTCGGAAAGCTCGTCCAGACTCTTCAAAACGGAAGGCGCATCGCGGGTGTTCCCGATGCATACCTTGGGGGCCCTTGTCGCCGCCCGACGGCGAACGACAGGGACGGCCCTGACTCTAGGGGCGAACCTGACACAGAGGACGACGAAGAAGAAGAATTCACTTGACTATCTGAAGCCGAAGAGGAGGAAGACCCACTGGACTCGGCCCCAACAACGGGAACCTCATCGCCCGACTCTGCCCTTACTACCTCTATGGACTCCTCAGATGAAGACATCAAACCTGATTCAAAGGAATGGATTCACCGAGGTAAAATCAACAAGGGATCCGATCTTAAAGAAGGAGCACCGAGCAATCTTCAGTAATGAAAGAGAATTTGAGCAAAGTATCAACCCTAGAATGGTCCCCTCCTATTTATACACCCCAAAGGGGAACATCCTACGGCCCTGATTGATTCTCGCCATAACGAAACGTTGCGCCCAGCGACCGGCGGGGCTCCACGTAGCAATCGGCCGTTGGGGACATCTTTTCGACTGCAGGAGTCAGAGACAGCCTGTCACTTCCGCCAACCGACGTCCGACATGTGGTTCGTATCCCAACTGGCGATCTGCTGGAATGGTGCCCCCTCTTTAAAGCGAGATCATTTCATTGATCCGCTGACACCATCGGGGATACGCGTGAAGATTTAGGCGAACGACGAGACGACACGTGGGCCTAAAGATCGAAACGACGTAACCACCAAACGCTATGCTGTTCCCGGACGATCCGCGTTATGATTCCTTGGCGCCAAAATGAACGACAGAAAACCGAGCAGGCTACTCTCGACCTGGCCCATGAATAGGTCAGAACGAGAGTGGGGGGATAATGATGATGCTCACAAGTGGTGTCTCCTCAGATTACGACACGCGGCGGATGACGTGTCCCGAAGACTACGAAGGTGGAATAGATGGGTTGCATTATGAGGATTTCTTGGGATCCCTTTCTCGAGGATCGTATCCGACCTTTCGAGAGACCTCCCTGAATACATACCACCTTCACCTAGGAAACTACCAGCAGCTCGTCTCCGAGTTTTCTCAGTCTCCTTGCTCATCTCTAAGCCATCTGATGTGCCGAGCTTCCTCGGCCTCCCAGCTCGTCTTCGAGCCGTCTGACGTGCCGAGCTTCCTCGGCCTCCCGGCTCGTCTTCAAGCCGTCTGACGTGCCGAGCCTCCTTGGCCTCCCGGCTCGTCTCCGAGCTCCTGACATGACGAGCTTCCTCGGCCTCCCTCGATCAACCGAGAGTGTGGATCCCATGCGTCCCGCAACGGCTCCACGCATATCGCCAGGGCGAGATATCCGCTTCCCCACGATCCGCGTCCCACGCTGGTGCATCCCCCCATTAATGGGCATATCCCCTATTAATGAGAGTATCCCGCCATTCAAGGCGAGGATAACGCTGGGGCATAACTGACGGCGGTGATCTCGCACATGCTCGCTCCACGCGACCCCTATATAAACCCCTCTCTCAGACGACTCGGGTATCTGAATTTTATCTCAATACACCGCTACTCTGCACCTATTCCTCGGCTCTAACTTGATCGTCGGAGGGTCCTACGGTGGTCACCCATCTCGGGACTTCTTTGCAGGTAGCTCGGCATCCAACTCCAACCCATTGAGATCCACAATCAGCAACTCCCAATCAAATCACAGCCGTCAAATACCGCCATCAAAGGATCGATGGAAGACAACATCTGAAGTAGATCCCAGCCTCCATCAGAGATCATGTTGAATTCCCTGGCCATATCCATTGGCTAATTACAGGAAGCCTACTTTGACATGCTAATGTAGATGTTGCATATTATAGGGCACGATGGAGCGTGATCAGAATAGAAAATCGATACCATGTCGACATTGTACTATGCCAACTAATCACTTGGCTTATACAACTTTTTTCATGTAAATGTGATACGATGGAAGCACGAATTTACTCTAGCGAACTAGAAGCTTTTAAACCTACATCCCTGAGCCTAGATTTTGGGGTATCAGATACCATACTCTTTTATTATGAAGTCGATGTTTTTACGCCGAGTCTAGTCTTATTCATATTTTATTGTATAACTCTCCATGTGAATTTATCAAGTATAGAACGCACACCACAGTATGTGTATGCGTGAACGATATATAACATTCTCCACAGACTAGCAAGTGAAAAACTCGGTAAGGGCATTCTTAACAAATCTAGAATGCTATGCTAAAATCTAGATATAATAATCTCAGGAATTTTCGCTTGTAGATACATTCTAATGATGCTCTAATATTTTTCTTTTTGTAGTTATATTTCCCATCCTATAGATTTCTTAACAATCGAACGGTCCACCAGCATGTACATACCACATAAAACAATGGATTGCCACCAAAAGCTTTAAGAATATGGGCAATCACTATAAATAAAAATAGAGTATGGAGATCTTGGAAGAAATGTGGCGAATGTGAACAAAATACAAATTTCTATAATTCTTTTTGTACACTGTCAACTCTCCATGTGCGTGACACGTGCAAAAACCAAGCATATGCGGAAAGCCATTAACAAATCAAAAGCTTTGAAAGGGCATTCATGAAGACAGTGGTCTAAGAATTAAACGGTCAATAGTTTTTGCCATCTTGGTTTCTATTGATGAATCTCTATAAATTTAAAGGAAGCAACACTGATCATAAATGATACGGTTTATAGCGTTCCAAAAGTTCGCGATACAAATACGAATTAAATAAGGAAATTTTGTGTACCAAGCATCTAAACTTCTCGGAATCCAAAATCATAAGCGGAAACTGTTCAATGCAGACTGCCCATCGAGTCCATTGAATATGTAATATGCATTGTAATCTTTCACCGACACATCTTTATATATATTGTGGTCGTCGTCATCGGATAATAACTCCTTGATAGGGCCATAAAGCCTTGATGATGGGATGTGTCTTGTTGTGAAGAGGCCCGTCACTGAAATTCTCGGGCCAATCTTGCTTGCAAGCAAGTGTGAACCACAACATACATCAACAAATATATAAAAACTTACAAGTCTTGATTTTATTTTCTATTTTTTTTTCTGAAAATGAGAAATCAAACTTAAAACACTTAAAAGTAAAATATGATCACTGAAGGCTGAAGGAAAATATTCTATAATTTGGACATAAAATGCACGCGATGATAACCGAGGATATTAGGAATTCACATTCTACAATTAATATATCAGCGAGGACCAGATGTAGGCCTACATGAAAATAGGTTGAGTTACTTAAAAGAAATAAAAGATATGGTAGGTGTCTATTCAACAAGAAGATGGTCAATCAGTAGAGCTAAATTGGAAGGAAAGATATGTCTGTGTCAAAGACCTCTCGTCAAACTACCTAAGGTAACTACCAATGAGCAATAACCCAGTTAGTATGACACTTCTACTTTTAAGAAGAGTGTGGGATTTAAACCCCATGAAGGAAAGTGTCACAAATTAACGCTTACGGGGAAAATTCTTGGGTCCTTGGATGCGCGCGTGTGTGTTGTGTGTTTGTATGTGCTGTGTGCGTGAGTGCAGTGTGTGTTCAGATGAGATTTAGAGGCCAATTCCTCCCAAAAAATTATCGACCAATAACACATGCCCCAAATGAGATAATTCCAATAGCACAAATTTTCGATAGGGAAAATTGTTTTTGGGCCCAATTTGTAGTGGTGAATTATGTTTAAATCCACGTAAAAATCGTAAAAAAAACCTTAAATTGGGCCCACATATTTTTAAAGTATTGTGTTTTTTGACAATGAAACCCATCATCCATTTAGAGTATGCCCCCCCTCGGCACATGTATAGCACCTTTCCGGACACGGCAAATCATGACCCGCGCTTTTCGAATTTTTTTTGATAAGACCAACCTCACTTTTCACCGTCGTGAGTGACCTCTCCCATCCCTCTTCATCTATCAACCTTACACCTGGAGAAATAAGCTTCTTAAAGGATTTTGGTCTTTATCTCGAACACGTCGACGGGTTTCTGCCTCCTCCACAGTTCTCAGAATCCCTTCCTTAGAGTACCTCCGTCTTGTAAACATCATCCACCCGTCATCACAACGACCATTCGGACTCTCGCGAGAATTGTTCACCTCGGCCTGTAGGCAAGAGTTTCCCCTCAAAACCGTGCCCCCCTTGACATCCATGTATGATCTTGTATCATGACATCCAACTCCACCACGACCGTGAACGCCGCCGCCGCTGCCGCCGGGTTCACTTCTAATTAGATCATCTCGGCCCCCATCCTCGAATAGTCATCTTTTCTCCTCCTATATGAAAACCAGCGCCCCCATCATCATCACCATGCCCATTACCTTGACCTCCCTTACGAGCATCACCATCCCTCTGAACAACGTTTCCAAACCCATCAAGCACTCTACTACGAACCCATTGCCATGAAACTCACGGTGCCCCACCATGAAATCCATCAAGCACTCCACTACAAAATACTAACTTATAAAAGAACTCCTCTTGCATTAGATATCAAATCCTTCCATGCCTCCCTATATCCTTTTTAAAATTTTGTAAAGCTTTTCCTAGAAAGAAACTCCTAAATTTCTATTAGTTTGCATCTATAGATTTTTGGAGGAAACCGAAAATGGAGTGCATAGAAAATTTTCCTGTGTTTTCTGTTGAGAAGTCAACTTTACATTATATGCTTGGATAAAAGGTATTTTGAACTGCCTACCATTGGTCTCCATGGCCTAGCATACAGGGACACTTATGTTGGGGTGATTTAGATGCTCTTTGATTATTCATTAAACTGTTCAAAATGATAATTTAACGAAAAAACGTTAATTTTGCAAGCATTCGGAGAATATAAAAATTATATACATGTGGTATATCATTATTTTGACTGATGGAGTAGAAAAGTTCTTAGAGTCACAATACAAACAACAACAACAACTGAGCCTTTTATCCCAAACATATGGGGTAGGCTACATGAACCAACATGAGAATCACACCGGGTCCAGCACATGAATCCTCCGCCTTCACTCACTCTTATCGAAAAATATACTTTCATTGAGTCATTTGACAACCATATCGTTTCGTATCACCTCCATCCATGTTTTTTTCGGTCTCCCTTTTGCCTTTTTGCCATTGCCCATATCGAGAGTATCTATTCGTCGAACCGTTGCTTCCATAGGTTTGCGTCACACATGACCAAACCATCTTAGCCGGTTTTCCCGCATCTTCTCCTCCACAGGTGCTATACCAACTTTTGCACGAATATCCTCATTTCGCACCATATCTTTTCTAGTGTTACCGCACATCCAACGAAGCATGCGTATCTCCGCTACGTGTATCTTTCGTGTATGATGCTTGTTAGGAGCCCAGCATTCTGTACCATATAATAAGGCAGGCCGAATAGCACTTCGATAAAATTTCCCTTTCAATTTTAACGGAAAGTTACGATCACACAAAATCCCTGTTGCACTCCTCCATTTCAACCAACCAGCTTGGATCCTTTGATTAACATCACTATCGATCTTCCTATTCTTTTGGGATGTAACCTAGATATCTAAAGTGGTCGTTCGGTGATATCTCTTGCCCTTCCAATGTTATACCAATATGGTTTTGACTTCTCTGGTTACTAAATTTGCAATGCATATATGCTGTCTTGAACCTGCTCAATCTGAATCCCCGAGATTCCAATGTTTGCCTTCATAATTCCAATTTGGCATTAACCCTTGCTTTCGTCTCATTTACTAGAACAATATCATCAACGAATAGCATACACCAAGGTACCTCATCTTGGATAGTTCTAGTAAGTTCATCCATCACGATGGTAAACAAGAATGGACTTAATGCAGATCCTTGATATAAACCAATTGTAATCCGAAAATCACTCGTTAAGCCGCCGCAAGTTCTGACATTTGCCACTACTCCATCGTACATATTCTTGATTATGTCAATATACTTGACGGAGACCCCCTTCTTCATCATTTTCCCCCATAATACCTCTCTAGGTACCTTGTCGTACGCTTTTTCTAAATCAATAAATATCATATGCAAATCTCTTCTCCTCTCTCGAAAACGCTCGACAAGTTGACGAAGCAAATAAATAGCCTCTGCCGTCGATCGTCCAGGAATGAACCCAAACTGGTTCTCTGTTATCTTAATATCCTTCCTTAGCCCGTGTTCAATCACTCTCTCCCAAAATTTCATGGTGTGACACATAAGTTTGATTCCACGGTAGTTTGAGCAATTTTGAATGTCACCCTTGTTCTTGTAGATAAGTACAAGGATACTTTTCCTCCATTCATTTGGCATCTTTTTTGTCTGCCAAATCTTATTAAACAGATCTGTCAGCCATTTAACATCTATTTCTCCTAAGCATCTCCAAATCTCGATAGGAATCCCATCAGGACCAACCACTTTTCTTAAACTTATTCTGTTCAAAACTTCTTAACCTCAGGTAGTCTTATTTTACGCATGAAATCACGGTTTATATCTTGAGATTGAATGACAAGTCCATCCAAATTCTTAGTAAAGCTCTCATTGAACAACAACAACAACTGAGCCTTTTATCCCAAGCATATGGGGTAGGCTACATGAACCAACATGAGAATCACGCCGGGTCCAGCACATGAATTCTCCGCCTCCACTCACTCCTATCGAACAATATACTTTCATCGAGTTCTTTGGCAACCATATCGTTTCGTATCACCTCCATCCATGTTTTCTTCGGTCTCTCTTTTGCCTTTTTGCCATTGCCCATATCGAGAGTATCTATTCGTCGAACCGGTGCTTCCATAGGTTTGCGTTGCACATGACCAAACCATCTTAGCCGGTTTTCCCGCATCTTCTCCTCCACAGGTGCTACACCAACTTTTGCACGAATATCCTCATTTCGCACCTTATCTTTTCTAGTGTTACCGCACATCCAACGAAGCATGCGCATCTCCGCTACGTGCATCTTCTGTGTATGATGTTTCTTAGGAGCCCAGCATTCTGTACCATATAATAAGGCAGGCCGAATAGCGCTCCGATAAAACTTCCCTTTCAATTTTAACGGAAAGTTACGATCACACAAAATCCCTGTTGCACTCCTCCATTTCAACCAACCAGCTTGGATCCTTCGATTAACATCACTATCAATCTCCCCATTCTTTTGGATGATGGAACCTAGATATCTAAACTGGTCGCTCGGTGATATATCTTGCCCTTCCAATGTTATACCAATATGGTTTTGATTTCTCTAGTTACTAAATTTGTAATGCATATATGCTGTCTTGGACCTGCTCAATCTGAATCCCCGAGATTCCAATGTTTGCCTCCATAATTCCAATTTAGCATTAACCCCTGCTTTCGTCTCATTTACTAGAATAATATCATCAGCGAATAGCATACACCAAGGTACCTAATCTTGGATAGTTCTAGTAAATTCATCCATCACGATGGTAAACAGGAATGGACTTAATGCAGATCCTTGATATAAACCAATTGTAATCGGAAAATCACTCGTTAAGCTGCCGCAGGTTCTAACATTTGCCACTACTCCATCGTACATATCCTTGATTATGTCAATATACTTGACGGAGACCACCTTCTTCATCATTTTCCCCCATAATACCTCTCTAGGTACCTTGTCGTACGCTTTTTCTAAATCAATAAATATCATATGCAAATCTTTTCTCCTCTCTCGAAAACGCTCGACAAGTTAACGAAGCAAATGAATAGCCTCTGTTGTCGATCGTCCAGGCATGAACCCAAACCGGTTCTCTGTTATCTTAATATCCTTCCAAAATTTTACCCCTCTTAGATATAGTATATAGTTGGCCTCATTTTTATAGGGAATTGTTTAAAGGATGATGATCCCTCTTAGATCTTTCTTGTTTTTCGTTTACTCGAATATTCTTTAAGAATTTTTGAAGTTGACATATATAACTACAGTCATCTCAACTTCAAAATGAATCCCCAAATTAGGCAAAGATAACACTTTGGAGTTAAGTTTTGCTAACTTCATGAAACTCCAGTTTGGATAGATTGTTAGTGTATATGCCCTAGAGGCCATTACTGTATCATACTAGTTTGTATATTACTTAATGGAAGCTTGGGATATTCACCTTGTATAAACAATCTTGCTCAATATAGTAGTATGCTACTTAGTTTGTTTCTACTTCAATATGTACATGTGTTTATTTTAGTATATCACCTATACACATTAGTGGAGCCCTTAGGATCTTTGCTTGATTACCAGCGTTGTGATGGCAGTCACACTAGTGGGGGCTGGGTAGTCCATAAGCACATCCTTATACAGGTCCCTAGTCGCAGGACTATCGAGATAGGGCATCGATACTCCGGAGTAGACTAGCGTATGCGCTTCTCATCCCAGAGTGGGAGATGGTCTGTCCTACGGCCATCAGTACGTCGTACTGGAGATAGTATACGGGTGCTCGTTAGGTTACGAGTACACTGGACAGGACCCGTCGGGAACTGACCGGTTGGTATTATACCTATCGTCAGTTATCAGTTCCCAGATGACATGAGTACAGCTTAGTCCGCTGACTTGACACTGTCACTTCGCCTCGAGTGTGTTCCCACTGTACTTTGATTACTACCCTACCACGGCTCAAAGGAGTCGTGCAAACAGGTAGTAGTTGGGTGCAGTCCCGAAGCACTTGGAGGCAGTGACAGTTAGACAGGATTCGTCTCTCCCGGTATTGGGGGTTGACATCGCGCTGTGTCTAGGAGAGCCATTACACGAGTAGTCCCTGGCCAGGGCAATCGAGATATACTGGTAGGCTTCCAGTGTTATCTCAGGGTGTTTTGGGCTTCACTCCGACACGACTTGTACCGCTATTAGGGGACTGACGTTTACCGCCCCCCTAGGCCCGCCATGCGATGTATCAGACGAACAGACCGGACTGTACGGAGACTGTCACATTCAGGCTCAGTAGGAGTTCAGATGGGTTTCACCTCGTCAGTCTTCTTGTCGGCATCTACCTGGGGACCGTTACGCACAGCTAGTGCCGCTTGCGGTCTGTGGTTAAACCCACTGCCAGCGTAGTGTCGAGTCTTTAGAGTCCCACACAGAAAGCTATTCGCCTTTAGGCAAAAGAGTAGAGTTTGCATGGTTTTGCGACAGGTCGCATGGTTTTGCGACAGGGTTCGGTCACATCCGTGCACTTATGCATGTACGGTGTCCGGACAGTTAACACTAGCGGGCTTTGGTTTAAGCCAGATCCTAGTGTACGTTTTAGGATTGGATTTATCCAGTATGTATTCGTGTTCCTCGGAATGCGGATGCGGGTGTGTATGCACAGTTGACGGAGAGACAGAGGCGGAGGATTCTCATTAGGGTTGTTGACTGTTGACTGTTGACTATTGACTTTTTTGCTCAACCCTAATGAGAATATGATATGTAATTAACAATAATATTAATTAAGTATTATGGTGACATGGTTGTTGAGGGGTTGACTTTGTTGACTTGTTGACTTTGTTGACCGGTTGACTAGGTTGGACTAGTTGACCATCATGATGACAATGGCTATCATTTCATGGCAAAGACTTTTTACTTGCTTGTTTCTCTTGTGAGAATTGAGTGCATGAAATGATATGGCTATTGTAGCTTAAACCATTTACACAATACTTGATTACTATTTTTGTGATGATGGCTTTGGATTATGAGAGCCAAGAGAGAAAAGTCTTTCTCATTTTTCTATCATTTCCATTCTCTCTCTTGTGTTCTTGAGCTCTCATCTTCTTCCTCTTGCTCTCCCTCTCTTTAGTCTATGGTTCACTTGTCTCATGTGTTGAGAACCAAGAACCATAGAGAAAATCCCAACACACTCTTCTCTATTCACTCTAGTTCATAAGGTTTAGCAAACCAAGTGAACTAGTTTCTTCAAAGACCGAAGAAGAAGCCAAAGGTAGAAGCTTTCAGGTGGATCGATCTTCGGCGCAAGGAGACGATGGGGTGAAGCCGATCCGGACAACCATCGAGGCTTGAAGACGAAGGGGTTCAAGAAAGAAAGGTATAACCCCCTAACCGAGTAGTTAACAACTCCTAGTTAGGTTGTTAGTTAAATGTTTAACAAAGATCCGGTTTTGAGTCCATGTTACCACCTCTAGAAAATTGTTTTTCACCAAATTCCGCATGCCCGAAAGTACCGGGAGAAGTAGCATGGACTTACAGTGGTATCAGAGCCTAGTTAAACTCTATCTAACATGTTAGCAAAGTAGCTAGAAAATCGATCAAAGAAAAAGTCACGAAACGAACCCGATATGTCAAGTTTCTGCCGATTTTTATTCTGTTCAAAAATTGATAAATTTCATCTTAAAAATCGGCTCAGGCTTTTTACAGAATAACCACAAAATTTGGTCCCACGAACCGTTCAAAGCGCCGCGGAAACGAGGCGGGAGCACGCTCCCGCCGCGGTTCCGCGGCCGAGTTGACTCGGCAGAGGTCCAAATTTAGTGCAGTGTATTTCTGGGGTTGTTTTGGGATTTTTGGAATATGTATTTTCTGCCCAGATTTTCCAGAATGAAAATTTTGTGTTTGGGGCCTATAAATCCGTATTTTTGATCGAACTTCTAAAAGACTTAAGCTGACGGGTTTATCTGTGATGTGATATTTGTATTGAACGTCTGCTAATCGCTATATGTCGATTAGTGGGGGTTATACAAATCCTTGATCTGTAATGTTATTGGAATGTGTATATGAATTCATTGGATTGTCGCGGGTGAATAGCCGGGGGTTGTGAGATGAGAGTTTTCTTTTCTTTTAATTCATGTAAATTTGTAAATTGATGTAATAATTATTTGTATGGCCGCACAACCGGGTTGGGGTTGTAGCCGTCATTGTATAATTTCTTTTTACTGTTTTTGCTCCTAGGATAGACCCATGGAGGGGGTGCACAAACTACCGGGTATGCCGAAGTGCCGAGTGGCCTACTTACGGGGTTGAGGGAGGTTGCTTCGCTTCGGGTACTTGGCGGGTAGTTTGCCACACCCGTAGGGGTCTTGGGTGGGGTTTTGGCTATTCACCGCGACCGTGTAATCTGCTTTTCGTTACAGGCTCGTACGAATTGCGGGTTCCTAGTATATCCAATGTGTTCATCTGTGATCTGAAATGTCTATCATTGCAATATATCTATATATGATATTATTTAGGCGTTGCTTATGTTTTACAGCCGCGCTAGCCCAGCCCCCGCTCTGTCGTTAGTTAAGTAACCTAACGGGTAATGACGGGGCCCCGTGGCGAATGCGAATGGCATAAGCGTACGTCATATTTTGGTTGTTTTCTGCAATGGTAGGATTAAATGATGGGACGCATTAAAAGAACTAATGCAAGAATATCACGCATTAAAAGAACTAATGCAAGAAAATAAACCAAGTAAAAGTCGTTGGAACACTTTCGAAAAACCACTCGGTTCTTTTCAAAACAAACTTTTAAAATACGGAGTTTGAGCTACTCATTTTAAAAGCTATCTCGTTCCATCGACTATATCAAGTTCTCTACGTTCACGGTTTCGCCAAAACCATTCGTAGCCCTCCGTCGTTTCACATGAATAGTCAATAGTATTCAAGCTATGTTTGTTGGCCAAAGTCAAGGCATAGTGATTAGTAGCTATTGGGTATTCATGTGCAGTATAGATAGATGCGTTGGTTTGGAACAGTCATACTGCCTTGTTGGCCAAAGTCAAGGGTAGGTACGGGTGGATTCAAATTAACCTGGAGAACGACGGGTAGAACTTGACATGTGACTTATGATTCGTTGGCCAAAGTCAAGGTCATAAGAGCATGGGGCAAAAATCCACATCGGGAGTTTCAAAAGAACTGAAACTTGCTAGTGTTGCATACCATTTGGAGTGTGATGATTCTGGTAGGATTCCTTCAGTTTCGTCACGCGATGATATTTGGATCCCGATCCTACTGTGAGTATATGCTACTCCTCGGGAAATTTCTCACTTAACGATCAATGCTATAAACCTAGTAGGTGTCTAGAAAGGTGTTAGCGGGGCTACGCCCCCAGGGAAAAGAGGTTCTTAAATTAAGAAACTTCGCGAAAGCGTTGGAAAACCTCCCTCGAAGTACCGACACCAGCCTGGCCGAACGGTTAAGCAAGTATTGTACGGTGAGATTGATCCTGACTAATTCTTCCTTTTTGGTTTTAAGGAAGGATTCGAGAAACAGTGGGAGCCATCCTGTTTAGACAAACTAAAAACCACTCTAAACTTGCAAGAGCATCATGCTGAGTGTTTCTTCTTCTCTCTCCTAATTGCAACGACCAATCGACATGACTGGACTTAAGTTACTTCTAGATAAAAACATACTGACAGGGCCAAACTACAAAGATTGGCTCAGGAATGTCAAAATGGCAATCACTTACGAAAAGCTGGGGTATCTTCTTACCACCAAAGCTCCCCCCGTCCCAGGTCCCACCTCCAGCGTCGCGGATAAGGAAATCCGTAAGACTTAGGAGATTGATTGCGCGAAGGCCAGGTGCCTCGTGCTTGCCTCTATGGACAACGAACATCAGAGGAGGCACGAGAATATGGACATCGAATCCATATTTCTCCATACAAAAGAACTGTATGGAGAGCAGTCTCGTATCGCAAGATACGAAGTGTCGAAGAAGTTATTTTCGGCAAGGTTGGCCATCGGATCATCGGTAGCGGAATACGTGCTTAAGATGATTGGCTACATAGAAGAGCTCGCGGACCTTGGGACCACGTTGGAGAATGAGCTCTATACGGACTTGATTCTCCAGTCCCTTCCTTCCACTTACGCCCAGTTTATCCTGAACTTCAACTTACAAGAAAAGGAAGTTGAACTTTCAGAACTCCTCAACATGCTGAGGAGTGCAGAGGGCACCCTACAGAAAGGTAGGGAAATATCCACTTTGTTTGTAGGAGGATCTTCCTCTTCTAGGTCCAAAGCGAAAGCCAAGGGAAAGAAGAAGAAAGCCCCCGCCAAACCAAGGGGCGGTGTTAGTAAAGTGGATACGAAGGAAAAAGCTAAAGCAACAAAGAAAGCGGGACAGCTTGTGGATAAAGAAGAATGCTTCTATTGTCATAAGAAAGGACACTGGAAGAATGATTGCAGGGCTTGGAAAGCCAGGACACAGGAATTGAAGCAGGTTGCGGCTTCAGCTTCAGGTGTGTATGTTATTGAAAACCATCTTTCAATAAACTCTACTTCCTGGGTATTGGATACCGGATCAGGATCTCATATCTGTAATTCTTTGCAGGCGTTGAGAAACCGTAGGGTTTTGAAGGCAGGTGACATGACCCTCAAAGTTGCAAACGGAGCTAGCATGGATGCTAAGGCCGTGGGGGACTATCACCTGAGAATGTCAGATGGACATGTTTTGGTTTTACGTAATTGCTTTTTTGTACCCAACGCAACTTGTAATATCATTTCTGTATCTTTGGTTTCTAAAGAAGGTTATGAATTTGCGTTTGTAAGCAATGTTGTAAACATTCACCTTAATCAAGTTCTGATTGGGTCAGGTACATTAAGCAATGGTATATACGTATTAAACCAACCACAGATTTTCAATGTCCAGAATACACACAAAAGAAAGTCTCCGGAAATAAATCAGACTTTCTTATGGCATTGTAGACTGGGTCACATCAATGAGAGAAGGTTGACGAAGTTACATACAGAAGGATATTTGAATCCGTTCGAATATCAATCGTATGCCACTTGTCAATCCTGTCTCAAAGGAAAGATGACAAAGACTCCGTTCACTCGACACGGAGTAAGAGCGAGCGAGCTCTTGGGACTCGTACACAGCGACGTGTGCGGTCCAATGTCTACACATGCGCGAAGCGGTTATTCTTACTTCATTACTTTTACGGATGACTTTTCAAGGTACGGTTATGTCTTCTTAATGAAACATAAGTCCGAAGCCTTTGGAAAATTCCAGGAATATAAGAATGAAGTAGAAAAACAAACCGGCAAAAGTATTAAGATTCTAAGATCGGATCGAGGTGGTGAATACTTGAGTGCCGAGTTCCTGGACTATTTAAAAGAGAACGGAATTCTCTCTCAGCTTACTCCTCCATACATTCCGCAACATAACGGTGTATCGGAGAGACGGAACCGAACCCTATTGGATATGGTACGGTCCATGATGAGTAACGCTGAGTTACCGCGATCATTCTGGGGGTATGCACTAGAATCAGCTGCATACCTTTTGAACCGAGTTCCAACTAAGACTGTGCCTACTACACTATATGAGATGTGGTGTGGGAAGAGACCCTATCTTAAGCACATTAAGACATGGGGATGTTCAGCTTTTGTTAAAAAGCAGCATGCGGACAAGCTCGAGGCACGCTCAGTACAGTGTAAGTTTGTAGGATATCCAAAGAACTCCAAGGGATATTTCTTCTACTGCGAAGAGGAACAAAAGGTTTTTGTTTCTCGTCATGCCTACTTCTTGGAAACTGAGTTTTTGGAAACCCAGATAAGTGGGAGCACAGTAGAACTGGAAGAAATTCCAGAACCACGAGCTATTACTGAAAGCTTAGTGGAACCAGAGGGTTCAAAAGAACAGGACATTCCTACGACGCTCCGCAGGAGTAGTAGGCAGTCTCATCCGCCCGAGAGATACTACGATTTTCTCATAGACGGGGATAGAGAGGATTGCATCATAAATTATGATGAGCCTACTAGCTTCCAGCAGGCCATTCAGAGCGTCGACTCGGTAAAATGGCTGGATGCAATGCGGACCGAAATGGAGTCCATATACACCAACAAAGTATGGACGTTGGACATTGCTCCAGACGGGGTGAAACCCGTAGGATGCAAGTGGATCTTCAAAAGGAAGATTGGTGTAGATGGACAGGTTGAGACCTATAAAGCTAGACTGGTAGCAAAGGGTTTTCGTCAAAGACCTGGTTTGGACTATGACGAGACCTTTTCTCCAGTAGCTATGCTAAAATCCATTCGGATCCTTCTTGCCATTGCTGCCTTCCACGATTATGAGATTTGGCAAATGGACGTAAAGACGGCTTTTCTAAATGGAAATTTAGAGGAGTGTGTCTATATGGACCAGCCAGAGGGTTTCATTCAGAGTGGGAGCAGCGGAAAGGTGTGCAAGTTGCTTAAGTCCATCTATGGACTAAAGCAGGCATCGCGGAGTTGGAACATCTGTTTTGATGAGACGGTCAAGGAATTTGGCTTTATCAAAAATCCAGATGAACCATGCATCTATAGTAGATTTGTAGCGAGAACAGTAGTATTCCTCGTTTTCTACGTGGATGACATTCTCTTAATAGGAAATGACATTCCTATGCTACAATCTGTCAAGGGGTTCTTGTCACACAGGTTCTCCATGAAAGACATGGGTGATGCCTCATACATCCTGGGGATCCGGATCCATCGTGATAGATCCAAGAGGATATTAGGACTTTCACAGTCCAGGTACATCGACACCATACTGAAAAGATTCAGTATGGAAGATTCCAAGCGCGGTAACCTACCGGCTTGTCACGGGATCACCCTCTCTAAAGAGATGTCTCCCAAGACTGATTTGGAGAGGGATCGCATGTCTATTATACCCTACGCTTCTGCGGTAGGCTCTATAATGTATGCGATGTTGTGTACCAGACCAGATGTAGCTTATGCACTGAGTGTGGTAAGCCGGTATCAGTCAAACCCTGGGGAGAAACACTGGATAGCGGTAAAGAACATTCTCAAGTACCTGAGAAGGACTAAGGAGATGTTCTTGGTGTATGGCGGAAAAGACCTCCAGATCGAGGCCTTTGCTGACTCCAGCTTCCAGAGTGACAAGGATGATTCCAAGTCCATGTCGGGTTTTGTCTTTACCCTCAATGGAGGGGCGGTGTGTTGGAAGAGTTCCAAACAGGAAACCGTTGCAGACTCGACGATGGAAGCAGAATACATCGCTGCATCTGATGCCGCAAAAGAGGCTGTCTGGATGAGGAAGTTCTTGAAAGAACTTCAGGTGGTTCCGTCCATTGTTAATCCAATACCTCTGTATTGCGACAACAACGGGGCTATAGCTTTAGCGAAGGAACCCAGGTCCCATCAGAGATCCAGACACATCTTGAGGCGGTATCACCTGATCAGGGAGATCGTGGATCGCCAGGAGATCGAGGTTCGGAGGGTCGCTTCAGAAGATAACACTGCAGATCCATTCACCAAGGCCTTCCCCCAGACTCAGTTCGAGCGGCTGATCGAGATGATAGGTCTTCGATACGCCAGTACATGGCCTTAGTGCAAGTGGGAGATTGTTAGTTTATATGCCCTAGAGGCCATTACTGTATCATACTAGTTTGTATATTACTTAATGGAAGCTTGGGATATTCACCTTGTATAAACAATCTTGCTCAATATAGTAGTATGCTACTTGGTTTGTTTCTACTTCAATGTGTACATGTGTTTATTTTAGTATATCACCTATACACATTAGTGGAGCCCTTAGGATCTTTGCTTGATTACCAGCGTTGTGATGGCAGTCACACTAGTGGGGGCTGGGTAGTCCATAAGCACATCCTTATACAGGTCCCTAGTCGCAGGACTATCGAGACAGGGCATCGATACTCCGGAGTAGACTAGCGTATGCGCTTCTCATCCCAGAGTGGGAGATGGTCTGTCCTACAGCCATCAATACGTCGTACTGGAGATAGTATACGGGTGCTCGTTAGGTTACGAGTACACTGGACAGGACTCGTTAGGAACTGACCGGTTGGTATTATACCTATCGTCCGTTATCAGTTCCCAGGTGACATGAGTACAGCTTAGTCCGCTGACTTGACACTGTCACTTCGCCTCGAGTGTGTTCCCACTGTACTTTGATTACTACCCTACCACGGCTCAAAGGAGTCATGCAAACAGATAGTAGTTGGGTGCAATCCCGAAGCACTTGGAGGCAGTGACGGTTAGACAGGATTCGTCTCTCCCGGTATTGGGGGTTGACATCGCGCTGTGTCTAGGAGAGCCATTACACGAGTAGTCCCTGGCCAGGGCAATCGAGATATACTGGTAGGCTTCCAGTGTTATCTCAGGGTGTTTTGGGCTTCACTCCGACACGACTTGTACCGCTATTAGGGGACTGACGTTTACCGCCCCCTTAGGCCCGCCATGCGATGTATCAGACGAACAGACCGGACTGTACGGAGACTGTCACATTCAGGCTCAGTAGGAGTTCAGATGGGTTTCACCTCGTCAGTCTTCTTGTCGGCATCTACCTGGGGACCGTTACGCACAGCTAGTGCCGCTTGCGGTCTGTGGTTAAACCCACTGCCAGTGTAGTGTCGAGTCTTTAGAGTCCCACAAAGAAAGCTATTCGCCTTTAGGCAAAAGAGTAGAGGTCGCATGGTTTTGCGACAGGTCGCATGGTTTTGCGACAGGGTTCGGTCACATCCGTGCACTTATGCACGTACGGTGTCCGGACAGTTAAAACTAGCGGGCTTTGGTTTAAGCCAGATCCTAGTGTACGTTTTGGGATTGGATTTATCCGGTATGTATTCGTGTTCCTCGGAACGCGGATGCGAGTGTGTATGCACAGTTGACGGAGAGACAGAGGCGGAGGATTCTCATTAGGGTTGTTGACTGTTGACAGTTGACTTTTTTGCTCAACCCTAATGAGAATATGATATGCAATTAACAATAATATTAATTAAGTATTATGGTGACATGGTTGTTGAGGGGTTGACTTTGTTGACTTGTTGACTTTGTTGACCGGTTGACTAGGTTGGACTAGTTGACCATCATGATGACAATGGCTATCATTTCATGGCAAAGACTTTTTACTTGCTTGTTTCTCTTATGAGAAATGAGTGCATGAAATGATATGGCTATTGTAAATTAAACCATTTACGCAATACTTGATTACTATTTTTGTGATGATGGCTTTGAATTATGAGAGCCAAGAGAGAAAAGTCTTTCTCATTTTTCTATCATTTCCATTCTCTCTCTTGTGTTCTTGAGCTCTCATCTTCTTCCTCTTGCTCTCCCTCTCTTTAGTCTATGGTTCACTTGTCTCATGTGTTGAGAACCAAGAACCACAGAGAAAATCCTAACACACTCTTCTCTACTCACTCTAGTTCATAAGGTTTAGCAAACCAAGTGAACTAGTTTCTTCAAAGACCGAAGAAGAAGCCAAAGGTAGAAGCTTTCAGGTGGATCGATCTTCGGCGCAAGGAGACGACGGGGTGAAGCCGATCCGGACAACCATCGAGGCTTGAAGACGAAGGAGTTCAAGAAAGAAAGGTATAACCCCCTAACCGAGTAGTTAACAACTCTTAGTTAGGTTGTTAGTTAGATGTTTAACAAAGATCCGGTTTTGAGTCCATGTTACCACCTCTAGAAAATTGTTTTTCACCAAATTCCGCATGCCCGAAAGTACCGGGAGTGGTAGCATGGACTTACAAAGATAACCCCATTCCCAAACTAGGCCTTGAAGCTTAGAATAACTATACTGAACTCTCGTAGTATCCTAACTTCAACTCCAAAGCCAATCACACCCAAAATTTAAAAAATAAAAATAAGAAGGTAAGGGTACATGCAAGCTAGTGGGTGTTCTTCGGGGGCAGGCTACTCCAGCGGCATGCTGCACATGAGGTTATCCCTCCAATTCGCTGCCGGAGACTGATACAGATCTATATTACAATTAAACTGCGCTCGTGTAGTGCTCCTTATTCACCCTTAGCATCCTCATCATGAAACCTCTTCACTCCTTGTAGCATTTCATCGAGCATTTCCATGGGGATCCCATGGCCTACTACTCGGAAGATCCCAAACGCCTCCCCGCCGCTGCCCCAAGTTCTTGTACTATGCATGTCGGGGCGATTCAGGTTGGATAAACTGATGATGGGAATGTTGTTGTTGGTGGTGGTGAGATTGAGGGCAATGGGATTTGGGTTAATGAATATATATGCAAGGGATTTCCACACAGTCGGCGTCTCGACAAGGCCTTTGACGCCGGTTTTGGTGGCGTCGAAGGCCTTGAGCTCACTTGCACGGTCGTACACGGCCATGATGACAACATGCAATAATGATGAAAAAGAGTAGGGCTCCAAAAGCTGATCAGTTTTAAGGCTATATTTGCAGGCAGCAACCATGCCGATAAAATAAGGGCTACAACACAAACAGACGATACTAAACAAGTAAGAGCCAAAACTCTTGCCGGCCATGGTCTGGCAGTTCCTTGATGTAGGATGGATCAATACTTTTCATGCACTTTACTTGGTAGACTTCGGCAATAGACCATACTAGTGATAAACCCCAAGCCATGCCATGCGTGGGAGTTTTGAATAATTTGTTGCCATTTTTTGAAGCAGCAAGGAGCTAAAAGAAAAATATAGGAGAAATAAGAAAATTAAAGCATGTTAACATGTGCTTGGTATGAGGTAATCTAAGTGGTAATCCTACGTTATCATGAAATATTACCATCCTGTTTAGGTGTGAACGGTATTTCCGAAAATATAGAATTACCATGGTAATCAAACGACCTCATTTCATGGTAATCTTGTTTCCCCCAAAACATATGTCTATCCTAGATTACCACGAAATATTTCCCCTGACATGAAAAGAGTCAAGACCATCTGCCGCCGGCCTCCATTGCCACTCGCCGGCCGGCCGGTCCCGCCGCCCATCGTCGATCGTTCGCCGTCCGGCCCACCGTCAATCGGTCGGTCGTTGTCCGGCCCACCGCCAATCAGCCGTTCGCCGCCTGTCATCGTCGTTTGTTCGCCGGTGCCGGCCAGCCGCCGATCGAACGTAGTCCTTCGCCAATCATCAGCCGACCGGCCCCGACGGCCTTTGTCGGCCCACCGCCAATTGGCCGTTCGTCGCTGGCCTGGCCGCCAGTCAACGGTTGCACACACATATTACCGGGAATGATTAAAGTATACCAAGCATGTTAATTCAAGATTCCTTTGAATTAGATGTCTGATCATCCCGTTCCCGAGAATGAAAGAATTCCCGATAATTTTTCATTCCACGTATCAAGCTCAACCTAGGAGCTGTTTGAGGATGGAGTTAAGTTTTTTAAATTACAGTTTCATAAAATTGGTAAAACTCAACTCCAAATGCTACTTTGTCTTATTCGGCGAACATTTTGGAGTTGGGATAACCACAGTAATTATATCAACTACAATCTGATCATGTCAAAACTTGGACCTAGGAATTTACCTTTATTTGAGAAGCCTTCTGTTCTATCTTTTATCCCTACCCTTATATTACTTAATCCTTTTTATCATAAGGTCTTATCCTTTTAGTGGTAGGCCACATAGCAGCTATCTTAAACGCTCTCTCCCACATGTCCTGAATGTGGCCATGGGGCACACAGTCCAATTAGGAGCCGCCAAGTACGCTTGCTACATAATATTCTCTGATTGAAAATACCACAATTACCTTATAACATTTTCCAAACACCGACGGCATGCAAGAGGATATAGGCATGATATGAGACAATTTCAAGAAGAAACAAGGAAAATACCTCAGCCGCTTCAAAAGATTTCTTTCCATATCCAACTTTAGTAAAATAATTTCACATTTTATAATTCCAATCCTATTATCAACATTAAAAGCCATATATATGGGCGCACACAAAGTAAATTAGCGCTATGCCTTCCAACTGTGTGATCACGCGTCCTGAAAGTAAATAAACCTTACCCCTCCCAACAAAGGGTCGGGCTAATTTATTTCTGGGGTGTGTGTTTGCAAATATATATATATATACACACATATTGAAATTACATTATACAAGTAATATAACAAGCACCTCATAGTCCATAATTATAAGCGAAAATTGTTCAATGCAAATTGCCCATCAAGTCCTTTTGAGATGATATATGCAATGTAATCTTTCACCGACACATCTTTATATCCATAGGGTTGTCATCATATATATAATAACTCCTTAACATATATGGCCATAAAGCCATGACGATGGGATGGATCTTGCTGTGAAGAGGCCCGCCACCAAAATTCTCAGGCCAACCTTGCTTGCAAGCGCTCTATGCTCAATACTTTTGAGCTTGTCATTGGTGATGAGCTGTAAAATTGCCCAGTGTGAACCACAACACATATCAAGAAATATATAACTTAAAGGATAAATTGTCAAAAAGCCCCTAGTCCATTCGAGAGTTGACTAAAAACCCCTGTAATTTTCGAAATTGTTGGGAATAACCTATCATTCAAAATCTTGTGAAAAAACTCATGCGCTGTATTTCATTTAGGCCTTATATTTTCTCAACTGCGTACATATTACATGCAACTGCTTAAATATTATAGACAACTGCAACTGCTTACATATCACATGCAATTGCTATAAGGGTTTGTTCCCCTCCGAAAGGCGGCGACGACGTGAAGACGTCTTGCCTGACATTCGGGACAGATGCTATATGGTTTTATCCGTCTACCTCCCCGAAGATGCCAAGTTGATTTATGGCACCGTATATCGGAGGTTTAGACGGATGCGGCCGATGTAGCAGACTTCGTCAGATTCCCCCTCGAGGTGAGGGGTTTTTGATTGTGGGGACGCTCTTCCCTGCAGGCGCAAGCCCCTGCAGTTAATTACGCTACCGCATCGCGGTAACAACTTTCTCCTTCTCCAGAATTTCACTTCGCGTCGTGTGTGTTTGTTTTGTTTGTGGTTGCCCGTGGATTGTATACGGAGACTGAGTAATGCCGTCGCCCGGAGGACGTGGATTAGTCCAAATCCGTATTTACTTAGATTTGGGTTTGGTGTTTTTAGTTTAAGGATGCATTAGCCACGTTGCGGCTGAGATCAACTTAAAGGTTCGTTAAGGATACGTTAGTCCTGTTTGAGACTAAGATCAACTTAACGTGATAATCCATTTAATATCTGGCCATCAGGACTCGTCACCTCTCTAACGTCGTTGAAGGATTACAACGGCAGATGTCAGAGGAGTTCAGAGATGTACTCTTGAACCAAGGTTGATTTGGAGTTTTATAGTCCGTTTGAATGTTTAAGGATACGTTAGCCGTATTTGGGGCTAAGATCAACTTAAACGGGACCGTTTAGATCCGATAAAAGAGCATTTGGATGCTCTATTGTTCCAGTTTAGGGACGTAATGGTCCATAGGTAGTTTAGGGACGTTGCGGTCCATGCCCCAGTTTAGGGACGTGGTGGTCCATATTCCAGTTTAGGGACGTGGTGGTCCATGTTCAAGTTTAGGGACGTGGTGGTCCGATATTAGTTTAAGGACGTTTCGGTCCGATATTAGTTTAAGGACGTTTCGGTCCACGAGTTTAAGGACCCCGCAGTCCATATTGATGTGTGGTCGTCGGGACCCGTCACTTCTCTGACATCGTTGAAGGATTACAACGATGGGTGTCAGAGGAGTTCGGAGATGTACCCTCGAACCGGTCGTAAATTGATTTAGGGAGCAGCCGTGCTTAGTCAATTTAATTTGAGGACTTAGGGCCATGATTGGGCCAAGTCCCGTTGAGAATATTCTACATTTTTCTTGATCTTTGGCCTATTAGGCCTGTGCTAGGGCTTTGCCCATATTTAATAATGCACTGCATTTTATTCTGGCCTGCTAGGCCTTTTTGATTTGGGCTCTGTCCCTTTATTTATGATGCAGAGCATCTGTTTTGGTTTGGGCTCTGCCCTTTTCAAAATAATGCATTGCATTTTATTAGGCCTGTTAGGCCTTCTTTAATTGGGCTTGGCCCTTTTGTAAGCAATGCAGTGTACTAATTATTTGACAGTGGCTTGTCAGGCGCTTTGCGCCAAATAATGAGCGCAAGCGCTCGTGGAAGCGACACGTGTCTCACTCCGGTGAATGCAAGCGCAATAGCGCAGTGCGCTGTGTCAGTGCGCTGCGCTGTTGCGCTGTTGACACGTGGCGCTCCCTGGTGGCTTGCGCCAACAAAGGAGCGCAACAGTGAAATTTTTCAAGTGCAAAGCACTGTTTTATATTTTGATCGATTTTAAATCAAAGAAAATAAGTTTTTTCTTATTTTCAAAGAACCAATGGTTCATAAGAGAGTGCAAAGCACTATTTTATATTTTGATCGATTTTAAATCAAAGAAAACAAGTTTTTTCTTGTTTTCAAAGAACCAATGGTTCATAAGAGAGTGCAAAGCACTGTTTTAAAAGATCATTGATCTTGTTTTTAGATCTATGATCTGTTTTTAGAAGAATTTTCTCTTTTTCTAAAGGTTTTTACCTTTTTTTGTTCTTGAAAAGTTCTTCAGAGTTCTCTTTTTTTTTCTCCAAAGAATGTTCATGCCTTTGAATTGAGGCCTAGGGTCCTTTTTATAGTGCCCATAAATTAGTTAAAGAGATCTTTCTCTGAGTGATTTGGGGAATTTTCCCCACCGTTGGATCTTTGATCCAAGGGCTTCTGTTTTACAGAAGAAAATCTTCTTGTTTTAACAAGAACAGAAAAGATTTCTTTAGAATTTTAATTCTGTTTGGCGCAGATGCCCGCGCGACACGTGCCGCGCAGCGCACAGCGCAGCGCAACAGCGCTGACACGTGCCGCGCAGCGCAACTGAAGCATTGGTTCCTTTAATTTTACTTAAAATAGAGCTTTGCTCTGATTGGGCGCACTGCCTTGGACGCTGCGCTGCCATATCAGCTTTTGACACGTGGCGCGTTGCGCGCAGCGCATTGAATCTGAAGCATTGCTTCGAATTTTGAAATTCAAACAGAGTCTTGCTCTGATTGGGGGAAACAAATGCCCCCCCACCGTTGCGCTCACGTGGCGCATACGTGAGTGCAGCGGTGGCAAACTCCTGATCGTTAGATCAAGGGGTGAGCTGAAGGAGCACAGACGCCTATAAATAGGACCCTTGGTCCTTGGTAATTTTTACCATTTTCAACAATCTTGATTTTCAGAGCCTTGCTCTTGCTTAAGAATTTTAGAGCCTTGCTCTTGCTTTTTCCCAAGAACTCCAGAGTTCAGAACTTAAAACCATCTTAGGAATAATAAAATTAAATTAAATTAAATTACAGTTGATTAATAGAGCCTTGCTCTCATAGATCTTTGATCTAAAACCCTTTTGGGGTTTCATCAACAGAGCCTAGCTCTCAAAAGTTCATAGATCTACAGAGATCTTGTTCATGGGTTTTAACCCATGAACAAAGCTTTGCTCATGGATCAAATGTAGATCTTTTTTGATCTGAAAATGAAAAAAAAACTCCTAAAAGTTTCCATGGATCTTTAAGATCCCAAATTTTTTTTATCTTCAGTAGTTAAAATTTCTTTTTGATGGATTTTCCATCATTAGTATAGGGCTAGGCTCTCTTTAGAGAAATTTTTATTCCCTTGAGACCAGAGTTTGACAAATGTCACTCTGTGACAGAGCTTTGCTCTAAAAGAGGAGATTTTCTTCTTGTCTCTAGGGATTTCCCATCAATGAGGATATTCTCTTGGGGATCTTTTCATTAATTGACAGTCTCATCCAATGATGGGGCTGTCTTATTAAATGATGTACTGTCGTCCAGATTTTATGGGCCCCCTTTTGGTCCCCTTATCCACTGCATTGCGGTATGGTATAAAAATTTTAAAATGTTGAGCGTTGGAATTATAATACTGACGGCTAATGTTTGTCTTTTTGCAGGAAACATGTCTGCCAATTTGTCTTTTTCGTTTGTTCGCTCGGAGGGAGGGTTTCCTCAGGCACCGGTGGACCGCGTGGTGCTCGCTCTCATCAAGGATTATGACCCCGAGCACAAAAACCTTCACTTGTGGGGTAGGTGGTACAATAAAATCATCCAGGGTCATCGCAGTTTCAGTTCCGCTACGCCGTCTGAGCCAACATCTTCACTCCCCTATGCAGATGAACCCCCGGTGAAGTATGCCGTGGAGATTAAAAATTGGAATTCGGATGACCTCCTCCAGCCTGCGATTGGTGCCATCCCCGTGCAGCCGCCGCCAGCAATAGATATTTTAGGGAGGAGAATTTTTCAGGGTGAAGCGCGCCCTTGGGGACAGGCTTATAACATTGGACTGATCCCACGACCGCCTGCCGGATATTTGCAATAGGCCCGGTACATCCTATCAGCGAGGAGGACTCATCTGATGAGGATTGGTTTGTACTCGGCCATCTACGTCTCGCTCTTTGAGCATCCTTCTCCTCCAACGTGCTGGGTTAAGGCTTTTATCGAGCAATGGAATATTCCCATACACACCTTCCTGATGACGGACCGGGAAGTCTCTATCTCCTTGGAGGAGTTTGCTGAAATCTCGGGTCTGCCGATGAGGGGAGAGCCTTACGAGGAGCCGCTTCCTCCCGATGAATACGTCTTTGCCGCCAAGCCACTGGTGTTTGACCTGACGCCGGAGAACGCTATTCAACACCGGTACCCGGGCTTGGTGAAGGTATTGGAGATTTATGAAGGACTCTATCTAGAATCGAGTGACTGGGGAGTCAGTTTTGCAGATTTCATTACTCGCTTCATTCAACCAGAGTTCTTATCAGAGCGGAGTGAGAAGTTCGCCCAGCTCGACAACCCTTTTGGGTTCGGTTTTGATCGCCGACCCACATCGGAGGATGACCACAAAGACTTTTATCTTCCCGGTGCCGCCGTCGTCCCTTTTCCAGAAATTGCCGTCGCCGATATGGATGAAGAGACCTTCTTTGTAGGGTTCTTGGGCTTGTGGTTGTGCAGTTTTGCTCTTCCTATGCATCCACGCCATATGCGGCCGACTGTTTTCTACCCAGCGCATCGGATGGTGGCTAGTTTGCAGTTGTCAGTAGGAATCGCCGGGCTGGCTCATCTTTATAATGGACTTAGTGTAGCGGCGGACGCTAGTGAGCCAGGGGTGCAACCCGCCAACTTCCCGATGCACTACGTTACTTCTTGGATGGAAATGCAGGTGCACGGGGTGTTCGGTGCCCATAAGATTCCTCTCTTTTTTGAGAAATGCAGGCTCCTGAGGGTCATATGCCTGGTCGGGGCTTCGATCGTAGTTGCACCTTCGCGGGAGGCTAGGGGGCTGCTCCTTCGACCACACCTGGTCGGGGCGAAGACTTCTTTCTTGGACAAGGTCATAACAATAGGCTCAGAGACCACCAAGTCAGTAGTGTCGCTACGCAATGAATTTAAGGACGGGGATTCCATATTGAAGGCTCGGGAAATCCTCCATCTCTACTCCATTCGGCCGGGCTACCTGGTGTTCAGGCAGAATGAGACAGCCCTCTTCATGAGGTATAACCCTCACCGGTTTGCTCAGCAATCGAGCTACAATCAAGGGATCCCGATGGAAGCCTTCTTGGAAAAGCCCGTGGTTAGCCGGGAGGGGATAAAGAATGCAATGCACCACTTTATGCGGCTCAACACGGGTTCTTATTTCTTTATCAGTGAGTCGAGCTGCGTCCCCAAAGTCCTCAACGCGTACGTGACCTGGTATGCGCATGCAATGGGGCCCGTTATTTTGATAGAGAAACGTATGCTGGTTGACCGCAAGGGTGCACCTTCTCGCGGCGATCGCAAGGCTCCCTTGAGGCCGAGGACTCCAGTCATTCCTCCATTGAAAGGTGCTCGAGGCGGACCTCGGCGCGTGTTGAGTCCTCCGCGCGGATTGCCGCTTCGCGATGCTGTGGATGCGCCACCAGCCCCCCGTGCTCCAGTGGAAACGGTAACTGTGGTATCGCCGGAGTCCGGTGTAGGCGCGGATGTCGGGACCCGCCGCTCCAAGGTGTCCGCCAAGCGTAAATCTGTCCCGGGTGCATCCAGAGCCGGCGGGCAAAAGAAGAAGAAGCCGCTCCTTTCCCTTGACGCGATTCTTGGCTTAGAGCCTGAGGCCCCTCTTACCGAGGGAATAAGTGAATATGGCAGCAATAAGGGCTTCGCGGTAGACCCTGCAGACACCGACCTGGCGGCCGCCATTGCGGCTTCTGAGCGATCAGCGAGGCTTGAAGCATGGTTGAGTAAACTCGCTAAGTCAGGTAATTATTAGCTGCTTTCTTCATCATTTCATCGCATTTTCTTATCATTATTCTTGACTAATACTTTTCCCCATTCTCAACAGGCGTCTCTACCGAAGAAGCTATTGCTGCCTCTTTGAAAACCTTCCAAAAGGAGGAGGAGAAACGCGCTTTAGCGGGCGCCGGTATATCCTACCCCCCTTTTTTTTAAAACAAATTTTGTCATTCTTTTCGATGATCAACCTGACTTTCTTCCCTTGTTTCTTTCTAGGGGTTATACCAGTCGACGAAGAGATCCTTCCGGAACCCGTCACTGGAGTTCCGGTCTCGTCGGGGCTGCTGCAAGAGCCTCGACTTGACAAGTCGACGAGGGATGCCTTGAAGAGCTTGGAGGCATCCCTGTATACAGACGAGGACGCCTCAATGAAAGAGGCTCTGGTGAGGTCCGTCTCAACGGCCCAGGAGGAGAGAAAGCGGCTGAGGCGTGAGGCGAAGGCGCGCCGGACTGCTTTGGCTACGGGAGCGGGTCCAAGCACCGTCCCTCGGGCAGATACTCCTTCCGAAGAGGCCCCTGTCGCCCTATCCACTGCTCGCAGACAAGTGGCGCGCGCCGCTCGAAGCGCAAATGATAAGTCCACTTCAGGTAACATTTCTTTCAGAATTTTTATTGTGAGAGTTATAATGTCGACGGTTCTTATATATATTATTTTGCAGGGCCAAGTCCAACCGAGGGTGAGGCGGAGACCGTTGAACCCAGGGGAACAGAGGAGGCGGTGCCTGCCGAACCCGAGCCGACAGTGGGCAACATCGTTGAGGCCTTGGAGCCTGATGCGGAGGTTGAGGGGCCTATAGCCGAGAAGGTCATTGATGCCAAGCCTGAAGTGGCGGCAAATGAAATGATCATTACAACTGAGCCCGGGGTGGTGGCGGACAAGGCACTTGAGACCGACGATCTCGCAGTGACGGCGGATGAGCCGATGGAGATCGAAGAACCCGCAGGAGTAACGGGCGAGATGGGTACGATTCCTGGGGAAGAGTCGGCCGCTCCCTCCCTAGAGTCCGGCAACACTCCAGTTATTGCCCTCCCTGTGTACGATCTTCCGCCATCTCCAGGTCTTGCGAGCACGACAACGGTCCCTATCGAGTCGGGTGATGAGGCTACGGGCGGCGGCCTCATGTCGATAGAGGAGGGAGTCGCCTCCGTTTCGGCCGGTAGCTCCTCAGGTAAACCCTAGGTCACTGTTTTTCTTTATTTTACAATCCTTTCTGACAAATTTACCTTTCTTATAACGCAGGTGCGGCCAACGCTGATGCCCTACTGCTTGAGGGAGCGCCTTCCACGACTGCCTTGGCGGTGGCCACCTCTCAACCCTCTCTCATACCATCTAAGATGTTGGAAGGTATGGGTTTGCAATTCATTGATCCTGTATTTCAGACGTACAATTTGTGTACTAAAGTCATGCTGTTGTGTCTTTTCAGGAGTACTCTTCGATCATGTACATCAGATGTTGCTCCCACACTTCTCCTTCCCATCCGAACTCGCTTCTTCCTCTGGTGGCGCTGGTGAGTATGATTTCCATTGATATCTTTCTTTCTTTTTAATGATGGAATTGCTTCTAACCCTTTTTCTCATCCCGACTGCAGCGCTACAGATTGAAGGAGGGGATACAAGATCGGCTGTGCCACCGGTCCTTCCGGCCTTGCCACCTGCCTCGGCTGGTATGGCGACTATCGCATAAATGAATTCCCCCTCTTTTAGTTCCTGAACTGTTATCTGATCACATCTTGCTTTTCTTCAGCTGTCGTTCCGGTCTTGGCGCCTTTTAAGTCCCATATTACAATGCCAGCCGGCCCTTCTCAGAGACGTCCGTCCTCAAAAGGTGCGGCGAATAGTCTGCGCATGTTGAGCGACTACATTGAGGAACTCGACGTCGAGAATCCTACGTCTGCTGCGGACTTTGCTACGACGGTTAACCAGATTTTGGTAATATTTGCCAACTTCCATGACGAGGGCATCGTCGCCTCCTGGGTTAATCACTGTCGGGAGATTGAGGCTCGCCTTCATCAACTGGAGTCGTTGCGTCCCGCTCCTGAGACCTTGGCTGCCAGCATTCAAAGAGCAACGTGGATTGAGCGGAGCGCTTCTTACTTCCGCTATCTTGAACAAGAAGTTATTTCGAGGCGTAAGGAGCGCGGTGAGACCTCGAGCAAGTCTGCCTAGCTGCGTGTTCGGGTAGAGGCCAATGCTGTACGGCTGAAGGCTGCCTTTGAGGGTCTTCTGCAATGTCTTTCTGAAGGATTATGCTTGAGGCAACAGCTTGACGTTGTTGAGCGGGATGCACCCAGCCAAGAAGCAGCCCAGAAGGCGGCCGAGGAGCAACTTTCATCCTTTTTACAGAAGCGGACCCAGGTGGAAGCGGAGGTGGCCGCGGCAGCCGCTCAGGAGGAGGCGCTGAATGAAGTGCGGGAGCAACTTGTGGATTTACTAAAGACACTTCCTCCTCAGTAGCTATCCCTCTTTGTATCGTTTGTGCTTGTAGATGAAAGAATGTGTATATATTTTATTTTTATTCTTTAACACAATGTATTCTGTACCCAATCAAGTCTATGAATAAAAGATACACATTTTCTGTAATGTCTTGTGTCATTTCTCCGCCTTTTCTTTCTTTTATTATCAGGACGCCACCTTAGTAAACATGGTCAACAGATAATAGAGCACGCATCTTGACTTTCTTAAGAATCAGCGATGGCTTAGGCCGCAGGTTCAGATCTGCTGCCTAAGACTTTTCAACTCCATGAGCCGTGAGGGTCTCATAGAGACTTTTCTTCCTACGGATCGAGAGGATCTCGTAGGTGGTTTTTTCTCCTTAGGAATCGTGAGGATTCCTAAGTGTGGTTTTCTCTTATAAGTCGTAAGGATCCTATAAGAGAATTTTCCCTCTTACGAGTTGAGAGGACTCGTAAGCGGTTGTTTCCCTCCTTGTCGAAACTCGACTTTGGAGAGTGAGACCCGTGAATAGTATGCAAGAGACCATTTAGATCAACTTGTAGGGTCCCATTGTTCAGGAAGCAAGTTTTTTGGTCCCTGCTGCCTGAGGCTTCATCTTGCAAGTTGAGACGAATCGGGAATTTTCCCGCGGAGACACTGGTTTCTCTGCGAGCCGACGTGAATCAGGAGGCTCTCGTCAAGGAGTGTTTATATCCGTGAGTCGAGGAATTTGCTAAGGATTATTTGTTTCCCTAGCGCCAAGGATTATTTGTTTCCTTGGGGTTTGAAACGAGTCGAGAATTTCCCACGGAGGCACTGGTGGCTCTGCGAGTCGACGCGGATCAGGAGGCTCTCGTCAAGAAGTGTTTGTATCCGCGAGTCGAGGAATTTGCTAAGGATTATTTGTTTCCCTAGCGCCAAGGATTGTTTGTTTCCTTGGGGTTTGAAACGAGTCGAGAATTTCCCACGGAGGCACTGGTGGCTCTGCGAGTCGACGCGGATCAGGAGGCTCTCGTCAAGGAGTGTTTGTATCCGTGAGTTGAGGAATTTGCTAAGGATTATTTGTTTCCCTAGCGCCAAGGATTATTTGTTTCCTTAGGGTTTGAAACGAGTCGAGAATTTCCCACGGAGGCATTGGTGGCTCTGCGAGTCGACGCGGATCAGGAGGCTCTCGTCAAGGAGTGTTTGTATCCGTGAGTTGAGGAATTTGCTAAGGATTATTTATTTCCCTAGCACCAAGGATTATTTGTTTCCTTAGGGTTTGAAACGAGTCGAGAATTTCCCACGGAGGCACTGGTGGCTCTGCGAGTCGACGCGGATCAGGAGGCTCTCGTCAAGGAGTGTTTGTATCCGTGAGTCGAGGAATTTTCTAAGGATTATTTGTTTCCCTAGCGCCAAGGATTATTTGTTTCCTTGGGGTTTGAAACGAGTCGAGAATTTCCCACGGAGGCACTGGTGGCTCTGCGAGTCGACGCGGATCAGGAGGCTCTCGTTAAGGAGTGTTTGTATCCGTGAGTCGAGGAATTTGCTAAAGACGCTAGTTTCTTCGGAGTTGGACTGAACCGTCGAGATTTGGCTTCGTCTTCTGGCGGAGCCTGTTGGGAAAGTATGGTTCCCTCTTTGTTTACGCCCTTGGATTGTATACAGGGATCGATGTGATCTTAACTGTAGGGCCAAAGTTTTATCATTTCTTCTTCTTTTTTTATTTTATTCCCGCGATGCTCTATCATTTCAGCTTTTATATCGCGAAGGTCGCGATTGCCCAATCATTTCGGCTATTTCTCGCGGTGCCTAATCGTTTCGGCTGTTTATTTTGTTTTCACTCGCTGCTTTTTATTGCGAGTTGCCCAATCATTTCGGCTATTTTGCATGCATACATTTTTACTTGCTGCTTTTTATTGCAAGTTGCCCTATCATTTCGGCTATTTCGTATGCATGTGCGGCCTATTGGCTTTTTGCTGTAGACCAATTTCGGCATCAGCACCGCTTCAACTGGGATATTACCAGGAGCGAATCATCATCTGCCTCTGTCAATGTCGAACAAAGGTGGCTTAGCGACCAGGGTTAGGGTCCTGTCGACTAAGGCTTTTGACTTCATGAGCCGTAAGGGTCTCACGAAGTTATTTCTCCCTACAAGTCGTGAGGATCTTGTAGGTGTATTTTCTCCTTAAGAATCGTGAGGATTCCTAAGTGTATGTTCCTCTGTAAGTCATAAGGATCCTACAGTAGGGTTTTCTCCTTGTAAGTCGAGAGGACCTACAAGGGTCATGCGAACATATCCCCAGTCACGGATGAGACTTGGTTAGGGAAATGTTTATTCGCGCCCGTGGATTGTATACAGGGGTCAGTATTGAGCCACTTGTAGGGCAATATCGAAAGTTGTGGCGGGGTTTGCTTAAGCACAGGTTTAGGTCTCTGTAACTTAAGACTTTCAAATCTTATGAGCCGTGAGGGTCCCATAAGAGAGGTCTCCTTACGAGTCGTGAGGATCTCGCAAGTGTATTTTCTCCTTAGGAATCGTGGGGATCCCTAAGTGTGCTGCTCCCTTGTGGGTCGTAAGGATCTCACGCGGGTGGTTTCTCCTTACAAGGTCGAGAGGACCCTATAAGTGTCTTTTAACGAGGTTGCGCCCTTTCAGGTTTTCACAAACACTCGCCGGTAGTCCTGCTGTTTTTACTCACGGAGCCCTTTCGGGTTTTCATCCGTGCCCATTTTGCTTATGGACATACCGTTTTTTTTTATTATTATTCTTTTTTATTATTTTCTTCTTTTTTACGAGGTCGCGCCCTTTCGGGTTTTCACAAACACTCGCCGGTAGCCCTGCTGTTTTTACTCACGGAGCCCTTTCGGGTTTTCATCCGTGCCCTTTTTGCTTATGGACATACCATTTTTTTTTATTATATTTTTTTTTCTTCTTCTTTTTTAACTCGTCAGCCTACGAATGCTGTGGTAGTAGTTTAATGACGTTTCGGTCTGCTATTAGTTTAAGGACGTTTCGGTCCGTCATTAGTTTAAGGACGTTTCGGTCCGTTGGCCAGCTACTACTTATAGAGTTTTGGGCTTGGGAAGACAGAGAGCGGACATAGTCGTCGTCATCTATCGTTGACCAAGGCCGTAACTCATTAGGCGTAGTATTTCTTCAGGAAGCGACCATTTATCGGCCTGAAAGGCCTTTCACCGTGCATGTCCATGAGTAGATAGGCTCCACCTTGGTAAACTTTGTCTATGATGTATGGGCCTTCATAGTTTGGCTCGAATTTTCCCCGCTTGGTGCGATTGGGGATCATAGGCCTTTTGACCACTAGCACAAGTTCGCCTTGGCGGAATGTCCTCGGTCGGGTTAATCTTTCATATGAGCGCGTCATCTTTGCTTTATAGGCCTCCAGATTTTGTTGCGCTATGAGCCGGGTTTCATCAAGGGCATCAAGCCGAAGGTGAGCATTTTCTTCGTCCGTCAGCTCGTAGTGGACTGCCACTCGTAGAGAGGGCAACTCTATCTCGAGGGGGAGTACTGCTTCCGTCCCGAATACCAACGCGTACGGCGTTGTATTTGTGGCCGTCTTAAATGTAGTTCGATACGCCCAAAGAGCCTCTTGCAGTCTCTCGTGCCAGTCCTTCTTATTTCGGGACACCATTTTCTTTATGATCTTCGTCAGGGTCTTGTTGAAGGCCTCGGCTAGACCGTTAACTCGCGGATTATAAACCGAGGAATATCTCCAGTCTATATTATGCTGTTGCGCAAAGTGACTGATCTTGTGGCTTCTATAAGCTGGCCCGTTATCGGAGATGATCCGTCGCAGAGTTCCAAACCGATATATGACATGCGTCTTGAAGAAATGGAGGATATTCTCCGTCTTAACTTCCCTCAGTGGTACCGCTTCTGCCCATTTGGAGAAGTAGTCAGTCGTCGCCAGGATGAAACGATGTCCTCTAGACGATGCTGGTTCGATGGGGCCGACTATGTCAGTCCCCTACATTTCGAATGGCCAGCTAGCCACCGTTGGATGTAGTGGATTTGGATGCTGGTGGATGAAGTCCCCATGAATTTGGCATGAGTGGCATTGCTTCGCATATTCGAGGCAGTCCTGAATCATCGTGGGCCCGTAGTAGCCCATCCGTTTTATCTTCAACTTCATCTTTGGGCCCGCTTGGTGAGAGCCGCAGAGTCCGTCATGAACTTCCTGGGCGACCCTTTTCGCTTCGTCAGGTCCTAAGCATCTCAACCACAGAGAATCAAATGACCTCTTGTACAGAGTATCATTGACGAAGGCGAAAGACAGAGCTCGTTTCATGAGCTGATGTCTTGTGGACGCTTCTTCAGGCATTCGGTGGGACTTAAAGTAATCTATGAAGACTTCTCTCCAATCCCCTGTATTTTCCCAACCTTTTACTTGCAGGGTCGTCCGCTCGCTCGCTCCCTTTTCTTCGGATGATTCCGGAGATATTTCTGCTGGGGCAAGCACTCGACGGCTTTGTACCACGATTCTAACATCATCGAGGTTCTCGTCAGCCAGTTCTTTAGCAAGTTTGTCCAACGTGTCTGCTTTGCTGTTTTCCGTGCGCGGTATGTTCTCCAAAGTATAGGAAGGAATTTGGGTCAACAATTGTTGTACTTTTTCGCCGTATTTCACCAATTCTGGCTTGCACGTTTGGTAGTCGCCGTTTACTTGACTAACGACCAACTGAGAATCTCCATATATGAGGAGGTTTTCAATTCCCATGTCGATGGCGATCTCGAGACCTGCAATCAAAGCTTCATATTCGGCTTCATTGTTTGTCCTCGGCTCCGTCAGGGAGAAAGCAAAGCGCATTATCCCTCCTTGTGGAGTTACAAAGATGAGTCCTACCCCCGATTTGATTATAGGGGTACTTTGTTTGCGCTTCTTCACGGAAGATGCTCCGTCGAAATAAAGCTCCCATCGGGTATTATCACCGTCGATCGCATCAAACGCATGTTCGTCTGGAAGATCGCAATTCAGAGGAGAATCGGCGGGTATCGGATGCTCAGCGAGGAAGTCGGCGATGGCCTGGCCTTTCACTGCCTTGAGAGGTTGATAGGTTATCGAGAACTCCATTAAGAGCAGGGCCCATTTAGCGAGTCGTCCCGTCAATATGGCCTTTGACATCAAGTATTTAAGGGGGTCCACCTTTGAAATGAGACGGACTTCATGCGCCAACGCATAGTGCCTGAGCTTTGTTATCGCAAAGATCAACGCCAGGCAGTGTTTTTCAATGGGGGAGTAGTTGCTTTCTGCCCCCAGCAGAACTCGACTTAAGTAGTAGAGTGCTCTTTCTTTCCCTTGATCGTTCTCTTGTGCCCATAATGCGCCTAAGGAACCTTCGAGGGCGGTTGTATAAAGAATGAGGGGTTTTCCCTTGACCGGAGCAGCCAACACCGGCGGGTTCTGCAGGTATTGCTTGATCTCGTCTAGTGCACTTTGGCATTTTTGGTCCTAGACGAACGGGGTTCCCTTCTTCATCAGGTGGTTGTAAGGACGGCACTTTCCTGAAAGGTTGGCTATAAATCGCCGTATATACGCGAGCTTCCCTTGGAGAGACCGCAGCTGTTTGAGATTCCTTGGCGTAGGCATTTCCATGATCGCCTTGATCTTAGACGGATCTATTTCAATACCTCGGTGTCGAACAATGAATCCCAGGAATTTGCCTGAGGAAACTCCGAATGCACACTTGAGCGGGTTCATTTTCAAGTTGTATTGTCGAAAGCGTTGAAATACAGTCTTCAAATGCTCGAGATGTTCCTCGTATGATTTGCTTTTAACCACGAGATCGTCGATATAGCATTCGACGATTTCGTGTATAAGGTCATCGAAGATCTTCGTCATGGCCCTTTGGTAGGTGGCACCGGCGTTCTTTAGACCAAAGGGCATCACCTTGTAACAGAATATACCCAGAGGAGTCCTGAAGGCGGTATGCTTCTGGTCTTCTGGATGCATCTTTATCTGGTTATACCCTGATGAGCCATCCATGAAGGAGACAACCTCATGAGTGGACGTATTGTCTATCATTAGTTCGGTGACTGGCACTGGGAAATCGTCCTTCGGGCAGGCTTTATTGAGATCCCGGAAATCCACGCATATGCGCACTGTCCCGCTTTTCTTCATCACCGGGACGATGTTGGCAATCCATTCAGGGTATTGAACTTCCTGGATGAAGCCAGAGTCGATCAGCTTCTTGACCTCGGCATTGATACTCATTTCAAGCTCGAGCCGTATTCTTCTCGGCGCCTGTTTGACTGGCTTGATTTCCGGGGATATCGCCAATCTGTGTACAGCAATTTCTGGATCTAGTCCCGGCATTTCGGAATAGTTCCACGCGAAGCAATCTCTATGCTGTAGAAGCACGTCCTTTAACGCAGCTACCCTTTCTTCAGATAGTAACTCGCTGATGAATGTCGGTCGTGAATCGTTTGCCGTCCCCAACTTAATTTTCTTGAGGTTATCTGCAGTGGTATGGATTCCATCTTCCAGCTCTTTTGGCGCTGGTGGGAATTCTGAGATTATCTCGTCGCTGCTATTTTCGAAGCACCAGGGGAGGTCATCCATGTTCTCGGGCTCTTCTTTTGACATCGTTATCACGTGACAAGTACGGATTCGCTTCCAATCCCAATGCGGAACTGGTTCTTCTTTCGTGGCCCTGGGTTCGTGCTTCTGTGGCGGCATTACCCTCCAGTTGTCCGACAGAGTAAATTTGCCAAGCTGATACTGATCTTCGACCCAATTCTTGAAGGTGAAGCAGTCCTCGAGAGGGTGCCCTACCACTCGGTGATAAGAGCAATAATTTGAGCGTGAGACTTCGCCTGCTTGTTCGGGGTGTTTAGACTCCGGCAGTGTAAGCATCTGATGTTTTAGAGCAAGATCAAGTATCTTCTTCGTCTTATCCCGAGGAAAAGAGTATGCTCAACCCATTTTCTTCATGAGGGATAGATCAATGACGCTCGACTCCCGTTTGCGTGGCTTCTTAGCCCTGCTTTGTTGCTGTTGAGCGCCTTTTTGGTTTTCCGACTTATTTCTGCTTTTGCGTCGAGCCTTCTTTAAAATAGGTTGACAAGGAGCGGCATTTTCATCCTTCACGGCCTGTTGGAGAAGGCGTTGTGTCTTGGCTTTCTCATAGATGACCATTTCGCGGTTATGGTCGTCTCGGACATTTTGACCCGCTACCCTTATAAGCTTGACCATTTGTTCTTCGAACGACGGACTGGGCACTTTTGCATCTGGAATTTTCATTGTCTCAGGATTAGCGTCCTCCTATTGAGCATCCACCTCTTCATCGAAGTCATACACGACGTAGCAGCCGTGTAGTAGCTCTCGTTTCTTTGACCGGACGTATCCAAGCCCAATTGTTTCCATTCTCCCATTAGGCAGTTTGCGTTGAGTCCCGGGAACGTTCCAGATTTTGTCATAGAACCTGGCTTTTCGAACGGTCTACTTGAAGGATATCCCCTGGCGTTTCAGCAGCTCTTTCAAACCCTCTGTATAATATCTAGGAAGACGGATAGGCTGAAGCCTGTCGAGCGTGAGATCCGCGCCATGCCAGATTTCTTTTTTCGCCGTGGTTTCTTCAGAGCGGTAGAACAGAATTGCTCTCTCGCTTTCTCGCCTGGGAGGGATATAGCATGTTTGCAGCTCTTCTACATTGTAAATATTAAGTGCATCCAGTTCTTTATGGTGTTTAAGCGGCACCATGGCGACTTGTAGGCTTTGCTCTTCGTCAGCGAATGTTCGTATGGAAGGTCGAGCAGAGAATACAACACGGATCTCATCTTCCGAGTCGCTACCAAAGATCAACGTAGGAGTGGACGGTCCTGGCTTGTTGTGTTGGGGAGGACCCGAATACACTATCTCCTCTTCCTCCTCGGTATCACTGCCGAAGACAGGGATGGTGGCGTTAGCTTTATTCTCCAGCTTGTGACACTTTTCTGTGTCTTCGAAATCCGGTAAGAAGTATTTGGCATCTTCGTATTTGCGGACTTCATTGACAGAGAATGGGTTCAGTTCTCCCGTCACGGTATACTCGAAACCATCCTTAAAATACTCCATACACTGATGTTGTGTAGAAGGGATGATGTTGTACTCGTGTAACCATGGTCGGCCGAGCAAAGCGTTGTAGCATGTCTTGGCATCTATGACGTGGAACTTAACGTCCGTGACGTGTAGTCCGAAGCGTAGCGTCAGTATCACGGACCTAAGAGTTCTTGATGACTGGGAGTCGAACCCGGAGATGGTGATCTTGTCACGAGCAAGGTGCTGGACGCTCATGCAGATTTCTTTGAACACCCGCACGTTGAGGAGATTAACGGAGGATCCATTGTCAATCAGGATTTTGCCTATCTTTATATCGTGGCAGTATCCTGAGACATAGAGGGGGCGATTGTGTTCACAAGTCCCGAGGAGAAGGTCCTCGTCGCCGAAGGTGACATCGGCCGTGTGCACTTCTTCCAATTCATCCTTCATCTTTTTCTCGGCCAGGAAAGCTTGGAATTGTTCCGGATCTTGCAATGCCTTGATTAACGAATCTCTCGCCTCCTTTGATAGCAAAAGGGCGTCGAGAATGCTGAGTTGTGAGGGTAGTTTCCTCAGGTGTGCTAAGATGTTGTAATCCACCTTATTCTTCTTTGGAGGGTTGTTGGCGCTTAGCTCCTCCAGAACTTGGTCATCTAAGACGATATCTTCAGAGACTTTCTCTTTCCCTTTATCTTTTCTGTTTGAGGGTCCGAGATTCTTTTCAGGCAGCGTCCGATTCCGCAGCCGGATATTTTCGCAGACCTTCGGCTCTTCTTCTTTTCCCGAAGTGGATTCTTTAAAGAGAGGGGAAAGTTCCAGCTCTTCATCAGAATTGCCCCCGAATGTAGGCACTTGTGACCCGCCAGTGTTAACCATGCGACAATTGCCGGTAGTTCTTTTAATCTCTTCGGTCGTATTTCTTTGCTCTCGACGAGTTTTACGCTTTTCCTGCTTAAAGCGTTGTCGATGAGCAACATATCCTTGCCACCATCTATCGAAAGCTTTGCACTTTTGAGTGGGGTGCAAAATCTTTTGATGATATAAGCAATAGGAGGGGTGCGTTTCCACTTCACCGGTGATATTTCTTTCGGAGGATGGTAGCTTCATGCCCATTGATATGGCCTTAGCAAACTTTTTCCTCATCTTGAATTGGCTTTTGTCGGTAGCGGAGGTGTTTTGCTCCAGCGGGATCGTCTCAGCTCTTTCATGAAGTCGCTGACGTTTGGCCCTTTCAAATATAGCTGTCTCGCGTTCTCGATCAGCTTTACTTTTCAATCGAGCTTCGTTAAGGAACGCGTCAATCATTTCATCTGATAGCTCCGGAAATTTTGGTTCAAGATCTGCCCCCAGCGCTTCGGTACAAGGATTTTCCTCATCGTCCATGAACGAATGGGAAATCACATGACAGTTCGCCACGCATTCTTCAGATTCATCAGATGAACTCTCTCCCTCATATTCCTCTTGAAAAACAAGATTGAGGAACTCTTGGAGTGTAATGGGAGTCCGCGCCTTCTGGTTGTATTCTTCCAGCGCGTCAATTCGTTTTTGCAGATCCGTGCGCTTGTCGCCGGGCTTCACGGGCTTCTTAGATTTCTTCTTCTTCTTTTTCGAGGATTTTGACGGCTGGTTGCGAGTGCTTGAGCCACCACTATCGGTCTTTGGAGTTGTACGTGGCTTCAACATCCCCTCAATGACCTGCGGTTCCAACGGGTTCTTCCACTTGATCGCTGGACATGTCTGAAGATCGTTTAGCATCCTCTTTGTCTTGGCTGATAATACAACCTCCCAAGGAGCATCTTCAACGACGGAGCATGTTGCCCCCGGCGTATTCGTCCCTTTAGAGGTGTGGGGCTGCGGGGGATTCACCTTCCATTTGTCAGATAACGCGAACTTGCCCTGTCGGTACTGGTTTTCAAGCCAATTTGAAAACGTAGCAGTCCTCGATTGGATGACCCGGTACTCGATGATAAGGACAGTAGTTGAGCTCGTTGACGTCACTTGATTGCAACGGACATTTTGGTTCCGGCAGATTTATGAGTCTGTTGCGTAATGCCAGCTCGAATAACCTTCTCGTTTTATCGCAGGGAAAAGAATAAGGACGCCCTAGCCTCTCCTCAAGGTCTAAGTATGGGCGCATATTATTTTGTCGCACAGCCGGCTTCGAGTTACTCGGTTGTTGTTGAGCATTAGCGGCGACGATCGCTTTTCCCTTCCCTTTGTCATTTCGGGAGTCCGACTTTGGAAAAGGAGGTTTATGGCCCATCTGATCCATCTGCGCTAGCTTGTCAATCAAGGCCTGGAAGGTAGTTGGCTTGAAAAATATCATAAATTGTGAGATTGTTGCTTGCGGATCAAGGGTTCCCACAAACATACCCACCGCAGGAGCTTCTTCAATGCGCTGCTCGCACTTCGACCATAAGTTCCGCCATCATATAGCGTACTGAACCCATGTCTCGCCTGGCTTTACCCTGGCGTTAATCAGTGCCGTCATCGGGGTACGTTCACTGGCGCTTGCAAAACGCTGAGTAAACAGTAGCTCCATCTCCGTGAAGGTTTTGATAGAGTCGTTCGGGAGCTCAGAGTACCACTCGAACTCCGTATCTGATAAACTTCCAACAAACTGGCGAAGCAACAGCTTGTCATCACCGCCGGTGTTACCGCAGAGTGCTCTGAACTGGGCAACATGCTGGTGAGGATTGCACGTCCCCTTGTAGACATGGAACTTGGGAATTGTGTAACCGGGTGGGTACTTGATTTGATCGTACCAACTTGGATATGGCCGCCCCGTTTTTACGACCTGGCCGGCTGCTTCGGTCGCATGATGAACCCGTATTTGTTGGGCGATGTACTCATCCAAATCAACTTTGGAAATTGTATCCTCTTTAGCCGTCGACAGAGCTGGTGGAGGATTTGATGTCTCTCCCCTATGGTCTCCAAGGACGATCGGGGGCTCTTCGGCCGGGGGATCTTGTTGTATCATCATACCTATCATGTCTTGGAAGAGGAGGCCCATACGCTGTATGTTGGCTGCTTGTTCAGCAGCCTCTTTGTCCTTCTTCTCCAATATCCGACGAAGGAATTCGGCGTCGGTTTCTTCCTCCTGACGTTCGTCCGAGGACGTTTCAGGGTTTTCTTTTGGCCCTGTAAGTGCGGCCATAGCGTTCATCATTTCTTGGAGCTTTTGCTGTTGCCCCTGCGCCTTGGTCACTGATCGGGTAAGCGGTCGATGACCCGTAGATATGCGGCTGTCTTCTTTACCAGATGCCACGTAGACGGTATGAACCACAATGCCCCCTGACTTAGGGCGTTTGAGTTCACCACCTCGGATATTTATCGCCGGCGTGGGGGTTTTCTATGGCCTTCTTCTTTTGTGGGCCGTTGAAGTTGAAGGAGCCGTTGCAGTGGGTACCCTAGCGATCGTTGTCCCTTGCTGTTCAATAGGACGGTCTTTTCTTTTTTGCACCTTTGTCTTCTTTCGTTGACGAGAGTGATCTGGGTTGATCACGGAGTCTTGAACCCTCCTCCAAACTTTATAAATTCTTGAGGACAACCGTTGAGGGGGCTGTTCTTGTTTTGTTTCCGGAACTCTCTCCGCAGGTAGAGGAGATCTTTTCAGTGTAGCGGTTGGAGAATTTTTACGTACCCTCCTCAGCAGTTCAAACCTGTTTCCAGTTGGAACAGCAGCATTGACTTCCACCACTGGAGCCGGTGGAGTTAGCCCTGAGGGGGAGTTGCCCCCTGCCTTCTCACTCGTCGCCAATGACGACGTCGAGCATGACGAGCCGTTGGGACTGGCTCGGAGATTGAGACATCTTCTCTTTGCCCCCTGTCTGAATGAGGCGTCGCTGATGTTAACCTCTTAAAGACTGAGATTGTCTTTTGAGGGGTGATATTCAACCTATCGAAGACGGATCCTCGAGCAGGGGCAGGAGCAGGAATCGTCAGTCTTGAAAAGACTGACTCTCTGACAGGGTAAGCCGCCTTGACGACTTCTAGAGCAGCAGTTATTGCCTTCCTTGGGACAGCCAATTTAGAGTTTTGATCCAGCCTGGCGAAAACAGAGGCTGTTGGTTTGGTAGTTGGCGACCCGTTGATAGGGGCCGTCGTAGCAGTGAGCCGGTCGAAGACCGACTTCTTGTTCACCTCCGGTGCAAGTATTGGCATAGAGAAGCTTGTAGGTGGGATCATAGTCCCGAAGAACAGGCCAGTGGTGGCTTGGGTCACCTGGTCTACCGGCAGAGCGAGAAAGGAAGCCGCTTGGGGCCCATATGCTACACCTCCGGGGGAGGTGGAGCGTCCGCTGCAGTGGCACTTAGAGCAGTTGGTGCAATTAGAGGCCATTGAATCTTGAGTTCTGCGCCAGGCAAAAGACCAAATCTTAGTAACTTGAAATCCGAACGCAACCATTTAACAAACCGCGATTGGTTCGCGAGGACGACACACGAAGTGTGGAGTGGAAAGAGGAAAAGGTCCCACCGGGCGTGCCAGAATCTGTTCCCCTCCGAAAGGCGGCGACGACGTGAAGACGTCTTGCCTGAGATTCGGGGCAAATGCTATATGGTTTTATCCGTCTACCTCCCCGAAGATGCCAAGTTGATTTATGGCACCGTATATCGGAGGTTTAGACGGATGCGGCCGATGTAGCAGACTTCGTCAGATTCCCCCTCGAGGTGAGGGGTTTTTGATTGTGGGGACGCTCTTCCCTGCAGGCGCAAGCCCCTGCAGTTAATTACGCTACCGCATAGCGGTAACAACTTTCTCCTTCTCCAGAATTTCACTTCGCGTCGTGTGTGTTTGTTTTGTTTGTGGTTGCCCGTGGATTGTATACGGAGACTGAGTAATGCCGTCGCCCGTAGGACGTGGATTAGTCCAAATCCGTATTTACTTAGATTTGGGTTTGGTGTTTTTAGTTTAAGGATGCATTAGCCGCGTTGCGGCTGAGATCAACTTAAAGGTTCGTTAAGGATACGTTAGTCCTGTTTGAGACTAAGATCAACTTAACGTGATAATCCATTTAATATCTGGCCATCAGGACTCGTCACCTCTCTAACGTCGTTGAAGGATTACAACGGCAGATGTCAGAGGAGTTCAGAGATGTACTCTTGAACCAAGGTTGATTTGGAGTTTTATAGTCCGTTTGAATGTTTAAGGATACGTTAGCCGTATTTGGGGCTAAGATCAACTTAAACGGGACCGTTTAGATCCGATAAAAGAGCATTTGGATGCTCTATTGTTCCAGTTTAGGGACGTAATAGTCCATAGGTAGTTTAGGGACGTTGCGGTCCATGCCCCAGTTTAGGGACGTGGTGGTCCATATTCCAGTTTAGGGACGTGGTGGTCCGATATTAGTTTAAGGACGTTTCGGTCCGATATTAGTTTAAGGACGTTTCGGTCCGATATTAGTTTAAGGACGTTTCGGTCCACGAGTTTAAGGACCCCGCAGTACATATTGATGTGTGGTCGTCGGGAACCGTCACCTCTCTGACATCGTTGAAGAATTACAACGATGGGTGTCAGAGGAGTTCGGAGATGTACCCTCGAACCGGTCGTAAATTGATTTAGGGAGCAGCCGTGCTTAGTCAATTTAATTTGAGGACTTAGGGCGATGATTGGGCCAAGTCCCGTTGAGAATATTCAACATTTTTCTTGATCTTTGGCCTATTAGGCCTGTGCTAGGGCTTTGCCCATATTTAATAATGCACTGCATTTTATTCTGGCCTGCTAGGCCTTTTTGATTTGGGCTCTGTCCCTTTATTTATGATGCAGAGCATCTGTTTTGGTTTGGGCTCTGCCCTTTTTAAAATAATGCATTGCATTTTATTAGACTTGTTAGGCCTTCTTTAATTGGGCTTAGCCCTTTTGTAAGCAATGCAGTGCACTAATTATTTGACAGTGGCTTGTCAGGCGCTTTGCGCCAAATAATGAGCGCAAGCGCTCGTGGAAGCGACACGTGTCTCACTCCGGTGAATGCAAGCGCAATAGCGCAGTGCGCTGTGTCAGTGCGCTGCGCTGTTGCGCTGTTGACACGTGGCGCTCCCTGGTGGCTTGCGCCAACAAAGGAGCGCAACAGTGAAATTTTTCAAGTGCAAAGCACTGTTTTATATTTTGATCGATTTTAAATCAAAGAAAACAAGTTTTTTCTTGTTTTCAAAGAACCAATGGTTCATAAGAGAGTGCAAAGCACTATTTTATATTTTGATCGATTTTAAATCAAAGAAAACAAGTTTTTTCTTGTTTTCAAAGAACCAATGGTTCATAAGAGAGTGCAAAGCACTATTTTTAAAGATCATTGATCTTGGTTTTAGATCTATGATCTGTTTTTAGAAGAATTTTCTCTTTTTCTAAAGGTTTTTACCTTTTTTTTGTTCTTGAGGAGTTCTTCAGAGTTCTCTTTTTTTTTCTCCAAAGAATGTTCATGCCTTTGAATTGAGGCCTAGGGTCCTTTTTATAGTGCTCATAAATTAGTTAAAGAGATCTTTCTCTGAGTGATTTGGGGAATTTTCCCCACCGTTGGATCTTTGATCCAAGGGCTTCTGTTTTACAGAAGAAAATCTTCTTGTTTTAACAAGAACAGAAAAGATTTCTTTAGAATTTTAATTCTGTTTGGCGCAGATGCCCCAGCGCGTGACACGTGTCGCGTAGCACACAGCGCAGCGCAACCGCGCTAGCGCATCTGCGCTGACACGTGCCGCGCAGCGCACAGCGCAGCGCAACCGCGCTAGCGCATCTGCGCTGACACATGCCGCGCAGCGCAACTGAAGCATTGCTTCCTTTAATTTTACTTAAAATAGAGCTTTGCTCTGATTGGGCGCACTGCCTTGGACGCTGCGCTGCCATATCAGCTTTTGACACGTGGCACATTGCGCGCAGCGTATTGAATCTGAAGCGTTGCTTCGAGTTTTGAATTTTGAAATTCAAACAGAGCCTTGCTCTGATTGGGGGAAACAGGGTTTTTGATGGGCCCTAGATTTTTTTTTAACCAGAGCAAAAAGTCCAGGAATTTTTACACAAGTTTGAAGAAGGCCGAGGCTTTTTGACAATTTACCTTAACTTAAAAGGCTTGATTTTATTTATTTATTTATTCCAAAATGAGAAAGTGCACTTTAAGCGCTTAAAGTATTATTTGATCGCCTAATATTGAAAACTGAAGGAGAATATTTTATAAGCTGGACATAAATTGCACATCCCTTCGTGGGTCTAGGTATTGGGCAAATGGCATGTACAACCATAGTCACAAATTCGCCGTTCGGGAATAATTCGGCGAGGACGAAAATTCGGATTCGGAGAACTATTCGGAAAAAATCGGCAGGTATTCGGGAAAGATTCGGTAAGTGTTCGGGAAATGTTCGGGAAGGATTTCGAGCAATAAATTAATATATGAGACGCTAGGTTTTGATTTTATGAATTATTTGTTGTTTTTTGAATTATTCGTTGTTTTTTCACATAATTCGGGAATAATTCGCGAATTATTCGCGAATAATTCGGCCAGTTCGGCAATGGCGATTAATTCGCAGATTAATTCGTTTGATCAAAAATTCGCGAATTCGGTGAATAATTCGCGAATTATGTGACTATGTGTACAACAAAACAAAAACGTGTTAGATAAAATGAATATGTGAAAATGGCGGAGTGGCAATACTAACTAGTGAGAGCATTGGTAATATTTTGGAGTAGCTCGTATAAAGGATAAAAATCAAAGAGAAAGATTTAGATGGTTTGGATATGTACATATTAGGAATCACATTCGATGGTTAATATAACAGTGAGGAATAGAAGTAAGCCTACATGAACATAGGTTGAGCTACTTTAAAAAGGGGCTCTCTTATACTTCGTTAATTACTGAAAAGCCCTTCTACCTTATATTTACTTAAAAGATCTCTCATACATTTAAATTCCATTATAAAAACCTCACTAGTTTTTTTTATAAAAAATCAGTGTCCCGTTAGGAAGATGAAATTGGAGCTTGTGTTTGAGCTGTTTTCTTACCTACTAGATATTTAAGTAGGTGTTTCTTCTATAAAGCAAACTCACATTCTCGTTTAGTTGAATATTAGGATTTAACGCTGCTTAAGAATCGCTCTCTTTCAAATGAGGTTGCCGATGAACTCAAAACTTGCATTTAAAAGGACAACAGCACTTGACAAGCTCGTGGATGGAGAAGGTTGATAAAAACGAGCAGGTTTTCATGATCAATTTAAGAGATCTTTGATTGAAACCCTAATGCTTAAGTCAATTTGGAGGGAAAGTTAAGAATTTTGGAAAAGAATAGGGGTTGTGAAGATTTTAAACCCCTAATCGATATTCATTATTAGTGTCACGACCCGAAATTGGCACGTGACGACCCTAATACTACGCAACGTCAACAGGCGTAACGCAGTAAAAGAAAGCCAAAACCCAGAAATCTAAACCATTAAAAGACAAGAAAAGATAAGAAACATTGTTTACACTTTTGAAAATCTCAAGTATAAATTCTTTAAGTCCAAGTTACTTTCTTGAAAATTTCGGCAGCACCTCCTTTGTAAAAACCAACCCCAAAAAATGGGTACAACACAAATATAAAGTAAAGCATCCCCAAACGGGAGCAAATACACGCTCAAAGGAGGAAAACAACCACCACAACAGATATACGACGCCGTAGCGAAGAAAGAGACGATATAAATAAAACTGCATAAAAACCTCCAAGTCGCAAAATAATATACAATACCGTCCTCACATCAAGTCTCTAAGTCATACAAGATAATGGTTGATGGAGAGTACATGATACAATGAATATACAACGAGCAACATCGGATAACCACAAAACCTACCTAAGCAAAACTGCACACTGTCAGGCGAAGCGGTATCCGCAACAAAGATGATACGACGGATGAAAATAGCCATGCTTCTGACTACCCTGAGGAACACCTGCAAAACACTGTGGCACAACGGGGGTGAGTTGCCAAATCGTGAATAGTAAAATAACATATGCAGGTAATCGCGAGTGTATGTACAGCGCGAATCTAACATAAGCTTCTAATAGCAATGAATGGTCATATGAAATGCAAAATCATGAAAAGTACACTAGCAGGTAGAACTAATACATGAAGCGATAATATGACAATATGTATGTAACAGTCATGTAAGATACTCTATCAGATACTACAAGTACATGAAGCAATGATATGACAATGTATATATACAACAGACATGAAAGGTACTCTATCAGGTACAACTAACACGTGAAGTAATGCATATAAATAAAGGTATGTAAATGCAACAGTCATGAAAGGTACGCTAACAGGTACTACTAATATATGAAGCAGTGCATAAACAATAAATTTGAAGTATGGGATGAAACATGTCATTTCCACGGAATCCTGATATCTTGATAGGATCAAGTCCATCAAGACAATCCAAATCCCAATTTCCTCAAATCAGCCCCCAAATTGGCTCTCATATTATATAAGTCTCGCAAATCCTGAATATACAATATCAAGTAAATCTCATATATCCTGAATGTACAAAATCAGCTATTCTCATATATATCCTGTATCCAATATCAAGTAAATCTCAAATGTCCTAAATCCAAGATTAAGTGAAATCCTAGGTATATTTGCACGAATAATTAGGATGATGTATATAAATGGATATGTATACATATATATTAGCGTCCCACTCCACTAATATATATATACTTAGGAGTAAAATATCATGAAAATAATGTGTCAAGTATCGACACAGAAAGGCTGATCTATCAGGTGTTGTCACCATGACTGGCACCCTGATAGGTACGTATCATACGCTATACCGAAAGCTCGAGTGCCTAGCTCTGACCCTCGCCTCTCGACGTATCTATACGCACATGACTCCCGTCGGTATCCCCATGATAACCGCCGAGTCATTGGTAATATCACCGGTAAGTATGTTTCCCCCACTAACTCATCTCCTCACTGAGATTCTTGCCCCGGGGTACCTCCGGGCCCCACCATGTACCCGCACACAGACCCCTCCTTTCCTCGCATGGGGTATATATATATATCGGAACCGATAAATCTCATGGTGGCTGCTGAAATATCATATCAAGGGAAATCGGGTTTTTTAAATAATGCATAATTTCATGAAACTACCACGGTCCCCAAATCCAGAAAACATCATGAAAAAATCCATATATATAATATACGCAACATGAAACTGAAATGCGAGCGTATAAAGGAAAGGCCGCTATTTAACTGCAACCAGTTAAAATATAAATTATGCGGTTCAAAATTTCTCCAATTCTAAATGACATCAAGTAAAGGTAAACATGTAGCTATAACTGATACATGTGTAAATATAAAGGTATAGCAAGATATAAACATCTATCTATCAGTAATGATATAATATACCCCCCGGGTATAAGTGAAGGATGTATGCTGCAAGATATACATGTAGCTATGTCATGATGTGTATGTACCTATCGCTAATGGTACAATACTGTCACGCCCCGCTTCCCAGTGTACGGAGAAGGGGACGCGACGAGGTCCGCTATGTATATACTCAGAAGTACATACGCTAAGCGTATCTAAGCAATATAAAATAAATACACAAGAGACAAGGGATAATAAAAACAACTTTTATTTATTAACATTCTTTTGTACAATGCATGAAAAGAAAATATAACTGAGATAAAAAGATTCCTAAACAGTGGCATAAGAGGAAATGAAAAGTACTGAATGGAAAAGTGTACAATGAAACTACAGTGCTGGATCTTCGGCAAACTGCTCCAAGTCTTCTGTAGATGGCTCGATCTCTGCCGGGTCTAAACCACCTGACGACATTCAAAGAAGAAGGAAATAGAATGTCGTCAGCGAACAGGTCGCTCGGTAAGTCCCAAAGATAAGAAAAAAGTAGAATAGACAAAATAAGAAGATATCTTTTAAAGTTGTATAGTATTGTTGTAATGTTGTGTTAACGCTATTGTTTGTAGCTTGGTACAGAAGGATGTCAGTGTATACGAGAGGGGTCTCTATATGCTAGAGACCAGGGCAAACGGAATATACAAGGAACCGTTAGGCCACGGTACAACAGCAACGGAATATAGGTTAGGTGTCTTAATCTGACCGCCTCGTGCCACCTTTAACACCTTCCGTACCAATCTACCCCTTAAACCCCGCGATGTCTTGTTTGTATTGTTATCTTGTAAATTGTATTGGTGGTATGAGTGATTGACTGACTGAAACCATGATATCAGTAAACGGTTGTAACCGTAGAGTCATGTAAATGGAATAACTGAGAATCATGTAAAAGGAATATATATATATATATATATATATCCATGGTTCGGTTCAGTCAAGTTGTATAAATTGATAATTAAATTCATGGATTCATGTGTTCATATTGAATTGGAATATTGTAAATTGACTTGAATCATATTCAAGTCAGAATGATCAGACTCAAACCCGAGTCAGACAGTTAGAAATGTAAATCGAAGTCCTATAATTGTTAGGGTCCTTAGGGTAATTTATAAAACTTGAGGGGGTTTTATGTAAAAATACTTTTATATACTTTTCAAAATACACCTCAAGTATTCAATATTCGTCTTTAGAGTTGTAATGAATGTGGATTTTATATAGAGCCATTTCTAGTGAAAATATCCTAGTTTTATAAATAAGGTATTTATCTGTAATATTGATTTATTTGAAGTTCATGGTATTTTAGTGTAAAATTTATTCTTGTGATTTTTAGAAAAAAAGGTGGAATATTTATAACATAACAAAATAAATGTTTTAATGATAAATATACATATATTTATACAAAAATAATTTTAATAAATATTTTATATTCTAAAAATCTCATTTTCCTAAGATATCGTATTTTAAATCTTTCGAGACCGAATGCTCCTTGCGGAGGTCTGAATCTCGTACTACTAAGCCCGAGGATGTACGATAATCCGCACCATCCCGAACGGGTTCCCCAAAAATAGGTTGTAGCGGCGCTTTGCAAAGATTGTAAAATACTAAATCCTTTAGAAAACGGTTTTATAAAGTAAAAGGTATTTATTTGTAAAAATGTCAATTTTCCGTATTTTAGATTTTAGGGTTTCCTAAGTCAACTAGCATATTTCTAAATGGTCTAAATGACAAGTTATTAGATACCTCAAATCGCCTCTTCACCGCCAATTGTGGCCAGGAAAGTACAAGTGAGGAAAGGAGGGATCCGCTCACGAATCACCGTGAGTTGGCCTTTTAAAGTTACCTTTCTCACTTGCCTAGCCTAGACACCACAAAGTCAGGTTTAGATAAACGACCGATGTCCACAACTTATCGTATTTTCCTAATAAGAGGTATTTATTTAAAAGTGTATCAAAACTAAATCTTTTAGAGATAGTTTTATTAAGTATATGGTATTTAAATGTAAATTCTTGTTTTCTCGTTTTCTAACGTTTCAATGGTATCGTGTTAGGTTGTATGTAAGTGTGTGAGGAGGTAGGTCGTTACCTCGTGATTCACTTAAGGTATAGCAAGGTTAATGGGATTGAACGTGAAATCGAAACATTGTGGTATTTATGTGAAAAAAATACGATAAATTGAGAAAGCTATCATTTCATGTGATGAAACTTGTTCAAATTGTTTGATTAGTGTTTAGTAATCAACTTAAAGATGTTTAATTATGATTGCATTAGTGAGAAGTGAAATTTATAGAAAACTGAATCAGAAATCGGATTTGTTCCGATTCCGTCGGGTTTTGTAATTTCGTATTTTTTTTAGAATAGAAGAGAGATAGAAAAGAGACTTACGGGTTTTCGATTATACAATGGAGTGAGGGGGAACTAAAAGGATTGTCGAAGCGTTGCGTCGTTGCCGGTATTTCCTAAAAACGTCGCCGGAATTTCCGCCGGAATTTCGTCAGAGCTTCGCCGCGAGCTTGCTTTCAAAGTACACAACTCTTGGAAAATTTTGAGAGAGTGGGCTTAGGATTTTGGGATGAGAGGGTAGAGGGTAGGGGGTGTATTTATAGGGTAGGGTAGGGATAGGGTAGGTGAAGGCTTTTAAATAAAAAAATTGTAAAAATGTGAGAAAATCATTAAAAATTGTAGTAAATGGGGTATATTTAAGTCTCGGGGATCGATCCATTAATTTGGAGTATACAGGGGGGTAGGGAAGACGAAGAGTCCCAACTTTCATGTTGGGGACTCGGCCGATCCCGGCCAAGTCGGGACGTCGGGAGGTGGGGAGTCGTCAGGTGAAGGCTCTGGTATATTTAGATTTTCGGGTGAATTTCAAGTTTTGGAAGTTACGGTGTGTGGACTGTTGGGCTTCCAAGGAATTTAAAACAAAAATAATCTAAAAATAATATGGGGCATGGGATTTGAACTCTGGTGGCTTGGTTCAGCAGTGCAAGGTATTACCAATGAGCTACAAGCTCCTTCTTGTAATTATTTGTGTGAAATAATTACTTAAAGTGGTAACAGCAACATTAAATACCCCAAATATACTTCAAATTTAAATCAATTTTATGTATACAAAAATTGGAGTTGTTACAATCTACCCTCCTTACAAAAATTTCGTCCTCGAAATTTACAATTTTTATTTGAGGACTAGTTTACAAAGAGGTGAGGATATCTTGCACGCATTTCATCTTCACTTTCCCAAGTGGATTCTCCTGGAGTGTCTTTCCTCCACATTACCCGGGCCAAGTTAACTTCCTTGTTCCGAAGTGTCTTCACTTTCCTGTCCAGGATCTCCACAGGCTGTTGCTCACAAGACAAGTCGGGCTGTATAGGCTGTTGCTCACAAGACAAGTCGGAATGATCAAGGACATTGCTGGGGTCACTCACATACTTTCTGAGTTGAGATATGTGGAACACGTTATGCATTCCTTCCAATGAGGGTGGAAGTGCTAAGCGGTATGACACTTCACCGACTCGTTCGAGTATGTCGAACGGTCCAATGTATCTCGGACTTAATTTACCCCGTCTTCCAAATCGGATCACTCTGTGGTTCGGAGATATCTTCAGGAATACGTGATCTCCTGGCTGGAACTCCAAGTATCGTCTTTTTGCATCAGCCTAGTGCTTCTGTCGATCTTGGGCTATGCGCATCATTTCCCTGATTATACGAACCACATCAACGGTCGCTACTATCATCTCTGGTCCAAGAAGTTCCCTATCTCCGATGTCGTGCTAACTTAATGGTGATCGACACTTCCTTCCATACAATGCTGCAAAAGGTGCCATTCCTATGCTTGCTTAGTAGCTGTTATTGTATGCGAACTCCACAAGATGCAGGTGATCTTCCCACGATCCTTTGAGTCTAGCATACACGCTCTGAGCATATCCTCTAAGATCTGAATAGTTCGTTCCGACTGACCATCTGTTTGTGGGTGATAAGCCGTGCTGAAGTTCAGACTTGTTCCCAAGCTTGCTTGCAGACTCTGCCAAAATTGCGATCGGAACCCGGTGTCACGATCGGAGACAATGCAGACCGGTACTCCATGAAGTCTCACAATTTCCTGTATGAGTTCATGGGTATCAGAGATAGTACATTATTAAGAGTTTAAATCTTAAATAGATTATTACCTCCATGTACTTCTTTGCTAGTGTCTCAATTGATTGGCCAACTCGAAATGGGATGAAGTGAGCCGACTTTGTGAGTCGGTCCACAATGACCCATATAGCATCGTTACCCTTTGTGCTGCGAGGAAGAGCAGTCACAAAATCCATCGTGATGTGTTGCCACTTCCATTCTAGGATTGGTAACGGTTGAAGTAGTCCAGCTATCCTGTGATGTTCAGCCTTTACTTGCTGACACACCAAACATTTTGCGACACTTCTGGCTACTTCACGCTTCATTCCATGCCACCAATAATTCTGACGTAGATCTTTGTACATTTTGGTGCCTCCAGGATGTACTGAGTAGGGAGAGCTGTGAGCTTCTTTCATTAACTCTTCCCGAACATGACCTTTTGGTACACACAATCTGCTGCCATATCTCAAAGATCCGTCTTCATGGATGATGAAGTCTGTTCTGAGTCCATTCTCCACTTGCTCTCTGATCCTTTGCAACTTAGCATCACTTGCTTGAGCTGCTTTGATCTGATTGACAATGGTTGATTGAACTTGTAGATTCATCAAACTTGAAGTGTTACCTGGCATGACTGCTTCAATCTCCATCTGATGCAAGTCTTGCTGAAGCTTCCACTGAGCGGTGAGATTCATCGATAATGGTTGGCGACTAAGATCATCAGGTTCTACGTTCACCTTCCCTAGGTGATATTGCAAGTTGATGTCAAAGTCCGCCATGAGTTCTGACCATCTTCTCTGCTGCATATTCAACTCCTTCTGAGTAAACACGTACTTCAGACTTTTATGATCTGTGTAGATGTTCACTCGTTCACCAAGTAGATAATGGCACCAAATCTTGAGAGCAAAGATGACGGCTGCCAACTCCAAGTCATGCGTAGAATAATTGCACTCATGAGTCTTCAGTTGTCTTGAAGCATAAGCCACAACCTTACCGTGCTGATGTAGAACACATCCTAATCCCTTACCGGATGCATCACAATGCACTTCAAATCCTCCAGATTGATCCGGTATTACGAGAATAGGTGCTGATATCAACCTTGACTTGAGTTCTACAAAAGCTTGTTCGCATGCTTCTGACCACACAAATTCCTCATCTTTTCGTGTGAGCTTGGTCAGGGGTGTTTCTATCTTCGAAAATCCTTCAATGAACCTTCTATAATATCCAGATAAACCCAAGAAACTTCGAATGTCCTTCACTGACTGTCATGCCCCGCTTCCCAGTGTACGGCGAAGGGGACGCGACGAGGTCCGCTGCGTATATACTCAGAAGTACATACGCTAAGCGTATCTAAGCAATATAAAATAAATACACAAAAAACAAGAATAAAAAGAACAGCAACTTTTATTTATTAACATTCTTTGTACAATACATGAAAGGAAATACAACTGAAATAATAAGATGCCTAAACAGTGGCATAACAGGATATGAAAAGTACATAAAGAAAAAGTGTACAATGAAACTACAGTTCAGGGTCTTCAGTAAACTGCTCCAAGTTTTCTTGCGATTGCTCAACCTCTGCCGGGTCCAAATCACTTGACGACATTCAAAGAAGAGAGAAACAGAATGTCGTCAGCGAACAAATCGCTCGGTAAGTCCCAAAGGTAAGAGGGAAGTAGAAAAAGACAGAATAAGAAGATACATTTTAAAGTGTAAACTATTGTTGTAATGTTATGTCAACGCTGTTGTTTGTAGCTTGGTACAGAAGGATGCCAGTGTATACGAGAGGAGTCTCTATATGCCAGAGACTAAGGGCACGTATAGTACAAGGTACCGTTTATGTCACGGTACAACAGCTACTGGATTCATGTTAGGTGTGTTAAGTCTGACCACCTCGTGCCACCTTTAACACCTTCCGTACCAATCTACCTCTTAAACCCCGCGATATCTTGTTTGTATTGTTATCTTGTAAATTGTGTTGGTTGTGTGATTGATTGACTGACTGACCGACCGAAACCATGATATCAGGAAACGGTTATAACCATAGATTCATGTAAATGGAATACTGAGAATCATGTAAAAGGAATATATATATCCATGGTTCGGTTCAGTCAAATTGTATAAATTGATAATTGTATTCATGGATTCATATGTTCATATTGACTTGGAATCTTGTAGATTATAGATTGACTTGAATCATATTCAAGTCAGATTAATCAGACTCAAACCCGAGTCAGACAATCAGAAATGTGAATCGAAGTCTTATAATTGCTAGGGTCCTTAGGGTAATTTATAAACTTGAGGGGGTTTTATGTAAAAATACTTTTATATACTTTTCAAAATACACCTCAAGTATTTATTGTTCGTCTTTAGAGTTGTAATGAGGGTGGATTTTATGTTGTGACATTTCTAGTGAAAATATCCTAGTTTTATAAATAAGGGTATTTATCTGTAATATTGATTTATTTGAAGTTCATGGTATTTAGTGTAAAATTTATTCTTGTGATTTTTAGAAAAAGGTGGAAAATTATAATAAAATAGATATTTAAATGATAAATATACATATTTTTATACAAAAATAGTTTTAATAAATATTTTATATTCCAAAAAATCTCATTTTCTTAAGATGTCGTATTTTAAACCTTTCGAGACCGAATGCTCCTTGCGGAGGTCTGAATCTCGCACTACTAGCCCGAGGGTGCGCGATAAACCGCACGATCCCGAACGGGTTCCCCAAAGATGGGTTGTAGCGGCGCTTTGCAAAAATTGTAAAATACTAATCTTTTAGAAAACGGTTTTATAAAGTAAAATGTATTTATTTGCAAAGTGTAATTTTCCGTATTTTCGATTCTAGGGTTTCCTAAGCCAACTAGCTTATTTCTAAATGGTCTAAACGACAAGTCGTTAGAAGCCTCAAATCGCCTCTTCACCGCCAATTGCGGCCAGGTAAGTGCCAGGTAAGTGGGAGGCTCTCCACTACAAGTAGTGGCCATAATTAAGTAACCACTTGCCTTAGACACACTTGTCTAGACACCACAAAGTCAAGTTTAGATAAACGATCGATGTCTACAACTTATCATATTTTTCCTATTAAAGATGTTGTTTAAACAAATGTATCAAACCTAAACTTTTATAAAAGGTTTTATTAAGGAAATGGTATTTTAATGTAAAATCTTATTTTATCGTATTAGGAGTTTTCAAGATAGCGTATTATGGTTGCATATGTGTGTATGAGGAGGTAGGTCATTACCTCGTGATCTATTTTAAGGTATAGCAATGTTAGGGTTAAATGTAAAATTGAAACATGATGGTATTAAAGTGAAAAAATACGGTAAATTGAAAAGGTTATCATTTCATATGTGAAAACTTATTCAAATTGATTTTTACAAGTTTAATAATCATGGTAAAGATATTTAGACATGATTGAATTGATTAGAAGTGAAATTTTATAAAAAAAACCGAATCGGAAATCGGATTTGTTCCGATTCCGTCGGGTTTCGTAATTTCGTATTTTTGAGAATTAGAAAGGGAGATAGAATGGGACTTACGGGTTTCGATCTATACTAAAGAGTATAGGGGAACTAGATGAGTTGTCGAGGCGTTGTTTCGTCGCCGGTTGTTTCAAAAAAACGTCGCCGGAATTCCGTCAGCGCTTCGCCGTGAACTTGATTTCAAAGTACACCCTTCTTGTAACAATTTTGAGAGAGTAAACCTAGTGTTTTGGGATGAGAGGGTAGAGGGTAGGGGGGTCTATTTATAGGGTAGGCTAGGGTAGGTGAAAGGTTTTTATTTAAAAAATTGTAAAAATTAAAGAAAAAACATTAAAATTTATAGTAAATAGGGTGTATTTAAGATTCGGGAACCGATCCAAGCATTTAGAGTATACAAGGGAGTTGAGAAGACAAAAAGCCACAACTTTCGTTTTGGGGACTCGGCCGTCCTGCCGGCGGCGCCAGCCCGAGTCGGCCGGTCCGCCGGCCGATCCCGGCCGAGTCCGGTGGTCTATGGGTGGGGGGTCTTTAGACGTAGCTCCTGGTATTTTTACTTTTTAGGGTTCAGTTCAACTTTTGGGAGTTATGGCCTGTGGACTGTTGGGCTTCCAAGAATTTTAAAAGAAAAATAATCTAAAAATAATGTGGGGCATGGGATTTGAACTCTGGTGGCTTGGTTCAGCAGTGCAAGATATTACCAATGAGCTACAAGCTCCTTCTTGTAATTATTGTTGGAAAATAAATACTTAAAGTGATAACAACAATATTAAATACTCCAAGTATACTTCAAATTTAATTCAATTTTATGTATACAAAAATTGGAGTTGTTACACTGACTTTGGTGTAGGCCATTCGCTAACTGCTGAAACTTTTGCTGGATCCACAGAAATCCTTCTCCTGATACGATATGTCCAAGAAAACCAACTTGCTTTAGCCAAAACTCGCACTTGCTGTACTTGGCATAGAGCTTATGTTGTCGAAGAGTTTCCAGGACAATTTGTAGGTGCTCTGCATGCTCTTTCCGACTCTTAGAATACACCAGGATGTCGTCGATGAAGATGACAACAAACCTGTCTAAGTATTCCCGGAAAACTTGATTCATTAGGTTCATGAATATTGTTGGTGCATTGGTCACTCCAAATGGCATCACTAGAAATTTGTAATGTCCATAACGAGTTCTGAAAGCTGTTTTGTGAATATCAGCTTCCTTGACCTTCACTTGATGATAACCTGAACGAAGATCCAATTTAGAGAAAACACAAGATCCACTTAGCTGATCGAATAAATCATCGATGCACGGGAGTGGATACTTGTTCTTTATAGTGACTTCGTTCAAGGCTCTATAATCGATGCATATTCTGTATGAACCTTCCTTCTTCTTCACAAGTAACATAGGTGCTCCCCAACTTGAAGTGCTGGGACGAATCCATCCTTTAGCCAATAATTCGTCCAACTGTGTTCGGACTTCCTTCAAACCTTCCGGACTTAATCTATAAGGTGCTTTGATGACCGGTTGTGCTCCTGGTACTAAATCAATACTGAATTCAAGAGCTCGATCGGGAGGCAAACCTGATATATCGTCAGGTAATACATCGTCGAACTCTCGAACTACCTCTGGTCTTGTTTCTTCTTCCGCTTGAGCTGCTGCAACTACTGCTTCCCTTGGCTTCGCTTTGTAGGTACTTGGCTCCAGGGTACGGTCTCCGCTCTTGAAATAAAAGACCGGATGGTCTGGAATCTCGAATACTACCCTCCTTTGACGACAGTCGATGGTAGCATAAAAAGTTCCAAGCCAATCCATTCCTAGAACCACATCGAAGTTCGGTATGTCCAGTACTTTGAAGTCAGCATAAAACTCTCTGCTGTAGACGACGACTGGACACAAGCTATATCCCATAGGTGCCTTTAGAACGCCATTTTCCGAACTGGCATTCCAGCTGGATACAGGCAGTGAGACTGGATCGCATGGGTTCAGACGAACCGTTGCGACATAAAGCAGTGTGATGCTCCAGTATCAAACAGTGCAAGTGCGGGTAGTGAGTCTACTATGATTGTACCTAAGGTATGTGGGACATGTTTTAGGTATGTGAAAGTGTGTAGGTAAACAAGACTAAAAGAAAAGTTTGATAAGAAAAGTTTACCAGTGATGACTTGGCCAGTGGCATCAGCTTCTTCCACGGACATCGTGAAAACCTGGCGCTTTGGTACATTCCTCCTGGCCTGAGGAGCATTCCTCGGAACGTTCCTTTGAGCATGATGGAACTGACGAGGAGGTGGTGCAGCTTGTAGTCCTCTGGGTGGTGCTGGTAGTGCAAGTCTTGGAGCGGGTGCTTGGATGGCTGGGCGCTGTGGGTAATTGTTTGCTGGCCTGGGTACAGCAACTGGGTTTTGCATTTGGGGACAAGACCCGATATCATGAGTAGCTGAGCCGCAGACTAAGCAAAGACGGTTGGCTCACCGACCGTCTTTCATCATATGTCCAGCTCTCTTGCAGTAGGTACACAAGGCTGGGCTGGGACGATGGTTCGGTACTCCGGGTTGCCTTGGCACAAAAGGGACCTGGACGAGGCTCCACCTGCCATCTAGTTGGCAGGGCGTTTGACTCCTGCAGACTGAGGTCTGCTCCTTGCTTTTATCACTGCTGCATAACTGCGGGCAGCTTCCAGAGCATCCTCATGGGTCAGAAATTTTCCTGTGGATAGAGCAGCCTGAATTTCCGTGTCCAGACCTTGTTGAAAGCGACGGGCTCTGATCTCATCCGTCGGTATCAAGTGTGCTGCGAATCTGTTTAAGGATTGTGTTAGCTGTGTAGTATATGATATTTAAAAATTGAACTATTGTGACATATCTTACCGGCATAGCATGGTGAATTCAGCATCGTACTCATCTACTGATTTGTCCCACATCGAACCCTGTTGTAGATGAATGAACTGCTGCTCCATGGCAAACCTGGCAGTCACAGGGAAGTATTTCGCGTCGAACTTCTCGTGAAAAGTCTTCCATTCAATAGGCTGTGCAAGACGGCTTTCTTCCGCCTTCCACCAGTTGCGAGCATTGTCCGTGAGCTGTAGTTTCGCCACACGGACCCAAGCTATGTCTGGCACTTGTGCTGCTGCCAGATCATCTTCTATGTTTTGTGCCCATTCTTCGGCTTCAAGAGGGCTTCCTTTTCCGGAGAACTGCTTGGGATGTAAAGCCCTGAATTGCTTTACCCCCGGTGCGTCAGTCTCGGGACGGTTCAGAAGTTGTTGCTGTCCCTCAAGAAGGCTGCAGATCGCCTCAAGTAACACTGTTTGCTCAGTGGGTGGCGCAGGAACAGCAGGAACGACTGGTAGTGGAGGTGGAGGTGTGTTGTTGACGTTGGTGCTGGTGTTGTTCGGGGAATCCATAACCCTGAAGAAAAATTTGGGTTAGGACAGATTCAAGTACATGAATTGATAAGATTCAAGGAATATGAAATTGTAAGATTCAAGGAACATGAATTGTAAAGAATGTTTTAGTTGCTGGTTCTTGTGTTATATTGCTTAGGTTGTTCACGCAGAACATAACTGCATGATAGAGTTTCATACAGCTCGGACCTGCATGGGCCACCAACAAAACCTGTCACGCCCCGCTTCCCAGTGTACGGAGAAGGGGACGCGACGAGGTCCGCTACGTATATACTCAGAAGTACATACGCTAAGCGTATCTAAGCAATATAAAATAAATACACAAGAGACAAGGGATAATAAAAACAACAATTTTTATTTATTAACATTCTTTTGTACAATGCATGAAAAGGAAATACAACTGAGATAAAAAGATGCCTAAACAGCGGCATAACAGGAAATGAAAAATACCGAATGGAAAAGTGTACAATGAAACTACAGTGCTGGATCTTCGGCAAACTGCTCCAAGTATTTTGTAGATGGCTCGATCTCTGCCGGGTCCAAACCACCTGATGACATTCAAAGAAGAAAGAAATAGAATATCGTCAGCGAACAGGTCACTCGGTAAGTCCCAAAGATAAGAGAAAAGTAGAATAGACAGAATAAGAAGATATCTTTTAAAGTTTCATATTATTGTTGTAATGTTATGTTAACGCTGTTGTTTGTAGTTTGGTACAGAAGGATGCCAGTGTATACGAGAGGGGTCTCTATATGCTAGAGACCAGGGCAAACGGAATGTACAAGGAACCGTTAGGCCACGGTACAACAGCAACGGAATATAGGTTAGGTGTCTTAATCTGACCGCCTCGTGCCACCTTTAACACCTTCCGTACCAATCTACCCCTTAAACCCCGCGATGTCTTGTTTGTATTGTTATCTTGTAAATTGTATTGGTGGTATGAGTGATTGACTGGCAGAAACCATGATATCAGTAAACGGTTGTAACTGTAGAGTCATGTAAATGGAATAACTGAGAATCATGTAAAAGGAATATATATATATCCATGGTTCGGTTCAGTCAAGTTGTATAAATTGATAATTGAATTCATGGATTCATATGTTCATATTGAATTGGAATATTGTAGATTGTAGATTGACTTGAATCGTATTCAAGTCAGAATGATCAGACTCAAACCCGAGTCAGACAGTTAGAAATGTAAATCGAAGTCCTATAATTGTTAGGGTCCTTAGGGTAATTTATAAAACTTGAGGGGGTTTTATGTAAAAATACTTTTATATACTTTTCAAAATACACCTCAAGTATTCATTATTCGTCTGTAGAGTTGTAATGAATGTGGATTTTATATTGAGTCATTTCTAGTGAAAATATCCTAGTTTTATAAATAAGGTATTTATCTGTAATATTGATTTATTTGAAGTTCATGGTATTTTGGTGTAAAATTTATTCTTGTGATTTTTTTAAAAAGGTGGAATATTTATATCATAACAAAATAAATGTTTTAATGATAAATATACATATATTTATACAAAAATAATTTTAATAAATATTTTATATTCTAAAAATCCCATTTTCTTAAAATATCGTATTTTAAATCTTTCGAGACCGAATGCTCCTTGTGGAGGTCTGAATCTCGCACTACTAAGCCCGAGGATGTGCGATAATCCGCACCATCCCGAATGGGTTCCCCAAAAATGGGTTGTAGCGGCGCTTTGCAAAGATTGTAAAATACTAAATCCTTTAGAAAACGGTTTTATAAAGTAAAAGGTATTTATTTGTAAAAATTTCAATTTTCCGTATTTTAGATTCTAGCGTTTCCTAAGTCAACTAGCATATTTCTAAATGGTCTAAACGACAAGTTGTTAGATATCTCAGATCGCCTCTTCACCGCCAATTGTGGCCAGGTAAGTACAAGTGAGGAAAGGAGGGATCCGCTCACGAATCACCGTGAGTTGGCCTTTTAAAGTTACCTTTCTCACTTGCCTAGCCTAGGTACCACAAAGTCAGGTTTAGATAAACGACCGATGTCCACAACTTATCGTATTTTCCTAATAAGAGGTATTTATTTAAAAGTGTATCAAAACTAAATCTTTTAGAGATAGTTTTATTAAGTATATGGTATTTAAATGTAAATTCTTGTTTTCTCGTATTCTAACGTTTCAATGGTATCGTGTTAGGTTGTATGTAAGTGTGTGAGGAGGTAGGTCGTTACCTCGTGATTCACTTAAGGTATAGCAAGGTTAATGGGATTGAATGTGAAATCGAAATATTGTGGTATTTATGTGAAAAATACGATAAATTGATAAAACTATCATTTCATGTGATGAAACTTGTTCAAATTGTTTGATTAGTGTTTAGTAATCAACTTAAAGATGTTTAATTATGATTGCATTAGTGAAAAGTGAAATTTATAGAAAACCGAATCGAAAATCGGATTTGTTCCGATTCCGTCGGGTTTTGTAATTTCGTATTTTTTTAGAATAGAAGAGAGATAGAAAAGGGACTTACGGGTTTTCGATTATACAATGGAGTGAGGGGGAACTAAAAGAATTGTCGATGCGTTGCGTCGTGCCGGTATTTCCTAAAAACGTCGCCGGAATTTCGTCAGAGCTTCGCCGCGACCTTGTTTTCAAAGTACACAACTTTTGAAAAATTTTAAGAGAGTGGGCTTAGGATTTTGGGATGAGAGGGTAGAGGGTAGGGGGTGTATTTATAGGGTAGGGTAGGGGTAGGGTAGGTGAAGGGTTTTAAATAAAAAAATTGTAAAAATGTGAGAAAATCATAAAAAAATTGTAGTAAATGGGGTATATTTAAGTCTCGGGAACCGATCCATTAATTTGGAGTATACAGGGGGGTAGGGGAGACGAAGAGCCCTAACTTTCATGTTGGGGACTCGGCCGTCCGGCCGAGTCCGGCCGGCGGCGTCGGCCCGAGTCAGCTGGTCCGCCGGCCGACTCGGCCAATCCCGGCCGAGTCGGGACGTCGGGAGGTGGGGAGTCGTCAGGTGAAGGCTCTGGTATATTTAGATTTTCGGGTGAAGTTCAAGTTTTGGAAGTTACGGTGTGTGGACTGTTGGGCTTCCAAGGAATTTAAAACAAAAATAATGTGGGGCAGGGGATTTGAACTCTGGTGGCTTGGTTCTGCAGTGCAAGGTATTACCAATGAGCTACAAGCTCCTTCTTGTAATTATTTGTGTGAAATAATTATTTAAAGTGGTAACAGCAACATTAAATACCCCAAATATACTTCAAATTTAAATCAATTTTATGTATACAAAAATTGGAGTTGTTACAAATACTCTATAGGTATACTGGTAACTAGCATGTAAGTATGTCAAGGCATATGTGTAAGCATATAGGTATACAGTTATGCTATATATATCATATGCGATAAAAAATATGAATCAATGTCCCTAACCAAACAATATCATATCTATAAGTGGGTTATGCATGACATGGCAGTTATTGACGGTGTGTGTAGCATACAATCAGTGCTCGTGGAACATGAGCCGTCAATAATAGTGCAGTGTCCTACGAATACTAGTCCAAGCACAACAATTAACTAAGCAGTAGGGTGAATGCGCAATTCTAAATATGACATAGAATATGCGACAAGTCAAGTCATTTCTAGCCCAGACGCATAACGCCATGCGGGCGATTTCCCTATAGATGTTAAATCTACTCCCCAACACTCCTGGCTAAGTGAAACTAACCACTTGTTTTCCCCTTGTAACAGTGTCCGAAGTCCCCGCCTGCGAACCTACCACATTAAAACAATAAAGCAAGTATATATTAATAATAGACCAAAAACACGCACAAACTACATTTAACCGACGCAACCACACAAAACATACTCTCAAGTGTTCGTATTATGGCAACGTGTGTAGCGACACGACAAAAACAACCTAACAGAAAAATCACACAAAGTGCACGATCTGTGTCGTATAACGTATCGTGCGGACACAAAATACTAGATTATAGGAAAACGATCCCAGATTTTGCATACTGTAAATACTAAAAAAGTAAACAGTACCAAACACCCCTAAACCACAGCAGACAACTACCCACAAGAAAACCAACACCCAACTCCCCTCCAAAACCGGTGTCGCCGGAATTCTCCAAATAGTCGCCGGCCAATTTCGGTGGGTTGGGTTTCGTGTCTCAGGTGGAATCCTAGGGTCACCAATACAACACTACTATCTTGTTTGGTCACTCGGTAAAAATCTCAGATCGCAGCAGATCACAGAGACTCTAAAAAGACACTAAAAAAATACGATATTGCACTAATCGATACAAAAAGTGTTCTACGCAAAAACCAACGAGCTATACATCATAAAAACTCCTAATTAAAAGTTTAGAGATTATACCTATCAATACTTGCTCCCAAGATCCAAGCTTTCCTAGCTCCAAGTGATCAAAGAAGCTAAATCAAGACTTGAAGTATTTTTGTGAAATTATTTAGGAATTTTGGAGATTAAATTGAGCTTTGAGATGAAAGAAATGAGCAAGGAAGAAGATGGGGGCAGACTTGGGAAGGGCTCGGCCAAAAAGTGGGGAAGGATGAAGAATTGTGTAGGGTTTTCTAGCTAAGTCTTATGATAAATGCACATAAATGCACATTCATGCATGAAGACACCTCTCACATTCTTTTCTTTTCTTTAAAACTTAATCCTTTTCACACAAGAATATCTAGATATTATATGGAGGTTTTGTTTTACTCAAACTTGATTAATTTGATATGATACAAATTTTGGAGAAATTTCCCAAACTCAATTTGTAAATACCACAATAAAATAATATTAAAATAGGGAAAAATTTATAATTGAACCAAAACGTCCCATATACCCCCAAAGCTTGCGCACTGGCTTTATTTTAGCTAAACTAGGTGCTGGCAAGTCTATATGGACGTTTGATCACCGTCGGGTTAAAACGGAAAATACCGACAATTTTACCCTAAAACGGAAAAATTCGCATAACGATTTCTAAAACGTTACAATCTCCCCCCTTATAAAAATTCGTCCCCGAATTTAAAATTCTCGCTAAGCGTACCTTCAAAGAAAAGAGTACAAAACTCCCAAATCTCGCTCACAGCCTCCCAAGTGATCACCTCACTATACGGCTACGTCCAAGAAAACCCTCCACAGATGGCAAGACCCTTGAACGAAGTTTCTCCACCTGCCGAGCCACTAACACAAATGGCTGCCGGTGAACGAAAAGATCGCGTCAAAGCTAAATGGTCTGATGCTGAATCATGTGAGAAAGGTCATGAAGGTATTTGCAAAGTATCGACACAAGGAATACAGTGTGAATACTCAATAATCTGGGCGGAAGTGCCAAGTTATAGGCAACGGGACTAACTCGCTTTAAGGATCTCGAAAGGACCTGCAATCTTGGGGTAAGCTTCCCAAAACTCAACACGTCATTTATCGGAAAAATCCGTAGGAATACATGATCTCCCACTGCGAAGCCTGCGACCACCATGGTCGGCATAAGACCTCTGTCCGCACAGGACTGTCATCATCCTGACCTGAACCAATTGGATCATTTCCGAAGTCTCTAGACTAGCTGGGGTCCAAAATTCCTATTTACGCAGAGTCAGAAAAACAGAATGGCGATTGACACGACCTAACAACTAAACCTAAAGGTTGCCAATTGGAATGTCTCCTGATAACTGCTATCGATGGAGAATCCTAACAATAGCAAGTGACGATCCCAAGTGTCGACAACAATTAGTACGCACGCACAAGCATATCCTCTAGAGTCGGTATAGCCCGCTCTCACAAAACCATCATCCTGTGGATGGAAAGATGGAGCTAAAGCTCAACCAGTACCGAAGGCTTCCTGAAGTTCCTGCCCCAGACGGCAAGCGAATAGGGTGCCTTCATTAGATAGACCCATGAAGGAACTCCGTGCAACGCACAACTTAACAAAGAATAACTGAGCAACCCGAGTATAACCGGACAACTAGCATTCGAATGGAGTCACACCCTGACTAAACCTCGGTAGACGCCACAACGAATATTCATGGAGACCTGCTCCCGTTCCCACTTCGGAACGGTTAAAGGTTGCAACTCTCCAGCCGGTCTCAAATGCTCCACCTTAGCACACAACAAGACAGACATCTTGAAACGAAACCCGAAACTTCTCTTTACATCCTGCCCACCCGTAACTGTCTCACAAGTCACGTCAAATGTTAGTGGAACTTGGATGAACACCGAAAGCTGACTGATGTGCCTACTTTAGGATTTCGCGTCCCTGCCTATCAGCAACATGTACACAAACGCGTCCCCAAATGTAACACATCTGGTCACAAATCAAGGACTCTGAATCATTACCCTGCCGAACATGCTCAAGTATCACTAACAACGAGCATCGGTGGGCTGTGCCTCACGAAAACGATTTAGGAAAAGTGGTCGGGCGCGAACATGAAAAAGTTGTCCCCTCAATAGAGGCGAACCTAGCTGTACTCCACGATCACACAAGAACTGTAAATCTGCAGAAGACTGTCTCAACAATCAACACCCGCTGCAGGAAGATGTACATTAAGCTCTGGTGGTCGGTGAAAATCTGACACGACTCTCCGAACAAGTAGTGTTTCTAAATCTCCAACGCATGACCACCGCGACCATCTCCAGATCATGAGTGGGATATCCCGCTCGTACTTCTTCCAACTGTAGGGAAGCAAAAGCGATAACTCTATAATGCTACATCAGTGCAAAATCGAACCCCAATCGCGAAATATCACAGTAAAACAACAAAGTCGCACGAACCAGAAAGCAAGAAAGAACTGGTGCAATTGTCAACCGAATCTCCAACTGCTGAAAACTCCGCACACATGCCTCAGTCCACAGAAAAAGAACCTCCTTCCCGGTCAGTCCAGTCAACGGTGCAGCGATACACAAGCAATCCTGCACAAAACGGCTGTAAAAACCTGCTAAGCCCAAAATCTGCGGACCTCTGTCCCAGATATAAGTATGGGTCAAAGCTGTACGGCCTTGATCCTCCTCGGGTCCATACGAAAATCGTCTCCCGTAACTACTAGACCTAGGAGTCAACACAATCAATCCTGAAGGAACACTCCGAGAATTTAGCAAACAGCTGGTGCTATCCCAGTATCTGCAAAACAAATCCTCAAGTGTTGTTCATGTTCCTCACGACATATTGGAATAGTCCAGAATGTCATCAATGACGCAACAATAAAATGGTCGAGGAACGGCCTGAAGAAATCTGGTTCATCACATCCACAAATGCTGCTATGGCACTGGTGAGTCCAACGACACCACCAAAACACACACCGCCCGTAGCACTCATAAAAGCAGTTTTCGGAATGTCATCACTCCGAACCCGCAACAATGATGACCTGATATCAAACAAACTTAGAAAATGCAACACCCGAGTTCATTTATACCAATTCCAGTTTCCGTATTTACTATCCATGGTCTATTCTCGATTTAACGTATTTTGGGTGCAAATGGTATTTTATGTTTTACATTGCATTCGACCCGACCCGCTTGCTTGAGCCTGTGTGATTCTTAGTTATAGATTATCTTGACTTGTTGCATGGACACGTGCATCTCATGTTTAGTACATACTGGTATTTTATCTAGTGTCGCATCTTTTATCATATAACATTCTAGGTCACAGAAAATAATTTAAAATTGCATTTCATAGCCTGCATGATACCCCTAACCCCGTGGTAGCATCCGCGCATCATGTTCTCATCCCGTTCAGTGAAACAGACGTGTTTGGATAGCTACGCGCATGTACGTGAATCCGTTCTTAGGGGTATGCATTTTTGTTACCTGAGCATTCATTTCGAAATTTGGAACCCGAATATATTTTTCATATTTTAAATCTGAAATTTTAGACCCGACCCGGACGTGTTTTGGAGTAAGTTTGTATTTGCCAAAATCTCAAAACGGACTAATATTATATTCTTTATATATTAGAAACTATTAATATAATTCTTAACTTTTATTCTTATATGCTATGCTAACAGTAGGTTTTATATATATATATATATATATATATATATATATAGATTAATTATCTTAACTAAACAATCAATCTTAACGTCTCTCTCTCTTTCTCTATACACTATATACTTATCCTAACAACATATCTCAAATCACTCTCTCTCTATTAATTTATTAATCCTGTAATCATTATACTCTTACAGCTCACCCAATCACTCTCTCCCCCGCATCTCTTTTGGATATTTAAATCCTAACCAAATCAGACTCTCTCTCTCTCTCTCTCTATCTTTTAATATTAATATTTTATATGCTACCCTTATTTAACACCACGTCTCTCCCTCCCTCGTTATTTCTCTTCTCCCTCTCTCATTGTTTTCGTTGCCCGCCTCCTCAGGAACCCCATCGCTTGCCCTCGCATGCCGCCAACGATCACCTCGTCGGCCTCGTAACCACCACCTCGACCCTGTGTCCCTCTCCCGTCATCTCAGACGACACCCTCTCCAACCCTTGACCCGCTGCAGCCCTCGACTGCACACCGGCACCTCGCCGGAGCTCCAACCTCCGTTGTCACCGACCCCATTACCACGACCTCCTCCAACCTCAACCCCGATCTCCATCATCTTTTCCCCAGCCATCAGCCGCCTTGTCGTCGACCCCTAGCACCGCGGTCGGCAACCTCATCAGCTCTTCCGATCCCATCTCGCCAGCACCCATTTCTTTCGCCGGCGCCTCACCATCGCGCCAAGCACCAGCGTTCACCCTCGGCCAACACCCATGACCCTTCGACCTCAACTCCAGCCGCACCTTGCTGTTACCGCACCTTGGCCTCGAACTCCGGCCATACTCATCTCCGGAGACCCTCGTCGATGCCAACCATCTCGCTGATCCATCGCCATCTTAATCCTTTCTCTCTCTATAACCTGAGCGACACCCTATCGCCGAGAACCCCGCATCTCCCGAGCGTGAACCAAACTAGAGCCCTACTCGACATTCATCGTCGTCTCATTTTTCCAACGAGGCTGAGATCTTTTTCCCGGCGACTTCTTGGCCCTTCCATCATCCCTCGCTAGAATCCAATCTGAGATCACCTCCCCTCTTGGCCGATTGACAACGAACCCTTGACATTCGTCAGCTCTTTCGGCGTGACTCCGAGGCGAGAACCGAGGCTCCAATGTGTGGTCTACAATTACGTGAACGATGTGATCATTTCTCTGCCTCTAGATCTCCATTCCGTCAACATTCGTGTATGTGCGCAAAGTGTTCGACGAAATGCCCCAATGGAGATTTTCCGTAGTTTATCGCATTCTTGCTGCGCGGCGCATATCTGTGGATCCCCGAGGCAAGTTAATCTTGCTACATGCTACTATAACATCTATATATATTTATTTCATGTTTAAGATTGTAAATGGAATCTAAGGCTGTTAATCTTCATTATTGCATTTCGATGTCAGAATATATCATGGTAGACTCAGATCTTAAATCATAATTCGTTGCATATTAGAGCACCACATTGTATACCCACACCCGTGTTTAATTTGCTTACTAATTAACTGCATAACTTCTAGCACCTTTAAATAGCTTCTACCCCGAATACCTAGTGGCATCCATTAAACATATTTTATGTATCATTGCATCTCTAGAGTATTTAGTACGTATTAGCATGATTTTAACATTCATATGTATTTTACAGTATTCATGTAGTGTTGAAACCATCTATTAAATGCAAACTGATATCTGTGCATCTACATACTTTAATCTGTACCTGATTGCATTTCACGTTATAAATTCCATCTTGTTAATTCTAGTAGTACACCTGCTTGTTCTGTATGCCATGATTATGCTAGTTTGTTTTTAAGCACCCACATGATATCTTGTACACCCTGACATGACCTGCTACAGCTATTACTTGATATAACATGGTACCGTACACCCCTGACATGACATGACGCCTTTATACATTACCTGGCTTGACCTGTTGTACCATGGCTTGACCCGTTACCTGATCTTGTGTCTAATGCCAACAAACCTGACATGTAGTCCTCACGGACCGTTCCTGTTGTCTATCCAGACAAACCTGCTTACCTGATCCTGTGTTGGCATTAGTTCTTGATTACTGAATACCTGACTTGACATACACATATAACTTGGGGGTATGGGGAAATCAAAGGTGAAACCTGACTTGTAACTCAACAGTTCGCTACTTGTTCTGATCAATTTTAGAGGCTGGGCCAGCCTTGGAATGATGCTGCTGACATCATTCATCTGTACACATTCCTGTTTTAGTGCCTAGCGGCATGTCTCGGTTTCAGCCCGAGAATCTGGGCCGTAGTCCCGGGTATGCACGGGATACTATTGAGTTACATCGATGATTCATCAATTTGATTTCAAAGACTTTAGAATAGAAAACCTAATAGAACAGTTTAGTTTACTCAATGCACACTACCCTGCACTGCCCGATTTTACATTACTGTTACACCTGCTTTTCATTCATGTTTATAATTGCATTGCCTGTTACCATGTTTATACTATATTGTTGATGACGTGACGCGCTGACGTCTGAGTTTTGCATGGCCCAGATTCTTCTACCTTGTTGCAGACTGATTAGGAGTATTGTCGCTGTTAGACGAGCGGTGAAGTTCCTGTCGGGATGTAGTTTCACTTCCAGGTGTTTCTTTTATTGTATCTTTTGGCTTCCGCATATTGTTATTACTTGACTCTTTCACTCTGGCTTATGGACATGTACCAGATAGTTAGCTTTACTTCCTGTTCTTGATATCTCTACAGCCGTAATGTGACTGTGGAAGGATGTTTCCTATCCACAGGTAGCATGGTTGGCTATGTCACGTGCCCATCTTAGCGTACTCTGGGAAGCGGGGCATGACATGGTTCTTTTGGTATCAGAGCCATAGGTTAGTAGGGTTGATTCTTTTGTAGTTGGGTATTGTACCCAATACACGAATCAAAATACCCGTATTTAGGAAACATGTCCTGCCACCTTGCCGTTTTACCGTTTTTGAATCAAGTTCTTCCTGATTATATCATGTATGATATGCAAACTTCATTTGCACATCGACTCGAAAACCTGATTCCTTATTATCTCTAGGGCTTGGGCGACTTGGGTGGAGTTATGTAATTGTGCCCATGAACTGCAGCATGGTTACAATGCGGTACTCTATTTAAGTAACTTGGAGTCCTGGTCTTGATTCACTTCCGTATTCCATGATCGTTATATTACCTTGCTTCTCTGGGTTTCATTACTTACCAATTCTTGTTTTATCGCCAACATGAATCATGGTTATCGTGCTTAATCCTCTTCAGTATCTTGACTTCGGATGAAGTCATCTCGGTATCTTACTCGTTCTTGTTTTTCCCGCTTTAGGACTATTCAATCCTAGTGCGTTCCTTTGTTTGTTATTATCTTGGTAATGGATTTTTCCGCGGCACTTTTCACGCTCATACTGATTGTAAGGAAGGGAAGGTGATTCTCCAGATTCCTGGACGTTCGGAGGTTGTTTTGTTAGAGGAAGCAGTTCTGTCGGGCCAGTCGAGTTTAGGGCTAGGCCGACAAACAATGTTCGTTCGTCAATGGCAGTGGTTAAGGAAGAAGCGCCGGCTATAGTTGAGAGTTTCATGGACGTGTTTAAAGATATATCAGGTTTACCGCCGAAGCGAGACGTGGAGTTCACGATCGATCTTGTTCCTGGTGCAGCGCCAATCTCAAAGGCGTACTATCCGATGGCACCAGTAGAGTTGGAAGAAGTCAAGAAGCAGGTTGCCAAATTGCTAGAGAAGGGTTGGATTCGCAGCAGCAATCTAACTTGGGAAGCTCCAGTTCTTCTAGTAAGGAAGAAGATGGCATAAGGAGGATGTGCGTTGATTATCGAGAATACCGGGTGACTATCATGTACAAGTACCCGATCCCTCGCATTGGCAAAGTGTTTGAGCAGCTTAATGGCGCGAGGGTATTCTCGAAGCTGGGTTTGCAGTTCGGATATCATCAGGTCCGAGTTGAATCAGAAGATATTTGCAAGACTGCGTTCCGAACTCAGTATGGACATTACGAGTATTAGTGATGCCCTTCGGAGGAACGAATACACCGGCAATATTTATGGACTTGATGAACGGAATCTTTTCACCGTTCTTGGACCAATTTTCGTAATGACCATGGAAGATACTCTGGTCTACTCGAGGAGCATCGAAGAGCATGCAGAATACTTGAAGATCGCACTACAGATTTGGAGGCAAGAAAGATTATATGCAAGGATGAGCAAGTGCAAGTTTTGAAGAAGTAAAGTTTTGGGACATATCGTAGCTGGAGATGGAATCGCCGTTTACCCAGGGAAGATTGCAGCAGTTCAAGACCGGCCATTCCGAAGAATGTTGCAGAGATAAGAAGCTTTCTGGGACTTGCTGGGTATTGCAAGAGGTTCGTGGAGAACTTTGCTCATCTGGCAGAGCCTTTGACCAAGCTTACGCGCAAGGAAGTACCATTTGTGGGGACTGGTTGGTATGTGTCAGCTTTCGAGACGTTGAAACAGAGATTGATAACCGCTCTTGTTTTGACCGTACCAGACGGTTCCGGAGAATTGGTGATTCACAGCGTCACACCGGAGAAAGAATTGGGATATGTTTTGGTGCAGCATGGGAAGGTTGCAACTTACGCATCGAGACAGTTGAAGACCTATGAGAAGAATTACCCAACTCATGACTTGGAGTTAGTAGCTAGAACTTTTCGCTTGAAATTTTGTAACACTACTTATTGGGCGAAAGAGGTCGAAGTATTCACCGATCACAAAAGCCTGGAGTATGTGTGCACACAGAAGGAGCTTAACATGAGGCAGCGTAGATGGTGGGAGCTGATGGCTGATTATGATCTGGATCTCAAGTACCATCCGGGAAAGTTAATGTTGTACCGGATGCGCTTAGTCGGTTGCCAGCAATTCAGATGTTGACTGCATGGAAGGAACTTATCGAAGACTTTCGAAGATTCGATTTGGAGGTTGTGCTACCGCATTCTTGGGGGACAGTTGATGTAGCTGCAAGTACAGTCATTGTTGATCGAGAATATTAAAGCAGCACAGTTACAGGACCCTAGGTTGCAAAAGTTTCGAGGACAGTTTGGAGCTGGACTTCGAACGAACTTTTAATTCTTGAAAATGGTTCGTTGTGTTTTGGTAGCCGTTTGTGTATGCCAAAAAGGAGCTATTCGCGAAGAAGTTATGAAGGAGGCGCACAGTTCAGCATATTCCATACATCCAGGAGGCACGAAGATGTACCGTGATCTACGACAGCATTTCTGGTAGGAAGGTTTGAAATGGGAGATTGCTCGCTTTATGGCAAAGTGCTTGGTGTGTCAGCAGGTTAAGGCTGAACATCAGAGGGTTACTGGTTTATTGCAACCACTTCCGATTCCTCAATCGAGGTGGGAACGTATAAACATGGATTTCGTGACAGCTTTACCGCGGAGACCAAAAGGCAACTATGCAGTTGGGGTGATAGTTGATCGTTTGACCAAGGCAGCATCATTCCAAACCATTTCGAGTTGGTCAATCAACAGAAGTTTTGGCAGAACGGTAAGAGCGGGGAATTGCAAGATTGCGTGGATTGTCGGTAAGCATCGTGTCCGATCGTGACACTCGTTTCTTAGCACACTTCTGGAGGAGCTTACAGGAAAGTTTGGGGACTCGATGGAAGTTTATCACAGCTTATCATCTTCAAACAGATGGCCAGTCGGAGAGAACGATCCAAACTCTTGAAGACATGTTGAGAGCTTGCATGTTAGACTTCAAGGGATCATGGGAGGATCATCTACACTTGGTGGACTTTTCGCACAACAACAGTTTTTCAGGCGACTATTAAGATGGCTCTATTCGAAGCATTGTATGGTGGCAAGTGTCGTTCACCTGTTTGCCGGGACGATGTCGGTGAACGAAGATTGTGGGACCAGATTTGGTTGTGCAAACGGTTGAGAAGGTTAATACTATCCAGAACCTTATGGAAGCAGTACACGACTGACAAAAGAGTTGGGCAGATACATCGAGAAGACCTCTAGAGTTCATCATTGGTGATTTGATATTCTTGAAGGTATCACCGACTAGAGAGGTGATTCGTTTCGGAAGTCGAGAAAAGCTTAGTCCTCGATTCGTTGGACTTTTTGAGATTTTGAGCGTATTAGAGAAGTGGCATATCCTTGGTGTTACTACAATCTTTGGAGAATGTTCATGACGTATGTTACGTACCTCAACTCCGTAGGTATGCTCGAGATGAAACACATGTGTTGAATCATTTGGAGCAGACTACGAGAAGATTTGACTTTTGAGGAGCGACCGATGTCGATTATGGAGCGAAGGAAAAAAAAGGGTTCTTAAGAATGAAGTTAACCCTCTTGTTTCTTGGAGTAATCGCTCGCATGGAGAACCAACTTGGGAACGAGAAGATGAAAACCGGCAGAAGTTTCCACATCTATTCTTGAAATTTCTTGTTTGTTTATCCTATCTTGTTCTTGGAATTTCGAGGAAGAAATTCTTTTGTAGTTGGGTATAATGTAACACCCGAGTTCATTTATACCAATTCCAGTTTCCGTATTTACTATCTATGGTCTATTCTCGATTTAACGTATTTTGGGTGCGAATGGTATTTTATGTTTTACATTGCATTCGACCCGACCCGCTTGCTTGAGCCTGTGTGATTCTTAGTTATAGATTACCTTCACTTGTTGCATGGACACGTGCATCTCATGTTTAATACATACTGGTATTTTATCTAGTGTCGCATCTTTTATCATATAACATTCTAGGTCACAGAAAATAATTTAAAATTGCATTTCATAGCCTGCATGATACCCCTAACCCCGTGGTAGCATCCGCGCATCTTGTTCTCGTCCCGTTCAGTGAAACAGACGTGTTTGGATAGCTACGCGCATGTACGTGAATCCGTTCTTGGGGGTATGCATTTTTGTTACCTGAGCATTCATTTCGAAATTTGGAACCCGAATATATTTTTCATATTTTAAATCTGAAATTTTAGATCCGATCCGGGCGTGTTTTGGAGTAAGTTTGTATTTGCCAAAATCTCAAAACGGACTAATATTATATTCTTTATATATTAGAAACTATTAATATAATTCTTAACTTTTATTCTTATATGCTATGCTAACAGTAGGTTTTATATATATATATATGTAGATTAATTATCTTAACTAAACAATCAATCTTAACGTCTCTCTCTTTTTCTCTATACACTATATACTTATCCTAACAACATATCTCAAATCACTCTCTCTCTATTAATTTATTAATCCTGTAATCTTTTTTTAACAACCCATATTATCCTCTTACAGCTCACCCAATCACTTTTTCCCCCGCATCTCTTTTGGATATTTAAATCCTAACCAAATCAGACTCTCTCTCTCTCTCTATCTTTTAATATTAATATTTTATATGCTACCCTTATTTAACACCACGTCTCTCCCTCCCTCGTTATTTCTCTTCTCCCTCTCTCATTGTTTTCGTTGCCCGCCTCCTCAGGAACCCCATCGCCTGCCCTCGCACGCCGCCGACGATCACCTCGTCGGCCTCGTAACCACCACCTCGACCCTGTCTCCCTCTCCCGTCATCTCAGACGACACCCTCTCCAACCCTTGACCCGCTGCAGCCCTCGACTGCACACCGGCACCTCGCCGGAGCTCCAACCCCCGTTGTCACCGACCCCATTACCACGACCTCCTCCAACCTCAATCCCGATCTCCATCATCTTTTCCCCAGCATTCAGCCGCCTCGTCGTCGACCCCTAGCACCGCGGTCGGCAACCTCATCAGCTCTTCCGATCCCATCTCGCCAGCACCCATTTCTTTCGCCGGCGCCTCACCATCGCGCCAAGCACCAGCGTTCACCCTCAGCCAACACCCATGACCCTTCGACCTCAACTCCAGCCGCACCTTGCTGTTACCGCACCTTGGCCTCGAACTCCGGCCATACTCATCTCCGGAGACCCACGTCGATGCCACCCATCTCGCTGAACCATCGCCATCTTAATTCTTTCCCTCTCTATAACCTGAGCGACACCCTATCGCCGAGAACCCTGCATCTCCCGAGCGTGAACCAAACTAGAGCCCTACTCGACATTCATCGTCGTCTCATTTTTCCAGCGAGGCTGAGATCTTTTTCCCGGCGACTTCTTGGCCCTTCCGTCATCCCTCGCTAGAATTCAATCTGAGATCACCTCCCCTCTTGGCCGATTGACAACGAACCCTTGACATTCGTTAGCTCTTTCGACGTGACTCCGAGGCGAGAACCGAGGCTCCAATGTGTGGTCTGCAATTACGTGAACGATGTGATCATTTCTCTGCCTCTAGATCTCCATTCCGTCAACATTCATGTATGTGCGCAAAGTGTTCGACGAAATGCCCCAATGGAGATTTTCCGTAGTTTATCGCATTCTTGCTGCGCGTCGCATATCTGTGGATCCCCGAGCCAAGTTAATCTTGCTACATGCTACTATAACATCTATATATATTTATTTCATGTTTAAGATTGTAAATGGAATCTAAGGCTGTTAATCTTCATTATTGCATTTCGATGTCAGAATATATCATGGTAGACTCAGATCTTAAATCATAATTCGTTGCATATTAGAGCACCACATTGTATGCCCACATCCGTGTTTAATTTGCTTACTAATTAACTGTATAACTCCTAGCACCTTTAAATAGCTTCTACCACGAATACCTAGTGGCATCCATTGAACGTATTTTATGTATCATTGCATCTCTAGAGTATTTAGTACGTATTAGCATGATTTTAACATTCATATGTGTTTTACAGTATTCATGTAGTGTTGAAACCATCTATTAAATGCAAACTGATATCTGTGCATCTACATACTTTAATCTGTACCTGATTGCATTTCACGTTATAAATTCCATCTTGTTAATTCTAGTAGTACACCTGCTTGTTCTGTATGCCATGATTATGCTAGTTTGTTTTTAGGCACCCACATGATATCTTGTACATCCTGACATGACCTGCTACAGCTATTACTTGATATAACATGGTACCGTACACCCCTGACATGACATGACACCTTTATACATTACCTGGCTTGACCTGTTGTACCATGGCTTGACCCGTTACCTGATCTTGTGTCTAATGCCAACAAACCTGACATGTAGTCCTCACGGACCGTTCCTGTTGTCTATCCAGACAAACCTGCTTACCTGATCCTGTGTTGGCATTAGTTCTTGATTACTGAATACCTGACTTGACATACACATATAACTTGGGGGTATGGGGAAATTAAAGGTGAAACCTGACTTGTAACTCAACAGTTCGCTACTTGTTCTGATCAGTTTTAGAGGCTGGGCCAGCCTTGGAATGATGCTGCTGACATCATTCATCTGTACACATTCCTGTTTTAGTGCCTAGCAGCATGTCTCGGTTTCAGCCCGAGAATCTGGGCCGTGGTCCCGGGTATGCACGGGATACTATTGAGTTACATCGATGATTCATCAATTTGATTTCAAAGATTTTAGAATAGAAAACCTGATAGAACAGTTTAGTTTACTCAATGCACACTACCCTGCACTGCCCGATTTTACATTACTGTTACACCTGCTTTTCATTCATGTTTATAATTGCATTGCCTGTTACCCTGTTTATACTATATTGTTGATGACGTGACGCGCTGACGTCTGGGTTTTGCATGGCCCAGATTTTTCTACCTTGTTACAGACTGATTAGGAGTATTACCGCTGTTAGACGAGCGGTGAAGTTCCTGTCGGGATGTAGTTTCACTTCCAGGTGTTTCTTTTATTATATCTTTTGGCTTCCGCATATTGTTATTACTTGACTCTTTCACTCTGGCTTATGGACATGTACTAGATAGTTAGCTTTACTTCCTGTTCTTGATATCTCTGCACCGTAATGTGACTGTGGAAGGATGTTTCCTATCCACAGGTAGCATGGTTGGCTATGTCACATGCCCATCTTAGCGTACTCTGGAAAGCGGGGCGTGACAGAAAATGTCTCGCACTCTGGAGCTGATCGAAGAAATCGCCAATGCGAGGTAAAGGATACATATCCGCACCGTAACTCGGTTCAATTGATGATCAATCATCACACAACCTCAAACTGCCGTCCTTCTCCCTAACGAACAGAAAAGGAGCTCCCCAAAGCGAAACACTCAGACGCACAAGCCCCCAACAAACAACTCTGCAGCTGATCCTTAAGCTCCCTAAGCTTCGCCGGCTCATCTGGAACAACGTCGGAAAACTCTCGCACGAAGGAACCCGGTCCAACAAACCCACTGTGGCTCCGGTATCACGAATGAACGCCTAGAATCCTCGACTTCCTCTCCTCAAAAACCGACTAGCGAAAAAGCTGAATTCGAGCTGTGAGAGGCGGCACAACTGCCTCCCTGCACAACAAGAACTGACTCGCCGGGAAAACAAAACCTGACTGTTCTCGTGACAGTCCACAGACGCCTAGCACGTAGCTAACCAGTCCATGCCCAGGAGAACGTCAAATCCAACATCTCTAGAAGGATCACAATGACGGACGAATTTTTATCTCCTACCCGATTGGCACACGACTGAAACACGTATCGCGCAACAAAAGAATCGCTGACAGAAGTTAACACAATAAACGGCTGATCTAGCTAACACGACTCGCGGCCCAACCAAGGCACATAGTGTGTAAAACAACAAGTGCATGGATCCCGAACAAAACCAACATATGAGTCAAAAGAACATACAAATTAAGAATACCTGAAAACTCTGCATTAGACGCCCATACGTCCCGATGAGTAGAAACAAACTCTCGTGTCTGCCTTCTACCCGGAACTGTCAGAACTCTTCCTCTGCTAGACCGTTCTCTTGGAACCAACCCTCCGCGACCACGACCTCTCGGAACATGGGTCTGACGCGGTACTAAGGAACAATCCCTGATGTGGTGATGAAGGCTCCCGCATCGAAAACATACATACGATGGCTGCTGACCCTCCTGGGGATGAGAGCTGAACGACTGACCTCGTCCTAAGCCTCCGTTACTTCCGTGACGTGCCCGATATCTGTCTCGACGACTAAGCATCTGTCTTTAAGCCGGTACATCTGTACGAGTCCTCCACTGTTCCGGAACTCCCAAAGTCTCAGGAAGACGTGTCTCGTGAACTGGGGCTGCATCCATAGGTGCTATGTAGGTGATGGAATGATGTGTACTGACCGCAAGGAACAACTGGGTAACAAGGGTGACAACCTCCTGTAGCTGCGCTCGAACGGCCTCAACCAATGAACTCATCGTCTGGCGCAAGTCCTGCATATCTACCACAAGCCTAGCGAGATAATATGTCGAAGGCGGATCTGTCTGCTCCTATGGAACGAGCGTGCCATCCTGGTCAGTCCTCGTACCACCCGAGTCTACTCTGACCTCGGCCCTCGCCGCATCACTCTGAGTCCCCATAGTCATCGGCGGCAAAGGCTATAAATGGAATATAAGATTCGATAAGAACACGGAAATCGAATCACAAGAATATGAATCATCAAGGAAGGAATTTCAAGCAATTAGTACTTAGGTCACTTTAGGCGGAGTACCGCATCGTGAGTATGCCACGGACATACACACACTACGTTACTCTGCTTAAGCTATCTACTCCATCATACCAAGGTCATCCTACACTCCGAAAGGTAAAAGCTAGCGCTCTAATACCAACTTTGTCACGACCCGAAATTGGCACGTGACGGCCCTAATACTACGCAACGTCAACAGGCGTAACGCAGTAAAAGAAATCCAAAACCCAGAAATCTAAACCATTAAAAGACAAGAAAAGATAAGAAATATTGTTTAAACTTTTGAAAATCTCAAGTATAAATTCTTTAAGTCCAAGTTACTTTCTTGAAAATTTCGGCAGCACCTCCTTTGTAAAAACTAACCCCAAAAAATGGGTACAACACAAATATAAAGTAAACATCCCCAAATGGGAGCAAATACACGCCCAAAGGCGGAAAACAACCACCACAACAGATATACGACGCCGTAGCGAAGAAAGAGACGATATAAATAAAACTGCATAAAAACCTCCAAGTCACAAAATAATATACAATACCGTCCTCACATCAAGTCTCTAAGTCATACAAGATAATAGTAGATGGAGAGTACATGATACAACGAATATACAACGAGCAACATCGGATAACCGCAAAACCTACCTAAGCAAAACTGCACACTATTAGGCGAAGCGGTATCCGCAACAAAGATGATACGACGGATGAAAATAGCCCTGCTTCTGACTACCCTGAGGAACACCTGCAAAACACTGTGGCACAACGGGGGTGAGTTGCCACTCGTGAATAGTAAAATAACATATGCAGGTAATCACGAGTATATACGTACAGCGCGAATCTAACATAAGCATCTAATAGCAATGAATGGTCATATGAAATGCAAAATCATGAAAAGTACACTAGCAGGTACAACTAATACATGAAGTAATAATATGACAATATGTATGCAGCAGTCATGTAAGGTACTCTATCAGGTACTACAAGTACATGAAGCAATGATATGACAATGTATATATGCAGCAGACATGAAAGGTACTCCATCAGGCACAACTAACACATGAAGTAATGCATATAAATAAAGGTATGTAAATGCAACAGTCATGAAAGGTACGCTAACAGGTACTGCTAATACATGACGCAGTGCATAAACAATAAATATGAAGTATGGGATGAAACATGTCATTTCCACGGAATCCTGACATCGTGGTAGGATCAAGTCCATCAAGATAATCCAAATCCTAATTTCCTCAAATCAGCCCCTAAATTGGCTCTCATATCATATAAGTCTCGCAAATCCTGAATGTACAATATCAAGTAAATCTCATATATCCTAAATGTACAAAATCAGCTATTCTCATATATATCCTGTATCCAATATCAAGTAAATCTCAAATGTCCTAAATCCAAGATTAAGTGAATCTCTTATATCCTAGGTATATTTGCACGAATAATTAGGATGATGTATATAAATGGATATGTATACATATATATTAGCGTCCCACTCCACTAATATATATATACTTAGAAGTAAAATATCATGAAAATAATGTGTCAAGCATCGACACAGAAAGGCTGATCTATCAGCTGCTGTCATCATGACTGGCATCCTGATAAGTACGTATCATACGCTATACCGAAAGCTCGAGTGTCTAGCTCTGACCCCCGCCTCTCGACGTATCCATACGCACATTACTCCCGTCGGTATCCCCATGATAACCGCCGAGTCATTGGTAATGTCACCGGTAAGTATGTTTCCCCCACTAACTCATCTCCTCACTGAGATTCTTGCCCCCGGGTACCTCCGGGTCCCACCATGTACCCGCACACGGACCCCTCCTTTCCTCGCGTGGGGTATATATATATCAGAACCGATAAATCTTATGGTGGCTGCTGAAATATCACATCAAGGGAAACCGGGTTTTTCAAATAATGCATAATTTCATGAAACTGCCACGGTCCCCAAATCCAGAAAACATCATGAAAAAATCCATATATATAATATACGCAACATGAAAGTGAAATGCGAGCGTATAAAGGAAAGGCCGCTATTTAATTGCAACAAGTTAAAATATAAATTATGCGGTTCAAAATTTCTCCAATTCTAAATGACATTAAGTAAAGGTAAACATGTAGCTATAACTGATATATGTGTAAACATAAAGGTATAGCAAGATATAGACATCTATCTATCAGTAATGATGTAATATACCCCCCGGGTATAAGTGAAGGATGTATGCAAGATATACATGTAGCTATATCATTATGTGTATGTACCTATCGCTAATGGTACAATACTCTATAGGTATACAAGTAACTAGCATGTAAGTATGTCAAGACATATGTGTAAGTATGTAGGTATACAGTTATGCTATATATACATATGCGATAAGAAATATGAATCAATGTCACAATGTCCCTAACCAAACAATATCATATCTATAAGTGGGTTGTACGTGACATGGCAGTTATTGACGGTGTGTGTGGCATACAATCAGTGCTCGCGCAACATGAGCCGTCAATAATAGTGCAGTGTCCTAAGGATACTGGTCCAAGCACAACAATTAACTAAGCAGTAGGGTGAATGCGCAATTCTAAATATGACATAGAATATGCGACAAGTCAAGTCATTTCTAGCCCAGACGTATAATGCCATGCAGGCGATTCCCCTGTAGATGTTAAATCTACCCACCAACGCTCCTGGCTAAGTGAAGCCAACCACTTGTTTTCCCCTTATAGCAGTGTCCGAAGTCCCTGCCTGCGAACCTACCACATTAAAACAATAAAGCAAGTATATATTAATAATAGACCCAAAACACGCACAAGCTACATTTAACCGACGCAACCACACAAAACATACTCTCAAGTGTTCATATTGTGGCTAACGTGTGTAGCGACACGACGAAAACAACCTAAGAGAAAAATCACACAAAGTACACGATCCGTGTCGTATAACGTATCGCGCGGACATAAAATACTAGATTATAGGAAAACGATCCCAGATTTTGCATACTGTAAATACTAAAAAAGTAAAAAGTACCAAACACCCCTAAACCACAGCAGACAATTACCCATAAGAAAACCAACACCCAACTCCCCTCCAAAACCGGTGTCGCCGGAATTCTCCAAATAGTCGCCGGCCAAATCCGGTGGGTTGGGTCTCGTGTCTTAGGTGGAATCCTAGGGTCACCAGTACAACACTACTATCTTGTTTGGTCACTCGGTAAAAATCTTAGATCGCAGCAGATCACAGAGACTCTAAAAAGACACTAAAAAATACGATATTGCACTAATCGATACAAAAAGTGTTCTACGCAACAACCAACGAGCTATACATTATAAAAACTCCTAATTAACAGTTTAAAAATTATACCTATCAATACTTGCTCCCAAGATCCAAGCTTTCCTAGCTCCAAGTGATCAAAGAAGCTAAATCAAGACTTGAAGTATTTTTGTGAAATTATTTAGGAATTTTGGAGATTAAATTGAGCTTTGAGATGAAAGAAATGAGCAAGGAAGAAGATGGGGGCAGACTTGGGAAGGCTCGGCCAAAAAGTGGGGAAGGATGAAGAATTGTGTAGGGTTTTCTAGCTAAGTCTTGTGATAAATGCACATAAATGCATGAAGCCACCTCTCCCATTCTTTTCTTTTCTTTAAAACTTAATCCTTTGCACACAAGAATATCTAGATATTATATGGAGGTGTTGTTTTACTCAAACTTGATTAATTTGATATGATACAAATTTTGGAGAAATTTCCCAAACCCAATTTGTAAATACCATAATAAAATAATATTAAAATAGGGAATATAATTGAACCAAAACGTCTCATATACCCCCAAAGCTTGCACACTAGTTTTATTTTAGCTGAACTAGGTGCTGGCAAGTCTATATGGACGTTTGATCACCGTCGGGTTAAAACGGAAAATACCGACAATTTTACCCTAAAACGGAAAAATTCGCATAACGATTTCTAAAACGTTACAATCAGTCTCCTGATAGAGTGATGAAAGATTCCAAAAAATTCTCTTTTTCGTATGTTGGGAGGCTTTTTAGTTCAACTTAAATGTATAGATTTTTTTTAAGTAAATATGAAGCATGGAAAGGTTTTTTAGTAGTTAGCGAAGTATGGGATGCGTTTTAGTAAAAAAAACCCAAAAAAATAAAGATAATTCAGATCGAGATTTCGATAAATTGGTATTAAACTCATCAACGAGACATCAAGATTTGGATCACGAGGTATCGTTAAGCCTAAAAATATATCGTTTTTATGTTAACTAGTTTAATTGTTTGAACCCTTGTTTTGATAATTAGTTTATATTATGTCAAATAATCGTTGTTGTAAAATATATGTGAAAAATATTATAGTTTTGTATATGAAATGTCGTTGCCAAGCGGAGACGATAATTTTAGAATTTACTGTACCCTTTGCGTTGGAAAATTCATTAGAAATTGCACAAAAATAGTTAGCAGGTGTTCTTTAGCTCGTTTTGAAACCAACTCAGGATAACTTAGATTTGTAAAATGTTTTCCTGCTAAATAAATTGTTTAACTATCTAAATTGCGAAGAAACTCACCTCTGGACTGCTGTCCAGGGAAGTTTCAGACCCAAATTTCTAATTTCGAATATCCATAACTCTCTGTAAAAACAATATGAAATGCTCTAGTTTATATCAGTGTAAACCTTACCGAGCTAGCTTCGTTTTGGCTTTTGTTTCGTCATTTTTAAAGATTGTTTGTTATTTTTAAAGTATTTTACAAATCAGGATACTGCTGAAATTCCAGAACCGAGCTTCCATGTGCATGACCAATGGAGACAACTTATTCATTGTTATTGATATGATTATGTTGTTTCTGATAATGCTAGTTACATTGATTACTTACATGTACCCACACTTGAACGTGTTTACTCGTTATCATGTCATAATATTCTGACAATTTAATTATTACCCAATACCAACGAATTCATGGCACCGCCTACTGATTAATCTACTGCTTGACTTAACTTGACAAGTTACGCGATTGTTCTAGAGTTGGTATTAGAAAAGAATTAGATTGACACTTGACATGAAACATAAAACCAGAGAAAGGGAAAATTAAAAAATGAAACCCAAATTATAACCCAAGAAGACTTAGATTTTAGAGGCTGATCGATCGAGAGGGGCTTCTGTGTTCCGGAATGATGATGTCGACATCATTCGATTGCACTTGATATTATAGAATTTAGTGTTTAGTGGTACGTCTCGGGTTTAGCCCCGAGAGTATGTTACCGTTATCCCGGGCACTCACAGGATTTTGTTGAGTTATAAGGAAGATTTTATTAACTGATTTCAAATACCATTAGGATAAACAAGACTTATCGACAATTACATATGGCGGCGAAGACGGACGTCGGCCCGCAACGAGGATGATCATTCATTGGTCAGTGGCAGTGGCAACGACGATCGGTCGGTGGTGTCGGTGGCAGCGACAGGCAGCAATCGGCGGCAGCGACAGGCAGCAATCGGCGGCGGCCAATGACTATAAAGTAATTGAAAATAAAGTAATTGAATATGAATATAAAGTAATTGAAAATCGAAAAAATATCATTTCAATTTTTTAAAATTCGAATCAGCTCGGATTAGCTGCGGTTTATATAAAAAATCCCCATCAAAAGCTCACTAAACCTTCAAATGGGCATCTCAACTCCCCTCGTTCCATCACAATCCTTCCACTTACCATTCCCTCATCCAATCCCTCATCTCCTTCAACCACCTCCAAAGAGCCCATCAAGTCCATCTTCTCTCAAGATCCTCAACGCGCTCATCAAGGAAGACATCGATTTGGCCCGCGACTTCTTTCGGAAGAAAATGGCTAAGCCTCACAATGAGCACACATTTGTGATTTTGATGAAGGGCCTGTGCGGGGCGAATAGGATTCAAGAAGAATTCAAGTTTTTTTTTTCCCTCTTCCCCTTTCTTGTGACCCAATAGTTGTTCCCATGGCGAAGGCTGGTGGCATACGAAGCCACGGAGGCTTAAGGAGACATTTTAGAGTGGTGAAAGATCAATGGAGGAGCAACTTGGCTTTCCTTGATCACTACACGAAGAAGGAGAAGTGCTGGTTTTGAGGGTGCTTTCCTACCATTCGGGTCAAACTGAGGAGGGTTTCCTGCAGTTTAGCCATAAATAAGTAAGGAATGTTACAGTATAATTTAATTTTTGGTTAGGCTGGGCTGGCCAATGACCTCGAAGTTGCAGCTTCCTCCTTCAAATCTCGGAGTTAGTTGACCTGGTTCAAGGCAGTGTGCTTCACACTTGCATCACATCCCTAAAACATATAGTAACACCTGCCATATGGAACCAGGATCTCTGCTTCTATGTTTAGTGCTATTTCTCTACATAAATATGTAAGCTATGATATGCTAACAAACATTACCAAACTATTTCGATTTTCTGTTTTCTTTTCCATCCCATATCTTCGATAAACTAAAAAGATTAAAAGAAAGAGAGAGAGAAGGAAAAAAAATGTTGCTTATATATTATCCTAATATGCGTTATTTCCTAGAAGGAAACCAGGTGACGTCAAAAGTTCTATATTTATGCCTCTAAGCAGCATGGATTCAAATATAGAGAGACGGGACACAATACGAGTCGAATACATTTAGTCACAAATTTCCCAAAGCTGTAAGATATAATTCATTGGGATACGCCAATTTTATTTTATTTTTGTTTAAAGATATATGTAAGAACGAAATTTATAAGTCTTGGCAAATCTAAACTAAGAATACAAACAATTTCACAATTCCAAGAATAAAAACAACAATATATTGTTAGTTTCGTAGTTATGGATGCATATTTAATATATTTAGATCTAAGTTTTAGCATGTGTCAAAAAAGAGTCCCTCAAATATTCATAATGAATCTGATAGGGGTACAAATTAGATACCGATTCCTCACCTTGATGACGACTCCATGCAACATAATTCCTGACAATGATATTTTTTTTACTCTGGAAGGAAATCAGGTGATATCAAATCGGCCATTCTCATTTATTATACTATTAGAGGTGATTATTAGCAATAAATGCAGATGATGTTATCTTTAATCTATGATATTTTTTCTCTAGTAGGGCTACAATTGTTTTTACTTGTTAAAGTAGCAATTTGATTCCTTCCATAGTTTCTTTTGACGGTGTCTTATTTTCACCTTATTTTTATTTTCTGTTTGCACCAGGGTTGTAGGTTGATATTTTCAAACCATTCCATATCAACCAATTTTTTCTTCTCTTCTTGATGATGTCTTCATTTCACCTTGTCTTTATTAATCTTGTTATCTTTTTGCACCATAGTTGTATGTTGACATTTTCTTACATTCAATTTCAACCAGTTTGTAACTCTTCATGCGGCAGCATATGTAATTTTCTGATCTTTTCTATATGTGCTGTCTATATATTGTATCTAAATGTCCTGGTTATACAAAAGAAGTCCTATAGAATTATTTCTTATGCTTAACTAGTTACAAGTATAGACTGACAGCAATAGGAAAGCTCCATCACTTACAGGATCATCCTATGATAATTTCCTTTTTAATTGTCTACTTGGATTTGTTCATGACAGGATCGAGCCAAAAGAATGAAACAATGGTCCTTTATTATTTGGTAGTGTAGGAACCATACCTTGCGTTTACCTGTCATAATTCATGTCATTGTAAAATTTGTGTATGGCAAGAACTTAGCCATAAGGAATTTAAAGGTTTATCATTTGGTGAAAATACTGTTCTTCTGTTTTGGTTTTTTGTTTATGCCCTAAATTATGCTCGATCGTTGCAGGTGTAGTTCTAGCTACTGGATTTGGAGCTCTCTGCGGTGCCATTTTTGGGTGTGAAGTCTCTGAATACTGGAACCAGCTATATAAGATTGATAAGCAGTGTATGAATCTTAGGTTTTTGTACTGGCGGGATGATAAAACTCAAGGTTAGCGGTCTGCCTTGGCTTTTATCGTGTATTTCACTTTCTATCATTCTATCCCAATCATATGAAGAGGTTAATTTCAAGTTTGCTGCACTAATGTGTTTAATATTTGTATCTTCCGTCTCCACCAATCTTAAATTTGTTATTATCTTATGTTCACCCTCTTTAGGATTCCTTTCATAAAAATATGTTCTATTTTATGTTCGTGCTGCCAATGGGATCTAACTTTTACCATTTTTATTTCCTGTTGGGATTATGTCTAGGCTTAGTTTACTATAGTTCTACGATTAGAAAGTCACTGGAAATTTAATTTAACCTGTTCTGGTGAATGTTGTTTCATGAGAGTTAGGACACTGTAAAAACTATGTAGTATTTCTTTGATTTGATATTGCCAATGGCGAACTTTATTTCGGCTGTTAATAGTTGGCTAACAAAATCAACTCCAAACGTGGCAGGAAATCACCAATAACCAATGCTGCCTGAAGAAGCCAATACCCACTCGCAATGACCGTCTGGGTATGATTTAGCGAGTCATTAAGGGCAAGCGTCCATAAGGTCTGATTCTTCTTTGGTTCAGGTTTCCAATAGAAATCACATGACTAAAATATATTTTTTTTCACATAAGTTTCCGTAGGTGTCAGCTTTTATACAGCAGCTGTTTTTTTTTTTTTTTCTTTTGCTGTTATAATGGAGTATGCTCCATTGTAAGTACTGCTATGATTTCATTTCTGTGGCAAAGAAAATTTAGTCGGATAATATTTTAATTGTCCTCGAATGCACATATTTGCATTTGAAAGCGCTCTTTTGCAAGGTTTGAGGTTTCGGCCAAAACCACCGATACGTGGTGGTTTCGTATCAGTTTCGGTGGAGACCGATACGAAACCAACCGAGACCGATATGAAGCCAACCATACACTGTGCCTGTTTGGATGAGCTTATTTTCAAGTGATTATTTGCCAAAATCACTTATAAGTGACTATTTTTTGAAAAAAGTGAAACAATCACTTATAAGTGATTATGACACATAAGTTATTTGGTGTTTGAATGATTTTGTATGAAAAGTGATAGATAAGTGATTATTGAGTGTAAAAAGACCAAAAGGACGTATCATTAATGCCATTTTAAAATTTGGATGAAAATATAAGGGGTATTATGGTATGTTATTTGGTTAACTTTACTATTCCATAATCATTTATGAAATAAGCCAGAAATCCTAGCTTATTTTTAAATGGGAAAAGATGACATTTTTAAGTGGAAACATATAATTCAAGGCAATAATCACGTATCTTTAGGATGCATCCAAACAAGCTTATTGATGCAGGACCCACATTGATGTGAAAAATAAGTGATTGTTGACCAAATTATTTTGCATCCAAATAGGCACAATATCGTTTCGGCTAAAACCTTTAAAAATTTATTTTTATACCATTTTTACTATTATTGTAATTATTGTAGGTCTTCGTTGTTGGAAAACTGCAAAAAGTGAACCCAAACTTTATATTAATACTTATCTAAGTACACTTTTCAATATATTTTGCATCATGGCTGGATTTCTAAATACTAGGATCTTTGTCTTGTAATATATTATCATAAATTTAAGTATTTAATATATCTACACTTATGTATATTGTATTACCGTCGAAATCGAAACCCGAACCGAGATTAGCGAAACTAGCCGAAACCTAGCAAACTAATAAAATTACGAGAAACCGAAACCGAGTTCTCGAACCTTGCTCTTTTGTAATGAGCTCTATTTTTTGGTAATGTATTTGACAATGTGCTTTTTAATCTTGCTTTTTAAATTTTAATGGAAAATTAGATGTAGTTATAAAAAAAATATAACATTGTGATGACCCTGGTTCATAGTTTTTCTCGTACGCCGAATGCTTCCTTGACTCGAAACATGATTTAGAGAGATGCTCATTTGGTGTTATGTGAAAATAGCTTTCAAGTTTGGTGCCTTGATGCCAAGAGGAGATTGGAACTGTAGGAGATGTCGAATGTGCTTTGGAATTATTTTATCTAGTGGAGACACTTTAATGTATTGAAGTGATTAGTTGAAGCGGACTGAGGGTGGTTGGAGTTCATGACCGGGAAATTTACCCGGAGTAAAGTGGTTTAATTGTCATAGGCAATTCAATATCATTGCTTGCACACTTCATAGGGATCTTTTTATAGGGCCTACGTGTACAGGGTTAATCAGCTTATAAACAGAGTGTTGGTAGCAAAAACATTTCCTTGATACTGTAGAAATCTATGTAAGGTTTCACCAAATCTCTGTAACTGAATTCAAATTTATGAATGTTGCATTAACTGGAAGCATAATGTAAATCTAGAAAAGTTGACTAGAAACGCTTATTAAATGCAAATTTCATGTCAAACCTTGAAAGAAGGTAACAAAGAACAAAGCAAGCATTGACCCATCTTTAGGGCACATAAAACTAAGTTTACACAACAATCCCCATAGTTAGAGGTTTATGAGGGAAAATATACACCTGATCACAATCTGTATATGGAGCTTCTTAGGTATCCAGGATACACCATAAATATCATTCACAGAGGCATTCAAGCCTTACTATCATCAATGGGAGCGTCCTTAATTCTAATACAGAGCTCCTAAAATTGGAATCATATCATTCTGTATGGTTAGTGAGTATGGAACATCAGCTATCATCTGAGGGGCTAGATTAAAAAGCCTGCTCTGATCTACTGTCAGTGGGGCCACATCAAAAAGCCCATTCTGTTCTACAATCTGCACTCACATAAAATAAATGATCGATGAGTTCCATTTTATTTAAATGGAGCATGCAAGGAAGTGATTAAGTCGTTACATTGATATGGGATACTTGCTTTTTCCTGAAGGTGTTTGTTGGCCGCCTTCAGTATTCCCTCCTGCATAAACAATTGGATTAAATAATCACTGCATACTTTATATGAATTATGAAGTGCTCTTGGCATTCAAACCAAGATGTATAGTTGATGCTAGTCCAAAACACCCACCCTGCATCCTACAGTTGTTGATTCTGAAATTAACAACTTTATGAAGATGGCGGCCTTGCCTAATCTGTTGATCTGATAACTATTGGATTCTTAAATCCCAGTTTGGTGATAAATCCGCGTCCGCTATCTTGTGGCCAAGTGCGGTATCAAGTTCTAGTGTTTAGGATTGACCTCTACAGAGAGATTGTTCGCTTAGCAAAATGATGACGCAAAGCTCGCTGTGTCTTTTGACAACACTAGCAGTGGTTGGAGTGTTCGAGACCTTGGGATAAATTTAATAGAAAATAGAAACAGAAATATGAAGAATCAATATTCCTATCATTCCTTTTTGGAAGATTGATGCAACCATACACCTAAACATGAAACTAATTGAAGCATCTTAGAAAAATCTTATCATCCATCGATCAAAATAATCCCTCAACATTTTTGATATAAAATATTTTTAATGTCTACATAAAAAAATGTGTGATTGTTTGCATATATTTACATGATGTGTCGCTAACCTTGTTTTTAACTGTTGAATCTCTTGAAGCATGATCTGCATCTGTTATAGAAAAATTATTGGAACCAAATGTTAGGTGTGAAAATTCATGTTAGTGACACTGAAGAAAAGGAAGAAATCGAACCTTAGCTGAGCGTGTGTAGTACATCCACATCTCAAGCTGCCTTTCTAAAGCAAGCAATTCATCCAGTGTCATATTCCCTGCTGATCCCTCTCCGTAAATGTACCTGCTACATTCCTTGGGTGAGCATAACTAATTCCAAAGGCTTCATGGTTAATCCTTCTCATCATTTTACTCTTATAACTTTTAATGTCATGAACTTTTCTTAGTATTCATGTGATTTATAATTTTATATGCATACTTATGTTCTTGCTTTGTCTCGTAGTTACTCATGCTTGTACTATCACCAAGATGCAAATCAAATAAGGTTGAAGTATAAGTTTCACAGTACTATATTTGTAGTTTTTAGGATTTTTTCTCGTACTTTGACTAATCAACCGTCATGACCAGAATTTTGATGGTTACCTGGACCTTCCTTCTTAAAGGCAATTTTGGAAAGAGGACTCCCATTTGGAGAAATAGAGTTATGCTTCTGAGAAGCAAAAGCTAGGTGCCTAGGTGGGAACACTAATATAGGTATACTGGAAAATTTCTACATGGATATTATTGGCCACCTTGCCTGGTGAAACATTGTTGCTTTGTTATGCATTGTTCAATTAGTTAATACGTAGAAGGCACAACTACGAACTTTACTTTCAGAATAAACTTTAAATTTATCCTGATAGTTCCTGTAGGCCAACTACAATTGGTCCAACATTAATTATGTTCTCGTAAACTAAATCTGCAACTTCTCATACACTTCTCAAGAATTGATGGACAGCATGTTATGTACTGTAAGTCCTATATTATATATATGGAAAATCGAGATAACTAATGGAAGATGTCATCGTCACTATTTTAGTGGCTTGCCATATAAAAAGATTTGGCATGTTTTATGGATAGATCCATACTATTCTACTCTTACGAAGAGTCCACTTCAATCTGTTGATTTTCTTTTGTCCATTGGATAACTTAATGGCAAACAACAACAACAACAACAACAACTGAGCCTTTTATCCCAAGCATAAGGGGTAGGCTACATGAACCAACATGAGAATCACGCCGGGTCCAACACATGAATCCTCTATCTCCACTCACTTCTATCGAACAATATACTTTCATTGAGTCTTTTGGCAACCATATCATTTCGTATCACCTCCATCCATGTTTTCTTCGGTCTCCCTTTTGCCCTTTTGCCATTACCCATATCGAGAGTATCTATTCGTCGAACCGGTGCTTCCATAGGTCTGCGTCGCACATGACTAAACCATCTAAGCCGGTTTTCCCGCATCTTCTCCTCCACGGGTGCTACACCAACTTTTGCACGGATATCCTCATTTCGTACCTTGTCTTTTCTAGTGTTACCGCACATCCAACGAAGCATGCGCATCTCCGCTACGTGCATCTTCTGTGTATGATGCTTCTTAGGAGCCCAACATTCTGTACCATATAATAAGGCAGGCCGAATAGCGCTCCGATAAAACTTCCCTTTCAATTTTAACGGAAAGTTACGATCACACAAAATCCCTGTTGCACTCCTCCATTTCAACCAACCAGCTTGGATCCTTTGATTAACATCACTATCGATCTCCCCATTCCTTTGGATGATGGAACCTAGATATCTAAACTGGTCGCTCGGTGATATCTCTTGCCCTTCCAATGTTATACCAATATGGTTTTGATTTCTCTGGCTACTAAATTTGCAGTGCATATATGCTGTCTTGGACCTGCTCAATCTGAATCCCCGAGATTCCAATGTTTGTCTCCATAATTCCAATTTGGCATTAACCCCTGCTTTCGTCTCATTTACTAGAACAATATCATCAGCGAATAGCATGCACCAAGGGACTTCATCTTGGATAGTTCTAGTAAGCTCATCCATCACGATGGTAAACAGGAAAGGATTTAATGCAGATCCTTGATGTAAACCAATAGTAATCGGAAAATCACTTGTTAAGCCACCGCAAGTTCTGACATTTGCCACTACTCCGTCGTACATATCCTTGATTATGTCAATATACTTGACGGGGACCCCCTTTTTCATCATTGTCCCCCATAATACCTCTCTAGGTACCTTGTCGTACGCTTTTTCTAAATCAATAAATATCATATGCAAATCTCTTCTCCTCTCTCGAAAGCGCTCGACAAGTTGACGAAGCAAATGAATCGTCTCTGTCGTCGATCGTCCAGGCATGAACCCAAATTGGTTCTCTGTTATCTTAATATCCTTCCTTAGCCTGTGTTCAATCACCCTCTCCCAAAGTTTCATGGTGTGACACATTAGTTTTATTCCACGGTAGTTTGAGCAACTTTGAATGTCACCCTTATTCTTGTAGATAGGTACAATGATACTTTTCCTCCATTCATTTGGCATCTTTTTTGTCTGCCAAATCTTATTAAACAGATCTGTTAGCCATTTAACGCCTATTTCGTCTAAGCATCTCCAAATCTCGATAGGAATCCCGTCAGGACCAACCGCTTTTCTTAAACCCATTCTGTTCAAAGCTTCTTTAACCTCAGTAAGTCTTATTTTACGCATGAAATCACGATTTATATCTTGAGATTGAATGACAAGTCCATCCAAATTCTTAGTAAAGCTCTCATTGAACAATTTGTCAAAATAATCTCTCCATCTTTCCTTGATATCCTCATCTCGAACTAAAACCTTCTGATTTTCATTTTTGACACATTTCACCGCACATAAGTCTCTAGTCTTCCTTTCCCGCATTCGAGCAATCCGGTATATATCATTTGCAGCCTCTTTAGTGTCTAATTTCTCGTATACCTCCTTGTAGACCTTAGATTTAGCTTCCCGAACAGCTTTCTTAACTTCCTTTTTAGCCATTTTGTACTTCTCAAATCTCTCCACATCTCTACTTTTCTTCAAATCTTTATAAGAATCCCTTTTAATTTTAATAACAGCCTTTACATCTTTATTCCACCATGATATGTCCTTAGATGGTGGAGCACCACCTCTCGACTCACCAAGTAGATCTCTAGCTACTTTCTTGATACAACTAGCCATTTTGTTCCATGTTTTGTCTGGATCATCTTCCGACTGCCAATCCGCTTCTTGTACTACACGATCTATAAAAGCCTTTTGATTACCTTCTTTCAAACGCCACCATTTAATTTTAGGCTCTACCTTACGTCTAATCTTCCTAGGTTCTCTTCTAAATCGAAAATCTAGAACTAAAAGTCTATGTTGGGTAGTTACACTCTCACCTGGCACTACCTTACAGTCGATACAACAACCTCTATCTATTCTTCTCGTCAGAAAAAAGTCTATTTGACTAGCATTTGATCCGCTCCTAAAAGTGATAAGGTGGGACTCTCTTTTCCTAAACCAGGTGTTTGCTAAGATCAAGTCATAAGATAAAGCGAAATCTAGAATCGAGTCATCTACTTCATTCCTTTGTCCGAAACCAAAACCTCCATGGATAGTATCAAACCCACTACGACTAGTACCTACATGTCCATTAAGATCACCACCAATAAATAACTTCTCTCCACTAGGTATACTTTGCACCACCTCGTCTAAATCCTCCCAGAATAGACGCTTACTAGCGTCATCAAGACCTATCTGTGGTGCATAAGCACTAATAACATTAAAGATCTCTCCACCTAGAATAAGCTTAACCAGTAAAATTCTATCACCTTTTCTCCTAATCTCAACTACATCCTCAAGCAACCGTCTATCTATGATTATACCTACCCCATTACGATTTTTATCTCTACCCGTATACCAAAGCTTATAACCCCAAGGCTCTATGACTCTACTCTTTTCACCTACCCACTTAGTTTCTTGCAAACATATAATACCAACTCTCCTCCTAATCATCACCTCCACTAATTCTATTAGTCTACCCGTAAGGGAACCTATGTTCCAGGAAGCTAGACGGATCCTATGAAACCCTTGCTTATTTGTCACTACACCCGGGGTCCGATGTAGCGCGCCGTCTCTGGACGACGATCCTTGCTTATTTGTCACTACACCCGGGGTCCGATGTAGCGCGCCGTCTGTAGACGACGACCCTTGCTTATTTGTCACTACACCCGGGGTCCGATGTAGCGCGCCGTCTCTAGACGACGACCCTTGCTTATTTGTCACTACATCCGGGGTCCGATGTAGCGCGCCGTATCTGGACGACGACCAAGCCCTTGCATATTTAACACTACACCCGGGATCCGATGTAGCGCGTCGCTGAGTAGGGGACGCCCAACGATATTCTTGTAATGGTTCATGTCATAGAATGTGACAGTTTTCCGTTGGCTGTCACAAGCCTACCACAACCCTCACCCTTTCTCATCCGGACTTGGGACCGGCCACGGTGGGTAACTTAATGGCATAAGTATTATTATTACTGTTTCATTACATGCACTACTTGTATGCGTTCAAGTACATTTGGATTTACCTCAGACCCTTCTGTAGTAGATCGATCTCTTGCTTCAGTATGGCCGTTTCTTGTTTAGGCTCCTTCATGGATGAACAGAAGTGTCAAACTATAGAAAAGTGTAATTGCAAAGTTGCATGTATATGCACTTCGGCTTTATGGTTGTTTGAATTTTGTTTAAGATGAAGTCAATGAGTTAACTAAGTATCAGATCGACCAGACTGAACAAATGATAGGTCAAGATCATGTTGTTTATTGGGAATTGAAGAGGGGAGAACAGAAGTGTCAAACTATAGAAAAGTGTAATAGCAAAGTTGCATGTATATGCACTTCGGCTTTATGGTTGTTCGAATTTTGTTTAAGATGAAGTCTAATGGTGCATGTTTTCAAGGTGAAGCTTCATAGTGCATGTTGTTTAATTATAATGTAAAAGTTCACGATAATTGATAAGTGATAACTGAAAAAATAATACTTAATGAAGTTACTTTCAACAGTTGTTTAAGGATACAAATGACATTAGTAACTATATAGGTGCTGTTGAAATTAGTTATGAAATGTTAATGATGCTTTGAGGAATTTAAAATTTTGGGGTTGCATTGCCTGAAGATATTCCTCGTAAGGCCTGGAAGTTCTTGGGAGATGGGGGTTCTACAACTACCTAAGTTTGTTGACAGCATTATTAAACTAAGAATGTGCTTGATTATTGGAGAAACGAATTAATATTTATACATAGATACAAAAGAGACTATTATACTATCCACAAATCAACCTCAATAGTCATAAATGAAATTATGGATGAGAGTAATTAGCAAAGGCCTAAAGAAAAATGGAAAAAGAATGAATGGTAGTGTAACACAGTTAGAAGCTGCTGAAAAAGAATGGTTTAACGGAAAGAAGGTTGACTAGGGAAGCTATTATTTATTAAGAGGAATAGTTGAGGGATGTAGTCACATGATTTTTGTTGATTTGGAAAAATATGAGCAGTGAGCCTATCAAATATGTTTTGTTGTGGGTTTCTAAAAGGCTTAACCCTTGAAAAGTTATAATGTTGTGACTGACAATATGTATGCATGGTAGAGTTGTAACCAAGGGAGGTTCACTCACTTCTTGTTACCTTAGGATTCCCATCACTTTTCTAGGTTGCGGATGACTTAGAAGTTTATTCAACATAAAGTTCAAGATGCATTTTGATCTTGTTTGCTGGCGATATATAATAAGTTAATTATTCTTGTGAATGATATATTTGGAAACAGAAAGATGGAGTCATGGAGATGAGTTTTGGATATGAAACATTTATAATAGATGTTTAGAGCAGTAGAATGAAGTATATGGATTGGAGAAAAATTAAGTGTTGATGGCACTAATTACTAGCGCTGTTTGCTTTTGTTACTGAAGAGCAGTTAGATATAGCGAATTTTTAAAGGGCATTCATAAGTTTGGAGAATCAAAGCAAGTGGTTAAAGTGGATAAATGCTTTGATTTAGAGGATGTTTTGTTTACAACATCGAAATAACTTAAATTACTTTGTTTAGGCTTTTTCAAGTTCTGCTGTATAGTTCCAAATTTGAACCACCTTTTGTTCGAAAAAATCAGATGGAAACACAACATTTGTTGCAAATTTGCTCTTGAGTGTGTTTTTATTGTTTTGTTTTGTTTGGGGGGGGGGAGGCTTATTTTAAGCTTATGTTGCATCCGTAATAATTGCCACTAACATTTCCCTAGGTTGCAACTAATGTTGAAAGAATTTGTTGTTTCCATCTTAATTTTTTCCTTGTTAATTTTTTCCTGCCCAAGCTTGGAAAATGAAGTTCTTTTACAACATCTATTGCATTTGTCTCCGTTTCCTAGCAATTAAACAGACTATTATATGATAGTAGAATGCCCATAGTGTTGAAGATAAAATCTAGGAGATGGCTATATGTCCAGCCATGATTAATTGGTCGGAATTTGAATGTTAAGAAACTCAAACACACACACACACACACACACACACACACACACCACCCATGCACTCACGCACTCACGCACACAAAATAATTCTATATGAATGGTTGAGATGGATGAATGTAAAAGGGCTGAAGGTAGACTAAGAAGTGTGTTCATACATAAGAACCTATTAGTCAGATGAAGCTTCAGTTGACAATGAATTTGTGAGCGAGGGTAAGATGGTTTGCACATGTGTAACAGTGACCTTTTAAGGAGAATTGATAGCATCGTATTTTAAGCAGGAAGTCTTAAGGTTAGACTTCAATGAATGTGGATTGAGGTCGTAGATAAATATAGTTTAGCTGTTACCTCTTAAGATGTTGCCCTTACTGGAGTAGATATAGAAACCAAAGATTCGGTATGAAGCCTTGTTGTTGTTGTTGTTGTTGAATTTTTTTTTTGTTGGTTCAAATATTGGATTGTAGGTTGTGGTTATTTCATGTTTGATGTTTTCGTAATTTTTTTTGTTGATGTACATATTCACAAGACAACATTGACATACATGGTAACTCTCAACAATGAGGCAAAAAAGTTCTCCTTCACCATCATTATGCAGATAAATAAATAGAATATGTAGTCTCATGCAAGTTTATCAACTTTCTGTCCCCCTTTATTTGTTTAATTCACATATTAGTACTAGAAAAGTCTAGTACTAATTTGTTTCTAGTACAATTAGGCAAAAAAGTTCTCTTTCAAGAAGAACTCCGATCAGCCTTTGTCATATATTTCTATCCGGTTTTACATAGGAGAAATTCCTATACCAAAGCCATGCGTGTCTTGACGGTAATTTTCATTACATTAATGTTGTGCAGACAAAAGCGAAACATATCCAACAATAAAGAAAATGAAAATATAGTAAGTTATCAGTACCGTTTGTAATTTTGTTCATATTGAAATCTTTGTTCCACTAATGCTTAGTTATGGCATCATCTATTTGATTTTATCATTTTACTGAACAATTTCCTTTTCTACTCTGCAGCTAAAGAATGCAGCAACTCTATTATACCCGTATAGACATTTGACCCCAGGATCGGAACATGTTCCGCGAAAACAAAACTCTGTACATACCTTAGGACTGATCTCATCATTTCCTTCAAGTTTGGATTCACCATGTGCCCTTGCATACCTCTCCATCATATCTTGCATGGTCCTTCATAAAATCAAGCCCCAAATAACATCAATAAAACATATTTCAAACAACTTGGTTAACTTGTATTATCAAGTTCTATCAAAAAACTTGTATTATCATGAAACATTTTGTTTTAGCAGTTGGAACAATTGTGCTAAGGATTAAATTATCAAAACACATAGAGAACCCACCGATGGTTCAAAAAGATATTTATTTCTAATATCGTTACAGTTTACGTAAAGATATTTAAATATACAAACCTTCGATGCCTAATATTTACCCACTAAACATAGAAAGCACAATATACAGAAAGCCCTTACAGTAAAGGATATAATTTAACCATCAGCTTCATCATGTTTTTTCTTCTTCAGATTTTTTATAATTTTTGTATAACATGTATATAATTAGCTATGTATGAATTGATTGCCGAAAGAGAGAGAGTAAACCTTAGAACTTTTTGTGTTCTGGAAAGCAGAACAAAGAATCACTGAGCTAATGGATTTTTCTTTTCGAGCTAAGAATTTTTTTGCCCAATTTCTATTATTTATATGTTTCCAAATATATTATCTAGGATTAGCACAACATGTGGCAGTTAGGGTCATAGTTTGCATAAACATACCCCTTTGTGGCTAGTTCATAGAGCTTGCCATGTGTGGAGAATATGATGATTCTGATATCGGCATCACACAGCACAGATAACTCCTTGGCTTTCTTGAGCAGTCCTGATCGGCGCTTGCAGAAGGTGACCTGACGATGCACTGGGTTCTCGATCCTTCTAATCTGTATCTTTCCTCTCACCATCTCTGCACGCAACTTCCCACTAGTTTGAACTAGCTTCGAGGTCGATGCTTTGCTCTGAGCTCTCTCTTGGTTTAGTTTTTCTTGCACAAAAAAGATAGCTTTGCAAGGGGGAAATACTCCCATATAAATGTCCACACTGGATGGAATCGATGAATACGTTTTCTTTTTCATGAGTGGGTCCTTTGTCTCCTGGACAGCCCCCGCTAAGTTCATTAGCATCCTTCTTTGCGGCTGTTCTGGTGCAGCTGAATATAAAAGAAATAAACTTTTGAGGACTAGTTAGCAGTTAGTATATAAATTTTAGATTTCTGTTTGGTTGTAAATCTTATATTTAGAACCATTGAATTACCTGCAATAAAAGAGTGACCATGTGATCAAGGTCTAAAATCTCGGAATCGGCTATCTCGGACGTATCGGCAGTCTCGGATTGAAAATATTGGATTTTATATAATTTGACAAATAAAATCTAAAATTATGAATTCTATATTTAAATAGTAATAGCAACTATAAAAAATTTGGCAAATTCTATAGTAATTAACGATGTCTAAAATGGTTGTTTTAGTATTTGGTAAGAATAATTATAATGCTTTTGATATACCTTTTAGTAATTAATGTTTCAAATTAACTGTAACCCGATAACCTGTTAAAAAACCCAATAACCCATTGACAAACTTAATACTAGAACCCTACTATTCAAATGGTAAATCTAATACAACTCGGTATTGGACGGTATCCGTATCATAACTCGGACGGTCATGTTTTAGATCAGAATTGGCTATCATGGATCGGGATCGGCCAATATTTCTAACTATGGCTGTGATAAGCGCATATTTCCTACAATCTAGGGATGTGGTTGTAATTGCAATTATAAATGAATTATTCCCATTAGCAGGAAATTACAATACAAGTGCCACACCCGGGAAATGATCTTATGCTACTTCAACAATGGTTTTGTACTTCACCACATTCTTCTGTGAACCTTTTCATGTACAGTCCTTTCTCCTAGGCTTTTCATGTAGTACTCTTTATTGTAAAATAACCAGAAAGGCTTCAGACATAAGCCCCCTGCTAATCTGTGCCTCTAGATAGAGATTCTTAACAAATCATTAGCTTGAGCTCCTCAGTGGAGTCTCTTATTTCCCCACATTATTTCTTAAAAATTTCTCTGTGGCGTCTCTTATTCCACATGTTTATTTTTCTGTCAAATACTTTATGGAGTCACACTTCATAGCCGATTCCGTTTCGATGGAAAAGGCTTGGTTGACGATGATGATGATGTTGATGACTCGCTCATGGCTAATGGCTTAGGTAGCGACTCATGGAGGCATTCCCTTGTATAATGCTCATTGATAATTGTGGTTTGTAGGGCATAAAGATATTCAAGATTCTAATCACTTTTTTGATTGATAATTGCAAAGGCAAGGGAGAAAACTCATTGGCTCGGCTAAAAGAGGCCTTGATTGCATAGACAATTTGAAAAGCTAATTGGCTCGGCCAAAAGAGGCCTCTGGGTCTTTTTTCTTTCTTTCATGGCCTACTCCTCGTGCGCAGGCTCTTCATTTTACCACCTTGGCAATGAGGTAGCAAGAAGCTCAACTTTTTATATTTTAATTCTAGAAAGTACTTGTGTGTCAGTATACTAAGAAGCTAACTGTGTCTATCTTTTCCAGCCAATTGATGGGTCCAACCAACTGATCAATGAAGCCTTATTGAACTGAATGCGCCGGTTCCGGTGATTTGATCAGCAGATAAGTATACCTCTTCTATTCTCGGTTCATTTATTTCATTGCATGTCCTACAGTAAAAACATTGCAGAACTGATTGGACCGTAACCTAAACAGTTTTTACCCTTCTCAGATTACTAATAATAATTATAGTACTATTTTTGGTGAATTATAGTGTTTTATTTTGAATCACCCAATTGAGTTAATATTATGATGTGCAGCGTAGTATTGTGATATATATTTCTAGTATTATTGCTGGAACTTTTCCAGCCTATTTAGTCTTGTTTCTGATGAAAGCTTCCTTTCTCAGAATCGTTAGGACTAAAGAAAAAGGAGAATACCGATGCTCAATCAATATAAGGTTTAGACTGTCATCGTTGAACCATGGATTGAAGCATCAGTCTCCAGTTTCTAGCTTAGAAGGTGAACAATTTTACTTTTCCGACCAAATGATTCTATGTTTCGAGCGAATGTTTACTAGACTTGCGGAATCTATTGAATTTCATCTTTTTGGTGTTGGCTTGAGAGAAAATCTGGGTCATTCAATAGACAGGTGGCAGGAGGTGAGGAGAAAGATTATGAGCACATTCATCATTAGTCAATTAAAAAAGTATATGGCGTAAAGATTATTGGAAAGTGCTTGCAACTTGTGCAAGATTTAGGTGGTGGATTCTCATTCCCAACCATTTTATTAAAGACACCATCATTAGCCTGAAAGGAGTTTTCTTAATCCGAAAGCATATCAGTGGAAGCCAGATGCCTATAAAGTAAGCTATAATATCTATAGTCCACCAATGATTCTTAAATGACCATCTTTAACATGGGTGCACTAAGAGATATTATAAATTTGTATAAAATAAATAACTTTTGATTGGTGGATAGAGTCGAATCTAATTTGATGATATGTTAATTTTTTTATTTACATTTTATAGGAAGTGCTTGATGTTTTTCAAGGCTTCTGCTTTTTACAGAATCTGAGGTAATATCAAAACAGAGTCAAATATTGCGAGGAAAGGAAAAATTAGTCCTTTTCTTTTTTTTGTTTCCCAAAATTTTTGTGGAAGAATGTTCTATAATTTCTTAATAAGTCTATCATCACAAGAAACAAGTTACACCACCAATAATGATCTATAGCATCTAAATTTGGAAGATTTGTACTCCAACATGGTTGCATGATTGGTGAATGTTGTTTTGGAAGGATCTTAATTATACGAGGAAACTGTTGGAAACGAAAAAAATTATTTTTATTTATTCACTTTTAAATTCTGGGACTTTCATTAAGGGAAGCTATCATTTTTTTCAGCAGGTGCAATCTTCTGTTGTAGCAACAAATTTACCAAAATTAAAAAAGGCCCATGTAGCTCGAAGAAAGCAATTGAGCTTTGATATTTACAAGACCAAATCTCAAAGTTGATCCCATAAGCATGATTCTTGACGCCCGCCAAACTCGTTGAAGTCCCTAAAAACTTGCATGTTATAGATTTCCCTATTTCACTGCTTTAATAGAGGAGTCGATAAACAGGGTGATTTGATTTATGTTTCACTCCTTTATCCACAACAGAAAATCCTTGCGAAGCAAAATTCACGGAGTTTGTGATTAATTATATGTTTGTTGTCATACAGGTTGGATTCAAGTCCGACTTAGAGATTCTAAACTGGATGTACCAAGCTCCGAAATCCCCTCGATTGAAGGTTCAAACCTGGAGGCTGGGATACTTAATGGTGAACGTTTTGGTGCTTTTTGAGGCAAGTGTACGTTTTTGCTATAAATTGAGGTCCGTTTCTTCACTTATTCTTTCTGTATTCATTATTCTTCGAGCTTTCGTGCTAAAGTTTCAAATCTTCTTTATGCATTTTCACCCCATTAGATCTCTCGATCTCAAGCTTCAGCCCTTATTGTATTTTTCATTTACTCATTGGACTGACATTGATTCTCACCATGCTGTGATGAAGTAAGTTGACTGCTTCTATGGGAGAGATGATCGCTTCTTTGAAAACACAAGGTGAAAATGTCATTTATACAATTTGGAAGTAGGTTATAGTAGAAGATGAATTCCATTTCGCTGCTAATATGATACTCTCCCGATGAGCTATTGAGCTCACATTGATCCCTTGCAAGTTTTATTAAAGGCGGACATAGGTTATATGAAAAGAAATTGTTAGTCAAATTTAATCAAACACATCGATATGGGGGGAAAAGAATCGGTTTTTTTGTTTGTGTGTGCGGATTGGGGGGTGGGGGTGGGGGTGGGGGTGCATATCCATTTAGTATTATACTAAAGGGTAAACCCCACGCGATGTGCGGGAGTTTTGGATAATTTGTCAGCATTTTTTTAGGAGCATGGGGATAAAAAAATTCAGGAGAAACAATAAAATTAAAGCAAGTTAATATCTAATACTTTTACTTCATCAAAGAAGCCTTCTTTCTTTCATCCCTACCCGTTTAACCTTATCCTTTTTATTATGTGTTCTTATCTTGTTAGTAGTCGACCCCACAATAAGCTGTCTTGAACTCTCACCCCCCTATACCTGGCATGTGGTCAAGATGCCCATAGCCTTATTACGTGCCGCCAAGTAACCTGCCAAGTAACGTAATTGGCCCCATCATAAGCTGTCTTGAACTCGCAACCCCCAAATTGGCACGTGGCCAAGATGTCCACAGCCTTATTACGTGCTGCCAAGTAACGCCAGCTGCAGATTATTCTCCAATAGAAAGTGCCACAAATACCCTACAATATTTCCCAAATACCAACCAAATATATGGGGGGATTAGAAAATCAGCAGCTTCTTTAGAAGATTCATTTCTTCCAGCCTTGGTAAGGTTATTTGATAGAGTTAGGATTCAGGGCATCCCGACACCTTGATAGATTCGACGCGCTTTAGTTCAAACGACACGGTTCATTTTAACATTTTGTAGCATGTGAACTGAAACAGAGAAATAAGCATGTCTGTTATAAGAAAAACACTTAAGTACAACGCAGCATGTCGATTCGTTGTTGAGCCGAATGCAACAGTCAACAAAAAATATGTTAAGACCGAATAATTACATTACGCACAATTACATAGTTGAGCCAAACTTTGGCGGTGAACAAGAAATAGATTTACCTTTGGCTTTACATAACCACTCTCACATGAATTCACAGTGAACAAGGATCTAGTTCGTAGGGATTCGCATTGAACGAACTATGTTTAGGTCCTAGACCCATCGACATGATCGTTGTCAAGGATTTGCACTGAACACCTAGCCCTAAGAACAAAGACAACTACGTTGGCCCAGTTGTAATGGGCATCTCAGGGATCGGCATAAATGCTTCCCTCTTGGCCCGCATCATCATCTTTCTCAGGGGTTTGAAGAATGGGAGGCACTTTTCTCCGGACCCCGACATGAAGCGACTCAGAGCGGCCACCATCCTCATGAGTCGCATGATTTCGACGTTGCTCTTCGGCGCGGCCATATTGAGGATGGCGCTGATCTTCTTCAGGTTAGTTTCGATTCCTCGGTGGGTAACCATGAACCCGAGAAATTTTCCACTAGTGATCCCGAACGCACACTTGGCGGGATTCAGCTTCATTTGTATTTGCGGAGGATATCGAAAGTCTCGCTAAGATCTTTGGCGTGCTCGTCCGATGAGGTCGACTTGATGAGCATGTCGTCGACGTAAACCTCCATGTTCCTCCCGATCTGTGGTTTGAACATCCTGTTGACCAAGCGCTGGTATGTAGTTCCGACGTTTTTTAGGCCGAAGGGCATCACTTTATAGCAGTATACCCCCGGTCCGTTGTGAATGCAGTAAGCTCTTCGTCTGTCAGGCTCATACGGATCTGGTTGTAGCCGAAGAATGCATCCATGAAGCTGAGCAATTCGTGCCCTGCCGAGCCATCGACAAGCTGATCTATCCGAGAGAGGGGATAGTTGTCTTTTGGGCAGGCCTTGTTGAGATCTGTGAAGTCGACGCACATGCGCCACTTCCCGCTTGCTCTTTTAACCATGACCACATTCGCCAGCTATTCTGAGTAGGCCACGTTTCGAATGAAGTTGGCTGCAAGCAACCTGTCGACTTCGTCCTCGATCGTCTTTTGTTTGATCGGAGCGAAGCTTTGTTTTTTCTACCTGACGGGCTGGACCGTCGGGTCGATCTCGAACTTATGCGAGATTACTTTGGGGTCGATCCCGGGCATGTTGGCGGGCGCCCAAGCGAATACGTTCAAGTTTCCTCGGAGAAAGTGGATCAATTCTTCGCGCCGGGCTCCCGTTAAGAGTGACCCAATCTGGACAGTTCGTTCATTGTCCCCTTCGACGAGGGGGACCTCCGTTAGCGCCTCCACCGGGGCTCCTCGGACTTCTTTTTGCTCGTCACGGGTATCCAAGGACCTCTGGAGATCGCTCATGCTTTCAAGGTCATCGCTTTGCTCCTGAGAGGTGGACGTCGCTGTGAAGCAAATCTTTTGTGATTTGCTGGTTCCCGTAGGTCCGGCCTATTTCCCCTTGTTCCAGTGGAAACTTGATTGCGAGTGGTAGGTCGAGATTTATGCCCGAAGCGAGTTTAGCGTCGGGCGTCCCAGGAGGATATTGTAGGACGATGGAATTCTAGCAACGATGAACTCCACTGGTAAAGTTCTCGTAGGGTCCGTCTTCCCGATGTTAAGGAGGAGGGTAACCACTCCTCCGGGATGGAGTGGTTAGTAAACCTAGACAGAATGTGGACGGTTGGCCTCAGATCTGACGGGCCGAGCCTCATATGCAGGAAGCAGTCATGGAAGAGGATGTCCACCGAGCTTCCCGAGTCGACCAGTATCCTTTGAACCTCATAGCGGTGAACCCATGATGTAATCACGAGGGGATCGTTGTGAGGCAAGGATATTCCGTGGAGGTCTTCGTCGGTGAAGGTGATGGGCTCGACTGCTTTGTTTTTCTTCCGGGGCTGGCTGCTAGTTCCCTCGACCGGCAGGAGGTGTCGAATCTCGCTGGCTTCAGGCGCACCACCCGACGATACGACCATGATTTAGTCGATCGTCAATTCGCCGGGAGGGGGATGGTTCTCTTTCTCCCGGTCCGCCTGTTGCTTTTCCCGAGGTACTTTGTCAAGTGCCCCGAGCGAATCAACTCCTCGATGTAGTCGCGGAGTTGTTTATGGTTCTTTATAGGGTGTCCCTGCGACTTATGGAAGGCACAGTACGGGCCTCGTGTCCGTTTCGCCGCCCTATTGGTGACCGGAGGGAGCTTGAAGAATCGCTCTCCTTTTGCCTCCTCCAACAGTTCAGTCTGAGAGATGTTGAGCGAGATATACTCCTGGAACTTCGGGGAGTATGGCTTTGGCCGGTCGACTTTCTTCTTCTCTTCTCTACCCTTCTTCTTTTGATCGGCCTAGTCGCTCCGGGGTAGGTTCGCGATTACCTCGGATTCGAGCTGGATTTCCCGTTCGGTCCTAACTTTTACCTCAGCCATGGTCTTAGGTTGTGCTAATGCAAAGGAGTGGAGCCACTCCTTGTGCCTGAGACCTGACCTCAGCGCTGTGATTACAGTGTCGCCCCGGTACTCGGGGACCTCAAGAAGAGCGTTGTAGAAGCGAGTGATGTATCCTTTAAAGGATTCCTTGCCCCCGCTCTTTATAGTGAAGAGGTAATCGACGGTCCGCTTCTACCGTCTGTTCCCGACGAAATGCCCGAGGAACTGGGCGGCCAGCTCATCAAAGGTAGAGATGGAGCATGGCGTGAGTCCTCGGAACCAGTCTCGCCCAGCCTGGATGAGAGTGGCGGAGAACGCATGACATTGGGCGGCGTCAGAGTTGTTCTGGAAGCTCATGCCCACCGTGAACGTGTCCGGTGGTCTTTCGGGTCGGACTTCCTGTCAAAGAGAGCCACTTTTGGAAGCTTATTCCTGGATGAGACGCGTACAACGAGCAGCTCTTCAGTGAAGGACTTTGTAAGCGTGTCGGCAGCATACCTGGCCCCTTTGTTTGGAGGACGACCCTCCCGATGTATACCCTCGATTTTCTTTTCGAGGGCGTCGATACGGTCGTGGTACCCAGAGGATTCGGCGTATTCGGAGTTATGGCCCTTCCCGCTAGCAGCCTGTGCCTGGCTGCGACTCCAGGTTCCATTCTATGAGGTTCCTCATGTCCCCTGGCGAGTTCGTTCTCGAGTTATCGTGGTGAGTGCCGCCCGCGCGACCCCGTCGGGGGAGAGGATGCCGGCCATGCCTGGAAGCAGGCGAGTTGATCGATACCTCCTTGGGAGGGACAGGAGCGCGATGAGCCTCGGGACGGGGGCTCTTTCACGAGACCTTGGCATGGAGCTGTGAGGCGCCCAGCGGGTTATTGAATTGGTCGCCCCGGGGGACCTGTGACCGCCGGAGATAGTGAGACGCTATTCAGCGGTGCCAACATGGGCAGTGTCATCTCCTCCTCTGCGAAGGTCGAGGTCCCGAGGTGGTGGAACGGCGACCTCGAGGGCTTGTCCTGCTGTTTGGACGCGGACAAGGGCATCCACAATGGATGCAAGCCTGTCGATCCGTGCAGACAGGACATGAACGACATTAGGGGGAGGAGAGGATTTGTCCGTGTCCCCGTTGTGGGGAGGGTGGCGGCTTGTGCTTGGATCGTCGCGGTGATCACTCGCTATGAATTTGGGATCGGAAGATCAACTTTTGATGAGTGGAATTTTCGAAGTTCCCACAGACGGCGCTAACTGATGGAGGTCAGGATCTCCTTCTGATGTTGTCCTCCGTCGATCTGTCGCGAGCGTCGATGAACGGCTGAGATTGGGTTTGCGAGTTGCCTTCTGGAGCGTGTGGATCTCAGTGGGATTGATTTGGAATAAGGCAGAGCTACCTGCAAAGAATTCCCGGGGTGGTTGTGCCACCGTGGACGCTCCGACGATTAAGTTAGCCGAGGTATTTGAGCAGAGTAGCGGCCTATTGGAGTAAAATTGCGTTACCTGAGTTGACTGAGAGGGGTTTATATAGCGGCTGCTATGGGTTAGCTGGCGTGAGATCCTCGCCGGTCGTTACGTTCCTGGCGTTACGCCTGCGTGAATGGCGGGATCCCCCATTAATGACGAGATACGCTCGTTAATGGAGGATGCGACGGCGTGGAACGCGGAATCATGGGGCGGCAGATATCTCACGCCTGGCGAGATTCGCGGAGCCGTGGCAGAGGCGCATGTGATCCGATTTCTAGATCGCCCGATAGAACCGAAGAGGCCTAGCTCGGCGAGAGGCCTAAAAGAGGACGGGAGGCTGAGCTAGTTCGGTTCTGTGATAGCTCGGAGGTGAAGGACCGAGGAGCTCGGCGTGTAGGAGGTCTCAGAGGCGAGCTAAAGCTCATTTACATGGCGAGCATAGAAATGTTCAGGGAGTCCTTGGAGGTCGGGTCCAGGCCGCGAAACGATAGCCCGAGGGACGCCCCCAATGTGTGGTTCTTGCCCTATTTCCGTGTGTCTTGGGACACGTCATCTGCCATGTGTCATGATTTGCGAGGTTCCCGATTATGAGCATCATCAGTAATCGAACCCATAATAAGCTGTCTTGAACCCTCACCCTCCAAACTGGCATGTGGTCAAGGTGCCCACAGCCTTATTACGTGCTGCCAAGTAACCTGCCAAGTAACGTAATTGGCCCCACAATAAGCTGTCTTGAACCCTCAACCCCCCAAACTGGCATGTGGCCAAGGTGCCCACAGCCTTATTATGTGCTGCCGAGTAACACCGGCTGCAGATTATTCTCCAATAGAAAGTGCCACAAATACCATACAACATTTACTAAATACCAACTAAATATATGGGGGGTGTTTCTCCCAATCAGAGCAAAGCTCTGTTCAAAATTCAAATTTTGAAATGAAGCAAAGCTTCAGATGCAGCGCCATATGCGCTGTGCCCTAAGCAGCGCACCACGTGCAAACCATGTGTGTGCTAGCGCTGGGTGCGCCGCGCTCTATGCAGTGCACCACATGCAAAGCACGGGTGCGCTGCACACTAAGCAGTGCACCACATGCAAAGCACGGGTGCGCGAGCACTGGAACTAAAAGCTCCCCACTGTCAGATCAAAAATCCAATAATAATGATAAATCAATAATTAATCAGAATTAAATTCTGTTGGAAAAAGATTCCTCAAAATCTTTCCAAACAACAAAATTGTACTTTGTAAACCGGAGCACCGTTGGATCAATGATCCAAAAGTGATTAAAAATCACCAAAATTACAGAATAAATTCTGTATGGAAAGATTTCCCAATCTTGTTAAAAAACAAGAAGATTGCCTTCTGTAAATCAGAAGCTTTTGGATCGAAGATCCAACGGTGGGGGAATCCCCAAATCAATTGGAGAAAATATCTTCTTAACTGATTGAACAAATCAGCTCACCCTATATAAAGACCTCAAGACGTCAAGTCTCGGATATACAGAAGAAAATAGAGAAACCCCCATAAGCTTTGAGAAAATTGAGAGAGAAGAGCCAAGTTCTCGATAGAAGAAAAACTTTTCTTCAAGGTAAAAAGAACAGAGAGATGAAATCATCTCATATTAAAAAGAAGAGTTCACTTCTTTAAGATTATAGATCTACAAGACCAAAAGTCTTTTCACAAAGAGATCAAAAGATCTCATCATAAAACAAGAAGAAGAACATAATTCTTCTCACAAATCATAGATCTATAAGACTAAGGTCTTTTATACAAAGAGATCATGAACATCTCATTATAAAGAAATGGGGAGAATAATTTAATTCTTTTAAAGATCACAGATTCATAAAGGCAAAACCTTTCATCAATATAAGAGATTGAAACATCTCCTGTAAAACTAAGAACTTTATTCTTAGATCTATGAGACAAAGTCTCTTAAAGGAGAATTTAATTCTCAGTGCATAGCGCTGCATAAAAGAGCCTTAGTGCTCCATATTAAAAAGAAGCGTTTCAGCGCACCAGAACTAGCGCACAACGCTGCATAAAGAGAAGCATCTCAGCGCTCCATATTAAAGAGAAGCATCTCAGCGCTCCTGATCTGGGGCAAAGCGCCAAGCGCACCACATGCTCTTCGCGTGTGCGCCACAGAACAGATAGCGCTTGCACTTTAAATATAGCGCATTACGCCCATTATCTGGCGCTCAGCGCCAAGCGCACCACGTGCTCCTCACGTGTGCGCTACGTAACAGAAGCGCCTCAGCGCTCCACATCTAGCGCTGCAGCGCCTCAGCGCTCCAAATATAGTGCACTGCGCTCTTTGACTGGCGCCAAGCGCCAAGCGCACCATGTGCTGCGCTGATAGAACATAAATTATTCTTTAATAAACCCCAGAGCTGTGATGGATGCTCAGCATTCAATAAAAGACAAAATATTGTCAGAATTCAAATCAATGCTCAGCATCGTCAAAAGGGCCAAGCCCAAATAAATGCTCAACAGCCCAGAATAAATGTTAAACATTTTAACTTGATTGGACTTAGCCCAAGATCGGCCATAAGTCCTTAATTCAGATTAACTGAGCCCATATGCTCACAAATCTTTTGATCTTAGTCTCAAATTGGACTACAGATCTCTCAACCAAAATTGGTTCAAGGGTATATCTCTTCACTCCTCTGATATTTGTCGTTATAATCCTTCAACGTCTTCAGAGAGGTGACGGGTCCCGACAATCATACATTTCATAGACTTTGACGTTTTTAAACTGGACTGTGGGGTCCTTAAGCCCATGGACTATGATGTCCTTAACCTCGGACTGTGGGGTCCTTAAACCCATGGACTATGATGTCCTTAACCTCGGACCGTGGGGTCCTTAAGCCCATGGACTATGATGTCCTTAACCTTGGACCGTAATGTCCTTAAACTAATTATGGACCGCAATGTCCCTAAACTAAACAATAGAGTCCAAATGCTCTTTTATTGGATCTAAATGATCCTATTAAGTTGATTTTAGTCTAAAAATTAGACTAACGTATCATTAAAAAACGTTTAAGTTGATCTTAGTCTCAAATGAGACTATGTATCCTTAAACCCAACCCCAAACCCAAATCTAAGAAAATACGGATTTGGACTAATACACGCCCTACGGGCGACAACATAAATTAGTCTCCGTATACAATCCACGGGCAACCAAAAACAAAACAAACACCCACGACACGAAGTGACCATCTGGAGAAGGAGAAAGTGGTTACCGCGATACGGCAGTGTAATTAACTGTAGGGGCTTGCGCCAGCAGGGAAGAGCGTCCCCACAATCAAAAACCCCTCGATGAGGGGGAATCTGACGAAGTCTGCTACATCGGCCGCATCCATCTAAACCTTCAATATACAGTGCCATAAATAAACTTAGTATTTTGGAAGAGGTGGATGGATAGCACCAAATAGCATCTGCCTTCGAAATTCAGGCAAGACGGACCTACGCGGCCGCATCTCTATTTTCGGCGGAGAACAGACTCTGGCACGTCCGATGGGACCTCTTCCTCTTTCCACTCCACACTTCGTGTGTCGTGTTCGCGAACGAATCACGGTTTAATATGGTTGCCCTTGAGTTCGAGGTACTAAGATTTCGTTTTGCTCTCGTTCAGAAAAAAGAACAACAATGGCCTCTAACTGCTCCAGCTGCAACTGCAACTCCCGTTCCGCCTCATCTGGAGGTATAACCTACGGGCCCCAAGTGGCCTCCCTTTTCAAGATGCCGGTGGAGCAAGTAACTCAGACCACCACTGGGCTATTCTTCGGGACCATGCTCCCACCCATGAACTTCAATGCCCCAATGCCATTGCAGGAGGCTTCAAAGAAGTCGGTCTTTGATCGGCTTACAACTACTGCGGCCCCTCTCAACGGGTCGCCCAGCTCCACTGCCTCAGTTTTCAACAGACTGGGCCAGAACGCCAACAAGCCCGCGATACCTGAAATAGCCATCCCAAAACGGATAGCCATCCCGGCCCAAGTGGACGAAATTATCGGAGAGGCTTCTTCTGCAAAGAAGTCAGTCTTCATAAGGCTGGCCGTTCCGACTCCCGCTCCAGGTGAAGTCCTCAAAGCTGCTTCTCCTGCCCAGAGGTCTGTTTTTGACAGATTGGATATTACTTCTCAACGGATATCGGTCTTCAAGAGGCTGACGCCGGCGACAATCCTTCGCCAAAACAGAGGCATGATGAAGCCACCCCCATAGCTGAACCAACTCCATCCGCACGACACACTCGCCGTCGCCACTAGCACCGAGTAAGAAAGGCTGGGGCCAGCTCCCCTTCTGGACTAACTCCGCCAGCTCCTATGGTGGAAATCGATGCTGCTGTTTCGACTGGGAACAGCTCCGAACCGCTTAGGAGGGTTCGTAAGAACGCTCCAACTGCCACGCTGAAAAAATCTCCTCCATCTATGGAGAATGCTACAGAAAAGAAGCCGGAGCAGCCCCCTCAGCGGCTGTCCTCTAAAATTTACAAAGTCTGGCGACAGGTCCAAGACTCCGTGATTGAGCAAGACTACCCCAACAGGGAAAGATTAAAGCTCGGCAAGAAAGGAGCCATCCCGTGGTACCACAGAAGATGTCATCCGTCTGGGTGCCCGCTGCAACGGCTCCCTCAACTTCAACCGCTCACAAGAGAAGAAGGCCGGAGAAAGCCTCTGTGACCATGGCAAACCGCAAGGATGCTGAATCTAAATGCCCCAAGTCTGGGGGACATGGTAACACATATCGTTTATATGGCTTCCGGAAAAGAGGAAAGCCGTGCTTCTACGGGTCATCGATCGCTTACCCGATCGATAACAAAGGCTCAGGAGCAACAACAGCAAAAACTTCAGGAGATGCCGACTACAATGGCCGCACTCACTTGGTCGAAAGAAAATCCAGAGACCTCAGAGCAGCGTCAGGAACAAGAAACTGATGCTGAATTCCTCCAAAGAATGCTCAAGAGGAAAGAAAAAAAGGCTGCGGAACGGGCGTCCAACATAAAATGAATGGCTCTTTTTTCCAAGACATGGCTGGGATGATGTTACAGCCGGAACCTCCAGCTGAAGACCCCCCGATTATCATTGAAGACGACAGAGGGGAAACATCGAACCCTCCTCCGGCTCTTTCAGCAGCCAAAGAGGAGACCATCTCCAAGGCCGCTCTGGATGATTACATCGCTCAGCAAATACGGGCTCATCAGTCGAGCAAAACGGCCGGGCAGATCGTTAAGACTGGACGACCCTATCCGGGCTGGTATGACCAAATAAAGTACCCGCCAGGATATACGATCCCTAAATTCCATGTATATAAAGGGACGAGCAATCCGCATCAGCATGTCGCTCAATTCAGGGCACTGTGTGGCAACACTGGAGGTGATGATAAACTACTGCTCCGCCAATTCGTTGGTAGCTTGTCAGAGACAACATTTGAGTGGTATTCAGAGCTTCCCAATGACTCCGTCAAAACTTTTGCATAGATAGAGCTACAATTCACCCAGCGTTTCACGAGTGCTAGTGAACGCACCCCAATAACGACATTGATCAATGCCAGGGTGAAGCCTGGAGAAACATGGGTTCAATACGCAATACGATGGTGGAATTTATGGTCGAGGTGCGAGCAGCGCATCGAAGAAGCGCCTGCGGTAGGCATGTTTGTGGTACTCTCGACCCTCAAGCGACCATCTCCCAATTTATGATGTTTTTCAAGCCAACCACTTTCCAGTCCCTAATTGATAAGCTGGCCCAAATGGATCAGATGGGCCACAGGCCTTCCTCTTCGAAGCCGGAGCCGCGGAATGAAAAAGGGAAAGGGAAAGCGACCTTCGTCGCCAATGATCAACAGCAGCCCAGTGGTCCGAAGTTAGCTGATTGCCTAGACGAGAGACGACGATTCTATAACGAGAAAATAAAGTGCCCTTATTCGTTTCCCCGGGACAAAACGAGGAGACTGTTTGAACTATCGGTGGGCAACAAGCTCATTAATTTGCCAAATCCGAAACGCCCTTTGCAACCCGGTGAAGCTAATAATCCCAATTATTTATCACCAAGCGATAGGCCATCCAATTGAAGATTGCTTCGTTTTTAAAGACTGGATTGAAGATCAATACCAACAGGGCCAGTTTGCCTTGTCCGAGAATTGGAAAGGAAGCTCGCCTCAACCACATGCTCTTAAAAGGGGGGACACACCGGGGGCATCATGCGCTTTTGTCGAAAAAGCTCCGTGGGAGGTCGATCTTTCAGCCAAGGCGAAAAGAATGCTGAAGGATCTCCAAACATGCTCGGCAATCAGGTGGAAGAATCCACTGGAACCCGAGATCATCGAGGGAATGCTGAAGCCGCGCCCAACTCCAAAAATTGGTGGTAATAGTCAAAGCGCTCGCACCCAGCCGTCAAAGTCTTTGAAGAAGAAGAAGAAGACCAAAAAACCCGTGAAGCCTGATGACAAGCGCACGGAACTGCAAAAATATATCGACGCGCTGGAAGAATATAACCAGAAGGCGCGGACCCAAGTCACACTCCAAGAATTTCTCAGCGACGTCCTTGAGGACGGAGATGATAACAATGGAGAAAACTCGTCGGATGAGCCTGAAGATTATGTGGCAAGCTGCCATGTGATCTCTCACTCGTCGATAAACGAGGAAGAAGCTTCTGATGCAGAGAAACTGGGGGCAGATCCTGAGCTGGAACTTCTAGGACCATCAGACGAAATGATTAACGCATTCCTGAATGAAGCTCTTCTAAAAAGCAAAGCTGATCGAAAGCGCGAGATGGCCATATTTGAAAAGGCCAAACGCCGGCGACTGGACGAAAGGGTCGAAACACTCCCACCAGATCAAAATATATCCGCCGCAAATAAAAGCAGGTTCAAGATGAGAAAAAGGTTCGCCAAAGCCATATCGATGGGAATGAAGCTGCCACCCTCCGAAAGAAACACTCCTGATGAAGCGGATATACATCCTAGCTACTGCTTATATCATTGAAATATTATGCACCCCACCGAAGAGTGCAACACTTAAAAACTGGCGGCAAGGATAAGTTGCTCACCGATAACATTTCAAGCAGATGAAATGCAAAACTCGTCGGGAGCAAAGAAATACGACCAAGGAGGGTAAAAGAACTACCGGAAACTGTCATATGGTCGACATTAGGGGATCGCAAGTTCTCACCTTTAGGAGCGATTCTGATGAAGAAATAGCCCTTGGCTCTCTCTTCAAAGAATCCACCTCAGGAAAAAAGGAAGAACCGAAGACTTGTAAGAACATTCAGCTGTGCAATCGTACGTTGCCCGAAAAGAATCTCGGACCCATAAACAAGGGGTCGACCAAAATGGATAAGGGAAAAGAAAAGGTCCCCGAGGATATCACACTCGAAGACCGAGCCGTCGAAGAGCTGACAGCTAAGGACCCGCCAAAGAAAAACAAGGTGGATTATAACGTTTTAGCACACCTGAGAAAGATTCCTTCACAGTTAAGCATTCTCGAGGCCCTTCTGCTATCTAAAGAGGCGTGATACTCCTTAATCAAAGCGTTACAAGACCCCGGACAGTTTCAAGCTTTCCTCACAGAAGAAAAGATGAAGGACGAGCTGGAAGAAGTACATACGGCCGATATCACTTTTGGCGATGAAGATCTCCTTCTCGGGATGTGTGAGTATAACCATCCCATTTATGTCTCCAGGTACTGTCATGATATCAAGATAGGCAAAATCCTGGTCGATAATGGGTCCTCCGTCAACCTTCTCAATGTAAGAGTATTGAAGGAAATCTGCATGAGCGTTCAACACCTCACTCGGGATAAGATCACTATCTCCGGGTTTGACTTCCAGTCATCACGGTCGCTTGGGTCTGTGATACTGACGCTGCGCTTTGGGCTGCTAGTCACTAACATCAAGTTTCACGTCATTGACGCTAAGACCTGCTATAACGCTTTGCTCGGCCGGCCTTGGTTACACGAGTACAACATTATTCCTTCTACACAACATCAGTGTGTGAAGTACTTCAAAGATGGTCTAGAGTACACCGTGACAGGGGAACTAAACCCATTCTCCGTGAACGAAGTCCGCAAATATGAGGATGTCAAGTACTTCCTGCCATATTTCGAAGACACGGAAAGATGTCACAAACCGAAGAACAAAGTTATTACCACTATTCCGGTCTTTGGCAGTGATACCGAAGAGGAAGAAGAGATAGTTTATTCAGGACCGCCCCAATGCAACAAGCCGGGACCGTCCACCCCCATTCTGGTCTTCGGCAGCGACTCGGAAGATGAGCTCAATGTCGTATTCTCTGTTCGGCCATCGATACAAGTCTTCGCTGATGAAGATCAAAGTTTGCAAGTTACCATGGTTCCGCAAGAATATCACAAAGAGCTCAATGCACTTGAAACTTATAGTATGCAAGAACTGCAGACATTCTGTGTCCCCCAGGCGAAAAGGTGAGAAGTCGATCCTATTCTACCGATCCGGGGAAACCAAAGTGGAGAAAGAAATTTGGCATGGTGCGGACTCTACACTTGACAGGCTCCAGCCCATCCGTCTGTCCAGATACTACACAGACGGATTAAAAAGACTGTTGAGGCGTCAAGGCGCACCCTTCAAACAAACTGCTCGACAAGCTCAGTTCTATAACAAGATCTAGAACGTCCCTGGAACTCAACGAAAGTTGCCCAACGGGAAAATGGAAACGATCGGGCTTGGATATGTTCAATCCCAGAAACGGGAGCGATTCCGCGGCTGCTATGCCATACATGACTTCGATGAAGAAGGAGATGCTCTGTGGGAAGATGCTAATCCTGAACCAAAATGAGCTCCCGTCGTGAAAATGCCAGGCCCGTCGTTCGAAGGACAAATGGACAAGCTTATAAGGAAAGCGGGTCAAAAAGTTCGAGACGACCATAATCGCGAAATGGCCATCTATGAGAAAGCCAGAACGCAGCGCCTCCTTCAGCAGGCTGCAGAAAGTGACGATACCCTCCGTCGCCAGACCATCATGCAAAAGGCCCGACGCAGAGGCAGAAATAAATCCAAGAAAGAAAAAAGGGTTCGACAGCGACAAAGCAGGACCAAGAAGCCCTTCGATCGAGAATCGAGCAGCCTGGATTCATCTCTTGTAAAGAAGATGGGTCGAGCGTATTATTTTTCCCAAGATAAGATAAGGAAGATACTTGATCTTGCCATAAAAATCAAATGATTACCCTCCCGGAATCCAAGCACCACGAGCAAGCAGGCGAGGTCTTTCACCCGGATTATTGCTCCTATCACCGAGCGATAGAAAATCCTCTCGAAGACTGCTTCACATTTAAAGACTGGGTAGAAGACCAGTATCAGCAAGGTAGATTCGCTCTATCCAGCAGTTGGAGGGTAACCCCGCCGCAGAAGCATGAACCGAAAGCCACGAGAGTAGAGCCGGATCAACATCGATCTTGGAAGCGATCTCGCACTTGTCACGCGATAACGATGTCAGGAGAAAGACTATGCGAAGATATGGCTGACCTCCCCTGGTGCTTCGAAAACGATGATAATGTGGTGATCTCAGAGTTTCCACCGGAGCCAAAAGAGTTGGAAGATGGGATACATACTTGTCACGACCCGAAAGAGCACGTGACTGGCCCTTGAACCATATGAAGTCTATAGGACCCATCTGATCCAAGTAAGCCGAAAGCCCAGAAATCTAAAACCATTTTAAGGATAAATAAAGAAAACTGGTTTTTAATAGGTAAAGAAAACATGTTTTGGAGTCGAGGTTTTTAAATAACTAAGCCGAATATGCATTGTTAAAAAAAATAAAGTCCTTGCTAAAAATTTCGGCAGAGTTTCTTTTGTAAATACTGGCCCTGAACGGGGTACAACAAGAACAATGTATATATGCAATGAATAAAAGGCATCCCCAAGCGGGAGCTATCGCTTCATCTATCGACGGTCACAACCACGCAAGCAATAATATACAACGCCGAAAGGAGGATCAAATCCAAAAGAAAACTCAATAAGCACGAAAACCGCAATACTACTAAGCGCGACTCTAAGGTCGAATAATACATCACTAATGTCTAAGTCTGAAACAATATACAAGTTTTGGTTGATGGAATTCTAGATACAATGAATAACACAAGTACAATGGTGGTTTTTGATGCAAAAGAACCCACCTACCAAATGCAATTCACCCGCAAGGAAGCAGTGTGCCAGAAATGCCGCAATGGATATTGTACGACAAAACCTGTAAGAACTGTGGCACAACGGGGGTGAGTTGCCAACTCGTGAATAGAAATATCTACAAGCAGAAACCGAATGCAAGATATAATCCTAGGTCAGTACGATCAGTATAATATAAACCATAAGAGTACGTCTGAAATATGATAAGGTGGCAATGTATCATCTAAACATGTATGTAGTGCCAAGTACTCAGGTAATAACATGTCATAAGTATAAGGTATGTCTGCATGAAGTAAATATGATGAAGTATCAAATGGATATCAATACACATACATTAGCGTCCCATTCCACCAATATTGGTGTAAGGGTATATATAACAGCGCCCTCATACCCTGTTATATATACAAATGAAGTATGATTAATGTAAATCCAGTCTATATGTGATCAAGTCTGTATAAACGTGGAACCCGTCCACCCGTCATCCAATGACAATAAACGTGGAACCCGTCCACCCGTCACCCAATGACAATAAGCATCATGCATGCAAATATGAGGATATAATCAAAATCATGGAAATCATCACGATACCTGTGCCTAGCATCGGCACGTAAAACCCCATCTATCAGGCACTGTTCCCAAGACTAGCCCTGATAGGTACGTATCATACGCTCCCTCGAAACCCGAGTGCCCAGCTTCGACCCTCGAATTTCGCCGTATCATACATACATACTTCGGTCGGTATCCCTACGATAACCACCGAGTCCAAATACTATCACCGGTAGGTAGTGCTCCCCTGCCAGGCTCACCGTCTAACATATACGAGTCTTCTTGCCCCGAGGTACCTTACCGGGTCCACCATGTACCCGCAGACGGTGCCTACCGCTCCTCGAATCGGGTTTCATATGCCACTCTCAGAACCGAGAAAACACATGGTGGACGCACTGAAATATCATATCAAGGGAAACCGGGTTTTAAAGACAATACATATTCTCAGTTGAAATAGCCACGGTCCCCAAATCCAGAAATATCATGGAAACAACATATCTCAATGCATATAATCAGAAAGCATGATGGATGCGACATATAAAAGAATGTAAGCATATCGATGTATCATGCAACAAGGAATCGTGATATGCACATATTGGGGAAACCGTCCTTTTAAAATGAACCAGTTTTAAAGAGTATCTTGCGGTTCCCAATCTAGAAATATCATCTATGTATGTGCAAACAAGTATGTGTACGAGTATGAGTATACAGTAAGTATGCGCACAAATATAAGTGTACAATGAGTATGTCATGCAAGGATCGTATCCTGAATGTAACAGTACTGCAGTGTAGTGACATGGCAATTATCGATGATGAAGTGTGTGAGCCGGCAAATAGTGTACGTGGAACATACGCATCATCGATAATGGTGCTGGTGTCCTAACAGCATGATAATAATATAGCAATAAACATATGCAAAGCAATGTGAATAGCATGAATATGCGGAAATCAAATAATCAATACCACAGTGAAGAATCTACTATGCAAACTACAGATCTAAGTATCAAGTCAATCGGGAGAGGTATGGAAACCACCTAAATCTGAGTCGATGTGTATATATAGCAGTCGGTGATCCCGCCTCAGTAGTATCGCGTACGATACAGTATATCATATGACATCCTCAAGTCATGAGTACGGATCTATCATCAATATAAAGCTCGTAAGGTAAATCGTCGTACGGCATCCAATAGCTGGGTCCGGGTCAAAATCACATTCCTCTCATCAAATATCAGGTATCATTATCATCACATCACATAACCTGGGGTACAGATCTATGTCTAGTACAACTGATACCATCTATAAAGTATGAATGCGGGGGTAAACACACATCCAAGCCCGCAAGGAATCACATGTCGTATCCCAAATACGAATCATATCAAGTCACCGATCTCGCGGCACAAATCCCAATATCAACGACTCATCTCCAATGTCATCCAATATCATCAAACATAGTGCAAGTATAATGAATATGCAAGGGTGTGCGTGTAGGTGTAAATCTATTCTAGGGTTCGCGACTATGAACTACACTAGTCACTTCTAACCCTACAATATCCATAATACACCTAACTATCATATATATATAATATAACAACTACGGACTGCGGGGGTGCTATACGCCATCCACCCGACTTCCCCCTGTAGATATAATCTACTCAGCTTGTGTCTTCATTTGTGGACGTCGCCACGCGCTTGCTTGTCGTCCCGAAGTCTTCATGGGGTACCTACACATCAAAGTATCGTATATGCGTATTAAAACCAAATCAAAGCTAACACGGCACACGAAACCCAAAACGATACGATAAGGGACCTATAGGTTAGAACCTACGGGCACGCCTTCAAAACCATCTATCAATCCTCGATATCGTCGTATAAACGCCAAATAGTCGAGGTAAAACAAGGATACACAATTCCAGAATTCAAAATACGAAATACAGAAACATAATCAAAACAACAACTGGAGAAAAGGGTCCCAGATTTCATCCTAGGTCAAATTAGACAAATCTATATATACCAGGGGTCTAATCTATACATGTAAGAGCAACAGAACCAAAATGAGGAAAAATGGGGCAGGTATGGCCGCAAATTGCGGCCACTTGGAATAAATCTGCGGCCGGGTTGATGAGTTAGGGGTTGGGGTCTTGGTGGTAGCTTCCTGGGTGCCTGCACATGTCACTGTCCAATCAATTTTAATTTAGGATGTCTCGGGTGATAGTAGATTCAATAAAACCTTCACAGATTTCACAATTTCTCCGATATCGGTTTCTAAATCCGTATTTCGGATTTCAACTCTCAGGTTAGGGTCTCAATTCATGCACTAGGATGATAGTATAACCTCTACTGAGTTTAATTTCACAATTCAACACAAAATTCTTCACAACCCTAACTAGGTTTTTCCTCTAGTCACCAAAATCACATAATATCGGTTCAATCATAACATGGGGATAAAGGAAATGCTAAAACTAAGTTAATGATCCAGAAAATACCTCATTTGGCAACTCAAGAATTTTCTTGAGTTGCCCCTAGTGGCCAAAATCTTCGCTTTCTTGGTCTAATGTGTAGATCTTGAGCTTATACACACTTTTTGTGAAATGAGAGTGGGGTTTTGGTATTGTTTTTGAGATGATTTGGGGCTTTGAAGAGGGGAGGGAGATGAAGGAGCAGCAGCAGGAGGAGAAGGGGAAAAGGGAGAGAGAAAATGAAAGAAGAATGAAGAGATGGCTAAGACAAAGTGAAACCATACCTCTGTCTCTCTCACCTACTACTAAATTCTTTATTCTAAACCCCTTTTTCCATTTTCTTTTTCTTTCAAAACCCTTCTCCCAAGAATAGTAAACCCAAAGTGAACCATGGCAAGAAAAATGCACAAGTGTGATAAAAATGATATGTGCATGTTTTGCACAAAAATGCCAAAAAACCGATTAGCGATTTTTAATCGCGATTAGCACTAAAATTAGCATATAATTAATCATAAAAACTTAAAAATGGAATAATTCTATAAAATACCCTATTTTATAATTTTCCATAATTTTTCCAAATTTTTTTCCCCATTTATTTGTATTTAATAATACCGAAATATTAAAATATTCAATAAAATAATATTAATTTATAAAAATTCCCAAAAATAATATTTTATTATTTGGAAATGTTACAATCTACCCCCCTTAAATAAATTCGGTCCCCGAATTTAAATTTAAACCCCCAATACTAAAACATTTCAGTAAAAATCCAATTTGTCGGGGCTCCGAAAACATCAATACATAACGAATATCATAAAAATGTACTGCTCTACTAGAAATCAATCCCCAAAATGTATATATAAGAATATCCTGTGCATCTGATGCGCAAGGAAATCAAAGTCCATATATGTGCCATACATGGGCACAAAACAACATCTAGGTGCAACGGGTGTGCACGAAACATCTGTCATAGGCAACGTGTGTGCCTGACAGCAAAATCAGGTGCATGTGACATGCATGAAGAATCCCGATTTAGTGCTTCTGGCGTGCACCAAAATCGTATATCAAAATACTGAAGGTGCATGAAAACTATGCTGGAAACGTAAATCAATCACTGGCATAAAATAGGCATGAAATCACCATTAATATCTCAAATGTAATAACTATGCGCAAAATATAAATACCCAGTGGATGCATAAAACAAATATCATGAAACTCAGTCATCAACACTAAATCATGCAAACAGAACGCCCAAAATACCGAAATCCAGGATGACGGATACGTAATAATCGAATCACAAAATCACAAATCATAAATACCATCGTCGGTAGTCCCTCCTTTAAAGTCGAGAAGGAGTCGGTGCATCCAATGCTAGCAGCGCAAGATATCTACTTGTCTCTTGCCCACGGTCTGGCGTCCTCTGTCTCTGAGTCCTTATCTTCTCTGCGGATTACCTATCTCGAAATCAATCGGCTCATCGGCCCTGTCAGGTGCTAACGGGGACGATTTCCGTTTTGGCACTTCTCTGGTCATCTCCCGGCCAATCCTCACGACCACTCATAAAGCTGCATATTACTGGCGTCGGCCTCTGGCACTCTGAATGCACGTCACACATCTGATCCTGGGTGCAAACATCGTTGCAGTAGTGTCCTGGAAGGGATCCCGCTCAAGGTCTCTTCTGATCTTGCCTATGCCGAACTGTACGGAGGCCGGTACTCTTGCATAATCTCTTCTCGCTCAATGGACATCTGTGTCCTCAGCACAACATTTCTCGGAATCTGGTTGCATCCCAACGCCTCTGTAAGCATATCTGACCTCTGGTCTCGACGGGAAGTAATGACAGCTCGTCAGCGTCTCGCACGAACCTCTTGTCCGCTTGTCTGTATTTCCGTCCACTTCGACGTCACGTCTCAATCTGCGCACTGCAATGCTCTCGTCTACGGTCGATCCGAAGTCTCGCATATCTCTTTTCTGCCGAATTGCCCGGAAGTCATCGTCCACTGCCGAAGCTAATTCTTGTTCTGGAATGGTTGCATACTCATCGCACCTCTTTCTGGAAGGTATATCCATATACAATGCCTCCGCGTGCGTATCGCATCTCTGATGTCTGCGGAAGGGAACGTCATCTCGTCGAAATCTCTAGCGAACTCTTTACTTCACTCTGCTTCAATGTCGACTGATTCGGACTCGTCCCATCGTGGCTGCATGGACTGTGCTCCAACGGCTATACTCGTATCTGGAGTCTCCCAAGCAAAGCATCCCATCACGTGATATCCGAATGATGTCGAAATATTCGATCGACTCGTCAGAACCTCATAATCCCCTAAGAGATCAACATCTTGAGTACAGTTTAATAGTATCGAGTACATGCTACAGCGTCGGTGGTCCAACCGTAGAAGGGCAAACCCAAGCCTCACTAATGGCGCCGCGGAACTGCCGCAAACCCTAAGGTTCAAAGGCTTTCACACGGTCATTAAGTCGAGTTAGGGTTTCATTCTTCTAGAGGGTCCATAGAATCACCTGCATGTCTTTCCGTATACTTTAAACTTGGAAAATGGGCTCCTGACATTCGATCGTCTCTATCGACTCTCAACGAACCTGCGTGAAGTCGTCTCTAGCTGGAATCAATCTATCTGATGACCTCGCATCGGGGTAGCGAACGAATCACATGCCCTAGTCATTCATCCTTGGTGACTAGCAACTCACCATCATATCTCTAAATATATACGCATGCTGCAGTAGCTCCAATCATCTGCGCGATATCTCGTCGTTTGCAGCAACAACTGGCTCATTCGTTTGTACGCTGAACAGCGCCTCAATCCTCCAGGAAAGGCAATACATTGGCGGTCATCTCTACATCGGTCTGCTCTAGATCTAAGTAAGACTCTCCGCACTAGAAATCTTTAACTCAACTGGGCCTGCTCCGGCGCATAAATCGAACGAATCACCTTCGTTTCTCAATTCGGTAGACTAGCTATCATCTGTCTCATATCCGCCTGGAAGCTCCGGCAATCTCAGCTCGTAAGCTCCGGAAGCGACATCCTGTCAATCTCAGCAACAGCTGGTCCATCAGTCTGCACGGTAGACGACATCATAATCTCAGAGGTATGCTGTACATCAGCAGTCCTCTCTCAACTGGCAACTCTAACAATGACCCGATCATCCGGCACAAAAGCAAGCACTCGCCTCCACTAGAGGTCACAATCACCAAAACTAACTCGAGACGTTCCCATGTCACCAGAAAACACAATGGTCGGCTCTCGTACCAGACGAGCTCGCCCTGACCGTAGCACTAGCAGCAGCTCTACTGCGCTCAACCAATGGCGACAGGAACCTCAATCGAGCATCGAAGAGAGCAGATCAATGGCAAGAGATAAAACAACAGATCCAGAGTGGATACATGATCATAAGAAAGAACAGCATCAATGAAGGTATGATCATGGGACTAATAGAATCGGGAATCTCAAATGGATGTATAATCATGGATATGAAGAGAATCACTGATCTCGAAAATATGTACATCCTAAGGTTCCTTAAGCGGAGTGGCGTGTCGTAAGTATGCCGCGGAACATACCCATGGTACGTCACTCTACTTTAGTCACCTATTCTATCAACCAAGGGTCATCCTATGCGACGAAAGTTCGGGTCTATTACCCCCTCGACTAAGTCTAAGTTCCGTAAGGTCAAGCCTAAGTTCCGTATATATTTAAACGTCCTAGACTCCACATAGTCAAATTTAGACTCGAACCAAGGTCAATCTAGCGCTCTGATACCAACTTTGTCACGACCCGAAAGAGCACGTGACTGGCCCTTGAACCATATGAAGTCTATAGGACTCCATCTGATCCAAGTAAGCCGAAAGCCCAGAAATCTAAAACCATTTTAAGGATAAATAAAGAAAACTGGTTTTTAATAGGTAAAGAAAATATGTTTTGAAGTCAAGGTTTTTAAATAACTAAGCTGAATATGCATTGTTAAAAAAAATAAAGTCCTTGCTAAAAATTTCGGCAGAGTTTCTTTTGTAAATACTGGCCCCGAACGGGGTACAACAAGAACAATGTATATATGCAATGAATAAAAGGCATCCCCAAGCGGGAGCTAGCTCTTCGTTTATCGACGGTCACAACCACGCAAGCAATAATATACAACGCCGAAAGGCGAGGGTCAAATCCAAAAGAAAACTCAATAAGCACGAAAACCGCAATACTACTAAGCGCGATTCTAAGGTCGAATAATACATCACTAATGTCTAAGTCTGAAACAATATACAAGTTTTGATTGATGGAATTCTAGATACAATGAATAACACAAGTACAATGGTGGTTCTTGATGCAAAAGAACCCACCTACCAAATGCAATTCACCCGTAAGGAAGCAGTGTGCCAGAAATGCCGCAATGGAACCTGTACGGCAAAACCTGCAAGAACTGTGGCACAACGGGGGTGAGTTGCCAACTCGTGAATAGAAATATCTACAAGCAGAAACCGAATGCAAGACATAATCCTAGGTCAGTACGATCAGTATAATATAAACCACAAGAGTACGTCTGAAGTATGATAAGGTGGCAATGTATCATCTAAACATGTATGTAGTGCCAAGTACTCAGGTAATAACATGTCATAAGTATAAGGTATGTCTGCATGAAGTAAATATGATGAAGTATCAAATGGATATCAATACACATACATTAGCGTCCTATTCCACCAATATTGGTGTAATGGTATATATAACAGCGCCCTCATACCCTGTTATATATACAAATGAAGTATGATTAATGTAAATCCAGTCTATATATGATCAAGTCTGTATAAACGTGGAACCCGTCCACCCGTCATCCAATGACAATAAGCATCATGCATGCAAATATGAGGATATAATCAAAATCATGGAAATCATCACGAAACCTGTGCCTAGCATCGGCACGTAAATCCTCATCTATCAGGCACTGTCCCCAAGACTAGCCCTGATAGGGACGTATCATACGCTCCCTCGAAACCCGAGTGCCCAGCTTCGACCCTCGAATTTCGCCGTATCATACGTACATACTTCGGTCGGTATCCCCACGATAACCACCGAGTCCAAATACTATCACCGGTAGGTAGTGCTCCCCTGCCAGGCTCACCGTCTAACATATACGAGTCTTCTTGCCCCGGGGTACCTTACCGGGTCCACCATGTACCCGCAGACGGTGTCTACCGCTCCTCGAATCGGGTTTCATATGCCACTCTCAGAACCGTGAAAACACATAGTGGACGCACTGAAATATCGTATCAAGGGAAACCGGGTTTTAAAGACAATACATATTCTCAGTTGAAATAGCCACGGTTCCCAAATCCAGAAGTATCATGGAAACAACATATCTCAATGCGTATAATCAGAAAGCATGATGGATGCGACATATAAAAGAATGTAAGCATATCGATGTATCATGCAACAAGGAATCGTGATATGCACATATTGGGGAAACCGTCCTTTTAAAATGAACCAGTTTTAAAGAGTATCTTGCGGTTCCCAATCTAGAAATATCATCTATGTATGTGCAAACAAGTATGTGTACGAGTATGAGTATACAGTAAGTATGCGCACAAATATAAGTGTACAATGAGTATGTCATGCAAGAATCGTATCCTGAATGTAACAGTACTACAGTGTAGTGACATGGCAATTATCGATGATGAAGTGTGTGAGCCGGCAAATAGTGTACGTGGAACATACGCATCATCGATAATGGTGCTGGTGTCCTAACAACATGATAATAATATAGCAATAAACGTATGCAAAGCAATGTGAATAGCATGAATATGCGGAAATCAAATAATCAATACCACAGTGAAGAATCTACTATGCAAATTACAGATCTAAGTATCAAGTCAATCGGGAGAGGTATGGAAACCACCTAAATCTGAGTTGATGTGTATATATAGCAGTCGGTGATCCCGCCTCAGTAGTATCGCGCACGATACAGTATATCATATAACATCCTCAAGTCATGAGTACGGATCTATCATCAATATAAAGCTCGTACGGTAAATCGTCGTACGGCATCCCAATAGCTGGGTCCGGGTCAAAATCACATTCCTCTTATCAAATATCTGGTATCATTATCATCACATCATATAACCTGGGGTACAGATCTATGTCTATTACAACTGATACCATCTATAAAGTATGAATGCGGGGGTAAACACACATCCAAGCCCGCAAGGAATCACATGTCGTATCCCAAATACGAATCATATCAAATCACCGATCTCGCGGCACAAAGCCCAATATCAACGACTCATCTCCAATGTCATCCAATATCATCAAACATAGTGCAAGTATAATGAATATACAAGGGTGTGCGTGTAGGTGTAAATCTATTCTAGGGTTCGCGACTATGAATTACACCAGTCACTTCTAACCCTACAATATCCATAATACACCTAACTATCATATATATAATATAACAACTACGGACTGCGGGGGTGCTATACGCCATCCACCCGACTTCCCCCTGTAGATATAATCTACTCACCTTGCGTTTTCATTTGTGGACGTCGCCACGCGCTTGCTTGTCGTCCCGAAGTCTTCATGGGGTACCTACACATCAAAGTATCGTATATGCGTATTAAAACCAAATCAAAGCTAACACGGCACACGAAACCCAAAACGATACGATAAGGGACCTATAGGTTAGAACCTACGAGCACGCCTTCAAAACCATCTATCAATCCTCGATATCGTCGTATAAACGCCAAATAGTCGAGGTAAAACAAGGATACACAATTCCAGAATTCAAAATACGAAATACAGAAACAGAATCAAAACAGCAACTGGAGAAAAGGGTCCCAGATTTCACCCTAGGTCAAATTAGACGAATGAAGATGGAAGGACTCCTTGCCCAAGACGCCGCTGAGTCATGTGTCAACGCCTTTACCAGGGGTCTAATCTATACATGTAAGAGCAGCAGAACCAAAACGAGGAAAAATGGGGCAGGTATGGCCGCAAATTGCGGCCACTTGGAATAAATCTGCGGCCGGGTTGATGAGTTAGGGGTTGGGGTCTTGGTGGTAGCTTCCTGGGTGCCTGCACATGTCATTGTCCAATCAATTTTAATTTAGGATGTCTCGGGTGATAGCAGATTCAATAAAACCTTCACAGATTTCACAATTTCTCCGATATCGGTTTCTAAATCCGTATTTCGGGTTTCAACTCTCAGGTTAGGGTCTCAATTCATGCACTAGGATGATAGTATAACCTCTACTGAGCTCAATTTCACAATTCAACACAAAATTCTTCACAACCCTAGCTAGGTTTTTCCTCAAGTCACCAAAATCACACAATATCGGTTCAATCATAACATGGGGATAAAGGAAATGCTAAAACTAAGTTAATGATCCAGAAAATACCTCATTTGACAACTCAAGAATTTTCTTGAGTTGCCCCTAGTGGCCAAAATCCTCGCTTTCTTGGTCCAATGTGTAGATCTTCAGCTTATACACACTTTTTGTGAAATGAGAGTGGGGTTTTGGTATTGTTTTTGAGATGATTTGGGGCTTTGAAGAGGGGAGGGAGATGAAGGAGCAGCAGCAGGAGGAGAAGGGGAAAAGGGAGAGAGAAAATGAAAGAAGAATGAAGAGATGGCTAAGTCAAAGTGAAACCATACCCCTCTCTCTCTCACCTACTACTAAATTCTTTATTCTAAACCCCTTTTTCCATTTTCTTTCTCTCAAAATCCTTCTCCCAAGAATAGTAAACCCAAAGTGAACCATGGCAAGAAAAATGCACAAGTGTGATAAAAATGATATGTGCATGTTTTGCACAAAAATGCCAAAAAACCGATTAGCGATTTTTAACCGCGATTAGCCCTAAAATTAGCATATAACTAATCATAAAAACTTAAAAATGGCATAATTCTATAAAATACCCTATTTTATAATTTTCCATAATTTTTCCAAATTTCTTTTCCCATTTATTTGTATTTAATAATACCGAAATATTAAAATATTCAATAAAATAATATTAAATTATAAAAATTCCCAAAAATAATATTTTATTATTTGGAAATATTACAATACTACTGCAGATAACCTCAAGAAAATTCACTTGGAAACGGCAAGTGACCCGCGGCCGACATTCATCAGTGAGCTGTTGTCTGAAGAAAGGGTGGCTACGCTAAAAGACGTGCTCATACAATATAAAGACTTTTGAAGGGAACTATTCCGAGATGCCCGGATTGGATCCAGAAATAGCTGTGCACAAATTGGTGATATCTCCGGACGCGATCAAACAAGCACCGGGAAGAATGTGGCTCGAGCTTGAGATGAGCATCAATGCCGAGGTCAAGAAGCTAATCGATTCCGATTTTATCCAAGAGGTTCAGTATCCTGACTGGATCGCCAACATCGTTCCAGTAATGAAGAAAAATAGGACGGTGCGCATATACGTGGACTTTCGGGATCTCAACAAAGCCTGTCCAAAGGACGACTTTCCAGTACCAGTCACTGAGCTGATGATAAATAATACGTCCACTCATGAAGTTTTCTCTTTCATAGACGGCTCATCAGGATACAATCAGATAAAGATGCATCCTGAGGACCAAAAGCATACCGCTTTCCGGACCCCTTTAGGCATATTCTGCTACAAGGTGATGCCTTTCGGTCTAAAGAATGCCGGTGCCACCTATCAGAGGGCCATGACGAAGATCTTCGATGACCTCATACATGAAATCGTCGAATACTATATTGACGACCTCGTAGTTAAAAGCAAATCATACGAGGAACATTTAAAGTATCTGAAGACCGTGTTTCAGCGCCTTCGGAAATACAACCTGAGAATGAACCCTCTCAAATGCGCGTTCGGAGTTTCCTCGGGCAAGTTCCTAGGATTCGTCGTTCGACACCGAGGCATCGAGATAGACCAGTCAAAGATTAATGCGATCATGGAAATGCCTTTGCCAAGGACTCTCAAGCAACTGCGGTCTCTCCAAGGAAAGCTCGTGTATATCCAACGATTTATAGCCAATCTCTCAGGCAAGTGCCGCCCTTACAGTCACCTGATGAAGAAGGGAACCCCGTTCGTCTGGAATCGCAAGTGCCAAAGCACACTGGACGAAATCAAGCAATACTTGCAGAATCCGCCGATGCTGACCGCTTCGGTCAAGTGAAAGCCTCTCATTCTGTATACAACCGCCCTCGAAGGTTCTTTAGGTGCGCTATGAGCACAAGAAAACGACCAAGGGAAAGAGAGAGCCCTCTACTACTTGAGTCGAGTTCTACTGGGGCAGAAAACAATTACTCCCCCATTGAGAAATACTGCATGGCGTTGATCTTCGCGATAACGAAGCTCGGACACTATGTGTTAGCACATGAGGTCCATCTTATATCAAAGGTGGATCCTCTCAAATATTTGATGTCAAAGGCCATATTAACGGGACGGCTCGCTAAATGGGCCCTACTCTTAATGGAATTCTCGGTGACATACAGACCTCTCAAGACAGTGAAAGGCCAAGCCATCGCTGACTTCCTCGCTGAGCATCCGATACCCGCCGATTCTCCTTTGAACTGCGAATTGCCCGACGAGCACGTGTTTGACACTATCGGGGAGAGAAGAGTGAGTGACACCCAGTGGGAACTCTACTTCTATGGGGCATCTTCCATGAAGAAGCGCAAACAAAGCACCCCCATAATCAAATCTGGGATAAGCCTCATCTTCGTGACTCCACAAGGAGGGATACTGCGCTTTGCCTTCTCCTTAACGGAACCGAGGACAAACAATGAAGCCGAATATGAAGCTTTGATAGCAGGTCTTAAGATCGCTGTCGACATGTGAATTGAAAACCTCCTCATATACGGCGACTCTCAGCTGGTCGTTAGTCAAGTAAACGGCGACTATCAGACGTGCAAACCAGAGTTGGTAAAGTACGACGAAAGGGTACAACAATTGCTGGTTCAAATCCCTGCCTATGCCCTGGAAAGCATACCGCGCGCGGAAAATAGCAAGGCAGATGCACTAGCCATGTTCGCTAAAGAACCGGCCGATGAAGACCTCGATGACATAAGGATCGTGGTACAAAGCCGTCGGGTTCTTGCACCGGCAGAAATATCTCCGGAGTCATCCGAAGAAAAGGGAGAGACCGAGGAAACATCCCTACAAATAAAAGACCAGAAAAAGGCTAAGGATTGGAGAGAAGTCTTTATAGACTACTTCAAATCCCGTCGAATGCCTGAAGATTCGTCCTCAAGGCATCGGCTCATGAAACGAGCTCTGTCTTTTGCCTTCATCAATGATACACTGTACAAGAGATCGTTCGACTCTCTATGGCTAAAATGCTTGAGGCCGGAAAAGGCAAGAAGAGTTGTCCAAGAAACTCACGACGGACTCTGCGGTTCTCATCAAGCTGGGCCTAAGATGAAGCTGAAGATCAAAAGGATGGGCTACTATTGGCCCACGATGATCCAAGACTGCCTCAAATACACGAAGCAGTGCCACTCGTGCCAAATTCACGGGGACTTTATCCACCATCATCCAAATCCGCTACATCCAATGGTGGCTAGCTAGCCATTCGAAATGTGGGGAACTGACATAATTGAACCCATTGAGCCAGCATCATTTAGAGGACACCGGTTCATATTGGCGACGACCGATTACTTTTCTAAATGGGCAGAAACCATACCGCTAAGAGAAGTGAAGACGGAGAACATCCTTCATTTCTTCAAGACACACGTCATCTATCGGTTCGGCACTCCGCGACGGATTATCTCCGATAACGGGCCAGCCTACAGAAGCCACAAGATCAGCCGCTTCGCATAATAGTATAATATAGACTGGAGATATTCATCGGTTTATAATCCCCGAGCTAACGGTCTAGCTGAGACTTTCAACAAAATCTTGACGAAGATCGTGAAAAAGACGTCTCGAAATTAGAGGGATTGGCATGCGAGACTGCATGAAGCTCTCTGGGCGTATCGAACTACGTTCAAAACAGTTACGAACACAACGCCGTATGCATTGGTATTCGATACGGAAGCGGTACTCCCCCTCGAGATAGAGTTACCCTCTCTACGTGTGGCGGCTCACTACGAGCTAACAGACAAAGAAAATGCTCACCTTCGGCTTGAGGAGCTCGACGCCCTTGATGAAACCCGGCTCATGGCGCAACAAAACTTGGAGGCTTATAAAGCGAAGATGACGTGCTCGTACGAGAGATTGACTAGGCCGAGAATATTCCGCCAAGGCGAACTCGTGCTAGTGGTCAAAAGACCCATGATCCCCAATCGTGCCAAACGGGAAAAATTCGAGCCAAATTATGAAGGCTCGTACATCATAGACAAAGTTTACCAGGGTGGAGCCTATCTACTCATGGACATGCATGGTGAAAGACCTTTCAGGCCAATAAACGGTCGCTTCCTGAAAAAATACTACGCCTGACGAGTCACAGCCTAGGTCAACGATAGATGACGATGCCTATGTCTGCTCGCTGTCTTTCTAAGCCCAAACTCTATAAGTAGTAGCCGACGACGGATCGAAATGTCCTAAAACTAACGACGGACCGAAATGTCCTAAAACTAACAACGGACCGAAACGTCCTTAAAATAACGATGGACCGGTATGTCCTAAAACTGGCTATTGACCGAGACGTCTATAAACTACTATGGACCGCAGCATCCCAAGGCTGACAAAAAAAACGGTATGTCCCCAAGCTAAATGGGCATGGATGAAAACCCGAAAGGGTGCCGTGAGTAAAAACAGCAGGGCTATCGGTGAGTTTTGTGAGAACCCGAAAGGGCGCAAGCTCGTTAAAAGACACTTGCAAGGTCCTCTCGACCATGTAAGGAGAAACCACCTGCGTGAGATCCTTACGACTCACAAGTGAGCAACACACTTAGGGATCCCCACGATTCCTAAGGAGAAATTACACTTACGAGACCCTCATGACTCGTAAGGAGAATTCCCCTTTGAGACCCTCACGGCTCATAGGGTTCAAAAGCCTTAAGCTACAGGGACTTGAACCTGTTCTTAAGCCATCGCAATCTCCAATGCTGCCCTACAAGTGGTTCAATGCCGACCCTTGTATACAATCCACGGGCGCAAATAAACATCTCCCTGACAAAGTCCCACCCGCGACTAGGGATATGTTTGCACGGTAAACAACCCTTGTAAGTCCTTTCGACTTATAAAGAGAAAACACTCTTGTAAGATCCTTACGACTTATAAGAGAACACATACTTAAGAATCCTCATGATCCCTGTTCATATTAGAATTTTGCATTATTATATTCCCCATTCTTAATCATATTGCAAATAAATAAGTGCTTTTGATCTATATCTGCTAAATAGTTGCAGGTTAAAGGTTCTCAGAACAATACAGTGAAAATGGTGAAAAGACGCTACAAATGTGAGACTACGACCAACAAATAGATGAATCTGTGTGATGCCGCCTACAGTTTAAGGAACAAATGAAGATCAATGAACAGTTCGATTGCACAACGTATGAGGGCAGCACAAGGTTTAAGACTTCAACACGAAGCTAACGGTAAAAGTCCACAACATTCTGCACTGTAGAAATCTGGAAGAAAATAGAAGATATTTTGAGAAACTAAGTGAAGAAAACAGAAGTAAACAGCAACATGAAGCATCCCTAAAGAGTTGAGACAGAGAACCCTCAAGAAGGCCGCAGATCCGCGGCCAAACAAGGCTTCTGGCCACGGTTCCACGGCCGTGCAGAGCACGTGTCGGTGCAAAGTGTCGGTGGTGTCGGTGTTTTAACCCGGTTTTCTTAGGGTAGTATTGTAATTTCAGATGTGGATCAGATGTAAACCCTAAGGTTTCTCCTATCTATAAATAGGAAAGCCTACAGCCTCTTTCGGGGCATGCCTCTTTTTAATTCTAGATTAATTTCAATTCCTTTGTAATCGTCATGAGTGCATCAATGAAGTAAGTTGTTTTTTTATTTCGTGTTCTTAATTGCAATTTTATTTCTCTGCATTTTTTTATCTGTCTTTTATTATCTGCACGTTAATTAGGTAATTAAAAGAAAATTATAAAAATGAACATCATCATAATATCCCTAATGAGTGAGTAGTTCCTTACTTGTTAGGGTTAGGTTTGGGGTAGGTTTGAGAGATGAAAATCTCTCACTCCTTTCTTGCCCGTATAATACTTTAAATTATAACTCTATGTTAATCAAACATGCACCGCTCACTACGGCACCCTATCCTACGAGATAGCGGTGATTCCCTAGTTAGACCGGTTGTGGTTAATTTACATAGAGCTTAGGACTAAGAGTTAAGAAAGGACGGACAAGGACCAAAAGGAAGAAACTATGTTTCTTCCTAGTCGTGCTAATACCCTTTGTTAATTATTACCCTAACACCTATGTTCTTAATTAGGGCAAAGGAAGCAGTGGGTAGAATTAACTTTCCAAACTAACCTAATCGTAACCCTAGCAAGGTTTTAATCCAAATCAAATTCAATTTTAGTTTTTATAAAAATCAAAACCTACCACAAATAGGACTTAGCTCGTTAGAACAATTAGAAAAGAACACGTTTTCCCTGTGGACCGACCCGTACTCAATCGGCTAGCTACCAAGCGACACCGTTATTGATTGCGGTATTCTTAACTTTGATTTTAAAACGCACGTACGCATAAGCATCTCTCTCAATCAAATGGCGCAGTTGCCGGGGATAATAGTAATTATTTTTTTTTTGTAATTTTGGGTTAATTAAAAATTAAAAAATCATAAAAACTGAAAAATATAAAAACAAAAAAAATTATCATCTTGTTATTTTTTGAAGGGTTTTTGTGCGAATTGTGCAGGAACGGAAAGACGAACAGATTCAGATCTGGAGCAAACTCAGTAAACAAAACAACAAACAGCAGATCTGAACATACAGTGGAGAACCACAACAGACAACATAAATATTTTGGTGGCCTGAACCTACTTAACCACCGTGGAACAGCCACAACTTCTGGCATTTGACCGCGGATCCGCCGCGCATTGGTGACGTCAGTAGTCCAGAATTCTCTGTGAGTATTCTTGTCTTCTCTGTAACCCTCTGTGCTCATCTAAAAAATTTCCTGCAGGGTTCTTTGTGCAAAACTTCTTCCCCCTCTCCAATAAATCAATCTTGTGCAGGATTCTTTGCGCCGCAAATAAAAAGAAATTTTTTTTGGCAAGTGTTTTAGATTTTTGTGTGTTTACTGCTTTGCATTTTTAAAACGGACTTTTAAGGGGCTAACACCAATCCAGATTGGGTGGAGATTTCATTACCCTTCCTAGGACCCCAAAAATCATAAAAAGCATTTGCATCAACCCTCGAGTTAATTAAAAAATATTTAGACACAGCCAATAAAGACTGTCGCGCTCATTAGGACAAAGGAAGGTTGTGAGCAATCGGTCATTTATCTAAACCTGATTTTGTGGTGCCTAGGCTAGACAACTGCGAAAGGTAATTTTAAAAGGCCCGTCTCACGGTGATTCGTGAGCGGATCCCTCCTTTCTTTACTTTTGTTTACCTGGCCACAATTGGCGGTGAAGAGGCGATTCGAGGGATATCTCACAACTTGCCCTTTGGACCAGTTAGGAGCAGTATAGTTGACTTAGGAGACCTTAGCTCTAGGCTTGATTATGCATATTGTGATTGCTTGAAAGTGTGTCGTAGTTCCTTATAAAAAAATCTTTTGCAAAGCCACTAAAAGAAAAAAATAAAAAAAACCACAAAACAAAAGTTTTACAGAAACTTGCCATTTTGTCGCTAGAAATCCATTGCACCCAACTTGGACCCACATTCTCTCATTGACGTTTTCTTACCCCCCCCCCACCTTCTACAATTTTTTTTGACTACACTACACCTCGTTAGTGTATGTCCGGTTGGACTGGGTACACTAGCGCCCGTTTAGTCCGTGTCTCGTTAGTGCCTACTGACGACGCGTTCGACTCCGAAGTCGAAATTCCTAAAAATCACATTCTTTTTCTTCTCCTTTCTCTCATCACATCATGGGTATCCCACCTCGCAAAACTCTTGACGAACTTTGGTACGCTTAACCAGACATTACTTCCTACGCCTCTTGTTTTGGTCGAATTTTGAACGACCCCTCCATGCCTAAAATTTCTTTAAAAGATCGAATAGACGCGTCTAGGACAACCAGTTGGACTCCACAATCCACCTTATATCAACCATTTCAACCTTCACCACCTTCTTACGTTGATACCCTTTTTTCAAGTCCTGTTATAACTCCGAAACCTATGTTTATTGCTGAACATATTGAACAATCTCGTAACCGATCTTTCACTCCTTTCACCACTGCGAATTCTTTGGATCAACAATTCCATTCACCTTCTTATCCAAATATTGATCCTACTCCGGTCCAACCATTTAATTCCTACCAGTCCTACCCGATTTTTGCACCTTCCCTAGACATTGCTTCTACACAGCCATTTCGGAGTTTCCAATATCCAAACAACTTTAAATAT